>OW799234.1:130612178-131819820 GCA_941918925.1 Phyto melanocephala | reverse complement strand
TTGTTTTTAATTTTGGAATTCCGGTTCCCACATGGAGCACACAACATGCCAACTGGGCATAAGTGTATACCTGTCATGGGTTTGGGCTTTTACTGCCCATCCTTTTCAACCTAACCTAACCATGATAAATACAAATGGAAATTAATTTGTATTAAAGTTATTAGAAACATATGGAACCTAATAATAACAAACTATTTGATCCATTAGTTAAAAAAAAAACACCAACTTCAATATAAAATTATTACAATACATTTTCCATTTATTAAATGTAACGCATTTTTTCTTGCAAACTTTTATAAACTTCAAGTTTTAAATTACAAATATTTCGCTTTAAAAATAAAAAATATTTTTTATTTTATTGTTGTTTTAATTGATGAAGAATACATACAAAAAAATTCTCTATGTAGACGCAACTTAAAGGAAGGAAGCCTCAGATATGTGTGTATGAGTTTCAATAATATGGCGTCTACTCAAGCAACAATAAACAGCAATCTACAACAAAAAGAGGAAATCTTTGAAGCGTTGCAAAATAAAAATAAATATGTAAAAACATAAATATAATTGCACACGAATGCAATGTAATTTTCTAAAACAACAACAAATATAAACAAACAAAAGCAAAAAAAAATAGATAAATTGTAATGTAAAGTGACCACTTGTTGTTTGTGGGACGAGAGTCAGAGAGAAACTTTGAAAACTGCAATGCCATAGAGAGAAGAAGAAGCAATGAAAAAATCTTTTTTTTTTTATACAAAATAAAACGGTTTACAATGGTCTAATGAATACTTGGACCCTGGCTGCCATGGCATGTAGTGAATTTATTTAAAATAAAATTAAATTAAATAACATTACAAATATGTATGTTTTAGTAATTCTGTATTTAGTTAAAAAATGAAATCGTTTTAGGTAAAAATAATAACAAATATTCGTCGTATTTGGTTGGTATTTTAATAATTTCACAATTTGTTTTTAATCAACTAGATTTTAACTGCCGTATTCGTACAAAATGGTTTAGGTTTGGTAAAGACGTATTTGACAAATTTCTCTACAACATCTGTCAAATAAACATTTAATAAATCTAAAATATTTTTTTTATGAATACGGCAGCAAAACTATTGTATTTTTCAGAAAAATTTTTTTAATTTGCTACATCTGCATTGATTCCTCAAAAGATGATCATACGGCCACAGAACAACAAACCGAATTCTATCTAGAATGGAAGTCATTCATAGATAGAGATTTCTGGGGGTAATTACATCTTCTAGTTTTATTAGTAACATCTTTAAAAGAGAACTAAGCAACCACTCTAGAGTCAAGTCTGGCATAGAAGTCACAGCCATAACTTCTTATTTCAGCACAAATCAGGCGATTGCTAACAACTGTGCAATGCTCGTTTGCTTTTGCCTAGTTAATCAATGGATTTGGGGTGGATAGGCATATCTGGGGAGGCTCTGATCTCTTTTACTTTTATTAAGAATATTTTTCAAACAGGTCGGTAAAGTCTAGCGAAGAAGTACCAATATTTCCTAACTTTGAATCATGATCTTAGCTGCGCTCAAACGGCCGTCAACAATTCTGTACAGTTCGTTAACTTTTGCATAGTCACTGACTTTGGTGTAGATAGGCATTTCTGGAGGGCCATGATCTCTTTTGGTTTTATTAGTAAAGTTTTTCAAGGACAATTATTTAAATCACCAGGTAGGTCAAGTCAGTTATAGAAGTTAATCCTTCCAATACTTTTGCATGGTCCGTAGGCTTTTGCATAAATAGGTATTGGCTTTGGCATAGATATGTATTTCTGGGGACTATGATCTCTTCTAGACCCCCATAATTTTATTTTTTACACAATATTAAATATGTTTTCTTTGTAACGTTTTTTTTAGCTCCAAAGCATAGTTTGATTACTAAATGAAATGAATATGTATGTCATATATTTAACATAATAGCAGTATCGTGAATGCTGGCGACTTCAAGATCTGGTTGCTGTATCGTAAATACTTATAACCAAAATCGAATCTGTTTCGAAGGACCTTTAATAAGTAATATTCGTTATTGTTTTTTTTTTTTTTGTTTATTGCCGACACCAAACTAATCTTTCATTTGAGTTTCGCTGAACCCTAGTTATGATCAATGGGCAATTACAGCTTTCGAACATGATGGAAATTGGAAACTTCTTATTAGAATATTTTTACCAAAATCGAGTTAAATGTTTGAGTAAAATTTCGATAACGATCGAATGCCTAATTCATAATCCGTTTTGAAGGACCGTTAATAAGTAACAGTCGTAATTGCTCTTAATTTTTATACCCTTCACACAGTGAAAAAGGGTATATATAGGCTTGTCATTCCGTGTGAAATTTCTACAATTTTCATTTCCGACCCCATAAAGTATATATTTTCTGAAAGCTTATGAATATGGGAGTCTGACCGTCTGTCCGTGTGTATGTTAAAATCAACTTTTTGAAGCTCCCCGACATCGCTTGGACCCGGGTGAGGTATTAAAATATCAGAAATATTTGGGAGTAGGATATTGGGTATTGAAAATCAGAAACATCGGTACATAAATAACTGAGATATGAGCAAAAACCCACGACCACCTCGATTTTTTTTCACAAAAACAACATTACAACAACAACATACATACATACATACATACAAACGTGTATACTGGTTAGAGTAAACGTGGCATCGAATCCCAGCTGAGCCAAAAAAAAAATTTTTTTATATTTTTTTTTTAATTTTTTTTTTATTTTTTTTTTTATTATTTTTTTTTTTTTAATATATTATTTATATTTTTATTATTATTTTTTTTTTAATATTTTTTTATTTGTTTTTTAAATTTTTTTTTTATTTTTTTTTTTGTTGTATATTTATTATTTGTATTTTAATTATTTTATTTTTATTTTTTTTTTAATTTTTTTTTTTTTATTTTATTTTTTTTTTTAATACATAAGTAAATTTTTAATTTTACAATGGGATGTTTTGATATATGTATGTTTTTTATAAATGTATGTACGTATGTATGTATTTCATATGAGATGAATGGTGATACAAACTACTGTTATTGAATGACTACACGTTGTGAAGGGTATATAAGATTCGGCACGGCCGAATATAGCACTCTTACTTGTTTTTCTTTCTTCTAGGGTTTGAAACTTAAGTCGCACCACCATTCTCACTTTAAAAGTAGAATTAAGTGCATGGTTTGGTGTTAGAAATTCATTTTGACTTAAAGTCAAAAAAGTCACATAATTGTTTTTGCACAAAACTAACAGTAAATATTTATTAAAAATATTTTATTATTACATGTTTAAAGAGTACCACTTTCGATTATTTAAACGAAATTAAAATAGGGAATAAGAACCTTCTTGCTTTAGAAAATATGTATTTCTAACATGTAACAAACACATGAAAAACTCCAACACTCTTGCTTGCGTTGGACTGTAACTTCTAATACTATTTCTTTTAATCACTTTCAAATAGTAAATTCCATATTTCTGAAAGTTCCTTTCTTCCTGGGTGGTTTTATTAGCTCAAACAAAAATCATACAAAACAAAAGTTTCTTAAATTAAAAATAAAAAAATCAATCATAAAAACAAATAAAAATCATTAGTATCTCACTGTTAAAACTGTTAATAAAAAGAAAACATAAAAATTAGGTAAAACGGTGAACGAACTTAAAGTTAAGTTTAAAAAAGAAATAATAAATAAACCTTTTCAACACCTTACCACCACACAAACTTCTATGAACGAATCAAAGTTCCCGGCCAAGGTGTGTAATACACTGTGTGTACACACTCTGTGTATGTGGGTATGTATGTATGTATGTACTGCTTCTACAGCAGCACATTTTGCTGCCAACTTGACTACCAACTTTTGAACGTTAGTTTGAACTGTATGATTATTTTAAACACATAAATAAATGCTTGTATAATAAATAAAAACCGAAAAAATAAATAAAATGTAATGAACGGAACCTTAAAAACTCACAAGCAACAACAACGAATTGATAAACAAACAAAAAAAACGTTCAATATAAACAAAAAATGTAAGAAATAAGAATAAAACACAATATAAAAAATATTATTTTTTCCCCAATTTCAAATGCCAATTTTTACAAATTTAGACTGGTTGTTTGGTTGGCTTGAGAGTTACTTGATTACTCATTGCAGTACGAAGAGTTTAAGTTTTAACAGTCAAGAAAAATCAAAAAATCTTAAGTTGTTTATTGAACAAAATCAGCTGCTGGTTTTGAAATATCTTTCTTACAATACCTTTTTGAAATGTCGAATATTAACGAAAGACTTGAAAACCAAAAACGCAATTATTAAGACCGGACGATTTATGTTACGTTTTCTTCTTATTATCGTCAAACAAAGCGTGTAGTAATTTTTTTGTACCATATTTTGTTTTAATTTCTTCTTTTTTTTGTTTGAGAATAAACATTTTTGTAAGTAAGTAAGTTATAAGTAAGAGTGTTATATTCGGCCGTACCGAATCTGATAATACCCTTTACCACTATATACCATAGTTATAGTGACCATAGCGTAGCTTATCTTAAATTTCAGATTTAATGTTATACGCCATTTACTTTATTATATCCGACGCCATATTTAATTTTGAATTTTTACAAAGTTAACTGTATTCTACTAGTCAATAAAATTATAATTGTAAAAATAAAAAAGCTCAAGAAATCTTCTATTCAGCAAGATAAAAATTGCAAAACTATCTATCGGTCAAAAGTTAACGAGTTTCAGACGCTGTGCGGCGGCAGTATTGGTTAATTTTTCTCTGAAAATTATTTTAGTGTTGCCTTCACCTTCAGCTGCGACCACTGATTGACGATACGGCATAAGTTTCCATGTGGCAAAGAGCAAACGTAAATGTGTTTCTTTCGAAACAGTTTCAGGTTAAGTTAGCGGGGCCACAGTACGGCATTCGATCGTAAACGAAATTTCGAAATTTTTATAAGCATCTCTATACCAGAAGCACAGTGTATTCTATCGTTCGAGCAAAATTTCGATAGCGTTCAAATGCTGTACTTTTCCTCAGGTTTTAAAAGCCCAGACCCATAACAGGTATACGCATACGCACTATTGGCATGTCGTGTGCTCTAAAAAAACGAAATTCCAAATTCCCTAACTTTGTTCTCATTTCAGTTTTCTCATATAAGCTTTTTGGCCAGTTAGCCCTTCATGTCCTTACATTTGCCAAGTTTACTACGAACCCTTACTTCAGTCTAAGTTGCGTGTGGACACCGACTTTAAGAAAATTAAAAAAAAATAGAATATAATTTCGCAATATTTAGCAAACAAATATTTTAAACAAAATTAGAATATAAATTTCGCAATATTTAGCAAACAAATATTTAAAAATATCTTTTTTCACAACAATTTTAAAAAATTTTTTTATTTATTTTTTATTTACAGGTATGTGTTTTTAAATTATTTTAACGCCAATACGATGGATCTGATCATGTGCATATTATTTAATCTAAAAACGTGACTTGGTAAGAAATAGTATACAAAAATCTCAAAGAATTCTTGATTGAAAACAGTTTAAAAAGCATTGCATCTAGTGATCAATACTTAATTACTCATTCTCTTCAAAAGTATCTACTCTCACATTGAAACTCTTAAGGAAAAACAAATTTATTTCATTCATGGAACGATCACTAACAAACATTTTTCAACCACCATTTTACTTGTGAATAACAACAAAAATCAACAGGTTGTACGTGTGTACGTTGTACTTGTGTGTATGTGTGTAATTTATTTATTTTTTTCTTTAGAGCCACTGGAAGTTAAAGTACACAACGAATGCAAAAACTAAATTATTGTTGTTTGCATGAATATTATCTTTTAGCTTCATATTTCGTTAATTTATTTGTTGTTAATGTCTTTGTTTTGTATAGTATTAGATGTCTACCAGGAATGGAAAACTCAGTACTATTGTAATTTTGTCAGTGATATTTTCATTCTTTATTTTAGGTATCATTTTATAATAAGGGTACTCACAAAGGGTAGTGCAAACTGTGCAAACGATGCAAATAATTGCAAAAATGCACTATTTTTGTTAACACAACAACAAAATGTATGCATTTGCAATTTGCTTCACTTTACTTCATTTGCACTACAAAAAGCTTGAGCAAAATTGGTTGTGTATATTTGCTAGAAGCAAATAAGTGACAACTGCTGTTTTTGACCTTTCGATCGTCATTAATTTTAAGTAAAAGAATACAAAAATCACAAGCATTTCTGTTATTAATAATAAAATTAAAAAAAAAATAGATTCTATAGAAAAAAAAAAGAAATATTCAAGAAATTAAGTAAGAAGTTGCCAGATTTTTTCAGTCGGTAACTCAGACAACACCGGCTGAAATACATATATATTTCGAATTAAAAAAGGACGCTCACGATATGCCGTAATATGCACAGCAAATTTGCACAGGTTTAATCGTGAGTACCCTTAATAATTTTGCATACTTTCAACTTCTTCTCTTTGAAAGAATGTTAAATTGTCGTTTTTATCAGTAGATATCGTTACATTTACTCGTAATGGAGCTCTAAGTCTAATTTAATTAAGTTTACAGGCGAGGAAAAATCTTCCTAAAATCTTTGTATTTTAAATCTGCAATTGAAGCGCACTTTTTTTTTATAGAATTTAAAAACAAAAACAAGAAAACAAATTTAAAAAAAAAAATTAAAGTAATATTTGTCTGCTAACGGTGTATTTTCGTTTACTCTAAAGCCTCAAAAACTGAATGCTTTAAAAATATGGGTCTAAAGGGCTAAAGTAGCGATATATTTTTTCAAGTTGTTCTTTTAAGGAAGATATGATAATATTTTATTGAAATATAACTTATAAAAAAGATTTAACATTTTTTAAAAATTTGAGAGCATAGTTGTATCAAAGGTTAATAAGGTCATGATCAGAATCGACTTACGGATCCACCAACCTTATGTACAATGGGAACATTTTTACTTTTTCTAGTCGACAAGTAAGTGTGATCATAAATATGAATAACGTTAAATTGCATGATTAGGGTGGCCAGTTGACATTAGAATTCCTTTCTTTTGGAAATTGTTGCTGCAATAAATGAAGTGTTTCATGCGTGGTGCGGCAGGTGTAACCGTCTTGCTAAACCCACAATTCGATCAAATCCATGCCGTTCAGTTGAGGTTAAAAGAACTCCGTTATCATGTTCCTGTTACGAAATCCGATCACAATCACTTCAATTTCGGCCTCATCTTTCACGCCGCCTGACCAAAATCCGCACAAGCTAATTGCTCTTTGCGGGTGAATTTATTTTTTTATGGATTGCATGAGGATTTTCTGAGCCTTAAATACGACAATTTTGTGTATTTACGAAAATGCGCTTCATCAGAGAGAATAACTTTTTTCGAAAAATTGGAATTGAATACACTTTGCTCCATTACTCATTGAACGAATTACCGCCTCTTTTGTTAGTCTACTGGCTTGAGCATCTGATTCTGAGTAAACTGAATTTGAGAACGTTGCCGAATTGATGTTTTTGGGTCTTCGGCGGGACTCTCGTTTACAACAGCAATGTTTTCAAGAGACCGATCGATACGTTGGCGCACGGTTACTGTCCATAACCGACCAAATTTCTTTTTTTTTTTCATTCTTCAAATACTTGACACAGTTTCAGCATAACTTTTCAAATTTGTGCAATAAATTTTCGCAATTATAATGCGTTGTTCTTTCACACAGCGCTCCATTTTAAATAATCGGAATAAATATATGTGACAGCTGTCAAATTTCGAAGTTGCCACTTGCACAAAAAATATAACACTCAATTTTAAAAGTGCATTTTTACTGGGACCTTTACTTTATTAAACTCGATCAGTTATTTAACCTACTCAGTAAGGTAGTTTGTGTTTGATGTTAGGTGTTCATTCATAAGCATGAGAACATAATATTCTAACTTTACGTCTAGACAAGCCATCGATTTGTTTAGATTAGAAAAAAACGTCGGCAGAGCAACTGTCAAAAAATTGTTCATGTTCTTTGATATGGAGAAAACGTATAAAATGTATTTGGTTGATATTTTTATGTGTCGCCTCTTTCTTTCATATTTAAAATGCCTTTTATCAGACATCGTTGTTCGAATAAATGTTCTGACAACGCTGTTTGGACATGAGCAAACAATCGACAACAGCGTTCCACTCCAGGCAAATTCAGTTGTGCACAAAAAATTTTCGTTGTTCGAACAAATCGATGGCTAGTGTGGACCGCATGTAACCTAACATTCCGTTGTCCACTTGAACCCTAATCCGAACACCAGTAGTTTAATATTGCTCAAGCTATACAAAACTTGGCTTTTTACTATTTAGTTTTAAATGCAACTCAGTCATACGGCTGACTCGATGGAACCGTTTTATCTGTATAGCATATAGTATAGATTTATCAGAAAGTCTCAAAATTTATTGAAAATTATGTCAAGGTCAGGGAATTTTTACCTTTATTTGCATACCATTTGAAACTTTCAATATCGAACCTCTTTTCACATTGTTTAATACTATTTTCTTATCTCGATTATCCATGCCTGATTGCCATCAGCTAGAAAAACACTTTATTTTTAACGTGCATTTTCATATATTACTCTCTTACTTACTGTTATTTCTCTTTACTGCAGTACAACGAAAACAGACAAGCGAACAAACAACCAGATATCTGTTTTTAGATTTTTCACTTGTTGGTTCAACATCAACAACATTCAAATTTAGTTTCAATTCAAACACGCTGCGGTAACGACAAACGAAAATCAGTTATTTTAAAATTAAATATAAAAATGAAAAACGAGCGATTTTTTTTAAATAAATATTTATAAAATATTAAAGTTTATAAAAAAAATATATGAATGTACAAATATATAAAAATGTAACAAAAAATTAATTTAATATTTATAATTTTTTTATTTTATTTTTAATTAATTTTCAAGTGTTAAAATACAATAACAAAAGATCTTCAAAAAGTTTGTCTGTTAATAATCACTTGTGCAAATATTCGTGCAAAAAAAAAAACTATCGAAATAAGCAGTGCAAATAAAACAAGTATTTGTAAATTGAATTTTCTGCTTGAAAACCAGCAACAAAAATTAAATTAAATAAAAAATAAAATAAAAAAATGTGTACTAAATTGAATTTGTAAAATTTTTCTAACAAAATTTACTCTGTTATGTGTTACTTCATTTCGGAAGCTTTTTGTTTTATTTTGCTTTAAAAAATACTAACATTTAAGTGTTGTTGTGTTTGTTCAGTTGGCCTTATTATGAGAAATTCTTTAAAAATCATTAATGTTTTTTTGGGTAAACATTTTTGCAAAATCGTGATAATATGTAATATGTAATATGACTGACTGCTAGACAAGTTAATGGTAGATGTTGTAAAAAAAAAAGTTATAAATTAATAATAAGCATTGCAACGTATTACGTACCACAACTTGGAGTTTACAACTTATTTTTATTTATTCAAATCTTTTTTTTTTTTTTTTGAACTGAGAATCTCAAATAATAAAAAATCTAAAAAATAAATTTTAAAAATTAGAAATTAGAAATATATTAGACCGTGCCAAATATTTTTTTCCTTAATCTTAGTATGCACCACAATTATATTAGTGGTTGTCCTTTTATGTTAAACGATTAATTTTCTATTTCAAAAAAAGGTCTGCTCTCTTAGAGGGTGTCGTGTTTTTATGGAATAGTTTGTCCTAAGTAAGGTCAAAAAATTTTTACCTTTTTCTCGGCATAAAATCAGAAGGTCAGTTAGTGACCTGAAAAGCAGTTGTTGTTTGTTTATTTTTTGAGGTCTTATACAAGGTGGCGCAGAATTAATCAACCTTTTGGAAGATGTTATAAAATGTGCAAGTGGTATCATGTGTCAGTTATATTTGACATTTGTAAACTACAAGCAGACATACTCCGCAATAGAGTGTAATAATTGTGTCAACGATTTTTAGGTCTAAAGTCTTCATGAGCCATGCAGTATATTTTCATTTCTGGGGCAGTGAAAATCCGGGTATGATGCACAAAATGCTGTTACATCCACTTAAAGCTATCTTTTGGTGTGGCCTTCACCGGAAATTTTGCTGACAGTCATAGAAAGTGCAATAAAATGGTCACAAATGTGTACCACCACTGGAAAAAGTCACTTGGCGGATATAATATTTTTACAGATTTAGTCTGATTTACATTTTTTACAGGCGATTTTTATTATTACGCCCCTTATCACAGACAAGGGTTATGGGTTAAAATTGTATTTATCATATACTGCGTTACCTACCTTTAGTTCTGAAACACGCTAGTTTTATTGTTGTAAAAGTTTGTAGAACATTGTAGATCATAACCATAATGGCAGTGCTATTATAAATAGTTGAAAAAGCGCAGCTGCTACATTAGTTGTACAACAGAATGTGTTGTGTGTACATCAAATATAGTTTTATAACAAAGAGCTCAACAATAAGTGAAAATTTAAATAAAATACCGTTCAAGTTCAATATATTCTATTGTAAGTGTTTTAAACTTTTATACTGTAAATGTCAAGTGTTATTTTTTTTTTTTTGCAATAAAACGAACCCCGGTTTATTTTAAGGTAATACAAAGTTTAAACGCAACAATATTTTCCAAAATAAAGACTTCCAACACTCAAGACCATTTTATTTGTTTTTATTAAATAAAAAAGTTATCAAATAACAAAATTGGATTAATAAATTTGCGCCACCCTGTAAATGCATTATGCACATAGTTCGATAAGGGACTCTAACAAGTTTATGTCTTGGAAAAAGTATCTTTAATGTAGACCCCTCTGTTTGGTACATGTTTGTCTTTGGCAATAGTTGTGTTTTTCTTTCAATTTTAAGGTTGTGCTTGGATTTGCGAAAATAAAACTAAATATAACGAATTTGAAAAATAATAGTTCAAAGAAAAACATTCCAAAAATTAAAAAAAAAATCTAACGAAAACATAAAAGTTAAAAACTAAACTTCTTCTTTCATTAAATATAAATATAAAGTTGGAGATATTATTCTTTGCTTGCGTGAACGTTGGCAACACTGTCATTAATTTGTTCAAACAATTTCGACAAAATGCTTGATATTTAAAGTCAATTTGAAATAAAGCAGGCCTTTAACTAGAGATTGGAGACCGTAATGGGTTTTTTGGCTTCAATCACAGACTATAATCGGCCGATTTTGTTAAATCACAATGATAAAAAAAAATAATGAGAATTTATTTGAGCTCTTTGACTGCCTTAAACGTTATATTTATTATAAATATTTTATAAAAATTTAACTTTCTCGTCAAAAAAAAACATCAAAGAAAGAGACATTCTTTTAATTGTACTACATAGTTGAAAACAAGCCACTGCGATTTGTAACCTAGATTTTGCGGCTTAAGACAAATAACACTAACATCTTTTTTTTATTATAAATAAATGCTCAAGTGGTTAGAAATACTCAACCAGTGCAAGTGAAATTAACTTTTGATCTTAACAAAACTTTAGCAGCAAAAAGAATAAGCAGAAATACCAGTTAAGTGTCAGAAATTCATTTATTCACACAAACAAACCAGAATTTTAATAAACATTTTTCATTTCATTCTTGAGTGCAGTTGTTTTTTTAATGTTTAAATGCATTTAGAAGTCATCGTTTTAGATTTATGTTTAGAGCAAAATGAAAAAAAAATACTCTTACGTCTTTTACATTTACATTGTTAATACAACGACTTTAAGGTTGAACTTTAAATACGTTTTTTTTTTAGTTCTTTTCTTAATTTATCTTGACTGTTGCCATAAAATGTGAACAATTTTTTGAATCGCCCTCGTTTTTTTTTTATTTCTTACTTAATATACGAAAAGGTAAATTACAGGCAGATGATAATTAGAGGTCATTTACTACCTGTTGTTCATCGTGAGAAATGAAATGCACTTAAGGTCTTAGTTTCCTTAAAGTTTCCTTCGAGGAATTTTTAGGCAAAATCCTATTTACTCTTGGAATTTCTTTTTTCCGTTTTAAGCGTCTTGTATGTTGTACACATGGTGTCAGTAGTGAATCACTCAGTCAACCAACTACCACCGTATTTTAGTTAAGACATGTGTATTGTTGTTGTTTTTACGTCTGAATGTTTTTATGAGTAGCAAAAAGGGACGTCATGGGAATGTAATCACTAAAATTTTTAGAGGGAATGAGACATCAAATGTTTAGCAGTAGATAGTAAAACTTCTTTGCGTTTGTGTGCAATAATTTATTGCTAACTCTCTACTTTGATAATATCTTTATTAATATTTTTTACAACATTTTTAACTTGGTGATTGAAGAATTAACACCATCTTCGTTTGTTAAAATGATTTCTTAACGTTGTATACAACTCCTACGATAAGTTGTGAATTGGGCAATTGTAATATAATAGTGTTAGTATTGTTCATATATTATCTATTTCTACTAAAAACAAGTAACAGTGCTATATTCGGCCGTGCCGAATCTTATATACCCTTCACAACGTGTATTCATGCAATAACAATTGTTTGTATCACCATTCATGTAATATAAATTACGTTTGTATGTACATGTAAAAACATACCAAAAAAAAAAAAAATAAAAAAAATATATAAAAAAAAAAAATAAAAAAAATTACAAAAAAAAATTGCAAAAAAATTTTAAGAAATTTTTTACAAATTTTTTTAAAAAAAAATTTTTAAAAAAAATATATAAAAAAATAATAAAATATAAATAATATATTAAATAAAATAAATTTTTTTTGGCTCAGCTGGAATCCGATGCCACGTTTACTTTAACCAATATGTATGTAGGTTGTTGTTGTAATTGTGAAAAAAAACGAGGTGGTCGTGGTTTTTTGCTCATATCTCAGAAAGTTATGGGGCGATTGTGCTGAATTTCAATAGCGATTAATTCCTGGATATTTCCAAGAGATTGATACCATATAGAAATCTGAGAAACATATAGTTGCTTTTAAAAGTTGATTTCAACCAACACACGGGCAGACGGACAGGGCTTAATTGACTCCTCTATTCATAAGCTTTCAGAAAATATATAATTTATGGGTTTGGAAATGAAAATTGTAGAAATTACAAACGGAATGACAAAGCTATATATACCCTTGTGCACCACAGGTGAAGGGTATAAAAAACAAATTAATTTAGCTTATTTATAAGTTATCATTGATGGCAAATTCCAAATATTTTTTTTTTTTTAATATTTCGAATAGAAGGATGGATAAGCATATGTTGCGGTTGCCTCTTGAAACAAAAATACCTGCAACAAATTATGGGGCTCATTAATCAGCACAAAACGAGTAACTTGAGTGAATCCTAAGTGATAAAGGTTCAATGAAATTCTATTAATTTAAATAATTTAAACTGGAAACCGTTAAGCTGTCACTTTTTAACTTGGTATTGCTTTTGTAAATGACAAAAACTGATTTTGTTTTACTATTGCAAATTACATTTTATATTCTTTATTTTGAAATCGTTTTAATTTCCAAATTAAACTCATTATTTTAAAAATCAGATTTATTTGAAAAGGGGTGATATTGATTTTCAAAATGCCAAATTTGTTTCAAAAATTCCTCAATTCGATTTGGAAAATTTGAAAATTTTTGCGGAAATGTCCAAAGATGAAACTATGATCTCAAAATTGAAGTGAAGACATTTGAAATTAAGGTGATTTATTCTCATTTCATAAATCGCCAAACAAGTAACGGGCGTTTTTTTTAAGTTTAGGACATTAAGTTGATTACACTGCTTGAATTGACCGCCATTTTGACAGCTATTACTTGCTTTGTGTTTAGTTTGATTCGCCATTTCATCATGCATAGACATGAATAGCTGATGAGTTCTAGAAACACATCGCACTATTCACGAGAAAATTTATTTCAACGATGACGCTCGTTTGTGGTTAAAAACTGCAACACTGACACATTTCAAATGAAGGTAATCCACAAACCATTATCTGAAAACCATAACATACAAAGAAAGTCACTGTTTGCACCACCACTGTTATTTATTTATTTTTTTTTTCTTCAAATGCAATAACAGCCAAAACGTTATAATAAATGGTAGACTTACAAGGCCACAATTGAATGCCTTTTTATTTTAACAATTTTTGCTTAAAGAAACATTCAGAGAACAAACAAATTGGTCTCTAAGATCATGCTATTAAATATTGATGAAATTTTTTTTGTGAGGCTCTAGTCTACAAAAAAAATCACGCCTTGGGAGACAACATTTGGTACGTTATTACTGCGAAAAATTTGAGTAATTAAAATTTCTTCAAACCTTCTTAGCTGAGGTTGCCATATGCTGGAAATCATATTCAAATCTTTCAAATAAAGCTAAATTTAACAGTATTAATTTGTGTTTTATTTCAATTTAATCCTCTAAACTACTATTAAAACATCCTTTAGCTTTAAATAATCCTTCATAACTTCCCCTGAAAGTTGTGTAATTATTCTTATTGTAATAGTCTTATCATCACAGTCTGTATTATGTACTTCCAGGCAGCTATAGATACTGATTCTGATTCGAGGGAATATAAACATTTCGTTATCCGCCTTTAAACAAACTTTTGTAGAGTACAACTGGCTATTAGTAAATGCAGCCAGTTCTCTTAGTAATTTTTCAAGAAGGTAAAATTATATTTATCGTCAAGTGCACGCTTTATTCTATATTTTGAAGATGACTTAACCCCGACTTTTAAGTTTATTTTTCTATATCTGCCGAGCACTTGCGAAATAATGCAGTTTATAGATTTTAAAGACAACAGGTAAAACAAAACGTCTTAATAAAAATTTTTAGAGTTTAATATAGTTTTTCTAAAAACAAGTCCAATTTCCCATTTCTTGAGTTTTAAAAAAATTCAAGTTTTTAGTAATAAAATCTTAAAAAATTTATCTCATCTTTGCTTTAGTTTAGTTGTTAAATTTAACTTAAAAATCAGCCTTAAATAAAACAACAAATAACAAAATAAGATACAAAATGAAAGTAAAAAATGCACACTCTCAATTAAATCAAAAACTCAAAATCATTAAATTTAATTTAGTGAAAAAAATATTATTAGACGCACAGAAATTGTGTGTCATTTGCAATGAAATGTTTTAAATTATTTAGTCTCATTTTAAAGAAAAGAGCGGCTCTGTATTAAAATCGAATGATTGATTGTGTTTTGAAAATTATTTGTTGTTGCTTTTGTGTGTTGTTTGTAATTTGTATCTTTTTCGTTTTAACTATTTGTGCACTGTTTTCTTTTATGGTTTGTTTGTATGATCATTAAAATTTTATTTCAGTGTTGCATAATTTCGTATTTTTCGGTATTTTTGTATTTTAAACTCTTAATCGCTGACGGGCTGTACGTACAGTAATGAAATGACAAGAAAATAATAGTGTTTAAAGACATTAAAAAAAAACTTTCACGAAATGGTTGAAAAAATTATCTCTAATGAATTTGATTTAAATGCACTCAGCATCCCATTTGTCAGTGGGTTATCTACATATAACACTCTTTAAAGGAAAATTAAAATACCAAAAGATACTTAAGGCTTCATTAGTCTTTACTTTCTGTTGTCGTTCTGTGACGTGCCGTTCTGTTGTTTAATTTTTGTGGTTACTTCTTCTGTAAAAAATCATTTGCCTTAATTTACAAGGTAATCTTACAAACACAAGCTTATTATATTTTTTGTTTATTTTTCTCGTCAAAGTCCGTACATAAAAAAAAATTTGTTGTGTCAGATTTCATCTATAAGCAAACAGAGTCTCTATGTTGCAGCCACCTTTAAAATATAGGCACCTAAATATCAGCTGTTTCTCTCTCAATGGCCGTCACTTAACGTTTAATTCTATTTTCTTTAGGTTCGTCTGCAACGGTACGGAAAGTAACAGAACAACTAACGACTTGTACACATTTTCTATTTAACAGAATGAAGTCAGCTGATTCAGAACGGAACAGAAAGTAAGGACTAATTCAGCCTTTAAGATCTTAACAAAAAGACGGAATTTTTTGTTGATTGTTTAGAACGCGAACTTATCAAAAGTTTTTCTTACGTACAATAGCCATGAGTGCATGCTTTACGATACGCTTTTTTACTAAATCCATTTTAGCAAATATGTTTGTGTACCCAATTCTCCGTTATTTAACCCTCTTTCTAGATAAAGTCATTAAGCCTACTCTTTAAATGTCATCAATTTACATCAACATATAGTACAACCCACTTGAATTTTATTTTAATCGACCTTCTATTTTCCCTTATCCATCATCTTCGTTATGTGTCATCAAGATACTTCTATTAAAAAAGTTTAAATAAAAAAAAAGTATAATTATCAAGTTACTTGTTTTTACAAAAAAAAATTCTTAATCTTCCCAAAGAACTCCGCTGTCATAATACAATAGTATAATTCGTATGTATACGATTTAATTACATTTTTAAATAATTATTTGTTAAGTGCATTAGTAATTTTAACGGCAAGTTAAAAAAAAACTTTTATTATAATTTTAACTTAATTTTTATATGAACTTTTTATATTGAATTTATTGTAAATTATTTATTCTGACTTAAGTTTTTGTTTCCTTAATTGTTTGACTTCCTAAAAAAATTCATTGAATTAAATTATAAACATTAAAAAATACTGAAAAATTATTCCGATATTACCCAAGTTTAATGCATTTTCGAAATCAGCTACGATTTTATCATCAGCACTCTTTATCAGTATATTCATCGTGAGGTTTGATTTATAATGTAAAATAAAACACATAAATTTGGAAGAGAACTTACCATTTGTATTATCGGCTAAAAGAACGATTTATGGCATTTACTGTTTTACAATGATATCATGTAAATGTTAGCCACGACTACGTCTGATGAGGAACATTCGAAAGTTCCACACAAGTAATGTTGCTTTCCAAAGCGTCACTCATAGCGTTATTCCTGAACACCTCAAACTTTATATATCCTAAGAGAAAATAGTCCAAAGGTGTGATATCACACCTTTCCATGATGACTTGCCAAATAATATTGAACAAAAATGGTATCACCCGATATTTATGTTACAACTTAATGGAATTAGAAAATGGGAAGCATAGCATTTATATATTATTTTCTCATTCATATTTCTTCATGTTTATATTCAATTATATGCATGTTTGTTACGCTTTCTATTCATTTTCTGGCAGTATTGAAAGCAAAGTTGTATTTTTCACTTATGTACCATCAAGCTGATAGGCACCGAACAATGATTTCCTGTAGTTCAAAAACAAACCAATGAAATCGTAACTGGTTTCAAAAAAGCACTCTTTTCGGATAATAATGGAATAATGTTTTCAATATTCTTAAATGTTTACAAATTAATTTAATTTAAAAAATGTTTTTAAGAAGTTGGATAATAAAAGAAAATTAATTTAAGCCAGAATAATTAACTTACGAAAAACTTTTTTCCGGTTATTATTACTCAGAAGTGATTTTATTTATTACTAGAAAAGCCCGGCGCGCGTTGCTACGCCTCTTAATGAATAAAAATGCATTCTGAACTTAAATTGCATATCAAGTGCAAAAAGCTAAAAATTATAACTTTTTTTAATAGGCGTGGCACTGCCCACTTTTCTAGTCACGAAACTGTATAGCCAGACAGCTCAATATGTGTGCAAAGTTTCAGAAAAATCGGTGAAGCTCAAGTAGCTGAAAATGATAATTTACTTTATGGGCGTGACACTGCCCACCTTTCTAATCAAGAAATTGTATAGTCATGACAACTCAATATGTGTGAAAAGTTTCACAAAAATCGGTCCAGAGCAAGTACCTCAAAATTATAACTTTTTTTATGTGCGTGGCCCTGCCCACTTTTCTAATCACGAAATTATATATTCATGACAGCTCAATATGTGCGTGCAAAGTTTCAGAAAAATCGATCTAGTGCAAGTAGCTAAAAATTATACCTTATTTCTTATGGGCGTGGCACTGCCTACTTTTCTAATCACGAAATTTTATAAGCATATGAGCTCATATGTGTGTGCACAGTTTCAGAAAAATCGGTGCAGTTCAAGTAACTGAAAATTATAACTTTTTTTTATGGGCGTGGCCCTGCCCACTTTTATAATCACGAAATTATAAAGTCATGACAGCTCAATATGTTTGCAAAGTTTCAGAAAAATCAGTTCAGTGCAAGTACCTCAAAATTTAAACTTTTTTATGGGCGTGGCCCCGCCCACTTTTCTAATCACGAAATTTTTATTAGTCATGAGAGCTCGATATGTGTGCAAAGTTTTAGAAAAATCGGTCATGTGCAAGTAGCTTAAAATGATAACTAATTTTTTATGGGCGTGGCCCCGCCCACTTTTTTCCACCCATAAACACTCCCTGGTATGTGTACAACAACTTACCAAAGTTTGAACCCAATCGGTTTTACAGTTTCGGAGTCTATAGCTAACACACACACACACAGAGTTTCACTTTTATATATCACAAATGCCACAGAAAAGTCATCTGTCACCAATGTGCGTGACGATGTTAAAAATTAGTTAAAGATGAATATATATATTTTTTTTCAGATAATATAACTTTTCGTATAATCTTAGATTGCTTCTTCTAGCTGTTAAAAATATGAATTTTTATCTGAAGTAAATTCGCAGAAATTTTTGATAGAAACTGACATAAAATGTTCAAAAGGTAAATTTTGTAACATGTGCGTACGATACATTTTGATTTATACTAACGAAATTAGAAAACCTATTAATTAGTGCTTTATAAATTTTTGAAAGAGCATAAAATTAAATAATAATAGCGGCAAATCTGCTTTAACAAAAAATATTTTTTTAACAAAATTAGTTGCAATTATTCGCACTCTGTAACAGTGCGTGACATGGATTTTATGATATATAGATTACTATTATTGGATCATTCACTCTTTTTCACCTAATACATTTTTTTCGAATGCTTATAAAGTAAATATTTTTTTTAGAAAAAATAAATTATTTTATCTCCCAACCAATAGCTTGCTTTTTCTTATGAATGATTTTGAAAGGTGTTGCAGATAAATATAAAAAACGTTTAAATGTTAAATCATGCTTCAAATGAGTTTTACCACTATTATTTTCTACTACAAGTCATCTGCTATTTTTAACATTTACATACATACTCAAGCAAGAATTACAAAGAACCTGCTATAGTGCAGTCGGAGCAGGCTCTTGTATGTTCTTATAAAATGAATTTATTGATTTAATTTGCTTCGATACTTGAACATCAACATTGTTGTAGTATACGAGGACTGATCGCAAAACAATAACAAGAAATTGTTTTTCCATTTTTCGTGTTATTTACTTAAAACTGATATCTCGAAAAAATAACTATTTTTTATAAATAACAAACATTTCAAGGATTTTCATAGGACCGGCAAAATCTGACTTTGTTTGGGTTAAATGCAGAGGCAATCGTTTTCAATCATGTGAAGAGTATAAAAACAAGTGAACGCGAAACGTTTTACTTAAGTTCTTAAAAGGAATGATACTGTTACCTAGTTCATTAAATTATGATCTTTGTCTATTTCGAAATTGTATTTTGTACCCTCGTATTTGTATGACTTCTACTGTAGAAAAATAGTATATTGGTAGATAATTTGTTAACTTTAAGAAGAGCTAAATTAAACATAAAAACTGGATATTTATGGCTATGGAATGTGGACTTTTCGAAAGGCGTTTTTATTCGCTCATTCTGAGTAGAAAATAAACAAACAAAAACACGGTGCATTTTGTTGGTCTATTTCATTAATTTAGTTTTTTTTTTCTTTCTTCGTTTGCTGTAAATAATTAAATGCCATATGTTGAACCAGGCATATTTTTAACAATTTTTCTCATTGTCTTTCGCAATAAAACGCTGAAAAGTTTCTGAAATAAATTTCATCTTAATGTTGGTTTCATTTTCATTGTCCAAGCATTTTGCTACTAAAACTCATCGTTTTATGTTAAAGACATCACTTTTTTTACTTTTACAAAACAACAGAGATCAAGTTTTTTTTTTCTTCGTACCTTTTGTGGCTATAACTGACGGACTGGTTTCAACTCTTTAGGCATCAAGTGTCTCTTTAAGTCTAACATCAAGTGAACAGCAGGTCAAAAAAATCTAAGAAAATTTTTAAGAAAAAAGAGAGTAGATGTCTAAGCTTAGATATTTTTATGAACAATTAGATGAATGAACTGTGTGACTGACGGACGGACTGATTTATAAACATTTGTTGATAAAATGTGTGCCATTGGAAAAAAGACTGACCATTAAACTAGAAAGCAAACCAAATCACATTTTACTTTGACTTAGATACGAGTAGTAGTTAAATGTTAGAAATATTAGCGGAACTCACTCTTTGATGCAAACTACCCTTGCAAGTCGTGCAGACCGTACAAGTCTAGCAAACAATTTAACTTGTGCACGACTACAAAAACAACTTCTATTAAATTGCAATTTGCATCACTTGAGCAAATATGCACAACTAAAAATCAGTGCAAAGTAATGTTACACAAATTTGCACAACAGATACACAATTTTTTTACTCTCAGGATTTTAAATCTGCACAAATTCAATTTCATACAAAAAATTGTGATATTAGCTTTTTCCGTTGATTTAATCATTGTAATTTATTTAAAATTAATTTTTTTTTTTTGGAAAATATTAAAACATAGAATCTTACTTATTAATTTTAAAAAAGATTTGTTGTTTCTTAAATACCTAAAAAATTAGCTCGTTGCCATAAGTTTGCAAAATGCACTCACGCTTGGTAGCAAAAAACTTGTGCATATTTGCACTAATTGCAAAAATGCTACCAAGAGTGAATGCCGCTATTTTAAATCAAAAGCAGATTTATTCAAATTGTATGCATCAATTAAATAATTATGGTAACCTCTATCTATTTACATATATTCTTCTTTTGCTTATTTCGACTTAGTCCGTTGATTATAAATAAATATAGATTTTTTTGAAATACTGCACTATTTATTAATATGTATTGCAATTTAATCGTCCATATTGTAATGTAAATTAGACGAGAAAACAAGTTCAAGTTCAATTTGTTTGTTTGTTTGTTATTTAACAATTAACAACAATTTGCCAATTGGGAACTAAGCAACACTGGATAAATGAAATGAAGAAAAAAAAACAAAAAACGTTTGCATTTGCATTGAATTTTGTTTAAATAATATTGACTACATGTTTTTAGTTTTTTCACCTTATTTAAACAAAATGTATTTATAAGAAACAGTCACAACAACAAAATTCACATGTCTTAACTTTTTTAATGGTTTTTCTTATACTCGTATACATTTATCACATATTATTTGTTTTCGTTTAAATCTGGTTTTATTATTATTTTTTTTTAATCATTATATTACTTGCCGCCTATGGTGGTTTACAGTTTCTTTCTTTCTTTCTTTTTTGTTTTGTCTTGTATGATTACCAGTAGTGCACTATATTTAATTTTGTTAATTTTGTTGTTATTGTTCAAGTGAAAGTGATAGTGAACTTAAGTGACCCTCACGTAATTTTCTGTTTTACCCACCAATCTCGTTATTATTGCATACTTGTGTGTATGTGTGTTTGTGAGTGTTTGCTATTGCTTGACTTTTGGCTTGTATTATTTTGTTTTCTTCCTTCTTTTTGGTGATTTGTTTTCTTCTTATTAGTGGAGTAAAAAATGTGGCTCTCTTCTTTTAAGATGTGTGCGTAAGTGTGTGCATGTGTCTGCCAAATTGTCTGTTAATCTGATTGTTTTTGCGTAACAAAGATATTTTAATTGACGTACATATAAAACGAATAATAAAATCCCAGCCTTAATTTATTTGTATGGGAAAATAAAGAAAATGTTTTTTGTTTGAATTATTTCAATAGGGTTTTACCAACGGGCTAACTATGATCAACTATTTGGTGCCAAATTTAAAATAACCGAATTATATTAAGATTATTTTTTTAATGTGCATTGATTAATGTATAAGTGCCTTCCTATCTTTGTTTTTAAATAATATTTATTTCCAAGTTTGGCCACATAAAAAATCTAGTACATACATTTTACAGGAGAAGGTCTTCTAACATGTGTTTCAATTTGTGCGGGAATTTTTTTTTAATTAAAACTAAAAATGTAGCCTTCCAATGCATTTTACTTTAGTTCTCCATAGAGAAAAAAATGTTTTCAGTTACATTTTTTTTTGTCGTCTATATATCTAATAGGTTAAACAAAAATTTGACTGTGAAAATAACGTAACACACCGAAAAATATTTTAAAGAAGAAATTTCTTATTACACATACTCTTCGCAGTGAATGTAAGCGTATATACATACATATGTATAGGTTTGTCATTCAGTTTGAAATTTCTACAATTGCCATTTCCGATCGCATCTTTAATGGAAAATCTTGGCCGGGAAGCTGAGAAAAGTCTGCCAGTACGTATGTATGTACAGTGGTTCAAACGTATAATTGGACACTATGCATGTTAATATAAAAACACCTAATTTTTCACTACAATGAAAATAAATCAAAAAGCTTTGATACAGAATTATAGCTTATTAAAAAACCTTTAAAACAATATATAACACTTAGCATGTTTTATTCAAAACTCTTTTTAAAAATTAGAAAGAAAACAAAACCATCGAATTTCATGTCAAACGCATAATTGGACACGAAATGAGATAACTAATTATTATTGTAAAACGGTTATTTGAACCGTTATTTTTTTTCTGCTGAGTGAGTTCATGTTTATTTTAATGCAAATGATGAATCATTATGCAAGTGTAGTGTAAAAAGTGCATATCAAAACTGCAATGGATCAAAGAAAAAAACAAACAACTTTGGAAACACGACATTTAATTTTAAGATTACATGGAGAGGGTAAATCAGTGCGTGAAATAGGTAAAATTGTTGATCGGTGCCCGTCTACAGTCCATGCTATTATTCAAAGGTATCAACAAAAGTTTCAAGTAGAAAATAAAAGTCGTATTGGCCAAGGAAAGAAATTAAATAATCACGATGAGCGGCGGATTTTGATGGAGATTAAAACAAAACCATTCACGACGGCAAATGAATTAAAGAATATGGTTAAAACGGATTTGAAGAAAGAAGTTTGTGCCGAGACCATTCGAAATGTTTTAAGGAAGAATGATTTCCATGGGCGAATAGTCAGAAAAAAACCCTATATCAGTAAAAAAAATAAAATTGCACGGGTGAAATTTTGTAAAGAGTACTTGTTAAAAAATTCTCGCTTTTGGAGCACGGTAATTCTGCAAAAACTTGTTTAATTTTATTATTTTTAATCTTGTTACTTATTTTATAGGTACTCTTTACGGATGAGAGTAAGTTTAACCTGCATGGATCAGACGGAAAACAGTACGTATGGCGTAAGCCAAATACTGAGTTTTTGCCTACTAACACTCGTGCTACGGTGAAGCATGGGGGTGGGTCAGTGATGGTATGGGGATGTGTTTCCAGTGCAGGAGTAGGGAACATTCATTTTATAGAGGGTAAAATGAATCGCTTCCAATATTTGGACATTTTAAAACAAAATGTGAAGCAAAGTGCCGATAAATTAAACATATTGGACACATTTTCTTTCTATCAGGACAACGATCCGAAGCACACTTCACACGTTGCGAAAATGTGGCTTATTCACAATTGTCCAAAGTTACTGAAAACACCGGCACAGTCCCCAGATCTCAACATTATTGAGCATGTTTGGGAAGAACTTGCCCGTAAGCTCTATAAAACCACTTTTAACACAGTGGAGCAGTTGAGGCAGGGAATAAGACGTGAGTGGAACAACATAACTCCGGAGTTTTGCGTCAATCTTGTACAACCGATACCCAGACGGTTGGAAGCAGTGATAAAAGCAAAGGGGTTTGCTTCCAAGTACTAAAAATATGCATTGTCCAATTATGCGTTTGACATGAAATTTTATGGTTTTGTTTTCTTTATAATTTTTAAAAAGAGTTTTGAATAAAAAATGCTAAATGTTATATATTGTTTTAAAAGTTTTTTAATAATCTATAATTCTGTATCAAAGTTTTTTCGATTAATTTCATTGTAATGAAGAAATTGGCATTTTCATATTTACATGCATAGTGTCCAATTATACGTTTGAACCACTGTATGTTTCGTCATCCATCATACAACAGGTGTTTTTTTATAAAATCTGCCTTAAATTTCTTCGCTGGTTTTTTGTTTTTAAGTTCTTTACCGAATTGCGATCTGGAACTGATCTGAACTTTGTATGTGTTCAGCCTAACATAAGCTTTGTCTCTTTGTACACTATTGTAAACTATTAGAGCATTTCACCGTACGCTCTGCTATTCTGATAGAATTGTTAGGTGTTCTTCGAAACAGTTGCTCGACTTCTTTTACCTTACCAATATCCCTTGGACCTTTTTTTATATCCTGATCCAGGTTTTATTTCAATGCTCAGGTCTTCCTTATACCGTTTAATGGCATTTGAAACAGTTCGAGGGTCAACTTTCAAATTTTTTGCAATTTTTTTAAAAATCCATAACGGATTTTTTTTTTAAGTTTTAATTACATATATTTTCACGTACTTTTTTTTCGTAGTTCATTTTGATCGTAGTAACAATTGAAAATTAATGAGTTTTAAAATAATAGTATATGACATACATACATATATATAAAAGCTAACGGGATAAAAAAAAATATTTTTTACTCGATTTGAGTTTTATTTAACTTAATGCAACTACAAATTTTTTTCGATACACTCCTTAATATTTGCTTGAAATAATATCATTAAAATTAAAAATTCATTAAATAATTAAAAAAAATTATGTAATTTTAGGCATAATATTTTCTATTTGTTTTATAATGTCAGAGTAAAACCGCATAAAGATTTTGAAATTTTGTACGATACCGTAAAGTACACGTTTAAAACAATTAATATATGTATGTATGTATGTATGTATACGACTATTTTGTTACCAAAATGTGACTAAAAACAAAATAAAAAATTACGACAAATACGTAACGGGTATTTTTCTATAGAGGTTAAGAATGTTGAGTTGGCTAAACTTTTTTAACTGACATTTTTTTGCTGTCAAGTTATTTGTGTTTAGTTGGCTTTGGCATTTCAACATGAATAGACTGACGCATGAATAGCTCAGCGTAGATTCGGTGAATGGGCTCAAAACAAGATTGCCGTTAATACCGATTTTCACTTTTGTTTGAATGGATACGTCAATAGACAAAACTGTCGTATTTGGAGTGATAATAATTTTTAAGTGTATGTTGAGACACTGTTACATCCAGAAATACTGACTGTTTGGTGTGCTTTATGGGATGGTACGATCATTGGTCCGTACTTCTTTAAAAACGATGCTGGTCAGAACGTTACAGTCGTTATGCTGAACGCTGTAGTACCATGATAACTGACTTTTTCGTTCATCAATTGAACAACCATGATGTGCAAGAGCTGTGGTTTCAACAAGACTGCACAACATGTCACACAGCTCGTGCCATAATTGATTTATTGAGGAAAAGATTTGGTAACCGCATAGTTTCACGTTTCGTACTTGTGAATAAACCTCCAAGATCGTGCGATTTAATGCTGCTAGTCTAGGCCGATAAGCCTGAAACGATTGGTCACTTGAAGACAACATTCGACAACATTATTGCCGATATACTTCCACAAATGTTGGTCAAATTCTTTGAAAATTTCAGCACCAGCTTAAACTACGTCCGAGCCAGCCATGGCAGTCATATGCCAGAAGTCATATTTAAATTATAAAGCCAGAAAATTATTAAATAAAATAAATTTAATGTCAATTCAAAGAAATCATCTTTCGTCATTTCAAAATTTTATACCTCTATATAAAACACCCATTATAAAAAATGTATCCAAGTGACATCACTGAATGACAATTACCTAGACAAGATGATCATTTGGAAGTCAAGACCTTAACTAAGTAATCTTTTCTTTAAAATGAGTAAATAATACCTTTATTATCAATAGTTTACACTAATTGGCCGGGAATTATTGGCAAACATCTATTCATTTTTACAAAACATAAGAAATACAAAGTATTTTTATAAACTTTATCTTTATAAAAAATATATGTATAAAAAACTTACTTCTGTTAAATGAAGTTTTAAGGCGTTTATTGTTTATACAACTGATTATAGTATAAAATCGTTCTTGTAACTGTATAATCACATAACAACCGTTACTTGATAACTCTTTTTGATCTCATTTTACTACAGGAAGATAAATTTTTCGTGTTGCATTTTTTTTTACGCAAAACAATAACACATTGTTTAAAAATGAGAAAAAATGTTCATACTAACTTAGTAGATCAGGCTATTGTTGACTTATTTTTAACTTATTTACATGTAGTGCATATGTATGTATGTATGTATATGTGTATGTATGTACAATACAGAGATAAATACGTAAATAATTTCGAACACAAAAAAGCATATAGTTAAACAGGTTAAAAAAAGTAAGAATGTGTAACTAAAGTGTGAGTGTAAGCAAATAATTGTATACATTTTATTTTTAAACAATGTTACATTGTAACGTCAACGAAAAAGTATAAAAATAAATTTAATATACGTTCATGTGTATTAATAAGTGTGAACGTATGTGAACGTATGTTACAAGTTCAAAAATTGAAATCAAAGCGGAAGACATTAAAAAAAATACTCCCATTTTCAAAAACGTATGACAGTTTTTTTACATTCATTATTTTACCCGGTAGTATAACAGTACGATCAAAGATAACCCCAGACATTGTGATAGTAAAATATAAAAATTTTAATCCAAAATTGTTACTATTTAATTTTTGCAAAATCAATCTCAACATTATTTTTACACCCTTCACCTGTGGGGTTATATATATATAGCTATATATTATAGCTTTATCATTCCATTTATAATTTTTATAATACTGAGATCCGACCCTTTAAAGTACATGTTTTCTAAAAGCTTATGACTAGAAAGTCAATTAAACAAAGTCCGTCTGTTGGTTTAAATAATTTTTTGGAAACCCCCACAAACTGCACAGTTCTGTATGTGGTATCAATCTTTGGAAATATCCGAGAATCAATCGCCATTGAAATATGTTTTTGAGATATAGGCAAATAAACACGGCCGCCTCTGTTTTTTCCCATATTTTTACACAAACAAAATTTAAATTGTTCAACCCTAGGATAATTTATAGACACGCTTTATTTACGGGTACTATATGCCTCTAGGAATTTTCGTATTTGAATAAAACGGTCACTTATCGACAAAGTTATAGGCAAAAATAATTTTAAAAGCTTCTTAATAATTTTTGGAGACACTTCAGATTTTTTTAAAATTTACAAACGAAAATCCATTTTTTTCAGCTTTTAGACAACCGAGAGGGTAAATTGTATATTAACCCTAGAGTACTAATGTTCGTCGATTCGACGAGCACTGCTCTTTTCTTACTAATTTTCTCTTTACTGACTAGGTTGATCACTCTCATATTTTGTATAGTATTAGTTGCTAAGTTACTTCCATTGTGGGTGCACGTGTTTTTTAATATTTTTGCTAGAAATTGGTTTTTTTATGTTTAGTACTCGTCGAATCGTCGATGGTTAGTAACGGCGTGACTTTTATGAAATATATTTCCGTTTTTTCTTTAACTTTATTTTACATTTATTAAGTATTACTTTTAAATTTTTTTAGTAGTCGAGTGAAAAAATGGCATATTCTAAAAGTTAACTGATGCAGAAATAGAAAATTTTTTTGATAACTGTGATGATTCCGATAATGAAGAAGTAATTGAGAGCGATGCAAACGACAGCGATGAAGTTTTAAGTGATGATATTAATTCGAATAATTCTACTGAATCCGAAGAAGACAATGTTCCCCTAAATATATTACGAACATCTCAAAAGTCGAAAGACGTTGAAGCAGTCTTAAGTGGTTACGTTGATTCAAGTAGTTTGAATGGAATTAGAGACAATAATATTTTCAAAAATATGTTGCCAGTAGATCAAAGTTCAAATATTGTTACATTTTCAAAAAAAATATTGCGAGGCAAAAACCGTTACAAATGGTCAACCGTAAAGCCTAAATCTCATCATACCGCATGCAACATTGTGCATCAAGCTCGTGGACCAACTCGTGATTGCAAAAATATAACAGATCCACTACAATGCTTTGAAAAGTTCATAGGTGATGATATAATAAATGAAATTGTCCAATATACGAATATTGAAATTAATTTGAGACACGATAGTACTCTGCCTGTTACTGCCACAATAAGTACTACAAATAAAAATGAAATTAGAGCTCTTATTGGTTTATTCGCCTTATCAGCTGCAAAAAAAGATAACTTCATGAATGCTTCAGAACTTTTCGATAGTACATATTCTGGATCCCGATATGTTGCCACGATGAGTAAAGACCGTTTCCTATTTTTACAAACTCGTATAAGATTTGATGACAAATCTCAACGCCTTCAAAAAAGTACTGATAAATTTGCCCCAATCAGAAAAGTGTGGGATTTGTTTATACAAAAATGTGTTGAAAACTATACTCCAGGTAGTTATTTAACAATAGATGAGCAACTTTTAGCATTTCGAGGTAGATCATCATTTCGCATGTACATACCCAACAAGCCAGCTAAGTACGGCCTAAAAATAATTATGATGTGTGACAGCGGCACCAAGTATATGGTAAATGCAATGCCATATCTTGGAAAAGAGTTAAATAGAGAAAACTTACCAGTTGCCGAATATTATGTCAAAGAACTTACTAAAAGTGTTCATGGAACAAATAGGAATATAACCATGGATAACTGGTTTACATCGGTCCCTTTGGCTAAATCGCTTTTTAGAACGCCATATAATCTTACACTTCTGGGAACCTTGCGTAAGAACAAAAAAGAAATACCTAAAGAAATGCTCACAACAAAGGGACGTAAAAGCCAAACATCGATTTTTTGCTACGACCAAGAATTGACGTTGCTGTCATATAAACCGAAGCCAAATAAAGTTGTGTGCCTATTGTCATCTTGCAATGAGGAAGGA
This sequence comes from Phyto melanocephala, assembly GCA_941918925.1. Classification (NCBI taxonomy): domain Eukaryota; kingdom Metazoa; phylum Arthropoda; class Insecta; order Diptera; family Rhinophoridae; genus Phyto; species Phyto melanocephala. The sequence goes on along the minus strand of OW799234.1, from coordinate 131,790,768 downwards.
ACTGTAAATATTAAAACTAATAAGCCTCATATGATCGAGTTTTATAATTCAACAAAAGGAGGAGTTGATACATTGGACCAAATGTGCAGTATTATGTCATGTTCTCGGAAAACAAACAGATGGCCAATGTGTATATTTTATGGAATCCTTAATATAGCATTTATCAACAGCTATGTAATTTACACACATAATACGTTCGCTCTTAATAAAAAACCCTTAAATCGAAGACAATACATGAAGGAGCTTCACAAAAGTCTTGTAGAACCGAGGTTGAAAGAAAGATTAGAAGTACCTACTTTGACTTGTAAAATTAGAACAAATATTGAAAATATTATTACATTAGATGAAACGAATAGTGATTCTACTGCCCAGTTAATGAGAAAAGAAAAGAAAGAAAACAAACGGAGCATGTGTAGATTATGCCCTTACCAAAAACGCCGAATGACAAAGTCAACCTGTGATAAATGCGAAAAACCTATTTGTGGAGAGCACAAAGTTGAGCTTTGTACCTCTTGCTCAAACTGATCTTTTTTTTATTTTTTTATTATTTTTTTTATAAGCTATGAATGTGTTTTTTTAAGTTTTAAATCCTTTTGATCTCTTATTTTAGTTTATAATAACTTTTTGTTCCTTTATTTTGTGATTTAAGAAAAATGTATCGCATGAAATGAATTAGTACAAATACTTAATAAATCATACTTTTATATGACGGAAAATTAAACAATTCTTTTATATTAACTAATTAGGAATCACAAGGTCAAATAATGTTAATTCGTTGATCAATTTTTGTTTCAAACTATAATTAGACCTCTTTAAAAAAGACATCGTCGAATCGACGATCATTAGTTATAACGTGGGTAAAATATGTTTAGTACTCTAGGGTTAAATGAGAGAGCTGGACTAGTTGAATTTAATAAAAGATTTAAAATCCATGATTAGAAAATATATATAGGTCAAATCTAGTATTAAAAATTTACACTTCTTCAATATTGGTATCAAGTAAAAGGGCTTGACCAGTAGAATACAATAAACTATGAAAAAATGTAAAATGAAGCTCTAAATAAAATGGCGATATATGGTTCAAATATAGTAATTACGGCTTTGACCCCACCAACTCCCACAATACTGATATAAAAAGATTGCGCTTGACCAGTAGAATACAGTTAAATATGAGAAAATTTAAAATCTTAAGTTTTTTTTAACCCCATCAATATGGATATTATATGATAGAACTTGACTATTAGAATACAGTTAGCTATGTAAAAATTCATGCTACGATGAAATCACTAAAACTATGTACATGATGATGAAATATAATATCACATTCGGCACGGTCGAATATAACACTCTTACTTGTCTAATATCTTCAATAGCTTTCGAGATTTTAATAAAAAAAAATTAAGGATAAGCAAAAATAATGAACTAATAAAACACATGTAAAACTCTTACGCTTGACGCTCAAATCGATAGCTAACGCTGTAAAAAATCATAAAAAACCGAAAGTGAAAAAAATCGCAATTTTTCTTTTGACATCATAAAGCTACTGCAAATAAAGAAAATCGATGGATAAATCCTATTATTTTTTACAATACAATAAAAGTACCCAATTTAATGTAAAAGCAAATTTTTATAAATATGCTCTTCAAAATGGTGTATTCAGAAATAAAAAGTTTTTAAATTGATTTTAAAGGTCATGTCAGATAAAACTTCGGCGCTTTGCGTGACATTTCTAACTTTAAAAGAAAACGCAAGGGAAAAGGTGTATGTCACAATGAAAACTTTGACAACACCTACGCATTGTTTGTTTACCTATAAAGTTGGCAATTACTTTTCTAATTTTTTCACTATTATTTCATTATACCGTAATATAGTTTTATAAATAAAAGCTAAAAATTTTATTTTATAAAAGAAAGCAGAAAAGAAAAAATTTGAGAAAATTTCCGATCTGATTGTCAAAGCGCGCAAAAAGATGAAAGTTTCCTAACATTACGCTTCGCGCTGCGTTGAAAGTGCTTTATGTAACATGTTTCATATAAAAACGGCTATTTCATCTTAAATGTCAAAGCGAATTTCTAACGCAACGCGAAGCAAGAGTTTTATCTGACAAGGCTTTAAATATTTGACTGTTTTTGTAGTTACCCTACGTTGCCACTTGCACTTGCAATACAATAACACTTTTTTACTAACACGACTACACTTTGGCAACCTGCGACTCAGCTTGCAAAGAAATTTTTAAGCAAGTAAACTTTTTACAGTTACGGCAAGTAAAGTGACAAGCCGAAAAACAGTATTGTCGAATACTGAGTTAACTAACTTATATTTAATACAATAGTGGTAAATAATTCAACTAAGTTTTTGCATAAATATGTATATATGTATGTATATGAAGAATATTTAGAAAAATTAAAAATATTAATTTAAAATGAAAGTTTTAATATAAATGCAAATTTTTGATAAAAAAAAGTTATATGTGTAAAGGTAACGTTCAATAGTGGCTATTGGCAACACTAACAATTGAAGTAGGGCTATTTATTTTGAATTTATTTGAAGTTTATTTGTTGACGACATTTTAAAAATGAACTTGCACTGTGCTGTGTAGCCACATTTCTCCTGATTTTCGTTAGTAATACGTATACACTACTTACAAGTAAGTACTTGCTTGTGGCAACGTAGGGTTAGGGGATCATCATACTTTCAAATAATATAACGGTTATTGGAGTTTTTATTTTTGTTGCAAAGTGTAATTATTTTTATTTTCTTTAATGTTGCCACCAACATACTTACGCCTTTCCCATCAAAATCACTTTCTGCGGTTTACATCAAATGAACTGTCCATGAAGTGTTAGTTAATTTTTTTATTTTTTATTTTTTTTTTGTATTCTACTAAATAAATTAACTCATTTATTTATAAAATAGATAAATCAAATAACTTAACGTTTACAAAGTATTTAAGCACGTTAAAAGTAAAACAAAAAAATAAGTAATTTGTAATCGTATTAAATGGTATAACAGGAATTTCCAAACTATTGAGCATATTGGACAATGAATATGTTTATGTATGTATGTATGTATTAAGATATTTATAAATAAAACCTTTTTGTTGTAACGAGGGTATTGCCAAACGATAACTAGATTAATTACATTAGCGATTAGGAGCACAAACTGAAACGTTAAATATAGAATTTTTTGATTTAAAAAAAAGAAGAAACTAAAAAATTTTTGTTGAAAGAAAAGGCAAAAAAAAAAATTTTAAAATAAGCCAGAAGCTTAATTAAAAAGCCCTCGAAAACATTACCTTAAAATCTTAGTTTATTTGGTAGATCTAAATTATTTTTTTTAAATTAGCTTAAGCTGATTATAAATCAAACTTACATCCTATAAATCTTTGTTATTTATCATGATAAATTATATTGCCAGTTTGCATGTCATGATATGCTTTTGCGATCTTGCAAGTTGCTGCTGCAGAATTAACATTTTCTGTCATGACATCAAATCAAATACTTTTTCTTTTTTAAATTATTTATACAGAGCTATAAAAAGCAACTAGGAAAAGTTAGCAACTGCAAACATTTGATTTAGTTTATTTTTCCAATTTGTGAGATTTTTTTTTTATGGCAAATTTTGTTGTCCCTATATTTTGATCACGAGCTGTGTAAAGTGTCAAAATGTTGATTTGAAATCATTATTTTTGAACATGCTTCCATTTTTTCTTTTTTAAGCGTATGTTACTGTAACTGTTTTGTTATGACATATGTAACTTACAAAATGCCAATATATGCAATATTTTATTTTGCTTCTCCTCCAGTAGTGTAAAATGTCGGCCATACTAAATACTTGTCACCAAAATACTACGAAATATATCTTTGAAGTTAGGCAAAATGCCTTAAGTCAGAAATTGCAATTTTTGTTGAATATCAAACGAAAAGTGTATTTTTCTGAATTATTGCCTAAAAAGCATAAGGGTATGATTGGAAGTAGTTGTGCTTCGAAACGAAAGAGAGAGAAAAAATTAGATTTAGCCAAACATTTTGAAACAATTAAAAATTTTATAGATTCTTTATTTGAAAATAATTTTCTTTAATTCTATTTTTTTACAGAAAATATCTCAATTTTCTATTTATGAAAGATACTTAATCAAAATGGAAATAATTGAAAAAATGAATAATAGAAAATTTTCAATAAATATTTTAATGTTTAATAGCATTTGAAAATTATAAATTCGGAGTCTACAGCATATTTGTAGATTTTGTTAAAGAATTCATGTTTAAAGTGGACACGATCGAAATACTTGTTAAACCTTTTAGTAGTATTTGTATGTGTTTTAACAAAAAATCAAAATTTACTGTTTTTCCATCAATCGCCTTCGGTGTAACACATACAATCACACTTTCACAAACTAACAACCGAATGTTTGCTGAATAAGCTTGATTTGTGTCCCCCTAAAAAATATGCGGATTAAATTTAATGAAATTGCTTGTAAGCCAGTTTTCTTATGCTTGTGCCGCCCTTTTATTTTATTTTACATGTTAAACTCTACTAGAATTTTGGCTAATAAAAAGTAAAGTTTATTCTAAGAAACATATAGAGGGTGGTCCAACCAAAACGCATGATGTTGTAAATGAAACAAAAATTTAATAATTTTTTGTTATGATAGAGGAATCTATGACAACTGTATGTGAAATAAAACATCGTCCAAATGCTCTAGTCGATAGTCAATGACAGTGTTGATGTTCAATTGTTGAGCACGGCTCCTCTGTCACACAATCGCGAACAACAGCAATGTTTTCCTCAGAACAAACTGGCCGAGCATGCACAGGTTTCTTCACATTTCCTACAGACCCGGTTTGCTCAAATTTGCACAATTCTTCCGAATGTGGACACATTTGCGATTATGCTGACAAAAAAAAAAAAATCACGAAGTGCACAAAATGCATTTTAAATTGAACGCCCATTTTTGTAAAAGACTTTAACAAACTTAACGCGATGCTCAACTGTTTACTTTTTCATGATAGAATTCGTTAAACGCTGAAGCAAAGAAATGTCAATTAATTAGGGCAAACAACCACACTCACAATTAACATCGTGCACCCTTGGACCCTTTACAGCAAAAGGCTTAGAAGTTAGAAAAGTTAGAATTATTTATTGTTAAACCTAAAAAAAATCACTTGATATCATTAATGCAAACTTCACCATTCAAGTCAGTGTTTTCTTGCCTACTGACATGCCACGCATCGTAGTGTATTAACAAAGCACTCTCATATTATAAAGTTTATCATCGTCTTTTAATAGCCCTCTAACAAAATGGTTTTTTGTCGACCAGTGTTATTGCATACATGGGCTTTTGAAATATGACAAATACTCAACTTCAACATCGACCTGTTATTGGAAAACCCTTTAGATATTTAAAGTTTTTTTTTATATATTTAAATTTATGAAGTATTTTTTGCATTAAAATATTAATCAAACATTTTTATGCAAAAACAGTGACAAAACAAACACAATGATAGAAGTGTGACGGGTAGGTGGTTAAAAGAACCTGTTGCTGTTGACACACCTGTATTGAGTAGTTCATACTTTTGCGCTTTTTTAACAGAAAATATTCTAAATAAGTATGTGTGTATCTAGTTATTTACTTATACATATTGAATAAATAGTGAAAAAGCAGTCATGCCTGAAAAACAATGTCAGTTGTTATTTTCTATAAATTTTTCTATTGAACGATTTTTTTTATGAACTTTTGCGTGTTATTTTCAATATAACTTTCTAGTTACGAAAAACAATTCTAATTTATGTAGATTTGTTTAAAATTCTAGCCTTAATTTTTATATGTAAAGGGTGTTTTTTTAAGGCATAAACGTTAAATTGGCAGCACTGTTTTCTGTGGCAGCTGATTTGACTTTTCACGGTTTTCATGAGGTTAGTTAGGTTAGGTTAGGTAGAACAGGCAGCTGTTGTACAGCTCACTTGGGTCCATTATTATTATTGATCCCTTTGTGATACCTGAATAGAAAAGTAAGAATAGAATAGAAAAGAAGCAGACAAGTCCAGAGTCTCCGGCGGGAATCGAACCCGCAACCCCTAAGCTAGCAGAACAGCACACTGCTGACTAGTCCATCGGGGCACCGATCAAAGAGTGCTGATGATGAAGTCGTAGCTGGTTTCGAAAATGAGGTTAGTTTGTTTTGGCCATTTTTTTTAATAGACAAACGACAGAACATTTTTTTTAAATGTATTTATTTTGAAACTATGATTTAATTCGATAAAATCATGGGGCTTTTGATTTGTATTTAAATAGCTATGTTAAGCAGAACTGCCGCATTTAAAGCGATAATTATTAGTAAATCATTGTCAAGCCATAATTACTTTTAGAAAAACTCACTGTTTAGTGCGGTTTATGGGCCAGGTCTATGCAGATAAGCCAGACACGATCGAGTATTTAAAAGCGAATGTTCGACGCGTTATTGCTGAATTATAGCCTGATTAACTGCGAAGGGTGTGTAAAAACGAGAACAAATTTTATCACAAGAGCACCCCTATTGAGTATTGCCATCAAGGTAATCGCAGTTTGAAGATATTTTGTTTTGTTTATGTTTTTTATATATGAAGTTTGACATTTGAAATAAATTAGTTTTTCAATTATGAAGTTCTACAGCTGCAGTTTAAAATAAGTGAAGTGAAAAAACAAGAAAGAGCGCTATATTCTACTCTGTCAAATCTTAATATACCCTTCATATAAGTGTAGATATGCAAATATAAGCACATACATATCAGTTATTTCTGAAACAGATTTACAATTGCTTAATCTTTGCTCTCCAAATTGCTTCATAACATGTCATAATGTATACTTTCTTGTTGTTCATCATGATCATGTTCGTGCAACGCACTGTAAACAAACGAAAAACTTCGCATTGCAAACATACATTCGTACACATAAATAAGCGTACAAAAAAAACACACATTTTTTACCATCCCTCCAGATAACGTGACTGGTCCATAAAGTATACTCCGTAATGGACTAGAACTACTATTGTTCGAAAATGATATGGTCCGTGATTGCATTACATAGAACCATGTTGTAAGTAGTTCATTTTAGCTAGAATGGACCATATAGACCAGTGTTATCTGCAGGCATCATGTACACATATACATATAAACACATAAGTGTGTATCAGCATCGCCTGCTTTTGTTATTGTTTATACCCTTCACACAGTGAAAAAGGGTATATATAGGTTTGTTATTCCGTGTGAAATTTCTACAATTTTCATTTCCGACCCCATAAAGTATTAAGCTCTGTCAGTCTGTCCGTGTGTATGTTGAAATCAACTTTTTGAACCACCACCCCCCGACCACCTCGATTTTTTATTCACAAAAACAACATTACAACACCAACAACAACATATATACATACAAACGTGTTAGAGAAAACGTGGCATCGAATCCCAGCTGAGCCAAAAAAAATTTTTTTTATATTTTTTTTTATTTTTTATTTAATATATTATTTATATTTTTATTATTATTTATTTTTTCTAATTTTTTTTTTAATATTTTTTTTTTTTTTGTTTTTTTAACATACATACGTAAATTTATAATTTAATGTTTTTTTATATGTATGTTTTTATATGTATGTACGCATTTCATATGGGATGAATGGTGATACAAACTACTGTTATTGCATGACTACACGTTGTGAAGGGTATATAAGATTCGGCACGGCCGAATATAGTGCTCTTACTTGTTTTTAAATAGAATTTTGTTGTCGCAATTCTAATAAAATGCAAGACATACAGGGTTGGTTTTTTTGTCATATCTCAGTATCTAATTGGTTAAATTGCTGATTTTCAATACCAAAATTCTCGGAATTATTTCTGATAAGCTATTACCACATACGAGTCTGTGAGACATGTGGGGGCTTCAACGCTCACAAGGACGGACAGACGGATATATGTTGCTAAATCGACTTCTCTATCTATAAGTATTCAGAATATAATATACTTAATGGGATCACAAATGAATACTGTATAAATTGCAAACGGAATGACTAACTTTTATACATATAAATTTGCCTTGACTATACAAATGACTCAATTAACTCTTACGTTCTTTGTGACATATAAATAGACCAATAAATACATTCAAAATTGATTTATTATTTTGTTAACAAAAAAACCTTAAATGCCTACAAACTTGTTAATAAAATAAATATTATCGCTCATAAATTGTTAAGAAGGAAATAATTAATAAATTCAAAACTTTAAAAGCAAATTTATAGTTTGTTTACCAGCTACAAACTGCAGTTGGTACGAAAGGAATTTTTGCGATAACAAATTCTTGTGTACATACTTAGTCAACATGAAATTGTTTTTGTTTTTTTTTTTCTCTATTTAATAAATGATTAGAAAATATGGCTAACATTTACTTTTGTTACAAAAACATCGGTTGAAAATGTGTTACACTTATTACACAGGTTTTATTTTTTTATTTGTAAAAAAAAAACAAGTTAGAAATCTATTTTGTACTGTACCGAATCTTAGATACCCTTCACGCTTTACATTATACGTACAGGGTGGCTGTTGAACTTTGCTACATTAAGAAACTTAAATGACTTTTGGTAATGTTTATGTAGTTTATGTTTTTTTTAACTATTTTTCAAAAATAATATATTTTTATTAAAGTGATTTATGAAGTTTTAAAAGTATATAGTTGAATTCAAATGCCCTCCACCCTCGGTGACACATGTTAAAAAGTTGTTAAATACTGAATGAAAGGTTGCAGCGGGACTTGCCTCAATTATCGTTAGAATGGACTGCTTTAAATCATCCAAATTTTTTGGTTTTCTTTAGTAAACTTCCTGTTAGCAATAACCCCACAAAAAAAATCGGTTGCTGTAGAGCCAGGAGACCTGGGGGACCAACAGAATGTGAAGTTTCTTGAAATCAACTTATTCGAGAATTTTCGATGCAATTCTGTCTATGTGACAAGTTTCCCCATCTTCTCTTTAACTCTTTCAACACCTTTAAGTAACCGTCTCCATTGACCGTAACAATAACACAGTTATTGTTAAAACTGCACACCACACTGCGACGCAAAGTGGATGCAATTGCATCTCATGGAGTATTAGCGGGTTAGAATTACTCCATATTCGACAATTTTGTGTGTTAACATTGCCGTTTGAATCATAATGTGCCTCGTCAGACATAAAAATGCAGTTCAAGATGTTTTTATGCGCCATTTGAATGATCTTGCTAAATTCCAAGCGAATCGGGAAGTCTGTTGTGTTCAGTTTGCTTGTTAATTGAATCTTATATAGAAATAAGTTTAAATTTTGATGCAAAATTGTCTTCAGTGACTGTCTGCTGACACCCATTTGAGCAGATAAGCTGCTTGGCGAAACTCTAGGATCGAATTGTATGGCAGCAGCTACAACAGCGATAGTTTCCTGCGTCCGAACTGAGAGATTTTAATGATAAGGCCTTCTTGCGATTTTGCCACGTTCGGCAAAATTATTCACGAGCCTCATTAAAGTTCATCTGCTAGAAAGAGTGCCGCCAAACGTGCGCTTATATTCTCTTTGGACGGAAACTACGGACTCTAAAGCGTGAAAGCGGCGCCCTATCCAAATTCTTGTTTCATTGTTCCAATTCTCCATTGTCGTTAAATCTAAAGATGAATAAAATAAAATCAAAATGAAACAGATTGGTTACACAAAAGTTACTACGTTTGTTTGTTTGTTTGTTTGTTTTGGTAGCAGCTTTCATCAGCCACCCTGTATTTGCAAAACGAACACAAAGGATATATACGATTTACTTTCGTACACACATGAAGACAACTATTTAGATTATTGTTGTATTAATTGTACTTTACAAAAGAAAATGTTTATTAATTTGTTAAATGAAAACTTAGGCAACCGGGGTTTGTTTTGGACTCGTTTAACCGATTTTTGTACCTGAAAAATAATATTTAAAATGTGTGTATAATTAAAACATTTACAAAACACTCATGCTTATGTTCATAGCAAACGAATTAAGAATAGTTTCAAAATAAACTCTCAAATCTTTAAAAATAATTTGACATTCTTAGCTTTTAATTGTTAAATGTGTTTATTCTGAACTTTATCCTCTAACCAGAATCTCCATAATCATCAAACATAAAAAACCATTTTCATTGACCTAATTTATTGTATTTTTGTCAAGTTTGTTGCAAAATATTGAACATAAATCAATAGACATTATTATACAAATATGTTCAATTCAAAAACATATTTTAACACATATTAGGCGGTATCTCAGCCATAACTTGACGAATGTTGGTTTTTAAGTGCTCAAGAGTTAAAGGTTTATCTGCATAAACACGGTCTTTCGCATAGCCCCTCGCCACAACGTAAATTACGCCGCCAGGAAATGTCTCTTGCAATAAAGCCATATCTACGACGTTGTGTATGGTCAGCTGGCTTCAGTTGTTGTGTGAGCTGGACTTTATATGGATGTAGGTGTAGATCCAAATGCAAAATACGCCATAATGTGCCGTAATTCCTGAGAACGACATTCGGGTCTTCGGCAACACTTTCACTTACAGCAGCGATATTTTCAGCGCAACAAGCGAAACAATGATGCACAGGCCTTACAATATAAATTTCTTCACAATAATCACATCTTAAAGCACGATATGTGGCTGTGCCAAAATCACCATTTTTGTAGTAGGTTTTGATAATTTTTATGCGTTGTGTGATAGTTAAGCGATCCATTTTCGTCAATGTCAGACTTTCAACTGAAAAGAAAAAAATTGGTTTAACAACTTAGTTTGACATACGTCGAATTCCAGTCCTATACTTTTGAAACCACGAAATGGATAACCCTTTATTTTGTATCGCCTATTGAAATACAATTTTAGTTTATTTTCCTGTGAATACAATTTCTGTTCTATCGGTTATAAATATGTTGTATTGTTAAACGACATTTGACATAAAACGTCATGAAAATAAAAAATCAGGAATGGCAAAGTTAATCAAGTTATACTTCTGCGGAATTACAAAAAATATTTTAAAAGAATTTTAAGCAAAGATAAAAAAAATTAAAAAAAAAACATTTGAGTTAAAACAAGTAAGAGCACTATATTCGGCCGTGCCGAATCTTATATACCCTTCACAACGTATAGTCATGCAATAACAGTAGTTTGTGTCACCATTCATCCCATATGAAATACGTACATACATATATAAAAACATCCCATTGTAAAATTATAAATTCACGTATGTATGTTAAAAAAACGAAAAATAAAAAAAAAATTTTTAAAAAATTAAAAAAAAAAAAATTTAAAAAAAAAAATTTTTAAAAAAAAATTTAAAAAAAAAATTTTAAAAAAAAATTATTATATATATAATATATATAAAACAAAAAAAAAATAAAAAAAAAATTTAAAAAAAAATAAAAAAAATTTAAAAAAAATAATAATAAAAATATATATAATATATTAAATAAAAAATAAAAAAAAAATTAAAAAAAAAAAAAAAAATTAAAAAAAAATTTTTAAAAAAATTAAAAAAAAAATTTTTTTGGCTCAGCTGGGATTCGATGCCACATTTTCTCTAACCAGTATACACGTTTGTATGTATGAATGTTGTTGTTGTAATGTTGTTTTTGTGAAAAAAAATCGAGGTGGTCGTGGGTTTTTGCTCATATCTCAGTTGTTTATGTACCGATGTTTCTGATTTTCAATACCGATCTACTCCCGAATATTTCTGATATTTTAATACCTTACCCGGGTCCAACCTATGTCGGGGGGCTTCAAAAAGTTGATTTCAACATACACACGGACAGACGGTCAGACGGACAGACTGACAGGGCTTAATCGACTCCCCTATTCATAAGCTTTCAGAAAATATATACTTTATGGGGTCGGAAATGAAAATTGTAGAAATTTCACACGGAATGACAAACCTATATATACCCTTTTTCACTGTGTGAAGGGTATAAAAATATATAGTTGGGAGCAAAAAAAAAACTACAAAAATAATTTTTTGATTCTGCAAAAAATTTGTATTTTCCATCCCTGTCTGAATGCAGTACAACACTTTAAAAGCATATGAAATGAAATTGTATTGTTATACATAATGTTTCAATGAAAACCATCAACAACAATCATACAATAGTGTAAACACATACAAAAATAGTACCAATAGTACAATACAACTGGGGTTGGGAATCGAATTATAGATTTCAAAAATTGTGGCCTAAAACTCCACTTATATGTAGCATCTTAACAATTTTTTTTTTACATTTTTATTGGCACCAAAAAAGATAAGATTACCTTACATTCCATTTTAACTGAATTATTCACATAGAAAACGAATATTTTGTTTTGTTATCAGTAAAATTGCGTCATTATCAGTTAAATTGTTTAAGTGTATTTCGCAAAATAGGTCTACTAAGTATTTAAAAACAAAGCAAACAAAATAATATTATATAGTATCATTTGAGGCACACAAGACAATACATAACAGTTGTAGAAATTAAAACAAAAAAAAATATTTTTATTATATAAATTATAGTAAAGAAAACAACAAATACAAACATGACTTAAAGATGAAGTGTTAAAAAATAAAACCAAAAAAAAAAAAAAGAAACAAATTATAAATACATGTATGTACAAAGTAATGTTAAATTTATATAAATCTAATGAAAAATAAAGTTCTAACGAAATCAACTTAATACCAAAGAGAAGATAATAATGTTTGATTTACCACCAAAATGTCCAGCATTGGCCAATAAACTGACGGGCATATTTGGTTGGCGTCATACCTATAAAGTCTCTGCCAAACATGAAGGCATACAACATGTCTACTTACAAAAATCCTATTCATTAACATTACCAACAAAGAGACCACCATCACCATATGGTTACATAAAGGTAAACTATTTTCATAATTGTCGAAAAACTCCAAATCTAGAAAAAAAATATATTTTATTTATTGTTATTCTTTTTTTATATTTTCATTTAATTATTATAAAGCATTGACCATATTTCCGGTTATATGTACATATACACATAATTTTTAATAATTTTGTTTCTATTTGAATGGTGTAATTCAATTGAATTAAATATAAAAACTATTTGTTCTTGGTTTATTAAAAATTGCTGAACTTTTGTTAAGTCTGTGTTAACCCATTACCACTGAAAAGGCTGGAAAATACCTCAAAATGATAAAAACATTTCAGTTTGAATCTAATAAAAATACCTTAAATAAATTTTGCGAACAGATCGAAGAAGATTTAAATTTAAAGTTTGAAGCATGCTTGATTGTAGGGGGAATTTTTATTATTATAATATATGAGATATTTGTTTTACGGCTGCCAAAACTAATACTTATCAAAGAAAAAAATTATAATTAATTTATTCACAATATTTCAGTTTGAATCTAATAAAAATACCTTAAATTAATTTTCCGAATAGATCGAAAATATTTTAATTCAAATTTTATATAGGGCCTTGACTTAAAGCGTGCTTGCGTGTTTGCGTGGGGGAAATTTTTAATATTAGAATATATAAGATATTTGTTTAATGGCTGCCAAAACTAATACTTATCAAAGAAAAAATATTATAAGGGTGAAAGTGACCCTTCCCCCTCCCCCCTTGGATCCTTCAATGTATCAGTAATTTTATAAACACAAAAAACAATAAGTATGAATGATGGCTCTTAAAAGTTGGAGGAACATGCATTTAGAAAAGAGTCTTTTGTTTAAAAAATATATTAGAGGAGTTGAAGAAGGAGAGCAAAAAATTTTATGTTTTAATTTGCAACGGCAAATTGCTACAACAAAACAACTTTTTAAGGCAAATCCGTATATCAGGTATGGAAAAGTTGTTCTATTCCAGCAGGCAAATTTTGCACTAGTTCAATGTGAATACCATGTTTTATGGCTTCTAATTCATAAGTGTAAGTCATGAAGAATGCCTTCTCCAAATCCCAAATAGATAACCTTTAATGATGTGCTTCAAAATACAAACATACAAATGCACGCAAAAAAACTTAAACAATAAATGTAAACAAAATTATTTAACTCATGAATTATGAGCTTTTTATACCCTTCACCTGTGGTGCACAAGGGTATATATAGCTTTGTCATTCCGTTTGTAATTTCTACAATTTTCATTTCCGACCCCATAAAGTATATATTTTCTGAAAGCTTATGAATAGAGGAGTCGATTAAGCCCTGACCGTCTATCCGTCTGCCCGTCTGCCCGTCTGTCCGTGTGTTGGTTGAAATCAACTTTTAGAAGCAACTATATGTTCCTTAGATCTGTATATGGTATCAATCTCTTGGAAATATCCAGGAATGAATCGCTATTGAAATTCAGAACAATCGCCCCATATTTTTCTGAGATATGAGCAAAAAACCACGACCACCTCGTTTTTTTTCACAATTACAACAACAACATACATACATACATACATACATACATGTAAAAAACATACCAAACAAAAAAAATTACAATAAAAAAAAAATATTAAAAATAAGAAAAAAATAATAAAAAAAACTAAAAAAAAAAATTTTAAAAAATTTAAAAAAAAATTAAAAAAATTTTTTAAAAATTTTTTTAAAAAAATTTTTTAAAAAAATTTAAAAAAAAATATAAAAAAAAATAATAAAATATAAATAACATATTAAATAAAATAAAATAAAATTTTTTTGGCTCAGCTGGGATTCGATGCCACATTTATTCTAACGTGTACGTATGCACGTATTTTATATGGGATGAATGGTGATACAAACAGTTGTTATTGCATGACTACACGTTGTGAAGGGTATATAAGATTCGGCATGGCCGAATATAGCACTGTTACTTGTTTTGCATCTAATGTGCATGAGTTCTATGCACTTGCTAAAATGAAGTGAATTTTGTTTATATATTCATATAAACACATGCTCTCCAATGACACGTTAATGTAAAAATCATTCATGTTTCACCTAAATTGAACCACTTCATCATGGGTTGAACTCGTGCTTTCATTATTTCAATTTTTTTTTTGCTGGGATGTTCAGTTTAATACAATTTAATTCAAAAATTAACATATACAGAGTGTCCGCCGTGAAGGTATACTAATGTTAGTCAAGGCCAAAGCATGCAGTTGTGACGTTAAAAAGTTTTCAATCATCACAATATCGCTCCCTATTGACAGTTACCGTTACGCCCTTTTGAGTTTTAAAGAATTAAGGTTCAATAATTCTTCCTAGCCAAATTGCATACCAGGCGATCTAGCAGTACATGCTTGGGCCTATCAGCTACAGTCCCTCTTTCTTCGAAATCATTCGAATCGTCTTGTTGGCACGTTGTTTTTGTAATCGATGATTGATTTTGATAAAATGTTTTAACGATTAAAACATGTGAGTTTATCGCATATTTTTCCATAATAAATTTGCCACGTCTCTACTTCACGACTGCCAAATATGAACTGTCAAGACTAAAGTTTACCAAAATGACGGCAAAACAAAATTGTATTCGGACACCCTGTATTTGTGAAATTAATAAATTTTGATATTACGCTTCTTTATCAGCGAGACTACTTTTCTTCTGTGTGTCATGTAAGTTATTTCATTACTATAAGAATTTGTTTTTTTATGTTCTTCAGAGAGAATTCTCACGCATCTCGTACAATCCCCAAAATGTTACATATTTGCCAGTCTTTTAATCGACTACGCAATTTATCGATTTCTTTTACTATTCAAGAAAACTATGCAACATTATTTAGGAATCATAACATATGCTTAAACCGCACTTCTACGAAAATGCAAATATTGCATCTTCAGATGTTTTGCATTACTATGTAGAGTATAGCAACCGAAGTTCAGGACAGTGTCACCTAAAGCGAAGATATAAAACTACGCTAAAGAGAAATGCCTGCGTTTGTGTAAAGATGTAAAAGTGAGAGCAAATATATGTGCTACAAAGTTGTGTAATAGTTTGAAGCGCCTTGTAGTTTCGCTTTAAAAGCACCTTCTTACATTAGCCTTAGTTAACAGCCACCAATACCATTTTTTTGCAAGGACATTACTGCAAAAATTGTTTATTGGATTGGAAGGGACTTCCCGACTTTGATAGCGTCAATTGGGTACGTCAGCAAATAAAATAGTCGAAAAAAAACGCATCAGTCTATCACTTCACCTTCTACGGTGAGGCACTATAGGGCTTTCATTACCAACTTAATTTGACCAGGATTGGGTGAACTGGATGCAGAACGGCGCTACGTGTTATATAGGCCATGGTACATTGTACATCCATGGTACATTCTACATTCTTGATTGATCGATTTGAGGGCAGGGTCATCTCACACCGAGGTAATTTGAACTAGCCATCGAGATCGTGTCATTTGATCTTGTTTTTTTCTTTTGGGGGTTTTCCTAAGCCGTACGTCTATAGGAATAAGCCACAAATTACCGCGCCATAACATGTGTCATATTACAATAAATATATTATAGGATCAGGAGGCCTTTCAAACGAATAAAACATTCGCTTATATCAAGCATATATATTGTATATCATTTTTAAGATATAAAAGGCCTAATGAAGGACTTTTTGTACCCTTCACACGGGAGTGTAAAAGGGTATACATTGATAAGTTGGTCATTTCGTTTGTAATTTCAACAATATTGATTTTAGATTTTTTAATTATATATATTCTGAATCCTTATATTGTAGATAGAGGAATTTATTTAGCTAAGTACGTCTGTTCGCGAGTATGTTGAAGTTGCCACGTATACTTGAGACTCTTCTACGATATCAATTCATCAGATATGCCTTCCAGGGTACACAGGTGGCGTTGCCAGACCAGCTGATTTTTTTGTCTGCTAATGTTTGTCAAACTCCATATATAAAAAAGAAATTTCAGTGCCAAGAATTGTCAAACTCCATATATAAAAAAAAAAGACAAAGATATCGGCGAAAAAAATGTTAGAAAAAAAATGTCAATTAAAAATTTAAATAATAGATTTCCTAAACAAGGTTTGGTCACAGTGGCACCATATTATTTTCAGTTATGGTCATTACATGATGATACAAACTATGTGGAGGGTATATTAGATTCAACGTAGCCGAATATAGCGCTCTTACGTGGTGGCTGTTCAAACGTTGTTAACTTGTGATTTTTACAATCAAATATTTTTTTTCTCGGTTTAATGGCAAACTAAAAAGTAATTATGAATATTCCAACAGAACGGCGATTAAGTTTTTTTTGTTATTACACACTTCTAAACTTATTGTTCATTAATTTTAGATCTTCCAATATCAAATTTTTTGTACGATTGTTGCGAACATTGTTGAAAAATATTTATTGCTTTCAGATTAACACTTTAAACATGAAGTGGATAGGAAAATATAGCCTCAGGTGAAGCGATATTCGAAGTAATTGTCTATACGTCGAAATTGCTGGTCAGACGTTAATCAGTTGGTTTTCTCAAGTCGATAACCCTCTAAAAGATTTTTAATTATTTGTAGAAAATATTCCTTTATTTATTTACTGCGATTCCTCTAAAATATTTAACCTAATGAAATTTAAAGCAAAGCGTTAATTTTACAATCAAATTTATTTAATTTGTTAGCAGTTTGTTTTCTGGTTTTCATGCTTCGCTTGTTCAACTACGTTGTGATGCAATTTTTTAAGAGTTTTTCGTTTTTTTTTTTTTTTTTTTTAACAGTCATTGTTATTTCAAATTCAATTTGTCTTTATACCCTTCACACGAGAGTGTAAAAGGAGGGTGTATATAAGTTTGTCATTCCGCTTGTAATTTCCACAAAATTCATTTGCGAAACCATATGTTCCGTCTGAGTGAGCGTTTAAATCAACTTTTTGAATCCCCTGCATATCCCACGGACTCATATGTGGTATCAATTTAACAAAAATGATTTGGAGAATATTAAATCTGCAATTTCTACCTATTAGCGGCCGAGATATGCGCTAAAAACCACGTATGTCTCTGTTTTACTTCCATATATTTTCTTGACCCGATGTGATACGTAAGTTCTTATTTTCAGACTTAATAATAATTATTTTGATAACTGCGACAAAGCGTGTCATTAACATGACGATGGACTTATAAATTTTCACTAGTTTTTAAATTTTAAATTAACGTGTCACAGAATAATCTAACCGAGTTTTAGTCTTTAAAAAAAAACGAACAATTTCTGTAAGTCCATAATATTAATGGGTTATTTAGTCTATTAAAATCAAGTACTTATTTATTGCTATAAAAGTGAGAACTTAAGTTCTTATACGTGTCCCTATTTGTAAGCGAGGGTGGTAGAACTTGCCTCCAATGACATCAACGTGGTCAAATAATAGGTTTGGAGGCCACATTGTAAGTAGTGAAGAATTGTTTTCTAGTACTTTCAACTCATTATTTTGTAATGTGTTACTTTGCTGGAATATAAGAACATAAATGGAAAATATTGGTTTAATCGGTTCATAACCGGCAAAGAAATTGGATGTATAGCAGTCGCTGATACATGATTATTAGGTATGTATGTGTGATGGTACAAACTCTATGGATTTTTTTGCTGTAGTTGTTATAAAGATGAATTTTTTAAATCGACATGAAATTTACTGTATCCAAATTTACTGTATCGTCAATAACGCGCCGAATATTGTCCTCTAAGTGGTCAATCGTTTTGGGCTTATCGGCGTAGACTAGCGACTTCATATATCCCACAGAAAATAGTGTAGTGCCTTTAAATCGCACGTTATTAGAGTCCAATTAAGGGGTCCAAAACTTAAACCTATGCTGATACCAAACGTTTCCTTTAATAAATCAATTTTGTATGACATGTTGCGCCGTCTTGTTGAAATCACAGTTCCTGTGCATCATGGTCGTTCAATGGATGGACGAAAAAGTCAGTAATCATGGCACTATAGCTTTCACTATAACGACTGTAACGTTCTGACCAGCATCGTTTTTAAAGAAGTACGAATCAATGATTGTACCCTCCCATAAAGCACACCAAACAGTCAGTATTTCTGGATGTAACAGTGTCTCAACATACACTTGAGGATTATCCTCACTTCAAATACGGCAGTTTTGTTTATTGACGTATCCATTCAAACAAAAGCGACCTTTATCGCTAAACAAAATTCGCTTATGAAAATCGGAATCAACGGCAATCTTGTTTTGGGCCCATTCACCGAATCTACGCCGTGCTATTCATGCGTCAGTCTATTCATGTTGAAATGCCAAACAAAACTAAACATTAATCACTTGACAACTGAAAAAATGGCCGCCAGTTAAAAAAGTTTTGCCAACCTTAATGTATGTATATACCTCCATAAAAAACACCCTTTACATATGTACGAATGTAAATATTTAATGCAGACTTAGTCAGCCGTATTTCTGAAATTACAAAGGTTTTCGTTCACTATACGTTGCACGAACACGATTACACACAACAGTTATATGTACATGATGACATGCCACGAGTGGTCATTATATTGTACATTATGCTGGAGGGTATTATCATATTCGGCACGGCCGAATAAAGCTCTCCCTCTACTTTTTTTATTTTTTTTTAATTTTTTCAAATTTTTAGTCTACATATTTATTTTATCTATGGGCTTTCAAATAGTGGTTAACATTGTATGAATTTTTTCCCATCGGCTTTTTATGAGATCAAAAATGCAACACCCACAGTTTTTTTTATTATTAAAAAATTTAACAAATAATAGCTTAAATATACATACATTCATACATACATACAAACATTTTGGCGTTGAATATGAGTCATTTATTTTTTATTATTTTTTTTTTTTATTATTTTGTTACGAATTGTTTCATTGAAACTGCAGTCATTTTGTTGTTAATAGAAAAAGGCGTCAAAACATTTTGATAGCCATAAAAGAAAATAACAAATAACTATTTTTAAATTTGAACAAAAGTGTTATGTTTTTCAAATTTAAGATATGAACATTAGTTTAAATATTCAAAAATCATAAAATTTGAATACATATGTATGTAGTATGTATGTACATACATATGTACAAATGTATGTATGTATTTGAAATTTTTGCAACTGTTTGCAATATTTCAAAAATCAATTATCACAATTACTTCTATCTGATAGCAACACCATAAAATATCACCACAAATTTCGTAGCCATTAACATTTCTACAGTATCACCAGTCACACCAGACATGACTGCATTCTTTATACCTAAAGACATTTAAAACTTTTTATTTTCCAAACAAGCGAAGATTTTCGTATTCAAGTCACGTTCTAAATTATTAATAACGATTGCTAAAATGCAAACACATACATACTTACATACATATGTATGTACATACAAACGTATATGTATGTATATTCATTTCTAATTATTCTATTCGATTTATTTTGCCACTTTTCAGGATCCCGATTCTTGGGTTTCAGTTCATCATTTGCAAACACAATGCGGCATTTTGGATCCGGACGATTGTGTGCGTGATGTAGCCGATGATCGGGAATATATACATGCTAGTTTTGAAGATTCTGGACCGGATCCAGGTGTGCCACAGGGTGGCGGTGACGGTGCATCGGGTAGTTCATCAGTTGGCACCGGATCACCTGATATATTTCGTGATCCTACAAATACAGATGCGCCAACAAATGGTGCCCATAATGATAATTCCACACCTCATATTGAGGTTACTAGCACGACGGCATGTCCGGTGACGGGTTTAGGTCTACAGGTGCGACGTAGTAGTGATCCAAATTTAATGGCTTCTCTAAAAGCAGCAGAAAATGGCAATAAACGCTGGTCGTCAGCGGCACCACATTGTGCGGGAGATTCACCCGAACGTGTACATATCGAAAAGGCCACATATTTGCCACCACAATGGGAGGAAGAAGATGATGGCCAACAACAGGCACCACCAGTGCCAGCACATCAACCATTTGCTCGATCTGGCCGGCTGTCAATGCAGTTTTTGGGAGACGGTACTGGTTACAAATGGATGGATGCGGCTGAGAAATTGCAACAACAGCAGCAACAAGTGCAACAACAACAACAACAAGCCCAACAACAACAGCCACAGGAGCCATCCAGAGAATATCAACAGCAATTTTTCACAAGCAAGTCTTTGCCGCGTGAAAGTACCCGCAAAGAACCTTTAGGCCAGGCCTATGAGTCCATACGCGAAAAAGATGGCGAAATGCTCTTACTCATCAATGAGTATGGCAGTCCTTTGGGCTTGACAGCCATACCTGATAACGAACATGGTGGTGGTTTACTAGTACAGCATGTAGAGCCTGGTAGTCGCGCAGAGCGTGGACGCTTACGCAAAGGTGATCGCATTTTAGAAATAAATGGAACAAAACTAATGGGCCTTACAGAGCTAAAAGTTCAGGAATACTTGCGCAAAGCTTTAGAATCTTCCGAGTTAAGAGTGCGTGTAATAAGAGCAAATACTAAGGGAGCGAAAAATCGTCGTAGAGACTCCAAGGTGGCGGAAATGATTGAAGCCGAAGAGAGAATGGCATCTAGTTTAGAAAGTAAAGTGGCAACGGTGTCTCCTACTAGAAAACCAAATACGGCGCCCGTAGGAGCTTCTTTGCAAGTGGCAAATACACGTAAATTGGGACGCAAAATAGAGATTATATTGAAAAAGGGAGCCAATGGTCTGGGATTTTCGGTGACGACACGTGATAATCCCGCAGGTGGCCATTGTCCGATATACATTAAGAATATATTACCGAGAGGGGCAGCCATTGAAGATGGTCGTTTGAAACCCGGCGATCGTCTGTTGGAAGTTGATGGTGTGGCCATGACGGGTAAAACCCAAACGGATGTTGTTTCAGTATTAAGAGCTACCTTACCAGGGGCCACCGTAAGACTGGTAGTGTCGAGACAACAGGAATTGGCTGAACCAGAAGAAAGGGAAATTGTAAGTCATAGAACATTATTTAAAACAAAAATTATATTTCAATTTCGTTTCATGTTTTTAGAATTTCGAAAATAAAGAAAACGAATTCGATTCACCACCTAAACCGCCAGCTCCAGTGCTACCGACCTCTATGCAAAACTATCAAAAGGATATTAAAAAGTCCAATAGTGCCCGTTCGCTATTCGAACAACATCAGCAGCAACAAAGTAACAATCTTAACGAATCTCAACATTTTATTGATGCCGGCAGTGAATCGGCCGCTTCCAGTGTAAGTTTAACAAATTTATTGTGATTTTTCTTTTTAATAGAAATTTTTTTATTCGATCTAAACCAAACAGGACAGCTTACAAGCTGGCGTGTCCTGGCGTTCACGGGAAATGCTAACCCTACACATTCCCGTACATGATACGGAAAAGGCTGGCCTTGGTGTTAGTGTTAAAGGCAAGACAAGTTCCAATGTTACCGGATCCTCAAATAGCAGTTCTAATGGTTCAATGAAAAATGATGGCGATTTGGGTATTTTTGTCAAGAACGTAATTCATGGTGGTGCAGCTTCAAGGGATGGACGCCTGCGCATGAATGATCAATTGGTTAGTGTAAATGGTGTCTCCTTACTCGGTCAGAGTAATGCTGAAGCTATGGAAACATTAAAACGTGCCATTGTCAATAATCCAGGCAAACACCCTGGCATGATTACTCTGCAAGTAGCCCGCAAAATTGTAAGATCTGCCAGTTCAGGTGACATTTTGGAACACAGCAATGAAAGCTCAAATACCAGTGAAAATAGTGGAGCTACAGTAATTTATTTAAGTCCCGAGAAACGTTCGTCAGATAACCGTAATTGTGGCACTTCAAACAGTGAGATGAATCGGTAAGTTAAACGTTGAACTTAATAACGATTTAAAAAGAAAAAACAATAAAAACTACTTACACTTGTGTAAAATAGTTGGAGCAACCCCGTTTTGGATAGACTAACCGGTGGTGCTTGCTCTGGCAATTCAGGACTAAAAGGTCGCTCAACCTTAGTTGCCACCAACTCGGCAGCAGTTGTTAAGAATAGTTCTGTTCAAGCTTTACGCAATGAAAGTTATTATATGGCCACTAATGAAAACTGGTCACCAGCTTTACATCACCAAAAATATGTTAACAATTCGGTTTTAATAGAACATGATCCTGAGCCAACATCACCGTAAGTAAATCAAAATAGACATTTAAAATTCTTAATAACATTCGTTTTTGTCGTTGCAGAACCCTGCCTCATCGTCCCAATGACTCTTTAGCTTCTAGCATAATTAATAATAGCACATCTGGTAATGCAAGCTCTGGGTCTGCCCCTCAAAATTTCGATGCCACTTATTCATCGCAGCTGAGTCTGGAAACAAATAACTCGGGTGTAGAGCATTTTAGTCGTGATGCCTTGGGCAGACGTTCTATATCGGAGAAACATCATGCTGCCTTAGATGCCCGCGAAACAGGAACCTATCAGCGCAATAAGAAATTGCGTGAAGAGAGAGAACGCGAAAGACGTATAGCTCATACTAAGTCGGCAGTATTTAGTGGTTCTATGGAGTCTTTATCGGCTCGTATAGCAGAAGCTAACGCTCGAATACCCGGCTATAAACATGCCAAAACCAATTCCGGCATTGAGCAGCAGAAGTTACAGTTAGAAGCTAGAGATCAAGTTGGCGACTTGGGACCTTCATTGGGACTTAAGAAATCATCTTCTTTGGAATCTTTACAAACCATGGTACAGGAAATACAGATGTCTGAAGAACCACGGGGTGGTCCCACCACACTAAGAGCACCTCGGGGTAGGGGACGAGAAGAAAGTTTAAGGGCAGCTGTATCCAGTGATCATGATGTAAAGAGTAAGTGTTACTGGTTGATTTGAATTTGTGTTAGGATTTCTCATTTGATTTTATTAACCCTTAAAGAAGCTCGCCAAACCTGGCTGTTGGAGGATGGAGATGCTGCCGATGGCGGTTTTACGCAACGTAATGGTCCTTGCCAAAGCTCTCTCAACGATGGTAAGCACAAGTCAAGAGTCAAAAAACCTGGCATTTTACGTGGCATTGGCTACATGTTTCGTTTTGGTAAAAATCGCAAAGATGGTGTAGCACCCGCTGAAACCCAGCCACCGATAACAAATAATGCTACAAATGAAAGAACACCTGCCAATAATCAAATACCTGTTGCCGCCTTAGCCGCTCTAGAACGTAATCCAAAATTAGCACCGCCAGCATATCAACCTCCACCACCCCTACCGCCAGCTAATACAAAAAGTCTGCACGGTGACAACAGCGGCGCAAACAGTGGCATACACCAAAATGATATATTCAATCATCGCTATCAACACTATTCCAACTATGAAGAGCTACAACAACATAATCATCATCCACAAATTAGGTGAGCGGGAGTTTTACTATTTTTTTTAAAACACATACAAATCTGCTTCTTGAAAAAAAATAAACATAACAATAACAACAACAACAATATGGATACGGATATAATGAAGCAAACAAATGTATTTGTACTTGATCATAAACCATATACGCTTTTTTAAACATATATGTACATATGTACAAACAAAGAAAGCATATTTTAAGAGTCATGAACATTTCCCTGCGTTTTATTTTTTGCCTTTCATTTTATTCTTTAATCGTGGCGTTCTTTTTAATTATTTTCCCTTTCAATTTTGCTTTTAATCTTAAATTGATCATTTTCACAATTCTTACGACTGTAAAAACAAAACACTTCTCCCATTTTTGTAATATTTATGTGTCCTAGTGATGAAAACTGCTCAAATAATGATGTTTTGTCGGAATCAACCTTAGAATGCATGCGTCAACAAGTGCTTCGACAACGTCTTAAAGTCGAAGCTGAAAGGTAAATTCTTTCTCTTTTAACAACTTTTATCTTTCGTTAATTTGCTTCTTTTTTTTTAGTTGTAGTAGCCTATTTCTTAATGTACGACTATTTAGTTTTCAATTAAGTACTCTTTTGCATTTTTCAAAAAGATAAAATAAAAGACTAACGCGTTTTTTTTTTTTTTTTTAATTAGAAAAGTAAAAAGAAAATTTTGTTTTGTGCTATAGTTATCACAACAAAGTTAAGGTATTTTAAAATCCTTTAACTGAGAACTGAATTTTTCATTTGTTATCATAGTTGTAATCATAAATAATTATAAAGTTTTGTAGATTCTAAAGACGAATTTTTGACGCATTTAAAAATGAGTCTTAAGAATGGTATGAATTTTGATTATCAGCGAAAACTTTGTGATCCATATTAAAATTTTTTTTCGACTCTAACCTTTTTTTAAACATTAGTTAGTATAACTTTTTAATCAAAATAAAGTTTCTACACAGAAAAAATTAAATTTCTGATTCAATAAAGAAATTTAGAGAACCAAATTAAATTTTTGTTTGAATGAGGACCTACATATCACTCAATTTGTACATTCAAACAAAGAAAACAATTTTATTATCAACACAATTTTATGTTTAAATCTGTAAAATTTTCCATTAAAAATATTTCCTACTTTTAAATAAATTGTTAACAGAAATAAATAAAAAAATTCACAAACATATTTTAGATATTAGTTTAAAAATATTTCAAAAGATATTTGTTTAATTCAGACAAAACTTTTAAAAAATGAATGAATCAGTGACAAGCAATTAAAATCAGTTAAAATCTTAAAGAAACAATTAATCAAACAGAATAAATAATAATAATTATAAAATCTTTATATATAAAAGTGAAACACTGGGCCAATTCAAAGTGGTTGCATACCAGTCATATTTTTACTATTTCATATTATTTTATGCATGCATAAAATTTTTGTTAGTAATTTCCATACAAAGAAAATAATAAGACTTTACACATTTGTTTCCTATGTATAAGAAATTGTTTATGTTATACTTTTAACCATACTGTCTCTCAGAGAAAATTTCTTCGCTTCTCACCTCTCAGAGAGAATATTTTCTATTTTCTTCTTTCCTGTATACATACAATTTTTAACAGCGTCATCTCTTTGTCTTCTTTCTTGTATTAAATACATAATTTGTTAACAAAAGGTGTTCAAAGTCACTAGTCATATTAATATGAATTATATGACATAGTACAATATGAGAGTCTACTTTGAATTGGCCCTCTGTCTGTCTGTGTGTGTTAGCTTTAGACTCCAAAACTGTAAAACCGATCGGACTCAAACTTTGACAAGTTGTTGTACACATTTCAGGGAGAGCTTATGGGTGGCAAGAAGTCATGACTATATAATTTCGTGATTAGAAAAGCGGGCGGGGCCACGCCCATAAAAAAGTTATAATTTTGAGGTACTTGCACTGTACCGATTTTTCAGAAACTTTGCACACATATTAAGCTGTTATAACTATACAGTTTCGTAATTAGAAAAGTGGGCAGTGCCACGCTCATAACATAAAGTTATAACTTTTAACTTCTTGCACTTGACCAATTTTTTTGAAACTGCACACACATATTGAACTCTAATGATTATACAATTTCGTGATTAGAAAAGTAGGCAGTGCCACGCCCATAAGAAATAAGTTATAATTTTTAGCTTCTTTCACTTAACCGATGACTATGTGATTTTGTGATTAGAAAAGTGGGCAGTGCCACGCCCATAAAAAAAGTTCTAATTTATCTTTTTGCACTTGATATTCAATTAAAATTCAGAATGTATTATTATTCATTAAGGAGCGTAGCAACGCGCGCTAGGCTTTTCTCGTTAATTATAAAAATCACAGACAACGCACATTAAATGCAAATAAAAAAACTTAATTTGTTGTTTTAGCCCATGTGTAGATCTAAGCAAATAATCAAGTAAAAAATTGTTTGAAACAATTAAAATATTAATAGAAATTGAAATTAAATTCAGGCAAACGTTTGTTTAAAAATATTTTAACAATAATTTCTTCTGTGTTTGTAGAAGATATTTAGCTTTTTAGCAATTAGATTTTAAAATATTTGAATAGTATAAATAGACATTTTTGTAATTTTTTATTATTTTTTTTTTCTTTTTTTGCGTATTAAATTTTATAATTTTTAAATGCATTCGTTTGCCTCTGGAATACATTGAAATATTAATTATTTGTAGCAGTTTTTATTATGTTTTGAAACTAAATATCAAAATGTTGCTTATTAAAATATTGGCCACATGTATCTTTGCTTGTTTGTACCCATTTCTTGCTGCATAGTTTTGGACAAGTTGTTATGCTTAATTTTCAATTTCTTCAACTTTTACAAATTTATTTATTTTCTTTAACTTGTATTTTTTTATATTTATTTTCATGAAATTTTCAAAACAAAAATTCTTCTGCTTTATTAAAAACAAAAAAAAAAAACTAAAAACTTGCTTAAATATTTGGCTGGCTTTTTGAAAATATGTATGTATTCTACTACCACTACTACTACTACTACCATCTGCAAACTTTCAATTATTGTAAAAAATTATTTAATACTTATAAAAATGATTGGATTATGTGGTGTATGTGTATGTGTGTGTGTGTATAAACTTAATAATGACAGTCGTCGTCATCAACACTATCATTCCCAACGTAGTGCCCGCTCACATGATATCAACATGCAACAGTATCAAGGGAATAGCAGCGGCAGCAATAATACAAGTCTACGTTCAAGTTACTACGATTACGAAACGGCACAACATAATTTAAGTCAAACGGCCATGCTTAACAATAGTTTCCAGCATCGTGCTGGCAGTATTAAACACAATGGTCATACGGGCGTAACCATAGGCCAGCATCCGCATCATCATCATCATCAACAGCAGCAACAAGGCTCAGCGTCGTCAACGCAAAGTCAGGCTCATTGGAGAGCAGCAGCCATGAATGGTTTCTCACCAGCCACTTTAAATAGTAGCGCCCGCAGTCGAGGTCCCTATATAACTCAGGTCACCTTAGGTGGTCCTTCTAGTGCAAATAGTATTGCTGCCGGGCAGCAACAACAAGCACAGCCTACCTACCAAACGGTACAAAAACATCAAACACAACAATCACAATATTCGGGCGCTGTAGCTGGGCCACAACATACCGCTTCAAAAGTGTGACTATAGGCCAACGTTCTTCGTCAATGTCTAGGCGAAGACGTTGTGGTTCGTGGCTTAAACGGTAATAGGAAAACAACTACCACATCTTCGACTGCTACTAATTCGAATACAACAAACTGCTTCAGCAAAGGTGGCCACAACAATAGTGCAGTCATTAAATCAAACCATAAAAAGGCATCACCCACTACTATACAGGAACAGGATAACGAAACAGATGCGGAGGAAGATGAGGATATTGTAGAAATATTTTATTTCGCCACCGAATGCTAAAATCAACCTTAACCGAATTATAAAGACAAAAATCCAATTCTCTTACTAAAACTCTGGTCTACGTTACTAATAGAAGTGGTAAGTTTTCTTTAAGCCGTATTCTCCCTATGCAGTAGTTATAAAACTTTGTGTAAAAATATATTTTTGTTTTACTTTCTTAAGATAAGTGCAAATTTTTGAATATTTTTTTTTTTTTTTTATTATTATTCAACAAGAAAAAAAGTGAAATTGAAAAATAGAAAAATAGCAAACTTCCGTTACACGACTAAAACAAAAACAAAGAAACGAATTCATAAGATTAATTTAATTAACTTAAAATACAACACACTTGACTAGAGACTGTCTAGAATATATTTAAAAAAAAAATCTTATTATTATAAACTGGGGTGTTTTTCCAAATAGATGTTTGTATGTAAAATACATACTTTGCTAAACTATTACATAGAAGTTATGTATTAAGTATTGTAAAATTTTGTATTTAGATTTAGTATGCGTTTTCTTATTTAAAACGAATGGGTATATGTTGCATTTAAATTTGAATTTGTGGTTAATTCGATTCGATCATGTTCTAGTGTCATAATTTTCAATGATAAAAAATTGGTTTTAAAAGTTTATATTGAACTAACTATACACGATTTTAAAACCATTTTTATATTCATGGAAATTAGGACAATACGACAGGTGAATTCATAAAATATTTTTGCTAAATGAAATCTCTTATGTTTATTTTCAAACTGAAATCTTGTCACAAAAAAATTTAATGTTACGAGAACAAACAATAAGTCCAATAACAATAACTTTTAAATTCTTGTTAGAATATTCTTCTTGTTAGAAGCTTCGAGAAATTAAAAAATTTCGATCGTGTTCGAAAGTCGTATTTTGACCACTGTTACTCACTCACTCTCACTATCAGAATGTAAAAAAAAAAACAAAATTTATACTTGACCGAAAATAATATTATAATTTATTGTTTAAATATGTATTTATTTTAAATATTTTTACTAACACTTTTAAATGTGACGTATGAACTCATTCTGTAAAAATAAAAATTTAAAATTTTTTTAGGAATTTTCTTACTTGATTCATTTTCAAAATAAGTACCAAAATATTAAATTTGTTAAATATATTATTAAAAGTTAATATATAGATATAAAATAGTGTATTATATTTGAAAAACCCCATATTGTATATGAGAAATTATAAGCCGATCCATTTACCAAAAGTATTTGAAATGATTATTATAAATTTAGTATAAAAAATAAAATTAAATTAAACATTTGTACGCAATAACAATAATAAACAATACAATTATAAAATTAAAAAAAAAATAAATGTTTTATAAACATAAAATATGTGCAACGCAAACTTTATATAAAAATAAACTTTCGTTAAAAAAAACAGTTTAAAGTTAGTGGGAAAAAACCCTAAATCATTTGCTAAAATATTCTCTAAAAAATGGTCTAAATTTATAAATTTATGTAAATATATTAGTATGTCTGCCTTGTTAAAAAAGTATACATATAAATCCTAAATTGCATCATATTGAATTTGTCCTTTAATTTCTTTTTAATAAAAATAAATTCATAAATAAAAACACAGCAAAAAATATACTGAAACTGTGATTAAAATTTTCGAAACAGTTTGTAGAATTAATTACTTAAAAATTATAAATAAAAAAAAATAATAATATTAAGGTATTCGTTAAATCTGCTTAATGTCTCTTACACTTGCTAAACTTTTAATTTATTCTTGGATTTTTGACATTTAATTTTGCTGCTTTACTTCATTACAAAATCACCTGGGGCCGAATT
This sequence comes from Phyto melanocephala, assembly GCA_941918925.1. Classification (NCBI taxonomy): domain Eukaryota; kingdom Metazoa; phylum Arthropoda; class Insecta; order Diptera; family Rhinophoridae; genus Phyto; species Phyto melanocephala. The sequence continues at coordinate 131,760,705 of OW799234.1, read as the reverse complement.
ACGGCATTCGATGTCGATCGAAATTTGCTATCGAACGTTAAAGTTTTCCTTAAATTTTGTATTGGATTCTAATAAGAATTCTAGCATTTTCAATCGATATCGAATGCCGTAATTCGGCCCCTGATTTAGGAGATTGATTCGTTTACTATAGTTGCTAAATGCGAACAATTTCAGGTAGTAGTTTTAACGAATACCCCACCCCCTATTGTATTAATAAAAGCAGTTGCTACATTCCAAATTAGTTTTAATTGTAACTAAACGTATTTCAAAGAAAAATTTCATTTAAATGTTTATATATAAATAAAAAGAAATATTTTTGTAACCAAATTAAAATACGATAAATACTAACTGCCTTATTTGTAAACATTTTTAAACGTTTATAACAGGTTTGTAAAACGGAATTTCTATGGAAATTTGATTTATTAACCTCTTGAAAAGCAGTTTAAATTTTTATGAGTTAAGCCGATATAATCTTGAACAGAAATAAAACGAATAAATATAAAAAAAAAACTTTTGCTATTTTTATAATTTTTTTTTTTATTTATTAAAATGTACTTTGTAATATCTTTCAAAATATTTTCTATTAAGAAATTAAATAATTAGCAGCAATATTAACTGCATTTACTTAAGAAAACTAAAACCTTTTTTTTGTGCTTAATTTTACACTATTTTTGATTTTAGTAGAATGAATTAAAAAAAGGTGGTGTAAAAGTTATATTTTGTTCGTTTTTCTTTATGTGTAAATAATTCTGTATAATTTTTCCTAATTTTTTTTTATAACTCAATAAAATTGATTAATTATTGAAAACTTCTCTCTTTATGTCTACTAAAAATTTACACGTACATACATGCATACATATTCGTTTAATAATATGTTTTCATATTTAAATATGATTTTAGAATTGTCTATTGTCTATGTTTATTTATATGAATAAATAATAATCATATACATAATTGAACATTTGATTTGTTTTATTTAGTGTTAGTATATTACATATACATACTTACTTATATATTAAATATTTGTACATCTAAGTATGTAATTCGAATTAATTTAAAATAAATACGATTATTTATAATTTTTTTCTAAAAAATATCTTTTAAATATTAATTAAAAATTAAAAGAGTTTAAAAAATTATTAAAAACAAAACATATTTTTGGTTTTATTTAAAAAGAATTGAAATTAAAATTTTAATTGTGGTTTTTTGTGTCGTGATTTATATTTCTGTGGCTTGGAGCTAAAAGGGCCAATGTCAAAATATTTACTTTTGAGAATATTGGAATTGAACTTTAACTTTTATAGATGCTTTCATAGTGACATTGGCCAGCATTTTATTTATGAAGCTGTTCTGGGTTAAGTATGCCTTTAGCTGTTTTACCATAATGAAATAGAGCAAGAAAACAAATCTAATGCAATGATTAACTCAAAAGAGCAAAAAAGTGACATTGGCCCTTTTAGCTTCAAGCCACAGATTTATGAATAAGATTTATAACGTAAATCACGTTTTTTTTTTCAAGCAAAAATTTTGCATTTAATTACAGCAAGATTTTAAGTTGTTTCATGAGTTGGTGACAAGTGTAAGTTATGTCATTGTTACTGATACTTAGAACTCGTTGTTATAAACAAAATGTTTATATACCCTAAAAAGGTATATCGTTGGTCACAGCTAGCAAGGGCCTAACTCAAATAATTGTAACTTTACAGGAGAAGGCAAAAATGTTATAAAAACTGCATTGTCACAAGGCAATTTCGTTTGGTAAAATTTCTTGTAAAACTGTTATTTTTGATACTATTTATTGCATTGAATTTTCGTACCGAGGTGTATTTGTATGAAATGTCTTGGAATCACTGAAAAACTCAATGTTGTAAAAAATACGTGTTAGGACCTTTCTACTTGTGACCATCGATATATAGATTTGTCATTCAGTGTGAAATTTACTAATGTTCGTCTGTCCGTGTGTAGATTGAAAATTTTTTTTTTTATTTTTATTTATTTCATATTAATGAAAAGGAAAATGTGTAAAAAAATTTAGCCCCCACAATATTGGTATCAATTAAAAGCGATTTGCTAGCATAATGAAAAATTCAAATTCAAGATGGCGTCGGATTTAAATTTTTTTTTTTTAAATCCTCAATGGAAAAGCTTGACTAGTAAAAAAAAAATTTTAAAAAAAATGTGTTTGTTCAGTTAATGTGTAGGTTTATGTGTTGCAGTGAGGAATGTTCGTATTTATTTTTTAATCCTTTTGCCAACATATTTGATTATTTCATAATGTTACAAACTGTGTGAAGGGTATACATATAAGGTATGTTAAGTTTAAAAAAAAGTTAAAATCGTTCTATAGCCACTTCCATCAAAATTTAATTTTTCTCTATTATACCCAAGACCAAAAACTAGTTCGGGTATATTTATTTTGTCATTCCGTTTGTAACATATCGATATATCCATTTTAAACTACATAAAGTATATATTTTCTGAGTCCTGTTTTCATTTTAGGACGATGTAGCTATGTCCGTCTGTCTGTTAAAAAGCACGATAGAGCTTGAACCGAAAAAAGGGGGCTCAGAATTTTCCAGAATATTTCTTATACACAAGGTTTGTTTGGTTTTGAAAATGGGCTAAATCGGCATAATAGCAAGGGAGTTATAGCTCGTAATGCAAGTGTAGGTAAAAGAATCAATGTCCTTCCTACATCGAATTAAATGCGATTGTGTAAATTTCCTGAGTAAAAAAAATATATTTCCTTTAAAATTACTTAAATGTATACATTGCGAAAGGAGTTAAAGATCACAATGTAACGAAAATTTATACCACACAGTTTTTTTTCGGTCTTTTTAAAATTTGAAATGTAATAAAACTGACAAAATTAGATGAACGAATCTGAAATTTTACGGACATAACTTTTTGGTCAGGAGATTTTTAATAACGGAAAATAAAGGTGACACGCCCACTTATACGCCCACCTCCCATTTAAGGCTTTATTTAAATTCATATAATTTCTCTTTCGATAAAGATTTTGAAAGAATAAAAACCTCTATATAGAAATAAATTGAATTTATTGGCAGAAACTACTTTGACACGTCTACTTTAACGCCCACTTCTCACATAATTTTTCTGTTAATGAAAGCCGACAGGATAATATGTATTAGATAATAAAATTTCGCATCTATAGCGAACGTAAAAAACGCACTTTAACGCCCACCTCCCATACAACGCTTTATATTAAATTCATATTATTTCTATACGGACAAAAATTTAAAAAAAAATAATCCATAAAGAATGATCTAAGTGTATAATATAACTTTGTTGTATAAAAAGTAGAAGGTGCCATGCCCACACAAAGCAAATTTTATTGCTTAACTACCTCTGTCGAGCAAATTCTGCTCTTCAGCTTCCGTAAAAATACAACATTGTATCACTCCGTATGTAGAAATACTAAACGTTTCATTGTATTTAAGAAAATAAAGTAATAGCAAATCGAAGTAATAGTAAAATTAATAGCAATAAGAAGTAATACATATTTCAGTATAAAGAGATTATTCCATAGCAATCACTGTTAATAACAAAATAATAAATTTTTAGCTATAAAAGAACATAAAATTGATGGTGGGTATAAAACATTCGCCACAGTGGAATATAGTGCTCTTAATTGTTTATTAAAAGCTATTGTATCAATATTCCTTAAGCAGATCGGTTGTAATAAAAAATATTGAATATTATTAAAAATAAACTTATAGTTATTTTTAGATCTGAATTTAAAGATTCAGTACTTACTTGAACTATAACATTTTCATATTTTCGGATGGAATAAGATAATCAAAATGGGCGTGGTTATACAGCCCTGGTACGAATGTCGCAGTCGAAGTTGTTAAATGAGTTATTAGTGCCATATAAACCAACGAATACATCAAGTGTTGTAGCTAGACATATGTTTGAATTATTAGTAAGATTATCGAAAACGATTAACTCTGTTAGATAAAGGTGAAATCGGGGTTTTAAACAGCGCTCATAGCATGGACACAATTGTTTTTTTTTAATAAAAATACGAACTACTTACATAACTACATATTGCTTAAAACAATTATTTTCTTAAATTAAATTTATTATTAATTTTATTTTTCTTGATTGTACTTTTTTGAATTTTTTTTTTTTACTATTTTGAACTAAAACACAGTTAAACTACCTAAAATATTATGAAGAAACATATTTGCAAAAGCATCACAGTTTGAGAAAATAAATATTTTTCACTTCCATCTATTACCCATAGATTTCGAATTTTTATTCTGTTGATTATTTTGCGCCTCTTCGTGAGCAGCTAACTCTTCATCTAGCAACAGTTCAAAGTTACCCAAAGCATCAGCACTGGGAATTTTATTCCAGCGGACACTGTAACAATAAAAAAACAAGACAGTGACAAACAATTTACTTTTACAGGAAATTTTTAAATTGCATACTCTGGTATACCATCCGGTGGCAATACGACCGACAGTATGTTATCGATTAATTTGTACTTTAAAATGCGATCCGTCACTGTTGTCGACGTCAGGGAAGGTGATGCATTCACTTCTACCAGCCAAGGCTTAAGGTTATTATCAATAATAATGTCGTAACCGTAACATTCAAAACAATGTCGATCACTAGCCATTACTGGGGCCACGGCCCGCAAAGAATGTACAATGAGCCATGAAATGGAGCCAAATAAACGATCTGTCACTTCTTTGCCACGTGTTCCTTCCAAATATAAAGCCAAATTTTGCACCGACCATTTTCCGCCGTGTAGTGAATTGTATTCACCCTGAAATTAAAGAATTTAAGAAGATGTTTAAATGGATGTTCATAAATATTGAGATTGAGTTTTTTACTAATAAGCTAAGTTTAAGAGCATTGCAGAGATACAACTAAGCTATCGACATTTTATTTTACTTTACGTTCCCTTTGAAAATGTTACAAAATTAAACAAAAATAAAAAAAATCTGAAATATCGATGTAGACAATAAAAAACTATATATAAAGCCGATCGGACTCAAACTTTGGCAAGTTGTTGTACACATTCCAGGAAGTGTTTATGGGTGGTAAAAAGTGAGCAGTGCCACGCCCATACAAAATAAGTAATCATTTTTATCTACTTGCACTTGACCGATTTTTCTTAAACTTTGCACACATATTTATTGAACTCTCATGATTATACAATTTCGTGATTAGAAAAGTGGGCGGTGCCACGCCTATAAAAAATAAGTTATCATTTATAGCTACTTGCACTAGATTGATTTCTCTGAAACTTTGCATACATATTGAGCTTTCATGACTATGTGATTTTGTGATTAGAAAAGTGGACAGTGCCACGCCCATAAAAAAAGTTTATAATAATATATATAATTTTGTTATGATGCTCCGAGCTTGGCTAGTAAAATATAACTTACAGTAAGAGGCCATATTTGGTCTTCTATAGCAGAAAAAATTGCAAGTTTAAATTCATAAGCCTTAATTTAAAAATTCAAGGTGAGATAAGCTTCTTTCATCGGTAATTTTTGTGTGTATAACGTGTTAAAACATAAAGTTATCGGTTTTCTATTCTTTCCAATAGCTCTTGATCTTTTCGATTATAAGCAAACACTTCTTATTAGCTAACGGAAATACTTTAGAAATTTACGATCTTCCACATACCCCATGTTTTTGTACACTGACATTGGTTAGATGCACATACATATTGTCTAGTTCCGTACAACTCGTATCATACTTGACCGTACAGAAACGACAAAATCCCTGTTTGAAGAGATACGCCTTCAGAGGACGAAACGATGTAACTAAAACATATAAACGCAAATCGAATTTCTTGCCACCGATTAGTAAAGGATTGTCGATGTAACGTGAAATTACATAACTTTCTTTAGCGATCTGAGGATGAAAGGCACCCTTAGCTTCACGAGACCACTTTTTCAGTTTCGACAATTTGTTGATTAGAAAAATGCCGGCTCCTTGGGATTTGCCGCAAGGCTTCATAATCCAAGTACTTTGGGGATTTTTACGATACTCCTCCACAAACATGTTGTAATCTTATGTAAAGATATAAATATTAAAATAGTCGTATACTTTGATGATGTATTTAAAATACTTACCCGCTGGTAAAACGAATGTAACTGGTATAAAATCTAAATACAGGTATCTGGTCACTCCACCACTAGACCAGTTCGCATCTGACTTTTCGGCCAAAGCATTGCCATCTCTTTCTAAATCCTTACGATAACGCTTAATGTTTTTCACCAGCAAATCCTTGCGCGACAATTCATAGTGATTTGGAAAATGATTAATCACTTGATTGTCGTTCATGCGATAACCACTATCCACACTGAAAATATTACGACACGTCTGCACGCCAGCCCAATAAAAATTCCAATCATCATCGCCACCCACTTGATGCCAGCCACGTTTTTCGAAATTATTCACCAACACCGATTTATCGAAATCGGTGCAAAAATACACTTTCATGTGTTCGTGGCCCATATTGTTGCTGACTCTTAAATGAGTGGTTTACAAATGAATTACTTACGATTCCAATGACAGCTTTGCAATTTTTCAAATTACCTTCCATACATGTTGGAATATGCAGTGTTTGACCTCTTATTGCCGCCACCGCCACCACCAGCAGTCTCCTGAGCCATTCGTAAAGTTTTTAATTACTTTATTGCAAATTGAGAAAAGTTTTAAATCTTTTATTTTATGACGTATGTATGTATTTTCATAAATTTATTAAAGCACGTAACGTTTTTTTTCTATTTAAATTTTCTTCAACTTCTGGCATTTATTGAACCAACAAATTTAGTTGTAAACTTATTTGGTTACATATGACGTTGGTAAATTTTATTTATGTTGCCAAGGAAATTTTGTAGCCGCTTGTTGCTTTTGGATAAACACTCTCCTGTCCGTCGCAATTTAGTATTTAACACACATACACAAAAATATAAATCTTAACAAAATCCATATTTATTTGTAAAAAAACAATCGACTATAAAAAAAACTATACCAGGGGGTATACTTATATAATTATACCATGATCTATACACTATTCTTATGTACATATATACAAATCTTTGTACATACAAGACAAAAAAAGAAAGAGGGAACCAAAATCCAATTTCTATGTCACAGTTTTAGGGTACGCCAATAATAATAAAAACAGGTGCTATACATATTCAGCCGTGTCGACTCTTATAATGTACATGAATGTAATGACCACATTGTAGCTTACCCTAGAATGTTATACGTTATTTTCTTTTTTATTTCCGACGCTATCTTTAAGTTTGGATTTTTGCATAGCTAAATGTATTCTACAAGTCAAGCCCTTTAAATTGATACCCATATTAATGGGGTTAAAAAAAAAAAATTCCGCCATTTTGTTTCTGACGCCATCTTACATTTTTTTTTACACTTTTTTAATAGTTTACTGTATTCATTTCATACCAACTTTGTGGAAGTTAAAGGGGACAAAGCCGTAAATACTATATTTGACTCATATTTTCGCACCTAGGACGCCATCTTGAATTTTTACCTATTCATAGTTAACTGTTTTCAATATATAGTTGTTTATAACGATTTGTTTTTTTTTTCTCTGAAATAATTTTTGACACAACAAAACTTGATAAATTTTACATTTAAACAAAATATAAATTTTTGCAAATAATTTTTGCCTATAACTTTGCCGATTTATCTAATAATTTTCATGAACAATGTCCGGCCAGACGGACATTGTTCAATTAACTCCCATATTATTGAGCTTTCAGAAAATATTTAAATTCTTAAAGGAATCACAAACAAATATTGTATAACTTTCATGCAGAATAACAAACCAATAAATACCCAACACTCTCTGTGAAGGGTGTCGTCATTAATAGTTTTATTACTAGCGTGTGACCGCGACTTCATCTTCGTGGTTATCTGAATAAAAAGTGTCATATGTGCTACTCCAGGTTATGGCAGATTTCATTTAAATTTGTAAGCCATTTATAGACGATTAAGTAAAATTTAAAGTGGGCATGGCACCTCCCATACAAAACCAACAGCTTTTGTCGCATATCCAGATTACGGCCAGACCTATTTGGCTATTTTTTTTATAATAATCTCTAAAGCGCAAAAAAATAAAGTGATACTGTAACAAATCACCCATAATTTTTATACCAAAACTATTATAGGTAAAGGGTGATTAAATTTTAAGGGCCGATGTCGAATGAGAACCACACCTAAACGTAAATTTTTTTCTGCATTTCATTTGACATTTCTCAATTTCAGACTAACTCAATTTGAACCATGGAAAGATACACAATCGAGCAACGCGTTAAAGTTATTCAGGCTTATTATGAAAATGGGCGTTCAAATCAAAATGCATTTTGTGCACTTCGTGATGCTTTTAATTAACATAATCTTTCGAATTCGTCCACAATCGGGAGAATTGTGAAAAATATTTAAATTTTACCAAAACAGGTCTGTATGAAATGAGAAAACATCTGTTCGTTGAACGAAAAACATTGCTGTTTTTCGCAATAGTAGGTTCGTTCGAGTACTTTTACTGCACTTTGTAGTAAATGAGTAATTATTTAGTAAATTGAACATTTTACTCTCAAAAAGACAATTTGTCCAAAAAAGTACTCGAACAGACATTTGTAAAAATTCGTAAGATTGAAGCAACAGCTGATGGCAAATAAATATTGTGTTGTTTAATGAGAACTATGTACATACATACATTTGTGCAAATATGTATTTAAGTATGTATACCTGCGCCAGATTCAGGCAGTTCCATTCTTTCATCTGTAGACATTGTTAACTAACTTTATTTCACAAACAATTTAAATTTAATAATATTTTGCACTTTTGTTTGGATTTTCCTTTTTTTTAATATTTTTTTCACAAATTGTATACTTTTTGTTTGCTTACTTTTGTTTGTTTACCTTTTGAATCATATCTTTTTTGGTCTTGCTAAATCTTACTGCAAGAAATTTCTGTAGTAAAAATTTGCAAATACTCAGTCAAGAACTGTCACTTTTCGCTTTCTATTTGTGCTCTCATTTACTACAAATTTGTGTAAACGAACGCAATTTCGTAAAATGCAGTAAAAATTTTTACAAATTCGTACAAAATTGTGAGTTCTCGAACGAACCTAGTGTGGCAAAAGAGCAGTCAACCTCGACTCATCATCATGCCCAACAATTGAACATCAACGCTGTCATTGAAAATTTGGACTATCGGATGGAGGTGTGCCGCTGAGGTCGCGGCGGCCATTTGGGCAATATTTTGTTCCATACATAATTGAACCATACAAATATTATCATTATAAAAAGAAATGACAAGAATTTCCTAAATAATTTGTGTTTTATTCAAAATCAACATCGGCTCTTTAAATTTAACCACCCTTTATAACAGAAATTTGGATATGCGACAAATATGATATTAATTTAATAATATTACTTAAAACATTATATCCATAAGAACCTTACTTGTTTGTATATAATAATAGATAGATTGATTGATTGATAGATAAATTCGTACAGTGGTCCAGCAAAGCGGACCGGATCTTCCAGGTTAATTTATTAGTAGGATATAGTTGGTATCTCTCCCTTAGTTTTGTATTGTGAAGACTGTTTGTTTAATTATTAGGATTTTTCGCAAAATTATTACATTAGATAAAACGTGGCGAGTTTTTTATTTTCCGATCGATTTGTAAGAATTAATAATAATTATTTTCTTATGCAACAATTTTCTAGTTTACAGCCTGAAGTCGCTGTTTTGAAACAACAACAAATCTATATCTATATATGTATATAAAAATGAATCCATTTTTCCCTTGGTCACGGCATCACGCGTGAATGGCTGTACCGATTTCACTAATTCTTTTTTTGTTGTATTTGTTATTATTAGGAGAAGGTTTTTATGTCAGTTTCGTGATTATAAAAGTGGGCTGTGCCACCCCCATAAAAAATGAGTTATAATTTTTAGCTACTTGCACTGGATCGATTTTTCTGAAACTTTGCGCATATATTGAGCTGTCATGACTACATAACTTCGTGGTTATAAAAATGGGCAGTGCCACGCCCATAATAAATAAGTTTTAATTTTTAGCTACTTGCGCTAGATTGATTTTTCTGAAACTTTGCACACATATTTAACTCTGATGATTATATAATTTCGTGGTTTTAAAAGTGGGCATTGCCACGCCCATAAGAAATGAGTTATCATTTTTAGCAACTTGCACTGGACCGATTTTTCTAAAACTTTGCACACATATTGAGCTGTCATGACTACATAATTTCGTGATTAGAAAAGCGGGCGGTGCCTTGCCCATAAATGAAGTTATAATTTTTAGCTTCTTGCACTTGATATTCAATTAAAATTCAGAATGCATTTTTATTCATTAAGGGGCGTAGCAACGTGCGCCGGGCTTGGCTAGTAGAGTATAAAAAGACAAGTTAAATATCTGAATTGAATAAAAGGATTTTTATGTAAAAGAAAAAATGGGAATTTTAACGCCATTTGGAAACACTCCGGAAGTACTTATTTTTTCCTTTATTTTCTTATAATTTAAAATTATATAACCGAAAATAAAATTAATCTCTTTCAATGAACATTAAGCATTAAGCGTTATCTTCATCATCCCTGTTGGATAAGCCATGGAACGAACCTATGCTCCTGGAGACTGTAGTTTATTTAAAATTTTTTCTTGAGTATAAATAAATGAAATAAATTAACGACATTGACCAAGAAGTTTTTTAAAGCACAACAAGACTTCTTAGAAAAAAGCTCTCTAAGCTTTTTGCCTTCGATCATTTCGAAAGTAAAAGTTCTTTATATGAGACAAAAAAAAAATGTTTATACTAACAAAGATCAGTAGTAAATTTTCACATACCGACCGCATAGAAGCCGGAAAAAATTCACACATTAAAAGTTATGCAAAAGAAAATATTTTCAGAAAGACAAAAAAAAAATATTTATAAACTGAATTGATACATTTTGTTTGTGTTAAATAAGAAGACCACAAGAAACGAAAAAAATCCAAAATTATTTGAAATGAATTTATTATTCCTGAGTAAACGTATTTATTTGGGCACCGAAGATGGATTTGTTCATGGTGGCATTATAGTCAACAACGAGGGAATAATACAAAAAGTCTTGAGATCACCTGGGGAAGTCAATACCTATTTATATAATATGGAGTCAGAGGCTGTAGGTGGTGCTATAAAAAGAATATTATTTTATTAAAATTATAACTCGATCTTGCAGGTATATGATTTTGAAAATTTGGTTTTAATGCCAGGTCTCATTGACATCAATGTACACATTAATGAGCCGGGTCGCAAGGAGTGGGAAGGCTTTCTCACGGCCACAAAAGCAGCAGCTGCAGGAGGTTTTACCACCATAATAGATAGGCCAACGTATATAAAGATTGAAATATTTTTTTAGAAATACAAACATACATGCTTTGACATGCTTACAGAAATGCCATTCCGCCTACCACTTCTTTGGCTGGTTTAAAACTAAAGTTGTCTACTGCCCGTGGCAAAATTTATGTTGATGTTGGCTTTTGGGGCGGAATTGTACCTGATAATTCTAGTGACATTGAGGCTTTACTGGGTGCTGGTGTTATGGGTTTGCAATGTTCTCTTTCACCAGCAGCCGAACCGGTTGGCAAAGAATTTCCTGCTGTTACTAAAGAGTATTTGGACACACTTCTTACTACTCTAGACAATAACAATATTGTTATTGCCGTTCATGCCGAAGAGCCTTTAAACACGCCTATTGAACCCAATGAAGATCAACCTAAATGTTATGAATCCTTTTTGAGGACAAGACCCGCCTGTATGGAAGTCAATGCTGTACAAACTGTATCTGATCTTGCGTTGAAGCATAAAAAGTGAGTATTGAATTGCAGGTTTAAGTAAACTTCATTCGGTCTACAATATCAATTACAAAAATGTTTGTATATTTTTTTTAGAAAGCAATTCCACTTGCTAAATCTCAGTTCAAATGAAGTCCTGCCTATTATAAAAGAAGCTAAAAGTAAAGGTGCTCTAATCACTGCTGAAACATGCCCCCATTATTTGAGCTTAGCAGCAGAAGACATTGAAGACTGTCGTACGGAATTTAAAACTCAACCACCAATACGTGCAAAAGCGAATCAAGCTGCTCTATGGGAGGCTTTAAAAACGGGTTGTTTAGATATAATAGCATCAGACCATTCACCTTCAACTCCCGGCCCTAAATGTTTAACATACGGCAAAATGAGAGGCAATTTTATAAATGCCTGGTCAGGCATATCGTCATTGCAATTGGGTATTAATAAAAGATAATAAAAAAAAATATTACAGTTGTGTACTAAATGATATTTTTTGTATCCAAAAATTAGGTCTGCCCATAGTTTGGACTCACGGCCGAGAGCATGGCTTGGGCATACAACACATTTATAGGACAATGTGTGAGAAACCTGCTCGACTGTGTGGTCTAGAAAAGACAAAAGGTAAAATTATAGAAGGCTATGATGCAGACTTTTGTGTCTGGGATCCTGATGAAGAATTTCAAGTAGATGTCAATATATTGCATTCATCGAATAAGGTACTTCCATGTATTGACTTAATTATACAATTTTTAGTGTAAATAAAACAAAAACGATTTTAGGCCACTCCTTACGCTAATCATCGTTTGCGCGGTGTGGTGCATGCCACAGTTGTACGAGGCTTACATGTCTATCAACAGTACGAAGGATTTGGTCAACCATTGGGTAAAATTATTTTACGGAAAAATACTAAGAAAATTGTTAAATTTCAATAAGAGATCGTGTAAAGACTACCACCTTGTGTTATGGCAAATAAAGATGCCATACGAGAATTTTTGAAAGTTTCGAGGCTTTCGGAATTAATAAATCCCGTTTAAATTATTTTACTTTGTTAAAAACTATGTTTTGTTTTAAACCATTCTTGTTCTGTCCTATTAACAGCATTAAAGGTCATCATTCAAAATGCAACATAGTCAAGCGATTTGTAATAACTGTATTAACCAAATTGTCAGATTATCTCTTCTAAATCCTTTCTTCTATATTATTTTCAGATTAAATATTGTGTTTTCCAATATGTTTCTATGCAAATTATAAAATGTTTGTCATTCATATTTTCCGAAAAGGCATTCAGCCATGACATAATAAGTATCAAGGCATATTTATTCATCAGGTAATTGCAGTTCAGAGAACATTTTAATAATATTTATTAATTATATAATAATAATTATAAACTGACGAATCAAGAATATTTTAAGCACCCTAAACACTTTTCAATCCAATTGGTAACTGAGTCAGTTGTTATCCAAATCAAGGCGTCTATGGCTCTGACAATTGATTAGTTTGACAGTTGTCGAGTTGGTTGAAGAAAAATCCAAAAATGTTGATTATTCAAGATGGATAGTAAGTCTTTCAATTCGATTGTTCTGTGTGTGTTCAAGTATCTTGATCAGCTGTCAAAATTTCTTTGTAGTTTTCAATTCTTTCATTTCGGTTTATGAAGTGTGTGACTAAGCATCAATTCAATTAAAAGACTCAATTGACAATTAAATTGAAACGTGTATAGGGTGCTTTATGGACAAATTTGCTTGAATAAATGCAAGCAAACACAATCAAAATTAAACTCTTAACAATATTTTTTTAAAAACCTTATGGCAAAAAATCTTTTGCTCATTTTTTTTATTTTATTTACTGAAAACAGATTAAGAAATCTTTTAAAATTCCTTAGGGGGTCATATACCCATCGAGTAACTTAATTCTGAGTACTAAAAATCCGATAGTTTCCAAAATCATACGCCAAAATCTCAAGAAGTTTTTTTTATATTTACTAATATTTATTGCGGTGGAACGAACCATTTGACCGTAATGTAAATATATTTTTTAGATCAAAATTACTATTCTGGAAATTTGTTTTTTTTTGTGTATTTATTTTGACTTGAATCTCTTTACCGAAGTAAATCCAATAAACTCTAAACACTAAATCTAAAAACAGAAGAAAATAAAACAACAAAACTTCTATAAGCCGGGAGTTTAGTTGTTACACTATACTCTTTATCAACAATGTTAATTCAACATTGTTTGTTGTTTTGTATGGCTTACGTATGTATGTGTTAGTAGCAATTTAAAAGGCTTATAACTCCTAAAATACTAAACCAATTTTAATAATGCACAATTTCAGGAAAATACCTTTCAAATGGTAATTTTTTTATTAAAATTTTGAGCGTAAACAGCGTAAACTCAAATCGTCTATCAATATACATAAATATGTATTAGATTTTTATTATTTGCTATGATTAAGTACTCATAACTGATAGTAAAAAAAATTATAGATTTTACTTGAAAGTTGTTTAAAGCTATTTTTAATAATTTTGGCCGTAGATCGAACTTATGTATCCCACACACATCTTAAGATGACATTTGAAGAGCAAGTCGTGCTGAGTATTTACTTATGTAAATATTCATACATATATTTATTTTGTGGTTTTTACACATACTCGTACACCAGTGTGTTTTAAAGAGAATATTAGTTATGGCTATGAACACCAAATAGCTAAGCTAAAACATGATAGCAATGTCAATATCAGGCATAAATTTCTCCTTGTCATGTTGTCATATCAGCTTGAGATATAAACAGAAAAAAATTTTACGTTTCATAACATTTATGAAAGTTTAAAATATTAAGAACTTTATAACAGAATAAACAAAACAAAATAAAATGAATCTTTTTCGATGGCGTTATAACTTATTTTTACACCTAAAGGGTGTCTCAGTAAAATGGACTTTCTAATTTAGTGTAATTTTTTTGTATGAAATTGGCATCTCTGAAGTTTGGCAGCTGTCACATGATTTGTTTATTACGAGCAAGGCATATTTATTCATCAGTTACTCTTAATTCGTCAGCTGATTATTTTTTTCTTCACTTATTTTAAGTTTCAGCTGTCAAAATGCATAAATAAAAACGATTTTCTCTCTTTTCTTATTTATTTCAAATGTCAAACTTCATACATAAAAAATATAAACAAAAAAGTTCTCTCCGAACTGCAATTACCTGATGAATAAATATGCCTTGATTACGAGTATTGATAATGGAGCGGCTTATAAAAGAACAACTCATTATAATTGTGAAAATTTATTACCAAAATTTTTAAAGTTAAGCTAAGACCGCGCGAAAACTTCGAAGAATTTTTAGTTAATAAAGTGTACCTAGTGTGTCAACCATTCGAAGCGTGGTCAACAAATTTAGGAAAACTGGTCGGTTATGTTTATGGTAAGAGTCCTATGCGTCAACTTCAAAAAACTACGCTGCTGCAAACAAGAATTTCGCCAAAAACCAAAAACAGCAATTTTGCATCGTTCTTAACAACTTAAAATTTCACAAAGTACTACGCAACGATTTTTGACAAAAGACCCTTACTTAGGACTTCAAACCATGCTGTTCTAGAACCATGCTGTAATTGATAACGTAGACCAATTGGTATTAAAATCAGAACAATCTTTTGGTATGAATACCTTGAAATCATTAAGATGTTCCCACTTCTTTAAAAAAAAATATTTTATGTAGTTTTTTATTGAAAAGCTTACATTTTTTAGAGATTTCTGCGCTTTTATAATTTTGTTGATAAGAACGTCATTTTTAATTGTAGGAGTGAAAAATTTTGCTGGAACATGTTTTTTGATATGGTGAATCATAACCATTCAAAGAAGTCGATTTTAATTTTTTTGTTACTTAGGGCTTTTTTAAAAACATATGACGATATGTACTATCTATATCTATATATATAAAAGTGAAACTCTGTGTGTGTGTGTGTGTGTGTGTGTGTTAGCTATAGACTCTAAAACTGCAAAACCGATTGGGCTCAAACTTTGGTAAGTTGTTGTACACATACCGAGGAGTGTTTATGGATGAAAAAAAGTGGGCGGGCCCACGCCCATAAAAAATTAGTTATCAGTTTTAGCTACTTGCACTTGGCCGATTTTTCTGAAACTTTGCACACATATCGAGCTGTCATGACTAAATAATTTCGTGATAAGAAAAGTGGGCGGGGCCACGCCCCTAAAAAAGTTTTAATTTTGAGGTACTTGCACTGGACCGATTTTTCTGAAACTTTGCACACATATTAAGCTGTCGTGACTTTATAATTTTGTGATTAAAAAAGTGGGCGGGGCCACGCCCATAAAAAAAGGGTACAATTTTGAGGTACTTGCACTAGACCGATTTTTCTGAAACTTTGCACACATATTGAGCTGTCATGACTAAATAATTTCGTGATTAGAAAAGTGGGCAGGGCCACGCCCATAAAAAAATTTTAATTTTGAGGTACTTGCACTGGTCCGATTCTTCTGAAACTTTGCACACATATTGAGCTGTTATGACTTTACAATTTCGTGATTAGAAAAGTGGGCAATGCCACGCCCATAAAAAAAATTATAATATTTAGGCTTTTGCACTTGATATTCAATTAAAGTTCAGAATGCATTTCGATTCATTAAGGGGCGTAGCAACGCGCGCCGGGTTTGGCTAGTCTATATATATAAAAGTGAAACCCTGTGTGTGTGTGTGTTAGCTATAGACTCCGAAACTGTAAAACCGTTCGGACTCAAACTTTAGCAAGTTGTTGTACACATTCCAGGGAGTGTTTATGGGTGGAAAAAAAGTGGGCGGGGCCACGCCCCTAAAAAAGTTTTAATTTTGAGGTACTTGCACTTTACTGATTTTTCTGAAACTTTGCACACATATTGAGCTGTCATGACTTTATAATTTCGTGATTAGAAAAGTGGGCAGGGCCACGCCCATAAAAAAAAGTTATAATTTTGAGGTACTTCAACTGGACCGATTTGTCTGAAACTGTGCACACATATTGAGCTGTTTTTAGCTACTTAAACTTCAGCGATTTTTCTAAAACTTTTCACACACATATTGAAGTCTCATGGTTATACAATTTCGTGATTAGAAAGGTGGACAGAGCCACGCCCATAAAAAAATATATAATTTTGCGGTACTTACTCTGGACCGATTTTTGTGAAACTTTGCACACATATTGAGATGTCATGAGTTTACAATTTCGTGATTAGAAAATTGGGCAGTGCCACGCCCATAAAAAATAAATTACCATTTTCTGCTACTTGAACTTCACCGATTTTTCTGATACTTTGCACACATATTTAGCTGTCATGACTACAGTTTCGTGATTAGAAAAGTGGGCAGGGCAACGCCCATTTAAAAAAGTTATAATTTTTAGTTTTTTGCACTTGATATTCAATTTAAATTCAGAATGCATTTTTATTCATTAAGTGGCGTAGCAACGCGCGCCGGGCTTTTCTAGTATACAAATATTTTTGTATGTATGTATTAAGTGTGTTTATATTGCAATTGTGCAATAATGCATTTGTTGAACACGAAATAAAAAAGGATAAAAAACCATACATAGATAAGAAAAGCTTTTACTTTTATTCAATCACACAGTTAAGAACAAATTACAAAAAGCTTTCTTTTTTTGCAACATAACTTATCGTCATACGATGTTTTAAAAGCAAAACAAAGTTTAAATAGCAGGTGCTATGAAGTTATGATAAAAACAAAAGGTACTAAAAGATGAAATTTTTTCTAAACTTAAAACCACAATACTAAAATGCTAAAAAGAAACATAAAATATAAAAATATGTTTTACCAATAACACAAATAAAAAAGAATTTAAATTATTTAACCTTAAATATTTTTGTAACAAAAGGAGTGAGTAATTATATGAGAGTTATGTATACATATGTATGTACTTATATACAGGTATTAACTACAAGAGACGGACTAAAACAATTACAATAAAACAGTGCAAATACAGATGCTTTAGAAATTGTATGGATGTGTTTCGTTACGTTATGTGCTAAATATGCAAAATTAAAGAAATGTATGTTTTTACTTATATACTCTCGGTGTTCCGATCTCGCACTTGTTTTTTTGATTTTTTTTTTTTTGTTTGACTACGCACATTAACTACCCACGCAGTTTTAAGACCCTATCTATTAATTATGATTCTATATTGATATAAGATAATTAATATTAGCTTTGTATGAAAAAGCTACACCTTAAATTCTTAAACCAATAATTATTAACAAAGTTACTTACGCAAAATTAAAGAATCTAGCTGTGTAAAAACTTTGTAATAATATAAAAAATTTAACTATGAGCAACCAGACCGAAAATTCAAAATCCTGATTGTGATAAAAAAAAAGTATTAAATATCTTTTTGAAAATGTTACACAAAAAAAATCCAGCTACGTTAAGATTTTTTTTTATGCGCTGGATAGCGTAATCTTTATTTCTATCACTCTTGATTTCTATTGATCTCTCGAAAATCATTTGTATTGACATTGAATAATTTGACTATAACTCTCTTATACATACATATGTATGTACATATATGTTTGAAATTCAATAAGAACGGATTTTATATGGACGAGCTTCGTACTGGTCGATCTAATTTAGTTACCAGCTCTCGTGTTAGAAGAACTCGCAAAAATCACTTTAAGTTCTATATAAACTTATATATGTACATATGTATATTGTCGAGTCACACTTTTAAAAATCCTTTAAACATTAATTAGTGCTAAACAAATCCTAAGTTCTTTCATGTCTAAAATACAATTTATATTCTATATTAAGAACTGCAAAAACAAAATAGTACCAAAACGTAAAAAAAATACTTGTGTGCCAACATATTTGTCCCAGTACTATGCTAAATATATATAAGTATATACATATGTATATGTATTAGGAAATTATTTGCCATCGTATTACATCAATGTGTATTAAAAGTGAAAAAATAAGAGAAATAATAAGAGTGTCAAAAATAGTAGTGTGCTGGTAAGAAATTTATTAGAAAGATAAACAAAAACCATGTAAAGGGTGATCCAACCAAAATGCACAACGTTAATTGTGAGCCAGACCTTAACGTCAAGTCAATTTGACATTTCTTCGTTTAAGTGTTTGACATTTCTTGACATGGAAAGGTACACAATTGAGCAGTGCGTTAAGATTATTAACGCCTTTTACATAAATGGCCAATTGAATCAAAGTTTATATATCGTGCACCTTGTATTTTTTTGTCAGCATAATTAACCAAATGTATCCACCCACAATCTAGAGAATTGTGCAAATTGAGAAAATTTTATTAAATCGGAGTTGTAGGAAATGTGAAAACACATGTGCATGCTCGCATAATAAAAAATATTGAAATAATTCTCTGAGAAATTTTTGTTTTATTTACAATAAACGTCGTGCGTTTTGGTTGGACCACCCTTTATAAAAAATATTTTTGTTTTTTTTTTTAAGGCTTGTTGTGTTAAAAATATGTTAAAAAATAAAAATAATAGAGTACAAACAGAAATTGAAAAAAATAAAATGTATTTAATAAGCTGGTAAATAATGTAAATATGTATGTATATACATACATACATATATATGTATGTATGTACATATGTAGGTAGCTTAAAATGTTAAAATTGTTTTTGACGTGGCGGATCAATACAATAATATTTAATATTTAATTTAGGTGTAATTGAAAAATCGAAAACAAAAATAATAAAATACATTAATTGTTATTTTATAGGCTTTAAGGTTGAAAACTTGTATGTATGTTTGTATAAATGGAAGTACGTACCAACCTTTTTCAATAAAAATATAGAAAATCTGTCTTAATTACGAAATCAATGTTGTGTTTGTTATTGTAAAGAAACGTAATGTGAAAAAATTTGCACACATTTTTGTTTTGTTTGTTTGTCATCTCAATTTTATCGTGTCATTTCATTGCATACATACAAAGGCATGTATGAGTAAGTAAGTGGTGATGATATGATGACATACATACTCGTGTAATTTATATTTTAATATATTCATTTTTTACTGTTTTTGTTGTTTTTTGTTAATTTGCATGTACATATGTATATGCATACATTGTCCTCATCATCATCGTCGTGTTGTGTGATATGCTTACTTTGCTGTATTCGGTATTTTTCGTTGTGGTAGTCAACATATAGAAATAGTCATAGCCGTATCATATCGTAAATGCACAAATAAATCGCACAGTGAGTAAGTATTTTACTATTTCAGCAAAAAAATATTTGTACATTCTTTATGGTTTTAAATAGATATGCATATGTATATAGCAATATATTTATAACAATTAAATAAAATACATCTAATATTATTTATTAATAGCTTTTTAAAGGTTTTTTAATGACATTATACAATGCTTCCTCACTATATATTACCATATTATAAATTTAAAATATTGAAAGTACTACTGCACGATATATGTATGTACATATGTATATGTATGTAATATATCAATATATAAATTTTAAGGCTTAAACAAACAATTCTTATTTTAATGTCAACTAAGCTATTGTTATTAATAAAATTTATTAAAAAGTTATAAATTGTTGGTACTGCTTCTCATAAAAGTAAAAATTTTAAGTTTATCGTTCTGATTACTTATAACACTAGCATACGTCCATATGCCAATTCAACATACATTTCTATGTTTTTCTTTAGTTTTTATAAATTTATTACTGTACACAGCAAGGCAATTTATTTATCAGGTGGTGTTGACAACGCAGCTGATCTACTTTTTTATTTGCAAAAATGATGATCGAATTGTCAAATATTATTTATGTTTACATAGATTACTCCTTCCCGCGTAAAAAAACAAAAACCATGTTGTTTTTTAATGTTGTATTTGTTGTATAATTACCACCACCTGATAAATAAATTCGCCTTGGTAGACAGTTTATTTGTAATGTACGTCGCAGTTATTTTTTAATAAAAACCAAAAGTTTTTAAAGATATATAATATTAAACCGGTTATATGCAGGCATTTAAAAGTCTTACTGCCTTATTCATAAAAATTATTAAAGCTTTATAAAATTTTTTTAAACAGATTTTCTATGGAATTTTGTTTTATAAACCTCTTATAAAGCTGCTTTTGTTTTTATAAATTAGACCGTTATATTTTAACTTATTTCTAGCCGACCTAACGACACTATAAAAACAAGGTTATAAAAATTGTTCCACATTTTCTATGTGACATTGTCTGTAATTTTTATTTTGCTCTATCATTTTTTTCGTCACGATCATGAAGCCATTATTTGAATTTTATCATTTAATTTTTACTTTTTATGAAAACTTTACAAAATTATTATAACAAAAATATTGTAGTTAATGTCTTCACAAACATAACACTATATTAGAAATAACTTAATTTAGATTAGAAATAACCATTATTCTTAACTTAATTACAGTAAGTAAAATTGCAACGAATTTGACTCAAGTGCCATAAATTTATCAGTTTTATAACATTTTTCTTACAGCTTTAATTTTATAAAAAAAACTATTTTTGCTGAAACAACAGCAAAAATGTTCATTAAAAGGTTAGTAAAATGAATATAAATTATAGAAAAAAACAATAATTTGCTTTAGAAGAACAAATATTTTATATTTCAGTTATAGTTATAATATGAATTTTGCATAATACTTTGATAAAACATATACGCCTGTGTTCTGCATTCCTACTGAAATTACATTTTTCGATAACCAAATATTATTATAGAGAATGTAATATAATCGTCGTGATCATGTCGTAATCATGCGTGCTTTTGTATACCATCAGAAACATTTGTATCTTTTCTTGTAAGAACTCTGTGCCATATGGGCAATTCCATGTCATCGTACGTGACATTTGTACTCCTATAAAGTGGAATAATTTTTGCAAAAGTAAGAAGAACTGAAATAAAATTAGATCTTTATGTTCCATTCAGGGGGTATTATATTTAAAAAAAAAAATAATTATATTCGAATAATAGTTGTCTAAAATATCGAGCAAAATTAGATGAATGAATATGCAGTTTGAGAGACATTTATAAAGTGCTTGTTGTAATATAAAAACGTATGAAGTTTTCTTATCTTTGGAATGAGCTGGACATTTTACCAAGAGATAATCAGATTAAGTTCTTATTATTGCTCTTAAAATAATTTAATAAGCTCTAAATACCTGCGCATATTGAAATTTGAGTGTTTTTTTTTATCATTAAACCTTTATTGAGAGTTTTAGTTGTTACAGTCGTTGTTGACATATTCATGGAATTGCCCATATATAAACATATAAAAATATACAAAAAAAATGTTTTTTATTTGAAAACACGATAGAGTTTGGACGGCATTTATTCAAAAAATTAAAGTATGTGAGTAAGTAAAAAAGTAAAAAGTAAGTGCATTAGAGACTTCAACTTTTCAAAAAAAAAATTTCAGTTACAAATAACTAATAATAATATGTTTTAATTACATACATACATATATACTAATATACACCAGAGATTATATTTTTATTAGCAAACAAACAATTTTAAGCATGGACAAAATTGGCTCAACATACAAAAAAATAATCATATAGGATATTCACAAAAAATGCTATTGTATCATGACGTATTGTTATAATTTTAAGGTTTTTGAACTATGGCAAATTTCTAGTAGATGTGAACAGCCCACATTTTTTAATAAAAACAAAATATTTTGTTTTGCCAAGGTAGAACACTGTGTGTATACGTATTACCAACATTGTGTATACGTACCAATGTTTGTTAATCTACTCATCCGTATATATGTATGAGTATTCGTTGTTTTGTACTGTCGCTTATTGTGTTCGTAACAGCAGTCGACGTAGTCTTCGTCAGTATGCATGAAATCGTACTTAGTGTTATAGTTGTTGTTATTGTTTATGTGATGTGAGCTTTTACTAGCAGACAGTATAATACTACAACACAATCATCAGTTTGTTGGGTCTGCCTTTCACGATTGTGTTGTCATCAAATTTTAGTCTACTACGTAAAGCAGTCGCAGCGAGTAACGAACACTCTTGCTTTTACCAAATAAAAATTAAATAAATATAATAAAATCATAAAAAAAAGTTAAACAGAAATAAATAATATAAATATAACGAACTATCGACAAAAAATAGCGCGCCAATTAAATGTTCAAGTAAAATAATGAAAAACAACAATAAATTATTTAAAATTTATATATACATATAAAAAAATTGTGAGTGAAAATGTTTTATAAAATTTCTTATTTTATTTTTTTTTTTGTATCATATACATATGTGTATATTAAAAAATATATCTAAATTTATAAGCAACAACAACATCGATGTTGAGTAGTTTTACAAAGAAAGCAAGCAAAACAAACAATAACAAAAGTACGCAATTAAATAATAATTTTGACGTAATCGTCGCAAAAATGTTTAACGACGTCGCCAAAAAGTCGAAAAACGAGACAAAAGATAACAGCAAACTATATCACTACAAATAATATAAATATGTACATACATACTTATGTATGTATGTCCAACGAAAAATTATAATAAAAACACAACATGAACACCATCATAACAATAGCAACAAAATATTATTGAATACGAATACGTACTAAGTATGTAGTATATTTAAAAAAAAAAAAACATCACCGAGCGATTGGCGGTATAAAATTACGTTAAGAGAAGTAAAGTAGAGCCGATCAAAGTGAATTAAAAAATATATTCTTGTTTATATAAAAATGTATACAAAAACATCAACAACAAAACGATCAGTATGCTTTACCTACATACATAAAAGTGTACATATTTATGCATATGTAGATACAAATGTATATAAAAATACAAAAGTGTGTATGTACATTCGCATGAGTCTCTATGTGTAGAATTACACATATGTAGGTATTTATTTTAATAATCCACCATTCTACGTACACAATACTTACGTACATAGTTGTATGTATGTAATTATGTATGTATATGGGAATTTGCATTCATACATATGCATGTATGTATGTTACAGTATTTTTTAGATTGTTGTTTTTCTTATAACTCGGTTTTTACTTTGCTATTTGATAAAAAATTTTTGCATTTCATATTTTAAAAAATAAAACAAAAAAATTTTCTAAATTGTAATATCTATATGTAAAATATGAATGCATGTACATATATTTTTCAACCATAGGAATTTATAGAAACGAAGCTTGAACAAATATTTTCATAATTTTGTTTTAACTTTAGATATGCCTGTGTCTACCTAAATACAAAAACAAATCAAAATTAAAATGTAAATACTTACATACATACATGCATACATACATATGTATATGCTTTTTAATAGTTTTTAGAAATTTTTAATAACTTCAAGTATTTATTGTTTGAAAAATTCATAGAAATATTTAAAATATTTCGCCAACATCTTTTTAACATAAGATCTGAATTTTTTAAGCTTTTAGTAGTTTAAAAATTGTTGAATAAATGCACTACCAATTTACCTGTATCAAAGATATAAATATTTAAATTTGCATATACATATGTATGTATGTACATATGGTTTTTTTTTTTTTTTTTTGTTTTAAGATTTTATTTGAATTTAATGGAACATTAGGATTAAGAGCATTCTTTTTTAGGAGATTAACAAATTTTGACACAAATAATTAACAAAAAACCTCTTTTATTTTAAAGCTTCAAAAGACATTAAATTCAAAAATAGAAAAACGGACAATAATGGAAATATTCTTGTAAAAATGTACTCTTAAGATTTTGTTTTTTCTCGTTCTGTCTACGGAAAAGGCTTAGTAAAGAGCAAATGCAAATTTTATAAAAAATATTAAATTAATTCACGATTTGAGATAAAGCCTTTTAAACACTTTTTTTATCATTTTTGTTTAAAAAAGTATTTTTAGGTTCAAAATATTGATCTTTAGTTCTTATTATTTAAATATTGATCTTTAGTATTATGTAAAAACATATTATTGCCAAAATTAATTATAAAGAATTATAATTTAATGATTTAAAATCGCCTAGCATTATTTGTAACAAGACTAGAAACGTTTTAACTTAAAAAATTTTTCATTAAAATATGTAAAAAACTTCATAAAATATTTACGAAATTGTACTCCAGTATTTCAAATTTTTAGTTTATATTTGATAAATTTAAAAACAAGGGGCAAATTACGTCATTCAAACGCTATTTAAATTGTATTTCAACGTACAAGTTTTTTATGCTTTATGTATAGAGATTCTAATAAAAATATCATAACTTAGCAAACAATTGAATGCCTTGATTTAAAACCAAATATCCCAAATGTTATACTTACATTGTACGGTTAAACAAAGTTCAATATTACTTTATGGAACAACAAACAACTTTACTTTGTCATGGTCCTCTAAATAGAAACATTTTTGAATAATTGTTCTAATTTATAACAAAAATTATTTTTTTGTTGTATTCTCTAACTATCAAAATTCTTTGGTTTTGTTTTTATTATTTATTTTTTTTTAAGAACTATCATACATTAAAAATTGATGGTGGTTATTGAACCGCACATATTTTTTATTTATTTTTTTTTTGTGCAAGTGTCAATAATGTGTATTATTTTTATTTTATTGTGTATGTACAACTAAAGCAATGTTTATTTTTAAATTATTTTAAATAATTATTAATCTCTATATACATACATTGACATGCATGCATACATACAAAGAAAGATTTTTATTTGTATTTTTTAATTTTTATTTCTTTTGTGCATATTGACTATAATAACTGAATAGAAACAATAAAAGAAACTTTGCTTTTAATTAAATGTCAATTTGTCTAGCCCTTTTAAATGACGTACACATATATGTATGTAATAAATCACCAAGGTGCAACGTCCACAAATACATATGCATATATGTATATACACATATAAATATTATAATTTAAAGTTGAATGAATGTAAATGAGATACTAAACATTTAAAGAGTGGCCTGTGTAATAAATGGGCAAAATAAAAACTTGCTACAGCGCACCTAATGGACAATATTTATAACTTTTCGTTTATGTTTAAGACAAAACAATTGTAAAACGTTATTCTTTACAATTTTTAAAACTGTAGATTGATAATATTAAATAGACGCAGAAGAGAATTACTCTTCATGGTTATAAAATTACAATCTATACAGTTCTGTATTTTATTTAAAGTGTTATAATATTTTATTTTCGACCATATACACACAGAAAACAGTATCATTGTGAGTATTACAACTGTTGCACATCGCATAGTTTAGTTGTGATAGTAGAATTTCACGGTTGTATCTAAGTACATAATTTCGCTTCGGAGTATTAATATATGAGGAGCCGCAGAACAAAAGGTGCTTTTTCGCATTTCGCGAAAAATTGGTTTTTTGGTATTTTTATAATATTTAGGTTGAAATCTTGTAGAAACAATCAAGTTTGCATTATTATTATTTTTTTTTTACAAAGTAAATGGGTTCTAAAAAATGTATGCTTAACAAAAGGTGCTTTTTTGATTATTTTTTAACAAAAGGTTCTTTTCCCATAATTTTTGTGTAGTTTCACTTTTTACTTTAATGATCAAACCAAACTACAGTTAAAGTAAAATTAATCAGATGTTAAAGTCTTTGTGGAAAGTCTTTTAATAAAACAGTTTGGTAAGGACTGGAGTGAAAATCAGTCATTATTTTGGTACAAGGACATTTTGTATAACCAGGATAAAGGTATGGAGGATTCAATAGACGAAAATGTTAGATGTTCTTGCCTAGAAGAAGATGTTGGAACAAGAGTTTAACTATTTGACAAATTTCATAAGTATTTAACTAAAGGCTAATAAAGAAATGTTTAAGTTGCAATTTTTTTCAATAAAACGACAAAAATAATATACTTAGCTTAACATTTTTTATTATTTTTTTATTAGATCAGGTTTAACCACATTCAGTCAAAATTTTATCGTCATATATGTGTATTCGTATTACAAAATGTACTTTTCCCTTCTATTAACAAAACGTGCTTTTTTACTTTTTTTTAACGAAAGGTGTTTTTACTTTATTCCTAACAAAAAGTGCTTTTTAGCTTTCTTTTTTGCAAAAGGTGCTTTTTCCGAAATAAAAATGGAATTATATCAAACATCCTTAACATTTAATCGGGTGACTTACGACAGTTAGATGCATCTGTAGATAAGTAAAAATCTTGTAAGCATTTTTATGTTCTTGCAGTTTTTTAAAGGGGCTAAAAAAATAAATCTCGATTTCCCAAATATTTGAAATGAGCGAAAAAGCACCTTTTGTTCTGCGGCTCCTCATATAGTCAGCACTAAGAAATTATGATTCTTGCAATAGACATTTTATACCCACAAAAGAAAAGTTCGAATGCAAGGACTGACTAAACCATTCGATTGGCAATGAATTTGATTATGTGCTTTCTGGGTGTCCTAAACGAGGCAATTTTATCAAAATTGAATAAATAATTTTTTTTTTATTTTTTACATACGAGTGATTGACGTTATTTTTGTTCACTACACGAAAAGAAGTAAAATACACATGTATATATGTATGTGTATATATGTATAGCTCTATATATGCATGTATACCTCTGCGTAAAATTGTTTTAGTTTATTTAAATTTATTTAAACAAACTTTTGGATAAACACATATGCTCAATACACAACCTGTCGTAGGAGTCGTAGGTTGTAGGAAATTCTCTTCTACATATTGAAGAAAAACGGCGATGGTACTTACTTTTCCAACTACATACCTATAAGGTATTTATTTATACGACATTGTATAAACATAAGTAAGATTGTTGTTTAAACAATAGTTTGTGAATTGGGCAATAATACATGTTTTGTTAGCTGCGGCAGGAAATCTTATCTTTAGTTATATAGGGCTCAATAAACCCTAATTTTCGTATCGGATAGTATTGAAAACACAAAAATGGTTGCCACAACCTTAGAATGGTGCAAAAAGTAATGTTCTGTTTCTCCCGAAATTTGCCAAACAGAGAATACAAAAAAAAAAAAAAAATTATAAAAAATTAGAATATTATTTTTATTCTAATATATTTTATTCAAAGTTACTACCGTCGTAGTCGTTGAACGTACATACTATTGGTACCATGTAAGTTTTACGATAGTTACAATACAAACTAAAGTGGACCTTTGTTGCATTGACATCAAAAATTTTAATTTGTAATTAGATTTTATTCAAAATTAAATCCCATTTTTTAGATTTTGTAAAAAAAAAGTTTAGCAATATTCTGAAATAATTTTTTTTTCCCACACACAAATATATGTATGTATGTACATATTCAAAAATCGGTTTTTGTCACTTAAATTATTTTATAGTTAACTTTAGATTGGAATTTTTTTCCAATTGCCTTTTTAATATATTTGCTTCATTTTTATATTTTGTTTCATGTACATACATACGTCTTGGTACGTATGCAATTTTTAGAATCATCACTTAAAACGTTAGACATTAAAATTTCATAAGTAAAATACGTTAAATAGTTAAAGTAACATGGCAAAGCTAAGAGTTCGAAGTACAATTTTAAAACTTAATAAAACATGAATTTAATATGGTATATTCTTACAATTATATGCATAAACATTATTAAACGTTTATTGACGGTTTGTTAAACCGACTTTCTTTGATAATTTGATTTATAAACCTTTAATATTTTTTTATGAATACGGCAGTTACATTATAAGCAAATGGATAACTTTAAAAAATTATTGCTTTAAAATGTGAATGTTTGATTGTAAGCAACTTATAAATTAAAATTGAATTTATATAAAATTTTTTACCTGCCATAATTGGCCTTTTCAATAAAAAAAAGGTAAATATTGGAACTGCCAACAAGGTATATTAAGAGGGTACTAGTAACCACAAGTAGTGGCAAGTTTTTTTATTTTTGGTCTACGATAAATAATTTTCAGTTTCAGTTGGTTTACAACGTTTTAAAAATTTCCAAAACGAGAATATAAAGTTTTTATATTGAAATTTTAAAATTTTTTTTAAATTAAAAAAAAATTGTTTAACATCTATAGACAGATATACAAAAACAAAATGCATATGTTTTTTAATTGTTGTGTTTGTTGCCAGGATGCATATACCTTATGCGTTATTTATGGTTAAATATTTTGTTATCATCTTATGTTTAAGGTAGATTAATAAGGTACTCGTATCCAATCAGCTGAATGTTTTTTTATATACAATTTATCAGCGTAGAAGTCTGTCTGCTTTTTCTTTTATTATACAAAAAATAATTCGCAGTTTCAGTTGGTTTAAAACGTTTTAAAAAATACAAAAGCAAGAATAAAAACTTTCGCTTTAAAATTTTTAAAATTTAAGAAAAAAAAAATTCTGTGACATATGCCGGCACATGCATGTGATTTTTAATTGTTGTGTTTGTTGCCGCGATTCTTTTATGTGTAAATGCAGGGTTATGGATATGACTTGGTTTCGAATAAAAAAAAATAACAAAAGAAATTTATGAACATATTTCTTTAGAAACTGCACAACTCTATAATTTAACAAATTTCTGTATTTTCTTATTAATATAAATCAATAATATAATGATCCCTATAAATATCGGAATTCCAAAAAACCTAGAAGAGATAAATTCCAAAACAAAGTTCCACCTTATTGCTAGTATCGTTGACGTAGAATATATTCAATATTATTACCTAGATAATTTGTCCCAACTTTTATTTTAATAATGTAACTGTTTTTGTTGACAATTGCAATGAAATAAATTATTTTTAAACTACTCATTACATTAAATTGACAAAAAAATATATTTTCATCATAAAACGTCATTACATTTTATATTAATTCCACTATACATACGTACATACTTATGTATAATTTCATTTCATCATACAGTTCAATGTCCTATAAGAAAAAAAAACAATTTTGATTTTAATAAGTAAATACGTACATGTTTATAATAGTTTATTCTTGAAAAAGTAATAAACATTTTGTAAATCTAGTAAAACTAATTTTGTTGTCTAATACATCAAATTTAAAAAGTAATTTCGTATATTCAACACCAACATTTTATAACATAAATTTTTTTATTTTTATTGTATTATTTTGTGTAATCACTGTAGAGCAAACTTTTTACAATTTAATATTATTTCGATTTAATATTTTATTTGGTTGTTGGGTTTAAGCTGGTCTATATGCATTTCACTGGTGCTTATAGCAGATCGTCTTGAATTTCAAGAATAATGTCAAATATTATTATCTCTTTTAAATCACTAATTTTCTTTTAAAATAATTATAACTTTTCAAAAAAGTCCATTATGGACTTTAAAAATATAGCAAATGATTTGAAAGTTCACCGACTGGCTCTTTTTAAGTTTATTAAACAGTATAACGAAGACTTGAACATTGAAGGGATAGTTTAGAAAGATCGTAATGCGGTAAAGAACTTAGAAACAAAAGAACGAGCCAAATTTTTCAAAAATACACCTGTCGTGTAATGGATGATGAAACTTATACACTGACAGACTTTTCACAACTTCAATGTCAAGATTTTTATGTGGCTGATGGAGGAGGTAATGTGCAAGAACAATTTTTGATCAAGAAAAAAAACACATTTGGAGTTTTGTGAAGCTAATCATTTTTAATATTAGGCACAATAAACACAGATATACATACATACATATATGTATATTACGGAGTTTCTAAAAAAGCGGTCTTTAGGGAGGTATTGAACTCTTGCGAAAAAAAAAGTTACGAAAGCAACTAAAAATCTTTATTTTCCAAAAAAAAAAATTGATAAATTTATAAATAACTAGCAATATGCCAATACTTTAATGTTTAATGAATATGTAAAACATTAAATAAATTTACATAATTTTTAGAATTTTTCTATTAAACGGTTTAAGTTTTATTTGACTTAATACAAATATAATTTTACCTGGATTACTTTTTATGGGCGTATCACTGCATACTTCTCTTTAATCTTCTTTGGTACATTTTTAAAATATTAAAAATTAAAATATTAAACAATATAGAATTTTGTAACCCCTTTTTATTAACACTTACTTGGTAATTAGTATTAAATAAACTTTCATATTTTTTTGGTTGAGTATAAATACTTTCGCCTGTATTTGTCGCTTTACTTAAACTAATTAACGCAAGTATTTTTATCAAGAAATACGATAGATTGTAGTTTTTAATAACGCAAGGAACGTAAAAGCGCAAACTTTAATAAATGTATAGAAGTAAATATTTTTACAGTTATTCTGTGTGTAGACAATGTTTATACGAAGGAATGTGTGAATATAAACTATTTGTCGATGATGACTCGTGTTGTAAAGACGGCCTTGAACTTTGTTGTTTTTAAAGGTTACCTGGTTTTATAATAACTATGAATGACTTCTATTTATTTTATTTGTATTTACTTACGTACACAAGTATGTGCATATGTGAAAAATAATGCATCTTTATTTTGCACTTGGTAAATTTACAAGGTGTTCTAGGTGTCGTATTGTCATAAAGTCATAATTTTAAAAAGTTTTAAAAGATTTTAAAATGTTTGGGAAAGTGATATAACAAGACGACACTTAGGACAACAACTAATATTGCAACTTTACATAAATAATAGTAAAAGAATGACCTATGACTAAGACTTTAGACAAGTTTGCATTTTATTTTATTTTTCTTTTATTACAAAAACATGTACGATATGTATTTATATACAGTCAAACCGCAATAATTCGTACCCAGTTAACTAAACAACCTGAACAATTCGAAATAAACAGCTGGTCCCTTGAACAAAGCTCTTTAATTCGCAAAAATCTCATACATTCAGGAAGCATCGGTAATTTGTATATTTATACCCACCACCAAAATAATAGTGTGGAGGTATATTCATTTCGTCATTCCGTTTGTAACACATCTAAATGTCAATTTTAGACCTCATATGGTATATATTTTCTGAGTTCTGGTTTCATTTAAGGACGATCTAGCTATGTATGTCCATACGTCTGTTGAAAGCACTACAAAGCTCTAACAAAAAAATTAGGGAGACAAAATTTTGCCAGAATATTTCCTGTGCACAATGTTTGTTTGGTATTTAAAATGAGCAAAATCGGTATTTAAGGAAAAGAGTTATACCTCGAAATGCAAAAATAGGCCAACAAATAATGTACTTTCTACATTGAACGTAGAATGATGAAACTTCGCAAGTAAATTTTCTGAGTAAAAAAATATATTTTCCTATAAATATTTTATATTCTATATTCGGTCTATTTAAAATTTAAAACTGACAAAATTAGATGTGCGTTTCTGAAATTTTGCTAGCATTTCTTTTTGGTTAAGTTTAGAATGTTTAAATAAAATAAACAATAAAATATTTCAATAGACATGATTAAAAGTGAATTACCAAACTGTGTTTAAGAAATTTTTTCCTATCTACCACGTTATGAATGTGTTTCAAGTTATACCAAATTACTTAATTTGTTAAAACTGCTAAACCCTTCTTTCAAATTTTATCTGAATTGGCCCAGTTATTAGGGCCAATAATAATTGTTCATATTACATACATATATTAGACTTTAAAAAATCAATTAATGTCCTATTGTATAATATAAGAACTTCTTTTTAAGTTTCATATATACAATACATAACTACATACATGCGATTATTAGAAGAATGGAAAATAATCTTAAATTAATTCGTAAATACTATGACAAATGGAAAATAAAAGTCAATGACGATAAAACTCAAGCAATTATATTTCCATTCAACAAATCGCGAAAACGCTTTCCTACTAGATATTTATCGTCTAGCGGAACAATTATCCCATTGAAGGACGAAATTAAATATCTAGGAGTAATCCTTGACAGAAAACTTTTATTCAAACAGCATGTTAATTACATTTGCGAGAAGGCAATTAAGTGTAGTCGTGCCTTATACCCCTTAATTGGCCGAAGATCTAATCTTAATATAAAGAACAAAGTTCTTATTTACAAAATGTGTATTCGACCGATTATGACCTATGGTTGTCAAATCTGGTCCCAAAAGGCTGCTAAAACGCATACAAAAAAATTGCAAATCATTCAAAATAAAAACTTGAAAATAATACACAATCTACCTTTTAGATATCCAACTTATCTTCTACACAGAAACTTTGACTTCAAAATGTTTAATTTATTGACAAGGGAACTGACGCTGTCATTTAATGAAAAATGCAGAAGGTCAAATTTTAAAATAATAAGAAATTTGCTGAACAACCACTGAGGGTCTTTTGTTTAAAAGACACATTTCAGTGATTGTTTTAAAATCTCTTATAACTTCTAAGTTGATGCGAGGTTTTTTATGAACAACTTTTCCTTAAATCTGTGATATTAGTAGTTTCTTTATTTTATTAACAAGATGTTAATTGTTGTAATACTATATGTAAATTCTCATAACTCTGTTAATGATATTGATAAAATGAATAAGTTTTTAATAAAGGATAATAATAAAAAAATAACATAACTACATACATAAATATATTCGAACTTGGAAAAAGGTCAAGTAATTAGCGGAGAAACTAACACAGTTTAATTATACCCTTCACACAGTGAAAAAGGGTATATATAGGTTTGTCATTCCGTGTGAAATTTCTACAATTTTCATTTCCGACCCCATAAAGTATATATTTTCTGAAAGCTTATGAATAGGGGAGTCGATTAAGCTCTGTCAGTCTGTCCGTCTGACCGTCTGTCCGTGTGTATGTTGAAATCAACTTTTTGAAGCCCCCCGACATAGGTTGGACCCGGGTAAAGTATTAAAATATCAGAAATATTCGGGAGTAGAACGGTATTGAAAATCAGAAACATCGGTACATAAACAACTGAGATATGAGCAAAAACCCACGACCACCTCGATTTTTTTTTCACAAAAACAACATTACAACAACAACATACATACATACATACAAACGTGTATACTGGTTAGAGAAAACGTGGCATCGAATCCCAGCTAAGCCAAAAAAATTTTTTTTTAAATTTTTTTAAAATTTTTTTTTAAATTTTTTTTATTTATTTTTTTATTTTTTATTTAATATATTATTTATATTTTTATTATTATTATTTTTTTAATTTTTTTTTTTAATTTTTTTTTTTATTTTTTTTTTTTTTTTTGTTTTATATTATATACATAATAATTTTTTTTTTAATTTTTTTTAAAATTTTTTTTTTTTTAATTTTTTTTAAAATTTTTTTTTTTTAATTTTTTTTTTTAAATTTTTTTTTTTTGTTTTTTTAACATACATACGTGAATTTATAATTTTACAATGGGACGTTTTTATATGTGTATGTTTTTATATGTATGTACGTATTTCATATGGAATGAATGGTGACACAAACCACTGTTATTGCATGACTACACGTTGTGAAGGGTATATAAGATTCGGCACGGCCGAATATAGCGCTCTTACTTGTTTTTTTTATGTTTATGTGTTTAAATTTACATCATAGTATATCTTCTAACCGTTTTTGCCACCTTAGGGTTTGAAAATTCAAAAAAGTCTAGAGATATGTCAGCTTACTTTTTGAATTACAATTCTTTTTCGAGTTAGAATGAATATTGGAGTGCCCCTGTGGACTAGTCGGTAAAGGACAAGTCAGTTGTTTGGGGGTTGCGGGTTCGATTCCCGCCGGAGACTCTGGAATTGTCTGTTTCTCTTTCTCTTCTATTCTAAATATTTCTATTCTTATTCTATTCTTCTCTCTATTAAGGCGTCACAATGGACCCTAATGGTCTCCGAGTGAAGGTGTGAGGGTAATAATAATATTCGTATTTTTTTTCGGACGCCATTTTGGATTAATTTTTCATGAAGTACTGTATTTACCTTATCAAGACCATTCATATGATATCAATATTGATTAGGTAATGTAGATTTGAATTTAAAAAATTGAGAATAGTGAAAGTGCTAAGGCAGTTGTAGTGCCACTTTCTAACCGATTTTACAAGTATTTTTCTAAGTAATGTTTTAAACTTATAGTGGGACTTGGTATTTGTTATTATGCTGAAATGATTATTAGAAGTTTTAGAAATTTGACTTATAAAAATTATTAAAACTATTTTTATCTATTTTTGATCGATTTTTCAAAAACTTAACACCAGTAAACCTAGAGATCATACATACCATACTTATATAAAGATAATAACCATCAGGTTTGTAAGATTATGGACCGATTGTGTTCGATTCCAATACCGATTCACTCCAGAACATTGCACGGAAACTCAAGTTTCAAGTTAATAGACGTATTAAAGATAGTAAAAACTACTTTGAACTATTTAAGTACCCAAAAACCAATTTAATATTCACCACAAAACAATATTTCGTATCTCCCAATAATAAGCTTACGACATTTATTGCGATTATAGTTTTATATAAAAAAAATCAATAAACAAACTTTAGTTAATAATATTATAATAGAAGTGGTAATTGTTGTTTGGGGACAATCCACGTCATCCAACGAGTTATCATGCGCATGCCGAAATCTTCTTTATCATTCATCATTCTTAATAGCACAATAAGACGTGTCCACAAGTATTTATTTGGTATATGTTCGATATTGAATTTAACAACGATAATTTTTGTGTTTAATATATTACTAAAAATGCGATATTTTTAACGTACAAAAACTTATCCAAACTAAAAAGTTAGTGTCCCCCCCTAATGCAATTCAGCATACAATTATACATTAGCTCTCTCTTTCTAGCACAGACATTTAAGGCTCTTTTATTAAAAGTGTTACCAATTATTAATTTGACTAATGCATATTTTACACAATATAAAGAATATAGTATGTATCACAGAAATATATTAACGCAATATAATAAAATATAAAAATAATTAATTGCATACAATACAAACGTCTTTAAAGAGGCAAAAATAATTATATATTGTTAAAAGCAACCACAATTGCAAAGAGCTGATGAAGTTGGCAACACTTCCACTAACTAAACTATTTTTATCGTTTCGTTTCTTTTACTTTTTTCTTTCGCTGTTCTCTCATGCACAACAACAAATGGCGTAGTGATGTCATCAAAAATTATTCAGTTTTTCTTTTCCTTCTGATTGTTCGTGTGTTATTTTCTATTCGTGCGTGTTTAAATATACATAGGTATAGTGTGCTTTTTATTTTTTTAATAAAAACATTAATACCTTAACCAAAAAATTTAAAAATTGAAATAAATGTTTATCCAAAGGTGTGTAAATAAATATGAAAGAATTCTCACGGCAAATATCAATGTTTTTATTATGGTTAATTGTCAATAACGGGAATTTGTGCAAAAAAATTAAGATACTACCTATGTAGGTACTATGTATGTATTTAATTTCTGGTGGTTATAGACAAAATACAAGAAAAATAATAGTTTAAATGAAATAAAGTTTAACTACTTAACATGAAACCAAAAAAGTGTTATAATTTAAAAATTAATTTTTAATGTAGAAAAAATTTAAAAAGAAATGAAGATTTGTTAATTTTTTTGTTATAAGACGTCGTTACTACTCATAGGTATATATAGAATTATGTATGTACATATATATTTGTGTCTATTTATTTTTGTATTCTCAGCTGGTTACGATGTTTACTACATCAAAATACGTTGGTAACAGTTCACTAACTAGAAAAAAATCTTATTTTAAACTTTTACTTTATAAAATTAAAAAATTATTTGTTTTTAAATATTACGTCACTAAATTACCTTGATTCTTGTAAACTAAACATTATGGAGATAATTCACACTTTGTGTCATATTTTCCCTTTCACCCTCATTTATTTCTTTTTACATCTTGCTCCTTTTATATTTTGCTTAATTTATATTTTACTGGCTGGCTTGTACGACTCATTCTGTTTTATTATTTTATACTAAGTGATGCCAGATCTAAGTAAAACGTAAAATATTTGTATTCAAATATATAAATACGCGCTAGTAATGTAAGGAATACCTGATTTTTTTTTTTTTAATTAAAAACCGCTTAATAAGATCAAATTTCGATAAAACATCAAATCTACAAACCTTTAGTAATTTTTATGAATAAGGCGAATATTTGTTACGAAGGGTTATATACTATTATTCATTTTATTCGTTACATTACTAGTACCTACGTACATAGGTATAATGGATTTTAATGGATAACCACATCGCCAAAGTGTTTGAATCGAGTTTTTACTTGGTAATAATATCCTGAAGGGATATCAATACAACGTAAATATTTACTTTCTCGTATCTATATAAACTTATAAGTTTTTAAAGCAAAACTAAAAATAGTCGTGATCTGAACAGTGGGAGTGAAACTACACATAGGTACATATGTACAACACAAATTTAGATAGATATTTTTATAAATAGGTAACGTTAACGCCAAGAATTTCAACATTTCATAAATTACTCAAACAAAATCTTTGTTATCGCACTTATATTAATTTTTGTATATCTGAAAAACAATGATCCTATAATTTTGAAATTAGATCCGATTTTTTTTTTTTTTTGGTTTTTTTTACGTTGTCTCGCAGAAAATTGTTTAAAGCTAAATTGTGAAGATAGGTGACGCTTATTTTTTTTTAATATATAAATACATATAGTATATAGATCACCAGTAAGTAATCAACAAAATAAAAAATTTGTATTATGGAGAAATCAAGATGAACTTTAAGTAAAGATCACTCGGAAGGCATGCATAAATTCACTCGACTATGGTGACGTCCAAATATTAATAAACATATAACAAATTTAAGGCAAAAAGTTGCTTTTGCAAAAACTGTTTTTTGTGTATTTTATAAAAAAGAGGAAGATATTAGATATGTTTTCTTTGCGTAAAGTTCGGTAGAAAAGGAATAATCAAGAAAAACTCAAAACACAAAAAAATTATCAAAGAACGGGAACACAAAATAAAACCAAATTTCAAGCACGAAAAAACATCAAAGTTTGTATACCTTTAATATTTTCGTTATATCAAACGTATTATAAAATTGTTTGACAATTTTTCCAAACTTTTCTCTTAAAATCACTGTCATTTACGGAATTGATGGTAAGATTGGTCCCAATATGAAACACGAGAACTGATTTATTATAGTCACATTCATCTATACTACGGTCAAATAGGTCGACCGAAGAAAATTGAAAAAAATTGAAAATTATTATCTAAGCACTTATTAGGCTATATTCACATTAGGCAAATAGTTACTCAAATAAGAGTAACCATTATTTTTGATATATACTTATACCTACAGTGAATTTAATTTTTTTATTTAAATTTAAACTTATATGTAATTGCTTTCTTGAAAAATAATACAACAATAAGCAACCACAGCAGAGCTGTTAAGCCACAAAAAAATTTTTAGAACCAAAATGTTATTTATATAATGTAATTTCGTTTAGTAGGTATGAATTTTTTTTTGCAAATTTAAAAAAAAAATTAATTTTTTAAAACTGTTTCACTTGACCATTAACAATTTAATCATATTTTATTCGGTTTATCAGTGTAGCTATAGT
Organism: Phyto melanocephala; assembly: GCA_941918925.1. Lineage (NCBI taxonomy): Eukaryota > Metazoa > Arthropoda > Insecta > Diptera > Rhinophoridae > Phyto > Phyto melanocephala. The sequence continues at coordinate 131,722,302 of OW799234.1, read as the reverse complement.
AAATATAAAAATACATATGTATATGTATATGTAATCTGGCAACTTTTTCTATCTACAATGTACATTCGTACGTATGCATGTGTGTATGTCTATAAAAATTACACCATAAAATTTGTGTATGTTATTAGATACATAGTACGTAACAAAGAAAAGGAATCAAACGTAAATATTAATGTATGGAAGTATGCATAGGGTTCTATGCATAAAAAGTACTATGTAAAAATACAATAACTTTGACGACGACATATAAACACAATGTCATGACGTCATTTCATAAAATTAATAAAACAAAAGCTGTATTTGTTGTAATATTATATTTGGTATGCTTTTTTATTGTGTTACTTAAAAGATAATTAGCGGATAATTTAAGATTGTAAAGTACTAATTTATTTTTAAATACATAAGTATGTTGATGGAAAAATATTTATTTACAAAATAGGTAGGTGCTTTTGAAAAACCGCGATTTGCTAACTCGTCCATATTTTTATAGGGTGAGTTCTCCTAAGTTCGGCATGCACCAATAGTCGGCATTTTTGACTTCAAAGTTAAATAAATAAGAATAATGATAATTTTATGACAAAGTAAGATGTAGATTTAGTTAAAAATACACTAATTTTTCTTTATGCAATTTTTAAATTTGATTGAGATGAGTATTTCAACCTATTTTTTACCTCGTTCTGTGACTATCTCACAACATGTGCGGTAGAGCCTGTTTTTTTAAAAATTTATTAGTGATAGCGCCAACTTAAACAAGTGTTTAATCATGTCATTTTAATTAATTTTTTTACCAAAGTGTGTTTTAAAGGTAAGGGTTTATTTAAATATTGCTTCATATATGATAGTTTTAAAAAAAAATAATTTTTTTGCCTATTTTGATGGCTGCCGACATTAGGAACAATAATTTTTAAGATTTTTAATAGTCGGCATATAATGCCGACTTCAGGAAAATTTATATTTTCGCATATTAAGCTCAAATTATAGAAAATTGTTTAATACTCACCTCTCTTTACAATAGTTATAAAGAAAATGAGTTTAAAATAAGTTTACCTAATAGTCGGCACAATTTATATTGAGTATCTTACGGACTGCCGAGTATTGGGAATATAGAATTCTAAAGTCGGCAGCATTTATATTCGTCTGGATAAAGCAAAATTAAGTTATTTTTTAAGATTCATTAGAAAAGAAGGTGACAACCGAAATTATAGATAGTTTAATTCTTAAAAAAACCAGTCGCAAGTCCTCTTAAAGTTTCTGCAGAAACAGAAATCATCATTGAAAAACACGCCATGAATCTTAAATTTAGAGGAGGTTTAACGCATACGATACAAAGACAAACAGGAGATCGTTCAATTTTTAAATTCCACGCGAAAAGTTAAGTCTTAAGTCCACTTAAAGTTTTAGTAGACTGAAAACACGCAACTTTTTACGCGAATGATAGCGCCTTTAGTTGTCTCAATTGCGATAATTAGAAGAATTGAAAATTATCTTAGATTAACCCGTAAATACTAGTACAAATGGAAAATTTAAGTCAGTGAAAATAAAACTCAAGCTTTTATAGATGTTATAGATGTTTATCGTCTAGGAGAATAATTATCATATTGAAGGACGAAATCAAATATTTAAGAGTAATCCTTGAAAAAAACTTTTATTATGTTAATTACATTTGTGAAAACGCAATTAAGTGTATCCCTTCCTTATATCCCTTAATCAACCGAAGATCTAATCTTAATATAAAGATTATCACCTATGATTATCAAGTCTGGTCCCAAAAGACTGAAAATTGCGAATTATTCAAAATATAAATTAAAAAATAATAAATATCTAATAAACATTTAGATATTCCACTTATCTTCTACATAGAAACTGAAGACTTAAAAATTTTTAATCCATTGACAAGGGAACTGACTGTCATTTAATCAAAACTGCAGAATGTCAAATTTTGAATTAATAATAAATTTTCTGAACAACTTGAGAGTCTTTTGTTTAAAAGACAAATTTTAATGATATATTTAAATTTTTTTATGTCTTCTAAGTTGATACGAGGTTTTTTATGAACAACTTTACCTTTAAACTGTGAAATTAGTAGTTTAAGAATTAAGAATTTTATCCCAATTTAGAAAATTTTCGTTTTATTTCTAATCATGTTTAAGTTTTTACTTAATTTTTAGTCATATGATAACTATGTAGAATTATGATATTATTGTAAGTGAATATTTAATGATCACGAAGGTTTACTTTATGATTGTGTAACATCACATTATAATAAAATTCAAATAATTTATTGTTTTTTGGTACCATATTATGATCATATAAAATTAAATTATAAATTTATGATTATATGGGATTTTTAATTATCATTTGCGATCCCAACATGATTATTACATGATACTTTCATTAAACTTATAATGATTACTTGCAATCATTGTATGTTTTATCGTAGTATGTTGCTCATAGATTATGATGACCTCAACCATATTTTTATACTCTTTACACAGTTTGTCATTCCTTTTGTAATTTCTTTAATATAAATTTTCGGCCCTATAAAGTATATATATTCTGAATCTTTATAGATACAGAAATTGATTTAGTCCGTTTGTCTGTATGTATGTTGACATCAAATTTTTTGAAGCCACTTATAAGGTAAAAATTTATCATATATGCTTTCGAGAAATTTGCTATTGAAAATCAGTTACGTGAGCACATTACAAGCTGAAATAACACAATTTTCAAACAATTTTACCCAAATTTTGCAGTTCCTAGGGAACTTCTTAAAGCGTTTGTTACGTATATATAAAATATGTACCTTTTGCAACGTAAGTTGAAAATCTTGGTTTAATGAGTCAATTAACGACAAAGACATTTTTGGAAAAAATGTATATTAAAAGTTCAGATTATTATGTACATATGTATATATGATGGTACAAACTGTGTAAAGGGTATTTAAAATTCTTCACAGACAAATATAGTACTCTAAATTGTTTCTTTATGTGTTTATTTACATATTAAACATACAAAATTTCAAATGGCTTACTTTTTGAATAAAAAAACCACTTTAATTCTTGTAAGATCCTATCCTTTCCTTAGTAAAAAAGCAATGCCGACAATTGGGTCAAAAAGTGCCGAAATTAGGCAAACGGGTGCCGACTATTGGCAAAAATGGTACATTTTAGAAAAAACGTAAATTACTCAAATTAAATAAAAACATTCTTTAAAATAGTTAATTGAGTCTAAAACTATACCAATCACTTAGCAACAAAAATCCGTTGACAACCCAACATCATGTCCGCACTCATAAGAGCATCAGTTTGAAAATGAAAAAAAAGTTAAAGTGCCGACTACTGGAGAACTCACCCTACCTAGAACGAGAATTGACCCTCAGTATTGCAAAAACAATCAACATAATTTTAGAATTCGAAAACCTAAAACAAAATGGAATAATTACCTTCTATGACGCCCATTTAATTTTCAATCACAATTTAGACTAAAAGTCACTAATATAAACAAATCTATACTTACAAACGTAGAAGATGCAAAAAGTACCTACAATAAAAATGTGGAAAAGAACAGTTTTGGCGCTTAAATCAGTTTTAATCTCAATTTGGGACACTTTTAATTTCTATATTCATAATACATATGAAAAATACCTTTCTAGGTTTCCAATTATTTTGAGTCTAAATTTACTAAATAACATAATTTTGTATGTCTGGCTTATGTGTTTTTAAGTTAAATAGGATACAAAAAAAAAAGAACCAAAATATAATTTTTATACCCTTTTGCTCCATAGGCATTGAAAATTCAAAAAAAAAAGTATTTTCAAGTTAATCTGTATCATTTTAGTTAAACAGATATAAGGTTATACAGTGCACTCGCGCTAACGTGAACTAATGAAAACCAAATCAGTTCATGGTAGCGAAATTGTTCACGTTAGCGATTGTCGAGTTTCATGAGAGAAAAATAAATTTTTACAATATTAACCTGTGCTTTACACGCTTAAATGTAAAGTTATTTTATTATTTGTATTAAGTATTAAAATATAAAACTAAATTTATTATTTATAATTCATTACAAGATCACGAGATTCCTTTTCTTTTAACTCCAAACATTAAGATTTTTTAACACTCATGGTGACTGATTCACCGCTTTGCATGAGAAAAAAACATAAAATTTCGATGCCTTACATACAAAAATAGTTTAGGGGATACACACAGGAAATTCTCTAAATTTTACAAATCGAAAATTACATATTTCAGTAATATCTATGTACATGTTTTAAAAACATTTGCAGTGAAAAAAAAAATTTTCAAGTTACCGACTTTCTGACTTTGTTCATATTACACAGTAGTCAACGTAAACAAAAGCTTGTTCACGTTACCGCGAGTGTACTGTATATTTTACTCGTTTTTACTCCCTTAACTTATGAATTTAAAAAATCTCATCATAGTGGATCTATACATCATAATAGGTGCCCACTATCCAAATTCCATGTATCTAGATTTTTACATTTTAGATGTGCTGTGATCAGTCAGTTAGTTATGTATAGTGGATAAGGGGGTTAAGTTAACAACATTTAATCGTTAAAATTTTTGTTGCTGTTAAAAATTTTATGTTTTCGCTCTTTGTTGATATCTAATATGTATAAAGCGTGTGTTAAGGTGACTCATACATACTTATGTGCAAAATATTATGACGATTACAAACCGTATGAACAAGTATTCGTTTACACATTGTGGATAATTTCTTTAATGGTGACATGTACATATTTAAATTAAAAATTAACTCACACATATTAATCTATAGATTAAAAGTATTTGCTAAAATGCTATTTACATATTCATATGATTTGGTTTAAACAACACACGCTTGTTTTATCACAAAGTGTCATAAATTTTATTCTTAACCAGCAACGACTGTGCATAGTATTTTAATTATTACAAATGGAATCTGTTATAGCCTTTTTTTTGTTTAATTAGAAATGGATTTTAAAATATACTTGTTTTTTTTTCATCGTCTACTTGTAGTTAAACAACATTCAAACTGGATAATTTAAAATATAACGTCATTAGTTGGACCTCAGCTGTAGGAACAAAATCACCGCTGTTGAGAAAACCTAAACAAACTCACCACCGATTACGTCCCCGTTCAATTAAATTCGAGCCAGTTTGTTCAGGTGCTGTGTAGGCTTACTTGCGTGTAAACGCGCAATTAAAAAAGCCTTAAACCAAACTCCAACAAAAAATACATACAAACAGTTACATCAACTCTCAAAACTAACAAAAAGACAAACAGCGAGAGTAATAAAGTGTTGAAGTTTTGTCTGTCTATAACAGCTAAAAATATCCAAACTGAAGCAATTGTCGGAAGACGTAACGGTGCTGTTGAAGATCGAAAAAATGGACAGCATCGTAGAGGAGAATGGTAACTCCTCAAATAATACTGGCGATACAAATACAGCTGCACAACAAACTACTCAGCAACATCAATCCCAGCAACGACAACCTGTAGCGGTACAATCTACACAACAACATATAAATTTAACAAATTCAAATAATAGTCAAAATATAGCGCCGCCACCATCAAACCAGATTTCCGTGTCAGCTTCGGTAGCCGCTGCAGTAGCTGCGGGTACCGTTCTGACCACCACTTCAAATGTTGTACAATATCTATCCAGTAACCCTCATGGTCTGCCGGTTTGTTACCAAAAAAAAACTTTAATATTATTAACATAATAGATTTTTTGATTTAAATTGTTTTATTATTATTATTGCATTTTAGGTGCAGTCTGTCATACAAGCAGCCAATCAATCTTCGGTTATCCAAACCGCTGCCGGTAATAATACACAGACACCTGTTGCCATACCCAAAGGTGTTTTATATGTTAATAAACCAAATACCACAGTTATACACACAACATCAGGCAATGCTGTCCAAGTAAGTTTTCCATGCATTTTTCTCCCATTAAAATAAGAAAACAAAGCATCTTAATTAAAATAAATTGGATTTGCTAATAATTTGTTTGATAAAAAAAACGTACATACATATATAAAAAATGCTTCAAATCTGTATAAATTTTATTAAGAAAACAAAAGAAGTGAACTCAAAATTTTTCAATTTTCTTTTTGTACAAGAAAACGATACCAGAGTTCATCCTTATTTGCCTACTGTTAAAATCTTACGAAATTTTTTCTACTCTTTCACAAAAAAAAATATCCAGGGTACACTTTACAAGGTATATGCAGTGGCGAATTCGATTGAACTTAAAAGCGGTTTCATATAACAAATATACAAAAGCGAATTCATATTATTTTTTTTTTTTTTTCAAATAATTCTCGAAGTATTACCGAGAGCGAATGATTAACCCTGGTAAAAACATTTGTACAGATTTAGTTATTTTAATTGCCTCTTGGAATGTGCTATCAAAATCACCCTCTATGTATATCTCCTGAATCTATGAAGCTTCCTTTTATTATTGGTGAGGGCTGACTTTTAGGTAATCTAGTCCCCTGTCGTCTTAGCCATGAGTGACTTCAGTATAACCTTCCAAATTTTAATTATAAGTTTTCACAATGAGTTGTGCGTAACTCATATATTTCAGAAAAAAATAAACTAAATTATATATTCATATCGAGACAACCTTTACAATAAATCGATCGATTTTGAGATTAAGTTTTATTCTTATTTAAATTTTAATATTATTTTTTTTTTTTTGCTTAATTTGATTTTTATAAATTATTAAACTCCCTAAAACATTTTTAAAGTAAATTGTACACATTTAAATAATATTTAAAAATTATTCCTATATTAAACGAGTGGAATGCATTTTCGAAACCAGCTAGGATTTCATCGTCATCAGTCTTTATCGGTATACTCATATTAAATTTAAAACAACTATTTATGTTACAATTTCTCGAAATTGGGAGCATATTTAGCATTTTTTTTAATTTTCATTTATTTCCTTCGTGTTCATGTTCTCTCATGTTCTAAAACTTTTTTGTTATGCTTTCGATAATGAACATTCTTTGGCTTGCAGTATTGAAAGCATAGTTTAATATTTTTATTTTTCACTAATATGTACTATCAAGGCGATAACCACCGAATAATGAATTCCTTCATGAGAGAGGTCATTTGATGTGAATTAAGATTTCAAAAATAAATTCTGTGTTTCCAATTTTTTGATTTTATTAAATTGTAACGTAGCGGTTTTAAATCTAAAATGAACACACTGACAAAGAGCTAAGATGATTAAATCGTAGCTAGCTAATATCGGAATAATTTTTCAGTATTCTTTAATGTTTACAATTTAATTTTAAAATATTTGAGGACTACAGTTGAGCATCGATTATCCGTGATTCAATTATCCGGGATCGATAACAAAACGAAGATTTTGTATTTTAATCGATTAACCGTGATTACCTCTATTATCCGGGATTGAAAATAGTAAATATAGCGCACAACTTGAGCTTTGAGGATGTAGAAACTTGGCTTAACTGCGATAAAGATGAATCCTCATCTTTAATTTTGTCTGATGAAGAACTTATACGCTCGACAAATCACTATGATCACCTGATACCGAAATAAGCTCGTATGATTCTGATTAAGATGATATAATTGTTACAAAAACATCACTGCAAGATGCTATAAACGCATCCAGCACCCTGCTAAACTTTTTGGAAAATTCTGCATCTTCGAACATTACAGAACAAGATAAAATTCAAATCTACCGTGCAGAGATGCTTTTGGCAGAAAATATACAGGTTGAGAAGAAGAAGAAGAAGAAACAAACCACATTAAATGATTTTTTTTTTAAATATGTAATTTGATAATTAATAATTAAAAATGTAATGATATAATACTAATATGAGTATATTGTAAGCGTGTATATTGATTAAATAAAACAAATATTTATGTAAGTACCTCAATTAACCGATAAAATCGATTTACCGGGACGCTTCCGGTTCCGACCATACCGGATAATCGATGCTAACCTGTATTAAACTAGTTTATGGAAATGAACTTACGCCAGAATAAATGATTTACAATCATTTAAAACAATTTAAGTATGGATTCTGAAAAAATTGTCTGAATAACATTTTAACTATATATGTTAATACATAAAAGAAGCATTTTTAGTATGTATGTATGTATGTATGTATGTTACTTTTTATTTTGTATGTTTTTTTCTTATTATTTTATTTTTAAATAAATTATTTTTTCTTTTTATTAATTTATTTTTAAATAAATTATTTATTTCTTTTTCTTTTTTTTTTTTAAATTTCTTATTCACTATAATCATAATTGTATCGATTGATAAACTAACACAAATTAGTTTCCTCCACATTTTGAATGTAAGATAAAACCTGAACCGAACACACACCACCTCGACACAAACAGTGAAGATAGTTTTACAGATGATGATTCTCCTCGCGGCCGAAGAGAACTAACACGAAGACCTTCATACAATAAAATCTATTCGGAAATAAGTGGTCCCGATATAACAGGTAATTATTAAAAAAAAAAAATAATAATAATAATACATTAGACCGTCTCGCTTTACAGGCAAAAAAAGAAAAAAGTTCGCCGTACACCAGCAAATATATAGTATTTTTAAAAGGCAGTTTTAAAACAAAATTTATTTTTTTTTTTGCACGGGTTGCCAAAATACTTTTTTTTTTGCAAAAGTTTAAAGATATTTTGCCAGGTTTAATTTTCTGATTTAAGAGTGGTAAAAACTGAGATTGCTGGGTAAATACTAAAACGGGATATTTGACAAAACAAACACCGATATATCACACTTAAAGGTCCGACTGTAAATGCCGAAGATATTACGAAAAATATATTTTGGCGACCCCTACGTTCGGCAAAAATAAATAAAAAAAAATTTTTTCGAAACTATCTTGCAACAGTACTTTATATTCGGTAGTGTAAGGCGATTTTTTTTTTTTTTTTTTGCGAACACCCTTTAGTACATACATATGTATGTAAGTTTTGTTCAATTCACAACCTCGTATTGTATTCTGTATCGTCTATTGATATGCAGTTTTAGTTTATTTAGTTGCGAACACAATTTCTGTTGTATCGATGTTCGATTGTATTGCTAAGTGCCAAATAATATTAAACGTCAGTAAATTGAAAAGTTAATCAAATCCTTCTTTTGCAGAGCTACAGAAAATATCCTAATACATTTTTTAGTAAAAAATTTTAGCAAATAAAACATTTGAGATAAAAATTGATTACAAATTTATTATTTTGAGAGCAAAAAAATACTGCAAAAATTATTTTTTTCCATTGCTGTATGAATACATTACTTTAAACAAAATGTTTAAATGGAAATTCCCAACAACAAGCATACTATTCTGTAAACACATACAAGAATAGTACAAATAGTACGATACAACTAGGGTTGTGAATTGAATCTACTATGTATGTATTTTGAAATAAATCATTTGTGTATGTGTCTTTCTTCATTATTGACTATTGCGTAAAGATCGTTTTTTTATTTATTTATTCCTCCTAATACACCAATTTCACTATCAATTTCACTATTGGCGTTAAATGTTGTTCATTTCTATAATATTATTTGAATTTTATATTATTTTTTATAAATATTTTTCAACAAGAAAATAAGTAACTTGGTTTTGATCATATGTATATCCTTTAAACATTTACGTTCATCATTTGTAATTAATCATAATCATATTTGTAATACATACATATATATATTCATGAAACCATTTCAAAGTCAATATTGTTATTGTCATAAAAATTTATACTTTTTATTTTTTACTTGGGGGGTTTAACATATATTTTTTGCCATTCAAATGCAATACACTATGCACTCAAAATATTGAACTTCAGCTTGATCTTAATTTTTCTTGAAAATCGTGTCTTAATTTAAGCTTAACAGTTTTTTTTTAATTCACGTAAATAAATATTTTGTTCGTTTTACGATATTCTGCCGCAATAAAACGATGCACAAACATAATGGGCCAATTCAAAGTAGACTCTCATATTGTACTATTTCATATAATTCATATTAATATGACTAGTGACTTTGAACACCTTTTGTTAACAAACTATGTATTTAATACAAGAAAGAAGACAAAGAGATGACGCCGTTAAAAATTCTATGTATACAGGAAAGAAGAAAATAGAAAATATTCTCTCTGAGTGGTGAGAAGCGAAGAAATTCTCTCTGAGAGACAGTATGGTTAAAAGTATAACATAAACAATTTCTTATACATAGGAAACAAATGTGTAAAGTCATATTATTTTTTTTGTATGGAAATTACTAACAAAAATTTTATGCATACATAAAATAATATGAAATAGTACAAATATGACTGATATGCAACCACTTTGAATTGGCCCATTGTGTTGCAATACGTAGAACTGAACATACGTTTTTTCAGAGGCGTATTTATTCATCAATTAATCGCAGTTCAGATAGAAATTTTTTGTTTATGTTTTTTATATATAAAATTTGTCTTTTGAAATAAATGAGAGAAGAGAAAGAATTGTTTTTTTTATATCTATGGGCTTTGACAACTAATGTTTGAAATAAGCGAAGAAAAAAAATATTCAGCTGACAAAACAAGACCACCTGTTGATAAAATTTGCCTTGTTTTTCTTTGGTTTCAATTTGCGAGCAGCCTACGTCACAGCTGTCAATTCAAATAAATTTTAACAAAAATAATTTAACTTGAAAGGAAAATCTTGAACGCGTTAGTAAAGAAAAGTTTATTTTTTATACTTCAAATTGAAATTTACTTGTATAAGTATCTGTTATACGTTATCTTTAAAATCATTGAATTTATAAACGGAAATTAGATATGGGCTTAAATTCATAACAAAAATAAAAAATTTTAAGAAAATTTGAACTTAAATACATTTTAAATTACATAATTTTAAATTTTATGAATATGAAGGTGGGTTTAATTTTTAAATCACAAAAAATGTACAGTATGTGCCAAGGCATATTCATAAGGTATGTATATACAGTAGACTCGCGGTAACGTGATCTATTAAAAACCGTGCGTGTTCACGTTTGCGAAGTTGTTCATGTTGACGAAGGTGTAACTCTTTAAAATTTTCAAATAAATTAGACATGTGATTTAACTCAAATTCATATAATTTTTTGTATTTCGGATTGTTATGTACAAATGTTATGTTTGCTGAACAAATTCTTTCTCTCAAAAAAGCTAGCGGGATATCCTCTTTACAGTCTTCTTTATCTCCTAAAGAGCTAAAAATGTTCAGCCAGCATTTTGATATTGTTTTCTTTTCAAGACGTTGCCAAGTTAAATTTAAATAGCCAATAGCGTCCATTAATAGTTAAACCAATTTTCAAAAATGGCAGCTGTCATCCATTACGATTTGGAGCAATTGTAGTAAACAGGAGATTCAAAATTTCTAAAAGAGCGAGCATTTTTGCCTTTCCAATCAGAAGAAGTTTAACACTAGAATTTTGGTAGTTTTTTGTGACATATTTCACGAAAAACTTTAGATTAGATCATGCTAAATCAGCAGCGCGCACTAAACTTAACCTGTGTAATCATTTACGGGGACCCCCATTTTTATGAAAACGATTTGTATAACCAACAAATTTGTTCACGTTCTCACTGTGTTCACGCTACAGAGTAGTCAGTGTAAAAAAAATTATGTTCATCTTATCCGGTGTTCACGTAAGGCACTGTTTTTGTTACCGCGAGTCTACTGTATTTACATCCCGTTAACAAACGCAACAAGTAATGCCTGTAGATGTCACACAATTTTTTTTTTTAATTTTTAAAAACTTGTATAAAATCTTTTTATTCTCGTTTCGAAAAATTTTAAAAAGTTTCAAACCAACTGAAACTGCAACCCAAAAAAAAATTAATTTTGACGAATGCAGACACGTTAATAAAAAAACTTGCCACTACCTATGAATGGTAAAAAAAAAACACTCAACTGATTGGATATGAATACCTTATTAATATATGTACCTTGGTACATATAAGTTAAGTAAGTTTTTCTTATTAATATAACAACTAAAAGAACGCAACTTTAAATAGGGTTAGACACGATCAAAATAATTATCTAGCCTTTTAGTAGTTTTTATAAAAATATATTTGTAGCGAACAATCAAATTCATTATTCACACTGGGTGTAATACATTTTCACAAATACTACCACAATGCAAAGTATGCTTGATATGTGTCTAGTACCTTAAATGTATGCATGTAAAATCAAGAAACTCCACAATAAATGTGTAGCATAGTCAAATCTCGCTACCCTGGCGATACGATACGTGACGTCAATGTGTCACGTATCGTCGTGTGGCTTGCACTACATGTTTTTTACGTCTATATTTTTCAATTCATGCCAATATATATGGGTTATCTTTAATTATAGCGCCTGCCGTTGACAGCGATGACACCACTTACGTCGATTTAAAAAAAATAGTGATGTCTCCGGCCCAAACATTCTATTTTCTTTAAAAATACCGGGTGTTTTTTTTTTATAGAGGTATAGAATTTGGCAACACTTTTTTAACTGGATGCCATTTTATAAGCTGTCAAGTGATTTATGTTTGGTTTGGTTTGACAACATGAATAGACTAACGCATGAATAGGATTGCCGTTGTTCCCGATTTTCATAAGCGAATTTTGTTTAGCGATGAAGCTCACTTCTGTTTGCAGTGATGATAATCCTCAAGTGTATGTTGAGACACTGTTACATTCAGAAAAACTGACTGTTTAGTAATGTAATATAAATTTTATGATAATTTAAAGAATTTATCTTTGTTTAATTTTATTTCAAATTTTATGCCTCTATAAAAAAAAACACCCTTTACATAACCAACTGATAAAACTCTCATATATGACAATTCAGTCGTGATTCAGCTCTGGTCGGATTAAGAGCTCGCGCGTTTTTGTCATTATTATTTGATGGCAATCAGGTTGTCCCTTTTTATCTGACTTCGAGAGTTTTGCGTCTCACTTTCACGAGGTTAACTGTGTGGCGTCGCGTAACTGTGCTTTGGATACAGTTTCCAGACTATTCTACAGTTAACCGCGTGTTTTCGTTTTAATTGGAGAAGTACCAAATAAACTGGAGGAGTTCCATAAAACTCAGCATTAATTATTGTTCAGACGTCTCCGACTTCCTTTACAATGGTATAGGTCGACCTGCGGTACCTGAACTAAAGTTTTATATCTGGAGGAGAACCATTAAACTCAATTTTTACTTATTGTTCGAGTGTCTCCGACTTCCTATACAAAGGTATAGGTCGACTTGCGGAGCCTGAATCAACACACAAACACTTTTGGAGGGATAACCTGGCAATATGCTTATGCAGCCAACCAATTTTAATAATTAAAAAAAATATATATGACAATTCTGCGATGCGTTGTTAAAGACTACTTAAGTTTTTAAGCCCGATTTGTGTCCTCTTCAAACGTTTTGAAACCCACTCAGTTAAAAAAAAATGCAATGTCTTTGATTATTAATTTAATATTTGCCATGTCTAGTCTATGAAAGTCGTATGTTCATGTTCAAATTTTACTGCGCTCTTTCACATACAACTGCTATATTCTAAGCTAATCTGACGTTTTTGACGTACGGTTTATGGCTTATTGTTTATCAAATCACATCGTTCGAAATTTGAGGGCTATTTTAATCTCCGTAAAATAGGTGTAACGTTTGCACAAATCAAATGTCATAAAGTAAAGCGTTATCATTGATAATGCTGCTCATGATATTTTTGGTATATATGTAGTTGTGACTTAACTAATATCACCAGTTTCGACCAAGTTCTGTAATTTTGTCAGTACTTAGAGTGTACTGTCTTTTATTCTAAAAATATGGTTTTAAATAGAAAATGTATGGAATTTTATAAAAATATAGTACAGTTGTTGAGTGCCAATCATAGCGTAAAATAAACTGTTAAAATAAGATATTTAAATAAATTAGAATCTAACTTACAATTGTTGTCTACTAGTAGTTTTTTCAACTGTGCAACTTGTTCCGCGCATATACATGAAAGTTTTATTTCAACCACATACCTATAACAAATTTAAAAAGTTTAAGAAAGAATTAGAAGTGCTCCAGTTGTGGCATTATTAGTTACGTATGGCGTCCAAAGTTTATCATATTGAATGCCTTAAAATTAGAACATAGTCCATCATGATGGATCCTATTTACTATGTGTTTTGAGTCTGTAAAGGATAGTTTATGTACAGAAAAATGTTGACGTAGTGTTGCTTTTCAATCATGGTATTAATCAAATTATATATGTATGTATGTAATTAAAGCCCTTGAATAATTTACAGACCCGTTACTATTTTTAAATATGACATTCCTATTTATAAAAAGTTGTGTAAAAATCGGTCACTAATCGGCAAAGTTTTAGGTAAAAACTATTTGGAATTTTTTTTTTTAATATATCAAGTTTCTTAAGCTCCTAAACTATTTTTTATGCCATTTTGCACACCTCACCTTAGTCACAAAAATACAACCGCTTTGGTGTTTTTGCTCAAAATCATTTTTTTTAGCTCCTGGAGAACCAATAGAGTTAATATGGATACATATCTAATCAATATAATATATTTACTACAAAAAATTTTAAAAAGTTAAAAAATGGCGGATATATGGGTCAAATATTGTAATTATGGCTTTTCCCCTTTAACAACTACAATTTTGGTAACAAATAAAAGAGCTTGTCCAATAGATTACAGTAAACTATAAAAAGTGTAAATCTCTATACAAAATTATGGATTTTACCTTCTCAAAATGGGTATCAAAACTGACGTCGAAAAAAATAAAGACCCACGTATAATATTACATCTGAAATCTGGGATACTCTACAATGTGGTAAAAATGCCTATGTACATGATGGTGAAGGGTATTATCAAATTCGACACAGGGAATATAGCACTCATGGCAATAGCACTCTTACTTGTTTTTCTTAAAAATACAAAACTTATTTAATTTCGTAGCACAGGCTTACAAACAGTGCTGCCAATTTTTGGTGACCAAAAAAGGATAAATCCAATGCAAAAAAGGCTTACAATTTCAAAGAATGTTTTATTAAAAACTATAATTTTTTAGTTAAAAGCACGTATACATTTTTACATGCACTCACAATATTGCGACATCAAGTGATTGTGGTTTATTCAAAAAGTATTCCGTTAGATTATTTCAAAATGAAAAAGCAGTTAAAATGCAAAGACAAGTAAACAGTAAACAGATAATTTCTATTAAATACTGACTTTTAGTCAGAGTTAAAATTTTCAGTTAATTTTTATTCACATTTGGCCAAAGTTTAAAATACGATTGATTTATAAAGCTATTTAAAGCTGAGGTAATATCTAAAGCATTTGGTTCTATTCAGTTTTAATGATTGCAAAATTACTTTTTTGGATTTTTGCATTCGTTTATCTATTCTTTAAATTTTGTTAATAGTGGACTAACTATTTGCGAAATTTTTGGAGATATTTTTTTTATTAATTTTGTTGCTTACGACTTCTACTATATGGGCAATTCCATGAAAATGTCAACCACGACTGTAAAAACAAAAACTTTCAATAAAGGTTTAATGATAAAAAAAACACTCAAATTTTAATACGCGCAGGTATTTAGAGCTTATTAAATTATTTTAAGAGCAATAATAAGAGTTTAATCTGATTATCTCTTGGTAAAATGTCCAGCCCATTCCAAAGATAAAAAACTTCATACGTTTTCATATTATGACAAGCACTTTATAAATGTCTCTCAAACTGCATATTCATTAAGGGAAAAAGTTAAAACTTAACTAGTTTGTAGTAGGCTAAGGTGCCAGTTAAAACTTAGCAACTAATTTAGAATTTAACTTTTTTTCTTAACATATATACCTAAGAATATTATAAGAGAAAAATCTGTCACATACGATATGTCACGTACCATATTAAATTATATTTATTATAAAATCATTTAAAGATTGTTTTCAATTAAGTAGGATGGATTTTAAATGAAAAATATGTGGTTTAGTGTAGGAAATTAAAAAAAGAAAAAATACCTCCCAAGATTCGCAGATTTTTTCATATTTCCATATATACCTCAAACTCACTTCTGTTTTCTGTCACGTACGATATACTCTAATTTTAGATAATATACTCGATATTTTAGACAACAATTATTCGAATATAATTATTTTTTTTTTAAATAAAGTACCCTCTGAATGGAAAATAAAGATCTAAATTTTTTTTCAGTTACTCTTACTTTTGCAAAAATTATTCCACTTTATAAGAGTACAAATGTCACGTTCGATGACATGGAATTGCCCATATGTCACTTTATAACAAAAATTCTGAAAATCCATATAATAGATACAATGGGCCAATTCAAAGTGGTTGCATATCAGTCATATTTTTACTATTTCATATTATTAAGAGCGCTATATTCAGCCGTGCCGAATCTTATATACCCTTTACAACGTGTAGTCATGCAATAACAGTAGTTTGTATCACCATTCATCCCATATAAAATACGTACATACATACATATAAAAAACATACATATATAAAAACATCCCATTGTAAAATTATAAATTTACGTATGTATGTTTAAAAAAAAAATAAAAAAAAAAATTTTTTAAAAAATTTAAAAAAAAAAATTAACAAAAAAATGTTTAAAAAAATAATTAAAATATATATAATAAATATAAAACAAAAAAATATATAAAAAAAATTTAAAAAAAATAATAAAAATATAAATAATATATTAAAAAAAAATAAAAAAAAAAAAATATTAAAAAAAATTTTTTTTGGCTCAGCTGGGATTTGATGCCACGTTTTCTCTAACCAGTATACACGTTTGTATGTATGTATGTTGTTTTTGTGAATAAAAAATCGAGGTGGTCGTGGGTTTTTGCTCATATCTCAGTTGTTTATGTACCGATGTTTCTGATTTTCAATACCGTTCTAATCCCGAATATTTCTGATATTTTAATACCTCACCCGGATCCAAGCGATATCGGGGGGGTTTCAAAAAGTTGATTTCAACATACACACGGACAGACTGACAGAGCTTAATCGACTCCCCTATTCATAAGCTTTCAGAAAATATATACTTTATGGGGTCGGAAATGAAAATTGTAGAAATTTCACACGGAACCCTTTTTCACTGTGTGAAGGGTATAAAAACGCTTTTGCTGCTTGTTTGCAGCGATTTTTAGCATACATATGTACATACATACATATTTATACGAACAACTTAATTAAAATATTTTTAAGGAGAGATTTTTAAAAAACCAATAAAATAGGTAAAAAAAAATAAAAAAAATACTAAAAAAAAGCGAATGGCTAAATTATTTTTTTCTCCGGCTAAATTGTAAACGCTGCTTACAAAGGACAAACTAGCGGTTTAATTTTTTTTACTTGTATCTATGAAAACCTTATAAGAAAATTAAAGTGCATATTTTTTTAACCTTAAGCAAATCAAGCAAAAAATAAAATACATCAACACTTTTTGAAATTTGCAAGACAAAGTCATTACTTCTCTAACATTCATCATTCGTATACTGTTCCGTTGTTTATTTTTTTTTTTACAAAATGTAAGAGTACTCGTTCTTAAAGAAAACAATTCATACAAACATACATACATTCTCGTTAATTATACTATAACAAAAAAAAAACACACACACATACATACATTTAAAACATTTTAATCACAACATGTGGACAAATATTTAGTAACACACAAATAGCTTTTCCGTAGACAAATTAGGAAGTTAATCTCTATTTGAAAAGGTGAAATAGAAACTACTCTGCACACACATTAAATATTTGTAATTCTTCATATCATGTGCTGTTTATTATAAAACTATTGTACCTACTCGTATTAATTTTAATGTGTTTATAACAAAACAGTTAATTAATAATTTTTAATATCATTTCAAACATTTAAATGTTAAGCTACCACTATCACTTATTACTAAGTACTACTGACCAACATACATATGTACATCCATATTAAAAATCTTATATGACATTAAAATTTGTATGTAATAATGTGTCTGTATATTTGTTGTTGGACATTACAAAAATCAAATACAATACAGTTATTAACACCAAAACGCTTATGCTCATTGTTAAAAAAAAATCCATTAAATAGTTTAATGTTTATATTACTAACTATTACTACTGCTAGAACAACTATCATTCGTATTGTATGACCTTTAAAGAACAAAACAAATAAAAACCAAAAGAAATTAATTTATTAATTTTATGTTTCTTCTTTTTTATTTTTCAAATGGGATTTATTAAAAAAAAAAAAACAACCACCACAATATACACATAAAAAATGTTTTGAACGAAACTATTTAAACTTTACAAACACTCTTACATTTTAAATAAACAACATACATATATTTTACAAAATTAATGAATAATTAAATGAACCAACGACCCAATGTTCAAGCTGGAACAAATATGCAAATGTCAGAAAGTGTTGGTATACCCGCCTTGGTAACCGGTTCGACAGGACCCACAACTGGTTCCCTAATGCATTTACAGCCAGAGAACCCGTCAGCATTTTATTTACCCAATAGGATGCCCTATAATCCTAGTAAATATCCTTAATTTTTAGTTTGAATTTTCAAAAGCCTTCACAACGAATGTACATAGTTTTCTAAAGTTCTCTAATTTGAATAATTGCAGACAATAACGTCATTGCCGAGGATCAAACAAGAAAGCGGGAGATACGTCTGCAGAAAAATCGCGAAGCAGCACGCGAATGTCGTCGGAAAAAGAAGGAATATATCAAGTGCTTGGAAAATCGAGTGGCAGTGCTGGAAAACCAAAATAAAGCTCTAATCGAGGAGCTCAAGTCGCTCAAAGAGCTTTACTGTCAAACCAAAAATGATTGAGATAAACCTCCATGTCTAGAACACGAAGCCATTGTAAAAGTTATTGAAGAAGACGACCATGACGCTCATGTGGGTGCAACCAATGCTGTGCAGTTGAAAAAGATGGTTAGAGAATTACAGCAAAATATAGAAGTTATTGTTAATAAAAATGTTCAACATGTTAAGCAGCACTTGATTACAGATAAATCTACTTTAGATAATGATATTGAACAAGAAGAGGAAGAGTTATTGGTACTTAAACCTAGCACTTCTTCGGTAACCAAATCTTCTGTTATAACTTTAGGCAGTGGTCGTTTTCTAGATGTCCGAAAGTCATTGCTTTTACGTAAAGCTTTGGTGGATGATCAAAGGCGAGAGGTTGTAGTTGTCTGTAAAACATCAGCATCTAACGCTTCTTGCATACGACCCACTACCTCGGCTGGAAACGATTGTGAACCTGATTAGAAGTTTAATTTAAACTAATTTATTTTTTTTATTTTTTTTTTTTTTTTTTGTTAAAGAATCCAAACAACTCATTGTCTTAACATAAAAACAAAAACAAACAAAAAAACCTAAAAGCTACACAAGAAATTTACACAAAATGAGAAAGTAATTTATTTAAAAAATTATAAAACTGTATATACCTTAATTGTATATAGATATAAAATATATAAATTTTAAAGAAAAAAGTCAAATTTAACTTGAAATTTAAATAATAATAAAAAGAAATCATTTTCACTTTCATTGTGTCATTAAATACTATTTAATGATTTTAAAAAAACACAATTCAAAAGTTCACAAAACGATTGAGCTGCTTTTAAAGTACATATTGATACTTTCAATGCGTCTTTATTTTAAAGAACGTCATAATCTTTTAATTGTTTGACATTTAAGAATTATTTAACTTGAGTGTTGTCTATTCTTTTTTCTTTGTAGTACTCTACTTGATAATTTATTGTATGTATATTTATTTTTTTAATTAATTTACAAAAAAAAAAAATGTTTACTGCTTAAATAAGAAAAAGAAAAACAGTGCAGTTAGGCTCAAAACTAAATTTGAAACTACAAACTTTTTTGTTTTCCAAAAGGTTAATAAAGAGAACAAATTAAAAAAATATATTTATTAGAGTGAATTGTTTATTTAAGTTTCTATGTTACGGAAAACTATGTACTATAATTAACTCTTTAAAAAAGCAAAACATTTTTTGTTATTTTTTTTTTTTGTAAAGAAACCCTATTTTTTATATAAATTTCTAGATTTTATAAAGAAAAATATACATGTATGAAACTAGTTAAGGCAATTTTAATTACTCTCACGAAAAATGATAAAGTAATATATTTAAATGCTAGTTACGTTTTTTAAAGAGAAATATTTTCCATGTTTAAGATTTAAATAAGAGAGTGTTTAACAAACACTTTTAATTTTTATTTAATATAACGCATAATTAATTAAATAATTATGTTATTATATGCTCTTTGTTATAATTTTAATTTATATCAAATTTAAAATAATATAAAAAAAACACAAATAAAGAAAACCAAAACATTTTATCAAAATGAAAAAAGAAATGCAACAAATTTTTATATATTTTTGTTTTAACTATGTGCAAATTGAAATAATATAATATTGTGTACAATTTAGGTGTAAACCGATTTTTAGCTTATTTTATTCACAATATCTACCTACCTTTTTGAGAAATGATTAGAACGTAAAAGTTTTGCGCTAATAATTTTCAATGAAGTGGAGACAAAAATTAGTACTAATTTTTTGTAAAAAAAAATTATCGGCACTTATTTCTGAATCACTCCTAAACACTTGAAAAAAAAAACGTTATATATCG
Source organism: Phyto melanocephala (assembly GCA_941918925.1). Classification (NCBI taxonomy): domain Eukaryota; kingdom Metazoa; phylum Arthropoda; class Insecta; order Diptera; family Rhinophoridae; genus Phyto; species Phyto melanocephala. The sequence continues at coordinate 131,701,602 of OW799234.1, read as the reverse complement.
TTGCTCACAAGTAGAAAGGCACTAACTCAAACAGTAATTGTAATTTTGTAGGAGAAGATAAAAACGTAACAGAAACTGTATTATCATAATGTAATTTCTTTTGTTAAATTGTTTGTAAAACACTTGCGTTAAATTTTTGTGTCGAGTATTGAAACTACTGAAAAACACAATTTCGTTAAAAGTACGAGTTAGGGCCTTTTTACTTGTGACCATCGATACGTATGTAACGTAAATAAAATTATATTTTTAATAATTTGCTGCTGGTATTTTTTTTTATCAATTTCGGACTATTCGTTCTCAAGTTATGATGAAATGTATCAGCATAACCGCTTTTTTGGGCAAAATATTAGGCACGCCCGATAGAAAAAAACTGAAAGCGGATTTAAATTTATAGTGCTAAAATCGCTATAGTTCACACAATTTTGTTTAAAGGCGAGACATTTTTTTGTTTATTGAAGAACAGTGTAATTTATTACAACTATGAAAGGAAAAACCTCAAAAAAACTGGTTTAGGTTATATGTAAATCAATATTTTTTTAATAAAATAATTGTAAATTTTTAATATAATAAATGAATGTTTTCGATCTTTTTAATTTATATAAACAGTTGTTTTTTCTATTGAGCTTGAGATCACTTTTTTTAATAAAAAAAGTTTTAATTTTATTTTTATTAGCTTCTTTAGGGAAAGTTTTTACAATTTTCAACAATAAACAATTAAAATATTAGAATTGTTCAAAAAACAAATTTTTTTTAAAACTGTTGATGTTGAAAATTGCAAAACTTCCCCTGAAGAAGCTACCCAATGTGGTAGCGAAATATCGAAAAATAAAATTAAAACTATTTTTTATTAAAAAAAGTTATCTCAAGCTCAATAGAAAAAACAACTATTTATGTAAATTTTTAATATTAAGGAAAATAGCTTAAAAGCAAATGAAGAAGTGTATAAATAGCTTACCTTTCTTAAGAATAATATACATATGTATGCACCTATTTAGTTATCGATGGCATAATATAATAAGGGCGTATCTCTAATTTTAACGAAATCGCTTTTTTAACGTTTTTTGGTAGTCCACATACATATAAACACATCATCGATAAAAAATTACGTGAGTTATGATTGAAAATAACGAATTCAGTTTATTTCTTCTCCTGTCAAGTAGTAAAAAATCGATTTACCCCTTTTTATATTAAGCCATCGATGGTTAAAAACTTTAAATAAAATAATTTCAACGAATAAAATTGTGAAATCTCCCTACCCTATATAATTTATTGAACGAAAATTATAAACATTATTTAAAATTTATGAAGCATTTATAATATTGACTGTATACTTGGAAGAAGACATCAAAAACTTTATAACTTGCCAAAATTGGTTTTCTTGTAAATTTTTTTAATATTTGCAATATTTATGACATTGAGGCTTTTATCAGAAAACATTCCAGTAAAAATTTTACTTTTGAAAAAAAAACAGGTTTCAACTAACAATAACAGGAGGTGTTCTATTAAAACCATGACGTCTGGTATTATCCTCGACACCAGTTTCTCATAGTGTGATCGATAATAAGCAATTTTCCCAAGCTCTAGTTTGACGAACTTTTGAACGTCAATGATTTTTTGAAGATTATTTAAAATAAAGTTGGAAAAGGACATGATTTCGACCATGATGTAATTATCATGGAGTAATCACAATTAAGTGTATTTTGTGTAATTACATAAGGTGATTGCATTTCGGAGAGAATTTTTTGAAAATGGTTTTTTTATATGAAGTCTGATAATTGGAAATTATAAACTTTTGTATTTGGGAAGGAACTGCTGATGATCTGCTGCTTAGTTAAAACTACCTTATTAAGTGTACCCTGATACAGTGATGGTATATGGGAATTTCAGTCTTGTGCCAAAATTTTAGATAAAAAGTGCCAAAACATTTTAAAAAGTGCCATATCAAACATACACATATCTACATATTTAAAAAAATTAAATCCATTTATTCAGTTTCATTATTATATACAAAAAAATTTTCAAACTTCAATAGTTAAAAAATGTATACAGATAAATTATAGTAAATTTGGTTGAACTTCTTTAAGCAGAGTCTGCACACAATTATTCTTTTCCATCATAACCGAACAGTTATCCGATTAAATTGTTTATAGGAATTTCATTATCATGTAAAATGTTCATAATAGCATTATATATCGATTGAGCGGAACCATCAGGTATTGATCAGGTACTTGAAATAAAGTCAAAAATCGATTAACACACTAAAATGGCCAAATTTTTTGAAGCTGTGCAGTCCGTAGTTTTGCATTTTAGTACTTACAACAGGAAGAAAAAGCTTTTATTTCTTTTTAATAAGAAATATATATCTTAAAAAGTAAGTAAAATTATATTTTTATTGTTTGAAAAAGTTCCAAAATTTTATTGAGCGTGCCATCGTGCCACTAAACAAATAATAGTGCCAATAATGGCACGATTGTGCCACTTTTGCCAACAGTGCCCTGGGTATCAATTCTCGTTCTATGTAACTATGAAATGAAAAGTTTTTGTGTGTAATATCATATGGTGCCACCATACCCTTTGCTATACAAAAACTTTTTCATTTGAGCCCCTGATATCACCAATCATCGTGTAAAAGCTCACTTACACTTTAAAATCTCTTAAAAAAAAGCGCATACTCATATTTTTAAATTTTAAAAATTAACGATTTTACAAAGCAACCACTACATAATATGGCAACTCATTTCATTTTGTCCGAATCCGTGGCAATAATTAAAAACAGAGTATTGCTGTTGTTATAGTTTTTCAGAACGCATTAAAAAATTGTTGAGTTAATTTTTAAAAATTGGTTTCCTATTAAATAAAGACTATTATATGAATTCTTTGCTATACAAATTTAAAAGCATATCAATTTTCCTATATATAGCTAACTTTTTTTATTTTTTTTTTTATTTATACGTTAAAATAAGTTATTATTTGAAGTGATATTGCTCTTTGAATATATATAGGCAACAAGTTTTTAGTTCCTGTAAAGTCATCCAAAATAGTTGAAATTTTGCGTGATGGTAGTTTTGGATTCCGGGATTGCAATGATGATTACTTTAATATTAGCTTATGTCGATTGAAGCAGTTTTTCCTCTTTGGCACTTAAAATAAAAGTAAACAACTTCAAGGTAAGAATTTTCTGAACAAAATTATTTAATCCTTTTTTCTCTCTTTCTCAGAAATAAATTAGTACTATTTGTAGTACTACGTAAGTAAAAGTTTATATATTTATTTATTAAAGTCTAAAGAACAATATTTCTTACAGACTAATGAAAAGTAAAATATATAAATGCATTTAGTTATTTAATCATAATAAATCAAATACAATAAAACAAGGTAAATAAAATGTATTTATACATACGAATATTTTTTATTTAAATTTAATTTATTAACCGAACAATAATGGGCAATATAATTACAATAACAATAGAAATTTGTTTAAATAACAAGTAACATATGCGTAAAATATAAGTATAAGTTCCCATTTTTGAAATCAAGAAAACTTCCTGAACTGCGACTAATATTTTTCAATTATACCGCAGAATATGTAAGCATGTGGTCATACTTAAAAAATATGAAATTTTTTTTTAGAAAAAAAAAATTGTAAGAACTTGCACTGGCTACCTTATTGAAATACAACGGTGCCTTTTATTTGACAAACTCATCGAACTTGTTCATCTATCTCATTCGTTTTCGTTAAAAAGCTTACAAAGTGAAACAACATCAGAGCTTTGTTCACTGTTTTGACTTTTCTAACATATAAAGATTAAAACCGGCAAAAGAAATTCCAGCAGGAGAGCTTTTTTGATTTTGCCAACAAACGTCCTTCAACTGACATTGAAAACACACTCCCTGCCCCGTACACAAAGTTACATCTAAAAATTCAAATATAGTAAGGTAATAACTGCACAGTTTAATTTTTGCTATAGAACTGTTCGGTACGGTAGCGTGTAAAGGCGGAACCAGTTCGAGTAAATTTTTCTCCAGTGTAAAGAAATAAAAACAATAAACATGTCTAAAATCGGTATTAACGGTTTCGGCCGCATTGGCCGTTTGGTTTTGCGTGCTGCCATCGATAAGGGCGCCTCGGTTGTTGCCGTCAACGATCCATTCATTGATGTTAACTACATGGTTTACTTGTTCAAATTTGATTCGACTCACGGTCGTTTCAAGGGCACTGTTGCTGCCGAAGATGGCAAATTGGTTGTAAATGGTCAAAAGATCACTGTGTTCAGCGAACGTGACCCCGCCAACATCAACTGGGCCAGCGCTGGCGCCGAATACATTGTTGAATCGACTGGTGTCTTTACTACCATCGAAAAGGCCTCTACTCACTTAAAGGGTGGTGCCAAAAAGGTAGTTATCTCTGCCCCATCTGCTGATGCTCCTATGTTTGTTTGTGGTGTCAATTTGGATGCTTACTCTCCTGACATGAAGGTTGTATCTAACGCGTCCTGCACCACTAACTGTTTGGCTCCATTAGCTAAGGTTATTCATGATAACTGGGAGATCGTCGAAGGACTCATGACCACTGTACACGCCACAACTGCTACCCAAAAGACAGTTGACGGCCCTTCTGGCAAATTGTGGCGTGACGGTCGTGGTGCTGCCCAAAACATCATTCCTGCCTCTACTGGTGCTGCTAAAGCTGTTGGCAAAGTTATTCCTGCCCTTAACGGAAAACTTACTGGTATGGCTTTCCGTGTCCCCACCCCCAACGTATCTGTAGTCGATTTGACTGTTCGTCTTGGCAAACCTGCCAGCTATGATGCCATTAAAGCCAAAGTTTTGGAAGCTTCTAATGGTGCCATGAAGGGAATATTAGGCTACACCGATGAAGAAGTCGTATCCACCGATTTCGTCAGTGACACCCACTCTTCAGTCTTTGATGCTAAGGCTGGAATTTCACTTAACGATCAATTTGTCAAGTTGATCTCTTGGTACGACAACGAATTTGGTTATTCCAACCGCGTAATCGACTTGATCAAATACATGCAAAGCAAGGATTAAGTTTAGCAGTAAAGGGAAAAAAACAAAATAATTTGTTTAAATCGTAAGAACGTTACAGTTGAACATTAAAAAATATATTACACCATAATTGTTATTTACGTAAAAGCATTGGAGAAGAATGACGCACATCAAACAGTAGCCTGAGAATTCATTTTTCTTAATTAAAAAAAGATACTTTAAATTTGCTTATCCAAAACCAAGTATGGCATAAACTCCTTAACAACCACTTCTGATTTACAAATGTTTTAAAACGTTCTAACATCTAAATTCTTTTGTAATACATTAACTGTATTCAATAAATATGCTTAGTTGTTAATATATTCAGATTTAAAGTTGATACAAAATAAAAATAAATGTTAAAAAACATTAAAAATACCTATGTATATTCATTCCATATTTAATTTTTTTTACAAATCTTATATAACAGAAAATTTCACGATAATGCAATTTTATCATTTGTTTTAAAGGAAAGCTTCAATTTCTTTGAAGTACCTAACCTCCCATTATATTTAAAAGCAAAAAAGGAATTGCATCATAGTGTTTAGGTATGTACCTATACATGTAAGGTTTTAAATTTCTAGCATGTTGGCTAGATGTCTCGTTTGTAAGTTTCTTCATACACACATGTCTAGTTGTTATTTATGTAGATGAAGAAATTGCAAAAAAAAAATCAAATTTTTTTTTTGGTACTTTTATTTTTCCTACTTATGTAAAAAGTACATACATATATACATACATATGAATATGTAGTATATGCATAACATATACGTATGTATGTATATACCTACTACGTATTTATGTTTAAGGTCATCAATAGTAACGTTATCAGTATTTCTTATTATTTGACAATTATTGAAATATTTATTTCGCATTTGCTTGTTCGTGTAAAAGTTTATTATGAAATGTATGTTCCAAAGACAAAAGGTCACATTCACATAAAAAACTTGATTATCAAAACAAACAGAATGTTTCAGAAGGGGGAAGAAAAAATTTGTTATTGTAAAGTGATAGACGGCATGTTTCACTTTCTTTTTTAATTATAAGTATCCCCCACTTGTACTCTACAAACACCAAAGTTTAGAGTAAATGTATGTATAAAGGTTGGCATTTATAATTAATTTTACTGCTGCTAAGAAATTACACTTGTACATATTTGCATACTCAAATATGTAAATAACCTTGTCAGTATGTAAGTATCTGCAATCATATGTAAATTCAATACGTCGTTTAAAAATTCAAGTTTATGAAATGCAAAAAATTTGTATTTTTTTTTAAATTAATATTGATATTTCGCATATATGCAGCTATCATTTTAATCAGTAAAAAAGTTGTTAGGTCTGTCATTAAGTCATTTTATATCAGTTTAAGGCTCTTATTATGAGACATTTGATCTTCACTAGCTATTAAATGTTATACCTTTTCTATTTTTGAATTTCTGTGCTTGCAATGTCCCGAAAATCTTTTACCCACCTATTTATTAAATAAAAAGTCCAAACATGATAACTAGTGAGATTTTTTAGCGAACGACCTGGTAACTCTGATCGATTAAAACTGAACGAAAACCAGTGACATCACTATTGAAAATAATTAAGCGCTTTTCACAATTTTAAGTTTAATCAAATACAAGGAACCTCTAACAAACGAAATCATTTACATATAATTAAAAGATAATAAATTATATACAAATGAAAAACATGTAAAACATAATCTAATCTAATTGTCATGTTGATTTTTAACAAACGTTTTATTCCAAATAGAATAAAATCGTTCAGAATTGTCATAGAATTTTTGTTTTAAATAACGGTACTGCAATAACGTGTTCAAACAATATAATTCCTTTTGTAATATAGAACAGGCACATTTTAAAAAGTGAATTTTTCCAACAATTACACAGTTGTTAAATTTGTTAATTTTTTTTCGAAATAAACTTGCATTAATTTGTTCGTTAATAGTCATTAAATATAATAAAAACTTTAAGCATTATTCCATCATCATTCAGTCAGTCTACCTTAGATTTAAACTAAAAAAATTTTGTGTGTACATCAATTAGAAAGTGAGCAAAATTTATAATGTCGAATCTTTTACGGATCGGTAAGTGACAATTTTTGAATCTTTGAACTTTTATTGATCATATATCAATACATCAAAACATTTAAGATATATTATTATATTAAGATATACATATATGTATGTATGTAGATATTGTAGATATGTGTAAGTTGCAAAGGTACAAAATAAAGTGTTTTAAGCTCTTCTGAAAACTTAGTAACAAAAATACATTAACGAATTTGTAATTAGAAACGTGATTCATATAAAAAATTGATGATTTTTACTTAATTAGTTTAAACATACAAAATGGAAAACACTGTTTTCAGACATGAAATAACATTGTTTTATATTTATTTAAAATATTATATATGATTTTTCCAAGCTTGAGATCAACTTTTTTAGTTTTTTTTTTTATAAAAAATTATTTATTTTAACCAATATTTCGCTACCAAACAATGGGTAGCTTCTTCAGGGTAATATAGATACAAATTTTATAAATTTTTATAAAATTTGTATATATATTACCCTGAAGAAGCTACCCATTGTTTGGTAGCGAAATATTGGTTAAAATAAATAATTTTTTATAAAAAAAAAAACTAAAAAAGTTGATCTCAAGCTTGGAAAAATCATATATAATCAATAAAAAAGATCAAGAAATTTAGACGATATATTTATTTAAAATATAGAAAATACATAGAATTTATATATAAACAAAAGTGATAAATTTTGAACTTAAAAATATGTTGGTATGTAATTTTTACAGTTAAAAAAATCATAAAAACTATGATTTAATTTGAAAACATTTTAGGTACTATTTCACTGTTAACTCATAAAAATCAATGTGATTAGACTCTACCAGCTCACAACACTTAGATTCTAAAAGAATTTTTAGTCATATCTTTACATTCCATTTTTAAATTGTAATATCTACCTACATAACTTTTTATTTTTATTTTCTTTTAAAATTGTTAAAAGTTTTAATAAATCATGTAAAATATAAATATTACATTTAGGTGAAAAATTATAGGTACATTTTTTTTTTTTTTTACAAAACAAAGAAAAGTTCTATATTTCAGTATCAGTTTTAACTAAAAATATATTTTCAATTTAAAATATAAAAATCTAATATTTTGTTTCATTTATTCATTTCTCTTCATCCTTATCGAAACGTATGTGAAGACCATGTTTAATGAAACGTCCGGCAGCACCTTTATCCAATATAGGTCTAATAGTATTCCGTTCATAAATTTGCTTATCACGCAAAATAGTTTGGCGCACGCGTGATAATTCGTTTTTGATCCCGTGCTAAAAAAGAAAACATTTTAGTTGTCGTTAAAAAAGAAAAATGTTAATTTAATTTCTATTTTCTAATTCAGCAATCTAATCAAAGATAATAATTATAAATTTCTACACCAACATTTAATCAATTTCTTTATCCTTTAATTTGGCACATGGACAAGTTATTTGGCTTGCTTTTTACAACACACAATGTATGTATGTTGTATCCGAGGTATATTAATATGAATATACCTTGGTTGTATCTGCCTGTCATTCAATTGCGATTAATTTTAATGACTTTTTTCGATCACTTTATACTTGTGCATATATTATTGGTTACAAGTAGAGAAGCAGTAACTCAAATAATTGTAACTTTATAGGAGACTGTAAAAATATAATAAAAACTGTATATCATAATGTGATTTTTTTTGGTTAAATTTATTGAAAAACTATTCTTTTTGATACTATTGCATTACATTTATGTATCGAGGTCTATTTTGGAATCACTGAAAAACTCAAAACTTGAGACCAACGAAATATACTGCATATCATACTACTAACCTCATTTGGATCACCACCTTGCAGTTTAACGTACATCCAATACAAAGAATTTATGGAATAAGCCAAATAATTGTCCAATTTTACTTTTTCCTGTGTAGTTAATTCGTCGAAATCCTTAAAACCTACAGCAGTCAAAATTGAAGCCTCAATCTTGTTTAGGCAATTATCGAAATTTTCAACACATTTAATAAATTTTTCATCATTTCGTAGTTCAGCGAAATCTCGTGATGAAGACATGATCTATCTTTGTTTTGTTTAACAAGTATTTTTATTATTATTACGTTTGTAAAGTTTTAATCCCAAATACCTAACGCAAACACAAGTATTTACAGTAGCATGTATAGATCTAAGCAGACAAGCATAATATAACCGGCTTTTCGTTTATTTTATCTGTCACGCCGCCGCTGACTTTTTTTAAAGTCTAAATTGAAATTTGGACAGAACTTTTGTATATACTTTTACGAATTTGTGTTTGATATTTTTATTAGATTAATCGTGGTATTTTTCAATAATCAGATTATTACTTTTTTTTATTATATAATATAATTTGAAGGTTATTTAAAATCTCTCTAATATATTATTTCGAGGCAAATCCACGTTAACTTATTAAAACAAAAACATGTGTTTTTCTTTTAAAAATGTGATTCACTTAAAAATCTTTTTATTTTGGATATTTGGCTGGGGAGCCTATTTATTTTATTTATTTATTTATTCCAATTCCGTAATATAAAGCCACAAAGGCCAATTATAATATATTACATAGTTAGAAAACGCCTAAGCATAGCCTTATAATAAAAATATAATATACTATACATTATATACATTATTTTACAACTTCAATAACAAACAGTCTCATTTATTTGCCCCCCAAGCATAAAAACATTAGGTCATATATTAAGGTAATAATATAAAAAGTAATACAAAAAATAGTCCAGTTAGGGAGGCTCATCACCACAGTTCAAAAAAAAGAAAAGAAAAATTAGACAGCAGCAAAATGTCTCATAAGTTTTAATTTGAAAACATTATTAGAATGAGTAAAAATACGTAATTCCAATGGCAAGCAATTCCAGTTCTTAATAATTCTAACAAGAAAGGACCTAGCGTATATAGATCTAATAATTCTAGGGAAAATTAGGTGCGGATTCCTACGACGAGGAGAAAAAGAAAACGCATTACGTAGTGATAAAGGTTTACCATATTTTATAATCTTATAAAACAAGTACAAATTACGAAAGCATACAAATTTATTAAAAGAACATCCTAAAAACTCTCTAACGAAACCAGAAATATGCTCCCGTCGACGAACATTATAGACAAATCTAACAATAGCATTAATCAAGCATTTAAGTCTATCAAGAAGAAAACCAACAGTGCCAGAGATAACTTCAAAACCATAAAAAATTTGAGACATTAAAACTGCATAAGCTAATCTTTTCCTCGCATAAAGAGGCAAGAGAATATTAGAGCAGTAGATTTTCCGCAGCAAACCCCAAACTCTACCAGATAATAAATCAATATGATTACTAAAAGAAAGTTTCCTATCTATAACAACTCCTAAACATTTGTGCACGCAAAGAAAAAATATGGTTGTGGTAACCATAATCGAAGAGCAACATACTATGATTGAATTGTATGATTATGTTTAAAATAATAATGGTTACCAGTTATCATTATTATGTTGAATTAAAATATCATTCAATAATCATATATATGACTACAATTAAAATCAACAATCTTTGCTTTTTTACGGCAAATTATTGTCTTTTGCTGTAACATACACATATTGCTTGTACTCACCAATTTAATTGCAATTTTTTACCAATATTTTTTTACATTTTCTCGTTTATTTGTAAATTTTCTTTACTTTTCAAAATTTTTGTTCATTTTTTTTGACATATCAAACTTTTCAAATAATAAAAAGTTATTCAGCAAGAAGAAGAACAATTGAAATCAAATTATAATTAAAAAAAAATCATAGCTTGATTATTGTGTTGTCTCACTTATTATTTAATGATTATTTTTAATTTTTAATGATTTTGAATATAATGTTATTTTTGTCAAATTAATTTTTTTTAATCATACTATTTTTAAATAATAGCCATTTTGCAATTTTTACGAAAAGTAATCATTAAATGATAGAATTCAAACAAATGCTTGATTATCGTGACAAAATATATGATGAAATAAAACAAAAATAACTATTCCTTTTTTTCCACAACCAAATATTGTTTTAGAAAAAATAATATGACCGTCGTGATCATGTCGTAACCATGGTTTTTCTTTGCGTGTGGTGATCAACAAACTGAACCACATCATCACCAAGAAAAATATCTAGAGTAGTAAAAAAACGAGAAGTAGGACCAAACATCAAAGCCTTAGTCTTTGATGTATTAATGGCCAAAAAATTGTCAATAGTCCACAGCTTAATGCATTCTAAGCATGAGTTTATGTTGCTCTCAAATATTTCATTAAATCTTCTATTTCCTCTAAATAGGAGAAATACATCATCAGCGAAAAGGAAAGGGGTACATTGAAAGGAATTTACAACGTTAGAGAGATCATTAATATATAAAATAAACAAAAGCGGACCTAAAACAGAACCCTGGGGAACCCCAGAGTGGAGATTAAGTCTTTCAGAAATCTCAGTATTGCTGACCACAAATTGAGATCTGCCAGATAAATAGGACATAATAAGTCCTATTAGCATGGATGTTTGTTTTTTTTATGAATTTGATTTAATTTTTTCTATTATTTTCACTTATATTAATTTTTATTATTGTATGCTTTATTTAGTTATATCTCAGGATTGTTCTATTACTATGTAATACGTATATTTTGGCTTTATAGGCTTTGTATTACTATTGAATTAATAAATAAATAAATAAATGTTATTTCTTTGTCTGTTGTATAGTTGTAGTCCTTTATAAAAAAGTAATATTTGCATTGCCGTTGTTGTTGCCTATGGAAACCTGAAATTTCCAGCATTTCTTAGGTGATTACTTTGTCATTATCTATATAATTTAGTTGATCTAACTAATGCATTTTAATAAAAAAAAAAAAATTATGAACCCAATATCAACTATTTTTTTATTAAAATTTTACATCACATTAAAAAAAAACATTTTTAATGCCTGGTTTCACTATGCTACAGAATCATACGATTACTTTGCAGGAAAATTAATTAATAAATATATCTGACCTAATTTTAATTTCCATTTAAAACATGCACCGACGATTGATTTTTTTGATTTATAAACATAATTTTAATAGTTTTTTTGTAATATTTATACTTCTTGTTTGCACAAATTAATATACAAGCTAAGTAACATGTTTATTTTTGTGTCTTAAATAAGTAAAGCAAACAATATAAGTTTTAAATAAAAAAAACTCACTAAAGCATTTGTATTTTTGTGCTTATATCTCAGTTAGTTTCAAATTGATTTCTCAGATTTTCTCGGAAATTTCTAAGACTACGGATTATACTCTGGTTCTTAATCCTGTCTAAAAATTAATAGAAGCTTTAATAATTTGATATACATATTTAAAAAATATAAATATTTAAAAAGATTTATGTTTTTGCCTATAACTTTGTCGGTTAGCTACTGATCGAACGTCTCTATATATTAACCTAAGGCTAAACAATTTTGATTTTAGTGGTAAAAATAGGCAATAGTGTTTATTTGCTCATATCTTAGAAAGTTATAAGATGAACGTGCTGGATTTTAATGTTGATATATTACCGGGCATGTGTAAAAGATTGATGTCACATAAATCTTTATACTATTTTTTGTGGGGTTTTTTGAAATCGAAAGTGTACAGCTATATTTTCACAACAGTTCAAGAGCTTAAAAAACTACATTATTAAAGAGTTTATTAAAAAACGTGTTCGATAATTTAGGTAAAAGATTGGAAGCCTACCGTGCTAGTAGGAAGTGGGTGTATCTTGACCGACTTAATATTTAATTTTTAGTCCGAACCTACACTGAAATAAAAATTTTTTTGATATCTCAAAAAAAAAAATTTTTTCATTAAAATTATACGATACCTCAAATTTTAAACAGCCTTATGTTAAAAACTAAATATTCTCTTTAAAAAAATCTTAGCTAATTTATAAATAACATTACGCCGTAACAGAAAATTTTGTATCGGCCTTGTTCTCATGTACCATGTGTTAATCTTTTATTTCTTTCTTTTATCTCATGCTTTGTTTTCATTTATATTGTTATTGTGACTCTCAAACTGTGTTATACATATTTGTTTACTATTGTCAGGTCAAGGCGAATTCAATTTTGCCTTGTGTCAGGTGTTTCAAATTTGATATTAAAACTTTTTAGTTAATTTTTTTTTTGTACGTTTTCTTGTTTTGAAAATTTGGTAAAAAGTTTTACTTATGTTAAGAAATAAATAAAAAAATATGCAGAATGTTTAAGGAAAGTTTTAAATATTACAAATCAAAGTGGCCTGTACCGGATTTTAAAGATGTTATAGATTTTAATGATTTCAATTGCTTAAAGGTAAACGTACATGATTTGTTGGGAAAATTTAGCTATTTATATAATACTATGTTGATTTTACGTTGTAGGTAAAGGAATTGACACTTAAAGATGATTTTGCGGCATTGGGCTTACCCTTGGGCATGAATCCCGTGCATAAGTGGCTTTTGTTTACACTAGTCGATCATCCGGGATTAATTGTTATACGCCATGCATTCAACATAGTTGGTCAACGCTATTGGATGGCTAGGAGTCTACGAGATTATCCCAAATACCCGAACAGAGTCAATTTGAACGAAAATCTTTTTAATAAAACTGTATTAGATAATTGGTGGTCTTCTTTACAACAATGTGACGACAAGGACGAAGCAAGACGTATGAAAATCTCCATGCGTTGGACTACACTTGGCTACCATCACAATTGGGATACAAAAGTTTATAGCGAGGAGTCGCACACAGTTTTTCCACAGGATTTAGCATGTATGACAAATTTCATTGCAACTGTTTTGGGTTACGACAATTATAAGGCTCAGGCTGCTATTGTTAATTATTATCCCATTGGTACCACCTTGGCTGGCCACACTGATCACTCTGAACAATATTTAGAAGCTCCATTATTCTCATTTAGGTTTGTTTTTGTTAAAATCGTATGTAAAAGTAAAAAATTAAAACTGTTATCTTAATAGCTTTGGTCAGACAGCGATTTTCTTAATTGGTGGTAAAACGCGCGAGACAAAGCCCTCTGCTTTGTTTTTAGAGAGTGGTGATGTTCTGGTGATGTCGCAGGAAACTCGTCTCTCCTACCATGCTGTACCTCGTGTTATGAAAGCCAGACAGGAAACTTGGAACAATTTGACAACTGCAATACAAACGATAGACACGAGTAGAAAATCATTACAGCCCGCTAAAAAATTACGCACTGATATCACTTGTTGGCATAATAATGAAACGGAAATGGCCTTAGCTTGGTTTATGGACCCATTGCTTTATCAGCAAGTGAACGATGAATTATATTGGTTACCCTTTAAGAATTATCTACATGATTCACGTATTAATATTAATGTTAGACAAGTCCTAAACAATAATCAACAATCTTTGAATTGTTGAAATAAAATATTGCGTTCGTTTGTTTACTAAGTTTTTAATGGATTGTGTACGTTTTATATGGAAATTTGTAAAAACGAACGCAATCCAGTAAAGTTCAATAAACGAACATAATATAATGTAAAAAACTTTCTATGTATTAGTTTATTGTAAGCAACACAAATTTATATTTATAAATACACATTTTTTAAACCAAAGAAATAGTCTCAGCTTCAAAATTTATTTTTAAAAACCCTAAATTGTACCATTGTTAGCATGTAAGGACGATATACATGTTGCGAATGTGATGGCAATACGTGGCAAAGGCTCAAGAGGTCGCAAATTACTGTTCCAAATACTATAGGCCAATATAAAAATCCTAAAGAAGACTTTTGAGTTGTTGAGGAAGAGGGTACAGGCTATATAATATTTTTTAGATTATTAAAAATTTTTCTTTTTTTAATTTAATTTAACGTTGTATATATATTACCTCGCTTCTTATTTTGGTCATTTTATAGCTGGGGCCGTAACTGATTTGACTACATACATACATATGTATATGGTAAAAAAATTTCCGAATGATGTTTATAATTTTTTATTATATATATGTCTATACGGGTTGTCATTTGAATAAAAAATATTTAGTTAATTGATAAACAACACACTTCACTTTTAAATTTTTTATAGTATTAAAGATTTCAATTACAGTAAATCAAGTAAGCAATTTATACCCATAAGACTTTTTTACAATTTTTTAAATTCTTTTGGCTATTAAATCCTGCTCTTCAGTTTCATTATTCTATTATTGAATTAATTGATCCGAGGTTGGACTGAATTATTATGGGAGCCAACAAAAAGTACTTTTTCTCATTGTAATTTCTACAATTTCCGACCACATAAAATATATATTTTCTGAAAGCTTATGAATAGTGGAGTCGATTAAGCCATGTCCGTCTGTCGGTGTGTTGGTTGAAATCAACTTTATGTTCCTCAGATATGTGTATGGTATCAATCTTTTGGAAATATCCGGGAATGAATCGCTATTGAAATTTAGCACAATCGCCCCATAGCTTTCTAAGATATGAGCAAAAAAAACACGACCACCTCGTTTTTTTTACAATTACAACAACAACATACATATATACTGGTTAAAGGCATCGATTCCAAGCTGAGCCAAAAATTTTTTTTTTATTTTATATTTATATTTTTTTTTTTTAAATTTTTTTTGTAATTTTTTTTTTGTTGTTTTTGTTTTTAATATTTTTTTTTGGAAACATACGTCAACTCAATTTATTATTTTGCAATGGGATGTTTTTATATATGTTTTTTATTCCATTTGAGATGAATGGTGATACAAACAATTGTTTTTGCATTACTACACGTTGTGAAGGGTATATAAAATTCGGCACGGCCGAATATAGCACTCTTGTTTTTATAGTAGTATTTGCACTTTCAACGTTTATGAAAATAGAATTTCGAAATTAGTGAGTATTGATACGAAGTGAGACTGAAAATACTATGGGCACCCAAAAAGGTACTTTTTGACATTTTTATTGTATGTAATGTTACTTTTTGCACTTTCAACGTTTGTGAAGGTAGAATTTCGAAATTATTAATTAGTGATACGAGGTGTGGTTGAAAATATTATGGGCAACCATAAGGTACTTTTCGCATTTTTATTGTACTTTTTTTATTATACCCTTCACACAGTGAAAAAGGGTATATATAGGTTTGTCATTCCGTGTGAAATTTCTACAATTTTCATTTCCGACCCCATAAAGTATACATTTATTGGAAGCTTATGAATAGGGGAGTCGATTAAGCTCTGTCAGTCTGTCCGTGTGTATGTTGAAATCAACTTTTTGAAGCCCCCCGACATCGCTTGGACCCGAGTGAGGTATTAAAATATCAGAAATATTCGGGAGTATATCCGTATTGAAAGTCAGATGCGGTACATAAACAACTGAGATATAAGCAAAAACCCACGACCACCTCAATTTTTTTTTACAAAAACAACATTACAACAACAACATACATACATACAAACGCGTATACTGGTTAGAGAAAACGTGGCATCGAATCCCAGCTGAGCCAAAAAAATTTTTATTTTTAATTTTTTTATTTTTTTAAAAATTTTTTTTTATTTTTAATTTATTATATATATTTTAATTATTTCTTAAACAATTTTTTTTTTAAATTTTTAAAAATTTTTTTTTTTTTTTTAACATACAAACGTACGTAAATTTATAATTTTACAATGGGATGTTTTTATATATGTATGTACGTATTTCATATGGGATGAATGTTGGTACAAACTACTGTTATTGCATGACAACACGTTGTGAAGGGTATATAAGATTCGGCACGGCCGAATATAGCGCTCTTACTTGTTTTTAGTTATTATTGATTCGAGTTCAAATTCTAAATGTTATGGACGAATAAACAATTACTTTTTCTCGTTTTTGATAGCATTGATCATGGTTAAAATAGAAAATATAGCACCGGTATATTCTAACCCTACTTTTTTATTTCTCTAAATAAAATTGATCAGAAAAACAAGTTTTTATAAATTTAACGAAAAAAAAATTTATTAAAAAAGAACTTGAATGTTCAATAAATTGTCAGAACTGTGCTATCGGAGAAGCTGGTAATGTGCTAGTTTTATAATTTTAAATAAGGAAGGAAAACTGATAAGAAACTTCGATTAGTTGTGTCTACAAGTCTCCAAAAGAAAAATTTTATAGTGCTAAGCTTACAAAAGGACAAAATCCCACTAATATAATAAATGTGAATGTTTATTACTCAATCAAGCACAACAGCTGAATGTAACTAAATGTTATTTGGCACACAGATAGACAACAACCTACATTAACACATAGGCTACCCTTTATTATATTCGCGAAAATATGCAATAAATATATATTTTTTTTTTATTAAATTAGATGGTTGTTCAAGGGTTAACAACTTATTCATCAGGTACTCTTGATTCGTCAGCTGATTATTTTTTTTACCTATTTTAAATTTCAGCTGTCAAATGCATAAATAAAAAAGTTCTCTCTTTTCTAATTTATTTTAAATGTCAAATTTCATAAATAAAAAATAAACAAAAAAAAATTCTCTCCAAACTGCAATTACCTGATGAATAAAATGCCTTGAAAATAAAAAAAAAATATGTTAAAGTTTAAAAATAGAAAGACTTAACAGGTCTTCATATAAAGTATTCCAAAGAGGACTTCATCAAAAGGTAACCTAGAGCACCGCTAATAGAAACGAGTGGGAAGCGACGAGTTCACCTTATTGAATTCGCCTTGCTTATTACTTACTTCAACCGCTGGGTTTTCTTGCTACACATACAAACACATACACATCAGTCTTAAATCTCGTGTAAACTTACCTTCTTTTTGCCTGAAATCCTTCCGACTGAATCACTACCTTTTTTCAGATTTTCTATATATTCTCATTTAATTTTTTTTTTATTATTAAATTATAATTTTTGTTTATCCTTTTTTAAAGTTGTTTGTTTTCTGTTACCGTTTACTTTCCTATGTTTTATTTGCAGGTGTGAATGTAGTGTTAGTGTTTCTGTGTATTGTTCTTTTTGATGTCATTCATTATTATTATTATTTGTTGAAATTTTACAAATAAATTACAGAAATATAAATATGCCTAAAAATTTTAGATTTTTATGCATAATCCATTTGTTTATTATTAATTTTTTGTTTAATAATTGTATATTTTTTGAATCTTTTGTTTTGTTGTTGTTTATAAATAATCGTAAAGCTACTTAAATGTATATAATTTGTTTATAATTATAATTTATATCGTTTTTGTTTTTTTTTTATTTCTTAATAGTGTTAATATGTTTTGTTTTGTTTTTTATTTTTTTTTTTAGAAATATTTTTTTGTTTGTTTATATTTATGTATATGTTGTATATGCATACAATGTATAATTATAATTGATAATCAGTTATTTATTTATTTATTTGATGTATTAAATTAAATTTTGTTTTTATGGTTTATGATGTGTGGGAGGAAGGGAGAGGGAGATTATATATATATACGTATATATATATATATCAATATTATTTTAATATTAATAATAAAAAAACTACTAAAAATTGTTTTTGTTGTGTTTTACTTTACTTGTCTACTATGTATATTATATAACAGTATAAATTTTTTTGTTTAGCAAATTTGTTAACATCATTTGATTTTTTTTTTATTTATTTTTGTTTTCATTTTAATTTAAAAGAAAATAAAATCATATTTTATAAGAACAACATTTAGTACAATAATTATAAATAATATTCATAATAATAATAATAAAAAACTATACAAATAATACAAATGCTCTAAGTATGAAGCGTCCTATTCACTAAAAATAAAAATATAAAAAAAACATAATATGTAGTTGTTGTTTTTATATTAAATATATATAGTATATATGTATATACTTTTTGTATATATTAAACCAGATCAATAATTGGTAGTTTTTTTCTCTTATTTAATTGTAGTGTATAATATTGCATATAAGTTTTATATACTTTTTTAGATTTTTTTGTTTTTATTTAAAATATTTTTTTTGTTTAAATTTGGAATTTAAAATTTTTACAAAGGATTTTTTTTTTTGATTGTAGAGGATTGGATAGAGAAAGGGAGTAACAGGACTTTGGGATTTTGGAAAGTTAGATTTTTTAAATTGATATTTTTTTATTTTTAATTTACTTTACATTTTTACTTGTTATTTAAACAATATGAGTAAAAAGAACAAAGGATTTAAGAACTAAAATTATACACAGTCGTTTAAGTAAGAAAAGGGAGGAGGGGAAGTGAAAATATACATATATATTTTTTAATTTATAATACAATGTGTTTCTTTTAAAGATTACTTGGTCTCTTTTCCGATTTATTTATAAAATATATTTTTTTGTTAAATTTCGATATCTCTAACTTTTCAGTTTCTATCTTTGAAAGCTCTTTAGTTTATCATCGGCCAGGTTGGGTATTTTGGGATGCAGTTTGTTGTGAAGCCATGGTCATTACGCCAGTTGGCGGTACACCCGGTTCTTCTTTTTTAGGCGCCAACATTGGATCCACTACCATAGGATGCGGCATGCCGCCCAGAGTTGGTGGTTTACCACCTAGCGATGGTGGTGGTCCCTGTTGGGGCTGACCCATTGGTACTGGTTGCATGCGATGATGAGGTGGAGGTGGTGGTCCCAATGGCCCGACGACTCCCGATGGTGGCGGTATAGGAGATGGTTCTTTGCCTCTTAAATGAGCGGCTGATTGCACTGCATACATACTCATTGCGGCTTTGTGCCGTTCCTCCTCGTGTCGCAACGCTACCTCCATAAGTGGATTATACCTTAAAGCGCTCATTCCGTAGGGGTCACGATAGGGATCCATAGGCCAGCCTGGAGGACCTGCAGGACCAAAATGAGATAGCGGAGGTCCACCCAACGAGGGAGGCATCATTTGTCTAGCCAAATGAGGAGGTGGAGGTACACCATGCGGACCGTGACGACTGGCCATAAATGAAGCGTGGTGGGCAGCTGCCGCAGCATTGGCTTGAGCCTGTGCCAGCTGATGTTGGTAGCGGGGATCAGCCGCAGCTGCTGCTGCGGAAGCTCTCATCATCATGGCGTCCTGCTCTTCTTTTGTTCGTGGCATTTCTTCTTTAATTCGCATCTCAACACCTGGACCACCTGGGCCACCTTGCATATCGGATACACTGCGATGAGGAGACCGTTCTCTAGCTGAATTCATAGCTGCAGCTGCCGCAGCTGCTTGTGATAATTTATTGCTCTCATTAATACGTTGTTGTTGTAACATTCTTTCTCTTTCCATTTCTCGGCGCTCCATTTCTCTTCTTTCGCGTTCTTTGCGTTCCCGTTCACGTTCCCTTTCACGCATTTCTCTTTCCTGTTGTTCTCGCTTCAGTTTTTCCTCTTTCTCCTTACGTTCGCGCTCTTCACGCTCTCGTTGACGTTGCCTATCACGCTCTCTTTGTTCCCTTTCGCGCATTTCTCGTTCTCTTTCGCGTTCTTCGGCCTCACGACGTGCATTATCTAAGGCTGTTGTGTCCGGTTTCATTGGCCATCCTGGAGGCGCTCCAGCCGGATGATAAGGCACTGTACGTTGCAGAGCAGCTCTAAAAAATAATATTTGTTGCATTTTTAGCGAACATTTTTCTTTGTATATAAAGAAACAAGAAAATATAAAAAAACAAACTTACGTTCTCCAAGGATCATGTAATGCACCGCCTAGGGGAATTTCTCTACCAAATGGCGATAAACCAAAACCAAAAGGTCCCACATAGCGGCCAAAAGGTGACACTGCAGTACCTTAAATGAATATAAAATTGTCATTAATACTTGCTTCAATAGCTATTTACTTTAAGAAAAAAATATTTATCACCTTATCGTCACGGCGTTATGCATAATAACAAACTGTGTGCTAACTAACTAGCTGTTATCTTTCCCTTTAGCAGCTTGTTAGTTAACATGAGGTTTGTTATTATGCATAACGCCGTTAATGTTCCAACGAATGTTCTTACAATGCTGTTTAAACAGTAACAAAATCAAACGTGACAAATTGATGTTTGCACAACAAACAGTTTGATCAATGTCTAAAGAAATCGATAACTAGTCAACTGCTTTTTTTTAGCATACGCACGTAGCGTTGGGTCACAAGTAGAAAGGCCATAACTCAGATAATGCAACTTTACGTAATAAAACTGTATCGTCATAATGTAAATGCTTTTTTTTAATTGCATTAAAAATTTGTGCCAGGGTGTATTTGTGTGTGTTCTTGTGACCATCGATATAAAAAACTTGAGTTTTATTCTTAGTAATAGCTGATAGTTTTGGTAGACACTAAATACTTGTTTTTATACATGTACATATAAACAGTGGTGGCCATGAATTTATATATTTTTGATAATTGTTACATCTAATCGAAAAAAGCTGTAGAAGCAAAGATCCTTCCTAGTAACTTTATGAAGAGAAAAAAAAATGGATTTGTTACCTATATTTTGTCAGGAATTTTTATTTACATATTATACAGATTAGCCTGGTCATTTTAGAACAAAATTAGTTCACTTAAGAAAAGCTCAGCTTCGTAAAACAATCTTAGGGCCAATTCAAAGTAGACTCTCATATTGTACTATGTCATATAATTCATATTAATATGACTAGTGACTTTGAACACCTTTTGTTAACAAATTATGTATTTAATACAAGAAAGAAGACAAAGAGATGACGCTGTTAAAAATTGTATGTATACAGGAAAGAAGAAAATAGAAAATATTCTCTCTGAGAGGTGAGAAGCGAAGAAATTCTCTCTGAGAGACAGTATGGTTAAAAGTATAACATAAACAATTTCTTATACATAGGAAACAAATGTGTAAAGTCATATTATTTTTTTTGTATGGAAATTACTAACAAAAATTTTATGCATGCATAAAATAATATGAAATAGCACAAATATGACTGATATGCAACCACTTTGAATTGGCCCTTAGTATTTAGTGGCAAATCCTTTATTTTGAATCACATCAGCGCATCGCCTGGGCAAACTTTCAACTAAAGCAATACAACTTTCATTGGGAAAGCATACCAAGCTTTCTGGATTTCCTTCTATATATTGCATAAATCAACATTTCACAAGTTCTCAATTGAGGTCCAGGTCCATTGTTGTCCTCTAAGCAACTCTTCACTAGACGTGAACTGTGCTTAGAGTCATTATTATGCATACATTTCTTCAGTGTATCATATCATAATGCTTGTCAGTATGTTTTTGTAAATGTGTTTTTTAAGTGTTAAAACTTGTGAATGGGACGTGCACAATGTCAGTAAAATGCTGCCCACACCATGTTTTAAGGCTGTACTTTAGATGAGGCACCAGGTTTGAAGGGCGCCATACGTACTGTTTTACATCAAAACCGAAGCGGCAAAACTTCGACTAGTCGCTACAAAGTATATTATTTCAGAAACTCATCGGTTTAATCAGATATTATCTTGAAAACGATAGTCGGGATTTTTTTTATTTTTTTTTAACACAAATGGTTTACGTTGTGCAATACACCCACGTTTTTCTCATCTAGACTTCTTCTTATTGTCCTGGACGATATATTAATACCAAAATCCAGTGAAATTTAATTTTTTATTTTACTTGAGCTTTTAAAAGGATCTTTAACAGCTACTTCATTCATAGCTATCATACTTGGATGTAGTTTTTCGCGCTCTAGGGTGCTGTTTGACATTTTTGGTGGTATCATATCAAAGGCGTTATAGATCTTGGATCTTGAACATTTAGGTAGTTTAGAAAACTTCATTGCTGTTTGTTCGATCAGTAATCATTTGTTTGATCAGTTTTCGTTTGGTATCCTAACTCCAAGTACCTCTGGCCATTTCTAATTAAATATTTTGATGTATCCAAACATAAAGTGAAATTAAACATTCATACCAAACAATCACTTAAAAACCAGATATTCCTAATATGTTTTAAATTCATGACCACCTTCAAGGAACATTTATTCATCAGGTAGTCTTGTTTCGTCAGCTCATATTTTTTTTTACTTATTTTAAATTTCAGCTGTCAAAGTCTATAGATAAAAAACAACTTTCTCTTCTCTCTCATATATTTCGAATGTCAAACTTCATATAAAAAAAAAAGATCTAATTTGATTTTACAGGGTTGTAAAAATTATAACTAAACTCATTACATGTCGTGTCATTACATGTCGTGTCATTACATGTCGTGTCTTATGTTTTAATGTCATGCAAATAAATAACTTATTTTAGTCTTTTAATTCATTTCGTATAATAAAACTTACCGATATGACTAGGTGGCGCACCAATGAAACTAGCTGATAGGGGAGAAGTTTCAAATGGTGAACGTCCCGGTAGTGCGGTGGCGTAAGCAGCACCTGGTGGCAACTCACCCGGTCGATGAAGCAAATGTGGCGAAGCTGTTGCACTTAACGATAATGCCGGAGAAGCTTTCATGCTCATTGCCGATACAGCAGAGGGAGAAGGACCTGCTCCAAGGCTTGTAGATGCTGTACTGGTTTGAGATACAGTTGCTGTGGGTGTTACACTAGTACTACTACTACTAGGCGGTGCACCTGGTGTTGAACCACCGCTACTTGCCGAACCACTGGCTGCAGCCGCTGCCAATTTATCGGGATTTTGTTTGTTTTGATGGTAGTAAATCTCCCACGCAATACGCACATGCATCGCATTCCAACGTCCAGTTTTCTGCAAAAATTTTTAAACGATTACTTTTGAATGTATACATTTGTATGCAGATATACATAAGTATTTTTATAAATAAAAAAAATTGTTAATTTGTAAATTGGGGCTGTGAAAGGAAAAAATAGAAAATAGAAAGTGGAGCAACAAGCTTTTCTTGGCAGGATGCTGTCAAAAGATGGATCAAAAGAGAAAACATACCGTAAACTTAATGGATTTGGAAGAGGAATCTACTATATTAGTTGGTAAAGGCGGTTGAGGTTGTTGTTGAGGATTTGTGGAGGGTGTTGTTTCTATCGTCTGATCGTTGAAATTTGGATAAGTGGCGGTGGTCATGATGGCGATTGGTGTTGATGACAAGTATACAATAATTTTTTTTTTCATTTTGTGTTTAGTGGACATGAAAATGAGGAGGAAATATTTGTTGTTGGTGTTAAAAGGATATTAACAAAAGAAAAGATGATAATGTGAGGAACGATTACAATAAAGCATAAAAGTAGTAAGAGAAAAGATTATAAATGTATTTTTGTTTTACTATCTATAACTCATACCTTTGGAGCAAATGAAGTTAAATGGCTGGGAGGCATAAAAGGAGTTGCACCTCCCAAGCCAGGATGCAAAAGACCAGCTGGCGTATATCCCGTATAACCAGGCAAACTTAAGCCCGTACGGTAAAACGGTGATTCAACGGCAGCAATTTTGGGAATGTCTTTGAAAAGTGGTGGGGGAAAAAGCGGTGCCGGAGCTGGAGGTGGCGCTGCCGCCAGAGCTGTCGGTAACAATTGCTGATGCTGATGCAAATGGGTGTGTTGATGTTGGTGATGATGTAGTTCTTGCCTTAGGTAGGGAGAAGGTATTGCTGCCGTAGGAGCATGTGCCGAAGGTCCGGGGGGAGGGCCTCCACTACTAGCCGTAGACGTAGCTGGAGCTAGAGATGACGAGGGCGAGGCTGTAGGTGCACCTGGTGGCGGAGCTGATGTTGAGGTTGGTGGCTGCTGATGTGTTGCAGGTTGTGTAGGAGGTGGCACTGCCAAACCACTACGATCCAGAAATCGATTATCAAGCTCACGCCGCAATAAATCCGCTTGATCATCTAATAGATTTTTTAGACACATTTTGTGTTTAATAAAAATAAGCAAATTATATCTGTGAAAACATTAACTTACTTTTGCTGGGTTGGAAAAGAGATTCTGCCGAAAATGGATGAGGCGCTGAACTTTGTGTTGTTGTAACCGGAGCGCTGTTCGCAGCTGTTG
Source organism: Phyto melanocephala (assembly GCA_941918925.1). Lineage (NCBI taxonomy): Eukaryota > Metazoa > Arthropoda > Insecta > Diptera > Rhinophoridae > Phyto > Phyto melanocephala. The sequence goes on along the minus strand of OW799234.1, from coordinate 131,676,576 downwards.
TTACTACGGAAGATGATACAGGCGTTGATGTGGCAGAGTTCGAACTATTAATGGAACTAACTGTAGGCGCAGACAATGTCGAAGACACCGGAGGGTGAGACGGCATAGGAGGCACAAAGTATTGTGGATGAAATCCTGTCGACCCAGGAGGTAATCCAGGTGCTGGAATTCCGGAAGAGGAATGCAGTGTTGCTGTGTGTGGTGAAACCGATATTGGTGGTAGCAATCCGCCAGAGGAACTTGTAGGAACCGGTGGCGGAGTGGGTCGGGTAGCAATCGATGACGAAGATTGAGTAGTAGGCACCGACGAAGGTGGTATAGACAGTGATGATGTGCTTTATAGTAACGAAATTTATAAAATTATTAGATAAAGTTCATTAAAATATGTACATATATTAATATGCATCTTACCTTGGAGGCCACATTGACGGTCCTTTGGGACCAGGACCGTATTGTAAACTTCCTGGAGGTGGTTGATGCAATTGGGTGGTCATCATCGGCATAACACCTGAGGCATGTGTGGTTGTAGGCATCGTAACCGTTGAACTATAGGAGGCATTTGATGAAATTGCCAATGAAGCAGCTGAATGTGGTATTGGCAGCGAAGGTGCTCCACTCGTTGATACGTATGACGATGAAGAAGCAGATGATGCAGTTAAAGGGAGTCCTCCACCTAAATGAGAATTGGCAGTTGTCGAACGCGGCAAATAAACGGTATTGACGTTGTCGATACGTTCCTTTGACGGACTATCAGTTTGTGGAGAAATCCCTTTGTGAATCACAGTTGTTGCAGATGTTGTGGGTGTAGTCGTGCCGATAACGGAGGGTTGGGTACTGGTGCTACCACAGCCGATGGGTGTTGTTGTGGGGGAGGCACCTCTCAACAGAGCCGGATGTGGTGGAAGCATATGAGGCGGTAACGACGGCATATGCGGAGGCGCCAAGTGTGGGTGACCCAACAAATGAGGATGAGGTGGTGCTAACAATTGTGCACCATCTCTTGCCAAAGGCGATGATGGTGGCAACCCACTTGACCCTCCGCTTAATGTAGCACTAAGAGGCGTCGAAGCCGATGTAGTTGTTGTTACATTCGCTATGCTGTGAGCGGAATGTGACACTGACGGATGTTGTAATACGCCCGCACTTACAGTTGGATGGTGCGTTGGTGGTAGCGGACCGCCTAAAATTTGAGGCTGCAACTGCAACGATTGTGGATAGGGAAGATGTTGATGGTGCAACATATGGGAAGCCATAGAAGTGGGTTGTAGTCCATGTTGACTAAGATTTGTTACTGCTGACGAGTGTATAGAAGTCGGGGTTGGCACTGTTGTGGGTGTGGAACTAGTAGGTGTACTTGAACCACTACCGCCACTGCCAACATTGTTACCAATTGGTCCTGAAGTCTGTCCCGAAGTTGAGGAGGATTGACTTACCGGCGTTGGTGGTCGCAAACTAGGAGGTTTTGACATTTGCTGCATCATAGGAGATTCTCGACTGGTGCGTGGCGAGGCACTTGGCGATGGCACTGCAGGCGGCAAATATGGACTGTGTGGCAACCCACTGTAAGGAGCGTATAGCGGATAATTTGGATAGGGCGGGCGATATGGCGACGTATGTAAAAGCATTGGCGAAATGCCATTTGGCGGCATGCCGCCCGGCATCATTCCAGGAGGTGCTACACCAGGAAAACCAGGTGGTAGACCTCCAGGAAAAATTCCTTGCGCTGTTTGTATAGGCGGCATTCCACTACTACTGCTTGAAATGGTTGAGAATTTTGCCATCGAAGTGGTGACAGTCGAATGGGCAGCAGACAGAGAAGTTGGTGGATGCGACGATGGCATTGATGAAGCCATTGATGAAGAATGAAAGGAGGCTGATGTTGTTATAGGTAAAGATGATGATTTACTGTTTGCTGCTGCAGACTGATGTTGTTGTTGCTGCTGTTGGATATGCGGTCCTGGTGGCGTGGCCGTAGATGGCACTGCAATTGCATGAGGTGAGATCCTAGAGGCACCACTGTTTGGAGGATGTTGTCCGACACCACTATTTGCATATTGCGGTAAATAACCATTTACCATGGGTAGAGGCGGCGCAGGACCGAGATGTCCTAAACCGTGTCCGACTTTTTCGCGATTTTCGCTCTCATTTTGTTTCATTGCCATAAGCGTTTGCTGCTGCTGCGTACTTGCACTAGAATGCTGCAGGGTAGAGGGAGGGAATGAATGCATTTGAGGTGGAGGACCAAGTCGACTATTTATCGATCCAGTCGAACTAAAACCACCTGGTGGTCCAGTCATTACATTTGTACTAGTCGACGATGGCGGCATTTGAGCACCGGGTGGTAACTGCATATTCGCCGGAGAATTTACAGTCATTTGGGAGGAAGAGTGACCCGACTTTGAATGCATACCATGCAAAGGAGATGCATTCGATTGAGATGTTGGTGGTATAGATGCGGGCGACATGAGATTACCAGATACAGGTGAAGGAGAACCTGTCAGATGTTTGTTTCCAAATGGACTATCACTAGATGCATGAGAATGTTGTTGCGAATGCGGCGATGGACCTGACGACGAGGGAGATGTCAGAGCATTGCGAGGATCATTAGGAAGCTGTAGTTATAAGAAAAAAAATACTTTATAGAAAAAAGCCTTTCAAAATTCATTTAACAGTCACGCAGAGTTCTTCTTGCAAAATATCCTTTCTAAAACATTTGCATTTTTCGCAATGCCACTTTTATTTTTTTGTATACACAGCAAAATATGAAATACAAAAATTCTAAAATGTATCTTGAAAGCGACACCTAGAGACAACTTTTTATTTACTATGTAGTTTTTTTTATTATGAAAGATTTGCAAAGACGAACTTAATTTTAATATAAAATTTACCTGATTGGTAGAGGTAAATGCAGGTGGCAAATGAGAAGAGTGGGGTGGACCTAATGCCTGTTTTTCGCCGACGATATTTGGTGGTCCGGGCGGAGGTGTTGGTCCATACATGGAGTGAGGAGGCAACGTTGCTGAAGTCATCATCATATTATTATTTGGCGCCAAGTTTCCTACTGCACCACAAACACCACCTGCAGATGATGGCCGACCATCATGGGGATGTAAATGTGCATGTGGATGTCCCGTTGTTGTGCTACCACCTTGTGGTATTGCTGCAGAAGCTGCTGACGTTGAGTGTGCACCACTAGATGCACTTGTTGGTGGTTGTCCGGAAAATGATGAGGTTGGAGCAGAAGTCTGCTCATTGTTGCCAGATTTTTGCACTAAATTGCTGGCAACAACGGAAACTGATGAAGAGGAGGCAGGTGTGGTAGTACTTGACGTTAAGCTTGTAGTCACGGATGAAGGGGCTGCAGTACTAGTCGTCTGTTGTGGGTAGTCGGATGATTTTCGAGGTGTTGTTGGACTGGGAGTTGCATTTGAAATTTGTTGAGTGGGCGTGGAAGGAAAAACTATGGCTCCTAACTTTTCAGAACCCTATTGAAAGAGCAAAATGAATAATTTATTAACTTTCGTAATACTTCAAAATATTTCAATATTAATTTAACAACAACAATAGTTTAATTGGTAACGTAAGATCAAAAGTTTTTGTAATAATGGAACATTTTCTTCATGCTCTACATTTTTACTTGAAATTGTTAAAATATAAATATTCTACATGAACTGTCGACACAGAAAACAAAAGAAGAAGATAATAAAACAAAATATAAGCGATTATTGAGGTTAACCTTTTTTGTACCTATTGTATGTATGCATGTGACCTTACGTCTTTTTGACAGTCTGGTCTTTGCTTTTACTTTGAAGTCTTGGCTGTAGCTCTGGACAGGAAGCAAATTACTCACCTTTTGCACTGTTGACGTAATTGCCGTTGTTGCTGCTGATGTTGAATACGAAGATAACAAAGACGATGATGTAATTGCTGTTGCAGCGGTACATATCGTGGGTAAAGCTGAAGACAAAGACGACGCAGTGGATAATGAGGACATGGATTCACTGGTGCTGGGTTTTGAAGCACTTGATGTTGTTTTAACAACATTGAACGATGATTTTGACGATGTCGTGTATGCTGCTGCTGTTGATGATGATGTTGAAACGTTTTTTGTGATTGTGGTTGTTGTATTTTTACTTGTTTGTAGCTTTTGACTATTTCCACAGGATGTAGCAGTTGTTGATACCGCTTTGTATGATGATGATGATGTAGCCGCTGTAGAGGCATTAATTTGTGTTGGAATAATCGTTGTTGATGTTGTTGTGGGTGAAGAAGATTTTTTCGAGGTTTTTGAAATCGCCGCTGAGCCAGCAACTGCTGCAGCAACGGCAGTTTCGGCGGCAGCAGCTGCACAAACACCATCCTGTTGCTGTGCATTGCCACTGGAAGACTCGACTCGTACAATAATCGCTATTTTGTTGACTTCTCTCAAATGTTGTACCGCAAATTTTCGATTTTTTTAAAAATAATTTTTAAAAAAATCAAAAACCACGCGTTTTACCAACACTTCTACACAAATCAATAACCACACCAAATGCTCGAGACGACAATTATAATTTTAAATAATTTGTTTCCTCTTAACAGCATCAGCATTTGTTTATTTTAACAACAAGTCTTACAACAACTCCATCAATATCTAGTCACAGTAACTAAATCAGTTTTTTTATTTTACAATTATTATTCCTCTTTTTAGTTTAAACTGTTAAATAAACATTTTAACTGTTTTTTAATACCACAAGTTCATTTATCAATTAAAACTAAATTGATAAACATGACACCAACTGTTAGCGAAAGAAAGTATGTATAAGGATTTAAAAAAGTTATTTTGCGCTTGTATTCGTAGTCGTCTAAACACCTAATAGTCTTAATGGCTCAATAAAATAATTAAATACTTGGCGACACATTTTGTTTTCTTTGATGATTTGATTTGATTTGATGTGATTCCATTTGTCCGCTTTGGCACTGTTAAGTTTTTTTTTATTTTTGTTTTATTTTTACAATTTTTAATTTTACAAAATCACTTTTTTTGTTTGTTTTTTGTCTTCTTTTTATTGCATTTGTTTGTATGTTGGTGTAGAAATATTATTTCTAAACAAAATAACGTAATATTTTTTGGTTTATTATATAGTGTTTAAGTATTAAAAAATATATAATTTAAATAAGAAAAATAATAATTTAATTATTTTTTTAAGTCAACAATTTTTAGTCTTTGAAAAAGAAATAAATAAATAATTGTGTGTCAGCAGCGTTTGAATGTCAGGAGTTTTTTATATTAATTTTGTTTCCACTGTTTTTAGTAACGAAATGCTTTTAAATCTTAAAAAAAAAAAACATTTGCTCGGAAAAATATCCTTTCGTCCTAATAATATTAATAATATAATAAATATAAATGTTTTTGTAGGCTAAATTTTGACTTGTGCTCAATAGATCAATTTAACGAATACTCTTTCTAGTTCAGCACAGTTAAGTGAACTACAAAGGTCATTCTTCTTGCTCAGTCGTCTGTTTAACAAACAGCTGAGCGAGTTTGTTTGCTATTTTTCTTTTAAGAAAATTTTGATCTATAAAAAGAAAATTGTTGATAAACGTTTAAAATTTGTAACACATCATACATACATTTGTACACAGGTATGAGAGTAAGTATGTATGTATGTATGTAAATCTGCGATTTAAAATTAAAAAATTAAAAGAAAATCAATTTTAAAAATTCTTTATAAACCTTTAATAATTTTTATGAATAAGGTAATAAATCTGTAAATTATTACATTTTTTTTTAAATTTAGCTAAATCTTAGAATTGTGACACAATTAGAAATTGAAATTAAATTAATAAATAAAAGAAAGAAGTAAAATAGAAGTCCTAATTGAAACAAAAAGTTCTAGTAAATCAAAAGAGCGAAATAAATAAGCTGAACTAGCTCGTAAGCTACACAATTCTAGTTAGGAATTCTGTTACGAAATCATTAGAGAACGGTAAAATGGATTTAATTGCAATTAGCCATATAGTAAACTGAAATAACACGTAGATAATGTATATCGCTAAATCGCTTACAGATGCACTAACACTTATGTTATGTTAATCTTATACAGAATAGTATCAAAAAGCTTTTTTTTTTTTTTTTTTAATGAAACAGTGTTAACACTGACCGTCTTGACTATCAGTGCTGTCACACATTCCGATCAGAATGGTTTAAATTCTGTACTTGCAATTCCGATTGTTTTGCCACATGCCTGTATCGGTGTTGATATTTATGTTGAACTTAAAAACTCGAATCAACACACACTAAAGGGTGTGCAAATTTGAGGTATCATTTTAATTTTAATAAAAACAAGAGTGCTATATTCGGCCGTGCCGAATCTTATATACCCTTCACAAAGTGTAGTCATGCAATAACAATTGTTTGTGTCACCATTCATCTCATATGAAATACGTACATATGTACATATGTATATAAAAAACATACATACATATATAAAAACATCCCATTGTAAAATTAAAAATTTACGTATGTATTTAAAAACAAAAAAAAAAAAAAATTTAAAAAAATAATTAAAATATAAATAATAAATATAAAACAAGATAAAAAAAAATTAAAAATAAATAAAAAAATTTTTAAAAACAAGTAAGAGTGCTATATTCAGCCGTGCCGAATCTTATATACCCTTCACAACGTGTAGTCAGCAATAACAGTAGTTTGTATCACCATTTATCTCATATGAAATACGTACATACATATATAAAAACATCCCATTGTATAATTATAAATTTACGTATGTATGTTAAAAAAAAAAAAAAAAAATTTAAAAAAAAATTTAAAAAAAAAATTAATATAAATAATAAATATAAAACAAAAAAAAATAATAATAAAAATATAAATAATATATTAAATAAAAAATAAAAAAAAAATTAAAAAAAAAAATATAAAAAATTTTTTTTGGCTCAGCTGGATGCCACGTTTTCTCTATCCAGTATACATCCCAGCAAAAACTAGGTAATGACTTGCTCTTACTAAACAACATACTTTTCAATGACTACTACATATCGTCTGTCTTACTAAGAAGTATTTTAGTAATGACTTGATTTATAATGTGTTACGTAAGTACTTGATTTCAGACATTTGCTTAGATACACACACAACACAATTTCTTACTGCGAAATTTACTAGAAACCATTCAAATACATAACTTTTTATAATTCTCATTTAGTTTAACGCGCTTAGGGTATAAGTAATAATTATTTTGAAAACAGCGGCAAAGCACTTCATTAACAAAGTGATGACTTATAGATTTTCACTGATTGTTAAATTTCAAATTAACGTATCTCAGAATAATCTAACCGAATTTTTGTCCTTAGAACAACCGAACGACTTCTGTAAGTCCATAATAATAATGGGTTATTTAGGTTATTAAAATCAAGTACTTATATATTGCTATAGGAGTAAGTACTTATTTAAGTCCCTATTTATGAGCGACCGTAATAAGTACTTATACGAGTCCCTATTTGTAAGCGAGGGTGGTAAGTACTTGCCTCCAATGACATCGCCGTGTTAAAATAATGGGTTTAGATGCCAAATTGTAAGTAGTGAACAACTGTTTTCTAGTACTTTCAAGTCATTATAATGTAATGTGTTATTTTGCTGGGATGTTTGTATGTATGTTGTTGTTGTAATGTTATTTTTGTGAAAAAAAATCGAGGTGGTCGTGGTTTTTTGCTCATATCTCAGTTGTTTATGTACCGATGTTTCCGATTTTCAATACCGATCTACTCCCGAATATTTCTGGTCCAGGCGATATCGGGGGGCTTCAAAAAGTTGATTTCAACATACACACGGACAGACGGACAGACTGACAGAGCTTAATCGACTCCCCTATTCATAAGCTTTCAGAAAATATATACTTAATGGGGTCGGAAATGAAAAGTGTAGAAATTTCACACGGAATGACAAACCTATATATACCCTTTTTCACTGTGTGAAGGGTATAAAAATAATAAAAATATAAATAATATATTATATAAAAAAAAATTAAAAAAAAATTAAAAAAATCGTTTTTTTGTGGCTCAGCTGGGATTTTATGCCACGTTTTCTCTATCCAGTATACATGTTTGTATGTATGTATGTTGTTGTTGTAATGTTATTTTTGTGAACAAAAAAATCGTGGTGGTCGTGGGTTTTTGCTCATATCTCAGTTGTTTCTGATTTTCAATACCGATCTACTCCCGAATATTTCTGATATTTTAATACCTTACCCGGGTCCAAGCGATGTCGGGGGCTTCAAAAAGTTGATTTCAACATACACACGGACATACTGACAGAGCTTAATCGACTCCCCTATTCATAAGCTTTTAGAAAATATATACTTTATGGGGTCGGAAATGAAAATTGTAGAAATTTCACACGGAATGACAAACCTATATATAGCCTTTTTCACTGTGTGAAGGGTATAAAAAGAATTTTTTGAGACATTAAAAAAATATTTTTTTAGTTCATTACTACTTAATAGAATCCGGATTTTAAATAAAAAAAAGATCAAGTGACTCTTCTATAGTATCTCAGCAGGCTCCCAATCTTTTACCAAGATCCTTAAGCTCTGTACAGACGGTTGTCAGATTTTACTTAATTGCTACACCTAAACATATGCTAACAATGGAATGACAATGAAGAATTGCTTCCATAAGGTAAATTGTCAGTTCTGACGGTTGTAAGACTTTTGTCAGAAAAGCTGACAATTTCATTGGCAGATGTTGTTCTGACAATAACATTACCTGACGATGTTGTCCGACAAAAAATTGTAAGTTTAGACGGTTGTCAGATGACGGTATAAAAAAAATTGGCAGATCTGTTGTCAGAAATTGCTTTGGTCATGTTTTTTTTACAATCTTAGATTCCGATAGCGTCTGGGGATCTAGAAAAGCTTTCACAAATTTAAAAATGGAATACTCTGTACCGTCCTCTTCATATTTACAATAATTTTTATTATTTTCATTTTGTTCTCCGCTTATTGACACAAATCTAAACTGAAACAAGAAACACGCAAGAAAATTAACAATTTTTTTTTTTGCACAACAGCTGTTGCATTGAAAGAGCGTTTTGCAGTGATGCCATATGAAGATACATACTTAAAATTCCCACGTTTTTAAAAAAATCTCCTAAATTTTTCCTAGTATACAATTTATGTAAAAAAATTATGAAAAAGGTTCAAATTCAAGATGGCCGTCATGACAGAATGGCGAACAAATTTGTATACATAAGATGATTTTTGTAATTAAAAACTTACCGCCATCAATAGTGGTATCAAATGAAAGGGCTTGACCTGTAAAATACAGTAGGCTTAACAAAAATTCTTTATTTAAGATGGCGTCCAATACAAAAGGGTGAATTACATATTTGTAATTCAATATGGGTATTAAATAAAAGGGCTTGAATAGTAAAATAGATTACGCTATAAATCAATAAATATAATTATATTTTGATAATTAAAATTTTACTCTCTACAATATTGGTATCAAATGAAAAGGCATAGTTAGCATGTATTATTTCGTATATGCAAGTATGTATGAACGTATAGAAGTCCGAGATTATGTAGTTTGTATATGTATGTATAGACGTCTATGATTATAGTGTTTATATATATTTATGCATATACTACAAACATATGTATGTATATTTTTGCTATCAACTTTTCTTTGTAAATTATGATAAAGTTAATATCTGCATAATTCAAGCGAGTGCTGGTGACATATATAGTAGATTAGTCATGGTCGAATATAACGTTCTTAATTGTTTTTATGTATAAATATAATAGAAAGTACAAGAAAATTCCTAAAAACAACATTCTATTCAACAATACTAAAAGCAACATTTTATACATCTGACATCACTAACTTGTATGACAATGACGCCATTGTCATATGCACAAAACTTGTACATCTGCCAATATAAAATTATCTGACAACATGTTTCAATGGTTTGACAATAACGATGAAGGTTGTTCAGACGATTGCAATATATCTGACAATATTGTTGCTAGGTGACCGCCTGTCAATGGTATGACAATGACTTTTCTGCCAACATTGTTATGCAAACATTGCCAGTTCACACGGTTGTAAGGTATTTCCTACCAATTTTTCACACAATATTGTACGATCTGACAACCGTGTGTACTAAGCTTTAATCACGTTTTTCAATGAACTGTTGTCAATGATTGATATCTGCTTGATAATGTTGTTTTAAAGCTCTTTAACTGTTGTGGGATTATATTTGTATTCTTTCAATTTAAAAAAAAAAAAAAAAAAAAAAAAAAAAAAAAAAAAAAAAAAACAACAAAAGCAACGTGCATGTCAAATCGCACAATTTTGGTGGCCAATTCACTTGTCCTCTACGAGAAATAATGCGATTTTCGAACTTTTCTTTCAAAACATCAATTGTTTGATGTGTGGCAAATGACACCATTACTATTCTGTTGAAATATATATTCTCTGCGTTTAAATCATCAATTTTTCATCACAAAAACCTTGGAATTAATTCCCTGTAGAAATTAATTAATTATGCAATAATACTACAAATTTGGACACTTTTTATACACTTCAATTCTCACACGGACAAGACAGAAAGATAAATATTAAAGGCATTGCTCTTTTACTGCAATATTAGAATATTTTTTTTAACAAATATAACACAAATTAGTATATTTTTAGGTCTTGATTTGCGATCAGGATTAAGCTAGCACTTAATATTTTCAGAATATTATTGATATCGCTGATGATCAACAATAGGGTAATAATTCAAAATTTAAACACTTCCACTTTTTGCGAAAGATTAACGAATCAAATTCATATCTATTAACTGTAAAAATGTCACATTATGCCCTCTACTCTTTCATCTCAAAAATCACTTTGTGACCATTTTCTTGATATTTTAGTGACAAGGTTTTTTCATCATATCTCAGTTGTTTTCAATACCGATCTGCTTCCGAATATTTCTGATATTGTGGTAACTAACACGGGTCTTCAACAAAATTTTGAGTTCTGTTATCGCGAAAATTCGATTTTCACGACAGGTCTGGTTTTTAATTAGTCGCGAATACCGAGCTTGCACTGTATTTTATATATTCGAACCTGTTAACCGGTTTTTTGTTAAATTTTCAAATAGCAACCGGTTTTTTTTTTAATTCTAAATATCAAGCTATTTGAAAACCGGTTTCTTAAAAAAGACGAATAATCGATCACCCTAATATAAACGTAAAGACCGACAGACAAACATTGCTTAATTGACTCCCCTATTCATAAGCTTTCAGAAAATATATACTTTATGTACTTTGAGTTGATATTTTTTTTTTTTTTTATAAGATTTTTATTAAAATGAATTAAAAAGATTAAGAAAAATGGTAATGCATATTACAAAAAATAGTTTTTTTTTACAATAATTAATAAAAAATTAAAAGAAAAATAAGTTACGAAATATTTTTTAATGGTGTATTTAGATTTGTAAACTTACTTAAAATACAATGAAAAAAAGTTTTTGGCCTTAACTGAAAATTATAGAATTTTGAGTTAATAAACTATTGTTGATCAAGTGCGATATAAAAGTTTACGATAATGACAATTAAACAAGAATGTTATTTGTTTTTATTACATATGTTTTATGCCTAGATCTATGACAATATATTGTATTTTACACATTTTTTTTTAAAGCCCCTGTATTGCACAAAAAACTTGTATTATATTGCAATTACTGCTGACAAAATAAATTTTAGCAAGACATGAATGACGGCTGACTGGGTGCGGTTTTACGAATAAGTCTCCAAGGTAGTATGATAATCTCCCGGGTTTTAAACGCAATTTTACTTATTACCGGTCATTTCAAGCAAACGTATTTAAATACAATTAAAAATAAAAAAAACACACAAGTATTAAGCATTTAAAAAAAGGTGGAGAGAAATTGTTAAATAAAATTCCATAATTCTTATTTGGTTGCTTGACCAAAATCAATTTCATTTAGCTGTAAAAGTAAAACAAATAGCACAGTTCATATATAAAAAAAAATAAAAATAAAAAACTCATTTGTATATTTCTCGTAGAAATTCAAAAGTTAAAGAGTGAAGAAAAAAATTAAATAACTTGTACTTTGTGTTGACTAAATAGAACGTACATATTTACATATGTATGCATGTATGTAGTTTTCCTGTAGTTGCATATACACAAGTACGCACAGCACAAGTTGTAGATACTTTCAGTAGTCATTTTAACGAATCTATGGCAAAGTACACAGCGTAAAACACAGGTCTTATGTTGTCTTATTTCAAAGCTTTGCGCATTTTTTTTTGTGTTTATTTATTAAATTTTTTTGTTTTGTATTTTATAGCTTTGTTGCTATTTTCCTTCGTTCTTCTTATTCAGGGTGATTTTCTTTTTGAAGAAAAAAAAAAACAAATAAAAAAAAATACATTCACACACAAATATACAAGGGGAAAAAATAAGAAAAACACACTTTATCTAAGTAATAGCGTACATACATACATACATACATACTATACAGTAAAGTACTTAATTAGAGAAGCGATTACTTTACTACTTGGTTGCTTAAGCTGTTGTATGTGCTCAGATATTTGAAGCTTTCTCTCAGTGTCTATTTGTTTAGTAATGATGGTTCTTTTTAAGAGATTTTTTCTTTTAGTATATATTTTTTTCTAGTGATAATAGTGTATGTTAAATAAAGTGCACTTTAGTAATAATAAAAGTTGCCAGATCAAATGACAATTGAATTTGTAAAAAAAAAAATAGAAATTTTAAAAATTAGTGCCCCTAATACGATTAATTTGCCAAATTTGATAAAGTTGAATTGCTATTCTCAACTCAATTTCAAATTTCATCTAAAAATGGTTTTGCTTCACAATACGAAATAACGATTTGGTTGTGTTGAGTTTACAACGACAATAAGGACATTCACTTCTTTCAGTTGTTGGCATTATGCATATACATAGTTAAACAACATACACTTCGCAATGAAAATAAATGCTTTTTGTTTGCGATAAATCGCTTCAAAACAGTAACTGATTTTTAATCAAATGTACTTTTGGAAGCATTACAACGCTTTCAGCAGCTTTTAATGCTTCTGAAAACATATATATATTTTTTTTTGCAGCGATATTGGTTCTCCCATTAAGCCTATAAAAAAAACACATTTATTGAACTATTCTGTTTGTGCTTATGTGCATACCTTTGTTCATAAGGAGAATCTGACCAACAAAATCTGGACTTGAAATACTTTAAACACAATTTTTTGTTTAAGTATTAAATTTAAATTTAAGAGTATCTGAAAAAAAAAATACTTTTTTAAAGAAAGTTGGTGTTCTTTTAAAAATGTAATATGTTAAAGCGTCCAGGCCAGAAATTATATTTTTTGAAACCCTGTTTTTTACAACTTTTGGATCAAGATTTCTTTGTGACTGTTGGCCGAGGTAATGTTCCAGACCAATAACGAACAACAAAAAAAAAATAAACAAACAAAATTCCCCAAGAAGTTTCTTGTGCGACAAGCCATTTGCAGTTGTGGAAAAAGCCAATCATGTGTGACATTAGGCACGATAAACACCGAAATATATATTTCGAAGATCCTACAAAATCAGCTTTTAAAATTTTTTTGTACAATATTTGAATAAATTTACATAAATTTGAGAATTTTTATATTAAATGGTTCAAGTTTTATTTAACTTAATACGAGTATACGTTTTTTCTGACTCACTATAAAGAAATTTAACAATTAAAACAAAATTAAAACAATTAAAAAAGTCGTTGATGATGACAAAGATTTAAACGGAAAGTGGTGCTTTGCAGCGCAAAAATCTAATACCATTAAAAAAAAATATAAAATAAAAATAATGCACAGTGTCTTTATAACAATCGAACAAAAACAGGGTCATAAACTTAGTAATTTTTATTTTTATAATTGAATAACCGGTTCAGTAGTCCTTATGTGCTAATTTCATATAATTCCAAAACAAAAATCAATATTAAAATTAAATTATAAATACTCTTATCAACCTTATTCGCCGACTTGCTTTCAACAAGTTTTTTTTTTAACATGTACTACAAAAAATAATTTGATAAATACCGTCTCGGAATAAATTACTTATTTAATTAGTCCGGTAACTTTATTATTATTATTATTAGAGGTATGAAGCCAAAAGGTATTAAAAAGTGCTTATAAACAGAAACAAAAAATAATAAACCAATTCAAACATACACAAGCTCACACACAAAGTGAAAAGTACGGAATAATAATATTAAAAAAAAACCGACTTGTCGGCATGTTTCTCGTAATGTTGCACTGCAACGTAATTAACACTGTAATCCGTACAGATTATAAATTAAGACAAATTGATGGAGTGTGTCGACGAGGAGGTACTATAAAAGTTTTTGGCAAAAGTCCACACACAGAAACACACACACACATACAAACGTTTAAGAAAAAAAAAAAATGCAAAATAAAATGAAAAGGAAAATACTGAAAAAACGAGTTCATACACACAAACACTTATACGCTCACTCAACTCATAAAAATTGTAATATATGGATGGATGGATTGGTAGATGGGAAGGAAGGCTGGTTGGTAGGTTAGTTCGATAGATGAATGCCTAAAACAGGAAGGGTCGGACGCTTGTTCAGTCGTTTATTCACAAGAATGTGTACATTGTACTGCATACACAATAGAAGTGTACTGTATTAAAAGCAGCAATGAGGGGTGAGCTGTGTATTTAAATATGTTTGTACGTAAGTAAGCATATGAATTTGTATATTAAACGCATACAAGATATTTAACAAGTAAAATATTAAAAGAGCACAAAAGAAATGTAGAAACAAATAAAATATTAAATAAAAAGTGGTGTTTGCAAATACATACATTCACAACGTGCAGGAGCAACATTAAGTACAACAAAATAAACCTCAATAAGTCGTATGCATACCGCACAGTCTAATACAGCTCATTCTCAAAAGAAATTTAACAAACAAGAAATGCAAAACAAATCGTCTAAAATGAGCTCGAAATCCGAACAGTGGAATCTTTAAGATAATATTAATCGTGTCAAATATCAATATCACCATCATCATTGTCAGCTCTCAGTATCATGCCGAATTAGCAAAATCTTTTAATATTGACGTAAACAATCACTGATTATTGTGAACAAAATGTTAAATTTATTTTTATATGAAATTTTCATTCCCCTCGTAGTGAATTTACACCAATATACAGTTCTGCCTGAATTTATGGTACGAAATATTTCATTTATCTCCACACGTGTAGAAAATTTTGTTTGTATTCAAACAAATGTCAAAATTTTCAAAACATTAATATTTGTTTCAGTTGACTGAAAAAAAGAGTCTCCGCTAAGTGTAATAGCAACCCTGTTTTAAGTACCAAAAATTCCGTTCACATTTTAAACTGCGTACTGGAAAACGTACGCAGTTGCCTGAAAATTTTTCAAACCTAAATTTTAGGTTCTACTTCTTACATACAGGCCTGGAATTTGGTTCCCTTAATTGCAAAATCTGCTTAAAATGGAGTAAGATAATAATGCACATTTAATGTATGCATTAAGTCAGTATTAACTATTACAGACCTAAAACAATTATTGGTAACAGTCTTCTTCTAATTAGAAGAAATAAAGTAGTTTCCGGGTAAAAGTAAAGTGAACAATTCAAAGGGAAACATATTTAAGGGAAAAAGCATTCGCGGTAAACTGCGGTCTCCACATACCTATCAGTATTTTATGTCTCAATCGCCAATTTGCGACGTGTAGACCGCCAGTGCCATATGTAGCAATCTATTGCGCAATGTTTGTTCTGCTGATTGCTTGAGCAATTGTTGCCGCAATTAGTTGTTAAATATGTCTAATATTCTTTCAAATTTTTGTTCTTCTTTGCAGAAACAAAGGGACTTTTGAAACAAATTTAAATGATAACAATTTTAATGGAATAATTCTAAAAAAAACTAAGAAAACTAAAACAATAACATTAAAATTACAAACAGTTCTAAAGCCGTGTTCTCCATTCAATGAAACCAAAATTTTGCAACAAAGTGCCGTTATTCTGCCGACGTTTTTATTTGCTACGTGAAGACCGAGCGTAAGTAAATTTTTTATCCTACAAATTTTTCGCAGAATTTATTCAATATTATTATTTCAGATAAAGGAAAAGAATTTGAAGGGAAAAAACATTTACAATTGGACTGGATGAAAAAATACACTCAACTCAGCCTTATAGAAAATAAAAAAAAGTTTTATGTTTAATAAAATAAAAGTATCTTTAACAGTAAGTAACATGAAAAACAGAAATCGTGTTACTTTTGTAACGTCTCTGCCTTCTCTTCTCCCTTCGCCCACAAATAAATGTAACATGTTACAGTAACGTGTTACAAGTAAAGGCTATAATACACGGCATGTTTTTTTACGCACTCTAATTAAAATGTTGTCAGATGTCTCAACACATGCTTTTTTACAGAAGTAATGTTTTAAAGGTAACACACGACATGTTTGTATTAGCAGTGGAGAATTTAACAAGTCAGACGTAAAAAACATGCCATGTATTAGCTCCTTAACATAGTCTGAATGCCGTGTAACAGTAACAGTTAAGAACATAATAAAATAAATTTGAAAGACACTTGAAAAAATAAACGTGCCTAATTTGTGTTGTTGTTTATAGCAAAAATACAATCACTTTCGTATATCGTTATTTGCCCCGTCGTTTTCTGATACGTTTGAAATGTAACTAGAACATACAAATATTATAGAAACATTTAATGGATGTTATTTAGGAGATATAGTATTTCATTATATACCCCATAAATTAAAAACACCTAGAATATCAATCAGAAGAAAATAATTAATAGAACGAGGTAACACTTTCCTTAGGAAGTCATTAAAAGAACAGGAGTCGTATTTACAATTTTAAATATATGTTTCATTGCTCTTAGTCATTACGAGTAGATTTAAAACAACTTTATTATAAGCAATTATTAATTTAATGTGCTGTTTTTAGAATGCAAACGTCCATTCAAAGTAATCGATCGCTTTCTAAATTTCTAATTTGTGTGTGTCGTCACTTTAGGGCAATAAATGTATAACTACAATAAGTACTTTTATAAGTAACAAAATTTACATGTAAAGACGTAAGCTAAAGCCAACATCATTTTTAATTACTAGAAAAACTCGGCTATTATACATAAGTATGTATGTACAACTGTTTGATAGATCTCTCGACTGCCTTAAATAGTTTAAATCGCTTAAGTTTGCAATAAGTCTTATCTTAAAAAGTAACACAAAACAGGTATCATAAGCCAGTAGATCTTTATCAAAAGCATTGTATTATAAACAAATAACCTTTCGACAAACAGCCAATTTCTGTATACAAATTATTTAAAGATAAATAATAAAAATCATTAAAAGATATAAAAAGAAATATTTTCTAGTTGTAATTTAACTAACATTTTTGGATTATTAAGAATTATTATTAAAGCACTGGTATTTTTGTAATTTTTTCCATAATCTATTGCATATTTAAAAAATATTTTCGATTTACTGCAAATCGCAATTTTAGAACAAATGCACCACTGTATTCATTAAACAGTGCCAGAATTAACGTTCAAATACATTTTTCATTAATATTTTTTTTTGTTTTTTTTTTACATTTAGACTCTATACGGATTACAGAGGCGGCGACAAAGGGAAAATAAATTTTAATGCTTAACAAAAGGATGGAAAACGACTACAAATAAGGAAAGAACAACAAGGAGGAACGATAACAGCAGCAGTTGACGGTGACTACGACAATGTTTTATCATTGTAGTCGTCGACAACGTAGTGCCCGTAATGTTCGTAGCATATTTGACAACAATAAATGTTTTTTGTTCATTTCTTCTGGTTTTGTTAATTCGTTTGCGTGGTATAAGGGACAAGGGATATATGGTGGTAAAAAATTCTCGGCTTTTTTGTTCTATTGTTTTTGTTGTTTTAATAAGTTTTTATTTCATGTTTCCTCGTTGTTATGCGCAACGCGTACTTATGCAAATTTACACATAAAAACACACACATGCACACGAATGAAAAATCATGTACAAAAAAAAAGCTTTATAAATGAACGACGAACAGGCATAAAAAAAATTCAACCAGCAAAAAAAAAATCAAAACAGCCAGTCAGTTCGTGAGTAGTTTGGGGTCAGTTTTTAAGAAGCAGTTCATATCCATTTTTTAGAATTTGTTTTGAACTTTCAAAGTGAAGTTTTCTTGACAAAACGCGCATTGTGATTTAAACGACCGAATTATGTAGTTTGAGTAATATTGAGAGATTTAGCAATCGCTGTTGATGCTAAACTCGACTTTTATTTCCATATTCATAATCCATTATTAAATTTAAAAAAGGTTTAAAAGTGGAATTTTAATGACAGTTTTGAAACTTGCCTATAAAGCATTTAAAATAAAAATCATTTGGAATAAAAACACCGAAGGCAGAGAAACCTTAGTCAAAGCCAAAAGCATATTTTTAAGTTTTTAGTGCATGTTAAATACGTACTTTCGGTTTCCGTGGTTATAACTAAAAACAAAGTTGCTAAATGATGTTAACTATCGAGGGGAGCAAAGAGAACAATGACAATGATGAGGAGGAAATGTATTAGCCATGTCTGAAATAAGACTATTTACGCTTCTACCTACTGCATGTATGCATTCATACTTGATGCAATCAGTTAAGCCGTTTTTGTTTCTTAAATTATTCTTCATGTTGTCTGTTGTTGCTTGCAAGTTACTTCATAGAACAGTGGAGTAGGGATGTAACGAACACGGCGGGATTTAAAAATAACAATGAATTTAGTTCGATGTAATAAAACATTTCTAGCTTCTATTAATATCTTAATATTGACATTTAAGTTAAACTGAATGCGAGTTGCCTTACTTTCTTTTTTTCTTAAAAATTTGTTAATAGAATTTCATATCAATGCCGAGATGAAAAAGTTCTGTATCCAAATGAAATTATTTCACTCGGAATTGTATTGCAGTGTTGTTTGTTATAAAAACAGTTTAATTTCACTCAAAACACAGAACAAGGGGCGAGTGTCTTATTTAACATGTTGAAGTGAGTTTCTTACAAAGAACAACTCCTAGTCAATTAGTCAAATATCTTAAAATATTTATATTAATAGGTTAGTCGATTTCTTGCAACGCAGTTTACGATTAAATTATACAATCTTATAAATTTTAATAAAAAAAATACTTATTAAAAGATATTTTCATTCAGATGTACAAAATTAAAATTCTATTAAGATCGGTTTAGTATTTTAGGAGTTATTAGCGTTTAAAGTTGGTACTAACACTCAAGCAAACCACATGTACTTATCGACACCTGTGCGTGAAATTATCGTAAGTTAAGTTTTTTTAGAAATCGACTTTTTTATGCAAATTGGCTCTAGATCCATTGATCCATCTGCTGATAAAATATTATAGAGAGAACTGTTTTGGTTATGGAGATAATACTGTGTTCATTTTATCGTATGTAGCAGTGATATTTACGTTTTTATTTATTTAAAAGTAATAAAAACGCTCTCCTTTAAAATTTTATTTATATAACATAGGATAATTTCGCGCACAGCGGTCGATATAATGTTTGCATAAAAAAGTCGATTTCTAAAAAAACGTAACATACGCACAGGGGTCGAAATGCACGGAATAATAAGTTAGTGATAACCGAACTCTACTGTTGTGCAAAATCGGCACATACTCACAGACAGACAAACTCACAGTCATGTAATTTAGCCTGTCTACCACGTATCTACATGCATAAATTTTTATACTCGTATGTACAAAGCAACAAACATTTAAAATACAAACAACAAAAAAACGAAAATTAACGATCAAAAACGTATGTGCATAAGCGATGTACAAACAAAAGAGGGTACGGCCTTTTTTTATAGTTTATTATAAGACAGTGGCGTAACAGAAAATTTTTTTATAACCATTTCCCCCTTTTGGAATTTTTTTAATTTTTTTTTAAATAAACTTATGGACATTCTAATTGTTAGTAAAGATTGTACAAACAAGTTTTTTTTTCTTATCTTGATATATTTTCTGAATTGTTAGTTTTAAATACAAAAGAACTTTTTAGGGAAATTTTCAAATTGAAGACATTTGACAGAATTGTTTATGTGTTAAAAAAATGATTTTGGGGGAGTTTAAAAAACGTGCAATTTACAGAAATTTAAACACAGTTTTCGGGAAACTTGGGACTTTAAAGATCGACTAAAATAAGAAAAAGAAAGAAAGAATAAAATAAATTTCCGAGTTGAAAAAAGCAATGTCTGTTCATCCTAAACTAAGTCTTTTTGAAATTGTGTAATAAATTATTATAAATGTAATAAATTGTCATTATTTCATATATTACATTGTATTGAGTGGTCGTTGTCAGCATCATTATTTTTAAACTATAGAATAATAGCCTGTTGGTAATGAGATTTGTTAATACTTTTTGTATAATTTTTGTAATTTCTTTTAACAGCTAACTAGTTTTATGCTTGAAATTGACTTTATAAACATAATAATATGTAGAATATCATAGTATTTATTTTTTTCAGTATCACTACAGTGCATGTATATTTGTAAGCGACTGTCATGCATTTTGGGACAACTCAAACAAAAATAAGTGTAGTGTGTATCCCCAATATTATTTGCTAACATTCATATATAATTTAACGAAACGTGGCACGTGGCATTTTTTGGACCCAATGAACTGTATTATTTTTTATTACGGAATTGGATAACTGACTTGCGAACATAAGTATGCAAAAATAAACTAAAATACTTTCTTATAAGAAATAGGTTTTGCATTAAAAGTTCGGTACAAATAAGATTTTTTTTTATATACACAGAACACTTTTTTTTTATTGTAAATTTGAGTTTTTTTTTTGTTATTTATTAATTTATGTATTTATGCATTTTCTTTTCACTGCTTAATTTTTATATTTGATTTATATTTTGTTTAGTTATTAACACGAGAACTGCACAAAATATTTACAAATTTCACACATTTTTTTTCCTAAATTTTCATATATTATTTGTTTAAGGCACTTTTAGGTTATATTAAAAATTTTAGATTTGTAATTTATTTTAAGATTGGCAATAAAGACTTGAATTATTTTTAAGTAAAAGTTAACGTTTTATTGAAATTAAATTGGAATTTTTTTATTAAATACTTCTTACAATATTTCCATTTAACACCAAAAATATTGTATTTAATTATGTAAATAATATACAATTTTAAGATAATTTTTAGCAAATATTCCAAATATATATAATATTGATTAATTGCAAACTGTGAAAGAAATTATCTTTTATTTTCAACTTTTAAACAATTTTTTATTTTAAAAATTTGTATATGATTTAAAAAAGCCGGCACTGGTCATAACTATAATTTAATTTATTTTTATTATTATTCACTTCTTATTATACACATACATATGTTTGCTCATACATTAATACATTTGTACATATTTTTAGATTCTTTTGAATTTTTTTTTTTTTTCTTTTTTTTTGTAGAAGTTTAATGATTATAAAGCAATAACTTTTTCCACAATGTTGTTTTATATTTTAATTTGTTTTGTTTTTTTCTTGAAGCATAAGCAAATTAAAATTTCGATTTTATTTATTTTTTTTGTTTCGTTTATGTTTATTTTTTTAGTATTTTTGTTTTTTGCTTTAGTTAAACAAACAAATATTTTTTATTTACTGAAATCAAGATTTCGTACTTAATACAACACTTTTATGCACATTATTTAATGTAGGTTTTTTTTAACGTCTTTGGCAACCCTAATAGAGTTATAAAACAGTTTCACCACAAAGAATGTTGCTTAACAAAATTTTAATATATTAAATTAATTTTTGTTATTAAAATTTATTTTAAATTACATATATTTCTAAAAAAATAACTCTCACTTTAATAAAAAAATTCATTACTTTCCTAATTTAAGACATAAAATGGCCGGTATTTACAACATAATGACTTAAGTTGTCTGCAACGTTTTGGTTTTTTTTACAAATTTACGAGAAATAATAAAAAACGGGCTCATGGTAAAATTAAAACATAGTACATAAGAATGTACAAATGTTTGTTTAAATTTAACTGCGTCTAGTTTTAGCTGCTAAATTTTTCGTTTTTGTGTACGTCACTGAACGTGTATTGTTAGTGTTTTATGGTTAAAATTGGAATACAACCATGTTGTTGATGATGACGACGACGACAATGATATGAAATCAACATGCAACCGCAATCAACCACAACAGGCATATGCACTGCTAGGCTAGACCAGTATAGACTAGGCATAAGTTAGCCAGGCAACAGTCATTATTATGCGAAGACAATGCAAAAATTAGTTTAAAATTTTTGCTTAAATGAACTTTTAAATCCTTTTAGGACTATTCTTCCTAATGTTGAGTTTTGTGATTTTGTTAATTCTTCTTTTTTTACCTTTGCCATAACGTATGATTAATATTATTCATATACCATTAGTATTACTAATACTTAGAAGTGATTACAAAAATTTAGGGGGCAAATTACGGCATTCGAAGGTGATCGAAATTAGAAAATTCTTATTAGAATCTCTATACCTAAAGCACAGCGAACTCGATCGTTCGAGTAAAATTTCGATCATGATCGAATGCCGTAATTTGGACCCAGGAATTTTTTTAATAACTTTATTGCCTTCTCTCGTAAGTTTAACACAGCAGAGGTATATTGTAGTGGTATACAACATGTACTATTAAAGAAAAAAAAAACAACTAACCGTCCATCCATATATCCATTGGCTAACATCAACAATATGCGGCCCCTATATCCCCGTGCCAACCAATGCATATGAATCTTAATGAAAAAAAATAAAAAAAATCCAAAAACGCACATGCATACATAGAGGGCCCTCACGCAGTGGGAATAGAGTATAAGCATTTTTTGTTTGCTCTATAAGCTTTAGCACCACTGCTGTTCTCATTGTATTGGCTGTGGCAATTTGCAAATAAACAACAATAAAACAAACAAGAGCAACAACAACGGTAATGGATGAAATAGTACATACATAGATTGCACATACAAAACAACAAACGCATGTAGTTTTATGACTTGAAAATTACCAAAAAAAAAAAAATTTGTTTAACGCATTTTTTTGTGCCTGTTCTAAAACACGCACATAAAGTAAAAACAATACGTCTTGCCGAGAGTATAGATATTAGGAAAAGAGAATATATGCCAAAATTAATACACATACAAAAAATATTTATTATTTTTTTTTAATGTCCGTATATTCGTCTGTCTTAATCCAATAATGCCGTCCGTATTAATACTTGATTTTTTACATTTCTTTAGTTTTAACTTCTTTTTATTTTTAACTTTTTTCAAATGTGATTTTTTTCTTCCATCTTTATTTTTTAACATCTAACTCACACACATAAAACTCACGGAACTTGTAAAGTTACGTTAAAAGGAAAAAAAATTAAAATAATAAAGCTACAAAACAAACGACTTTAATAATGATAATACGAGTTTATCGCTGCCAAACATCGAACGTGAATTGTTTTTTCTTGATGTTTTTGTTTTTTGTTTCTCTTTAAACTGAACTTTCCGACAATGTCGACCGACGACAACCGTTATATTTAGCGTACAAAAAAGCTCCACTTGGTATCATATCACGAAACACTCTGAATACCATGTATTTTGTAAAATACTAAACAACCTCTATAGTACTTTGATTTTTTCTTCTTTCGTTTGTACATTTTTTCACACACAGATACACAAATCACACTCTCTCGGATACTTTAAGAGAGGCATTTTTAAATATACACACACAGAAACACATGCATGCACAACTCGCACAAATAGTCGTTACTGAGTGTAAGAGTTTTAACAATTTATTAAAGTGAGAAAAAAAACAGCTAAAACAACTAAAAAGCTAAAAAATCACAAACAAATTGCATACCAATCGCTGGGTTGCGTTGGGCCTCTTAGAGAGGTGTGGATGGGATTGTGAGGTGGCTGTTGGTTAAATAGGAACGTGGTAAAACAATATACGATAAAGTATGCAAAAATATGTAATGAGTTTTGTTTTTGCAATTGTTGTTGCAGTAATTTGTTGCTGTTGTTGTGGTTGTTTACTTGTTTTGCCTGAGAGCAGAGAAAATTGTTGCATTCACTCTTTTAGGGTTGCCGTAATCAAAAAGGAAACAAAAGAAATTCTTAAAACGTTTTTTTAAATAACGACCTACGAGATTGCAATAAAGAAAATTGGTGAACACATTTATATTTTTTATTTGATTTCTTGCTCAGAATATAAAATGATAGTTATAATAATAATAAAAAACTCTCGATAACCATTAATATGAGAAACATAATTGCATTTATTGACGCATAAAAGTATGAAAACACACACTCGATATTCGCGATTACCCATTATGGCAACATGTAGGTCATTTGACAGTTCAATTTTTCGCTTTGCATCGGTACTATTGCTGCACATCATTTAATTAAAAAGGTTCAAAGTTAAAAGCCTAGAACTGTTGAAAAATTAAGATTTTAAAAAATCAAAAGTGGAAATTCTATAACATTAGACCGTTTAAATTGCAACATATTGGATTTATAACTTAAAAATATGAGATTTTATAAAAAAGTTTAGCTTATCCACGCCAAAAGATATGCTCAACCTTTGGGACCAAGAACAAATTCAACCAGGATACTCTGTTCTGAAGTAAAACGTATCTCACAAAGATAGTTCTGCATCGAGAGAAACAAAGGTTTAAAAACTGAGTGAGAATAAATGGCCTTCACCTGCCACCCTACAAATTTTCGGTTTATCACATTAAAAATTAAACAAATCAAGTAAATGCATTTTAAAATGTTGTATTTAAAAAAATGCAGAGTTTCCGAGAACGAGAAAAATTCTATATACATAAGTTGTTTACAAAATAAAAAGGAAAAATGTCCAACTGTCAGGTTATGTACATGCTCATGCAAAAGAATTGGATTCAATTGTTGGAACAATTAATGGGTCGATTATGGATAGCAACCGAACCTCAGTTACGTTGCCAGTTGCCAAAAAAGGCATTAAAGATGGCAACTGGCAACTAACAACTGTCAGTTTCATATGAAGTTTTCACTACAGCTTCTATTTTTTAACCATCGGGAAAACCGAGCGCGTACGTATTAACATCGTATTGATTTACGGACGTGTTTTTTTCATTGTCTTTATGAAATTCCATACATATTTTTTACCTTAGCGGAATATTCATTCAATGCTATTCTTATTTTGAATCACATAGGCAACCTTTTTAATTCACTTAATTCTAAATAGATGCAAATTCTTATAACTAATGAAATTGGGGAGAATTAATAAAAATTCCAACACCATATTAAAATACCTGGATCGGGGTAGAACTTTATCCATTTTTCTAAACGCTTGTTTGTGTAAATTTTCGACTTCAAAAAAGGAGAAATGTGTTTTTTTTTGTCGATTTTATGAATTTTAATACCTAAATTTGGCGGCTACGTTTCTACGGCACATAAATGTGAAACTTCATTTAACTCATTTAGCATTTTTTGCCACTTATTTTGGAATTTATGAACTTTTTAAGTGTTAAGGGCGAGTAGTTAATCTAACTTTTGTTTGCAATTTCAAAAATAAAAGCGTGAAAATGTGATCTTATGAAAGAATAAAATTTGTTTTGCATTTGTTTGGTATGTTATTTCGAGTTTCGACATGGCAACCCTATGTTATACTTCTGTTTTATTATTGCATTGCTAAAAAATAAAAAAATTAAACTTTAACTCTCGTTTTGTTTCGACGTTGGCCATATTTTTTGTGTGAGCAAATGTGAATATTAAAATATCCAATTCATGCTTGATTACATGTGTGTGTGTGTACGTGTAGTAGTCCTATATATAAAACACATACAAGAATTCCCAAAATAAAAAATAACAAAAAAATATACATGTATGTATATGAACTTAAACAACAAAGCTAAAAATCACAACGTAGACAACATCGAATGAGAAAAAAAAACTTTTGAAAAAAATTTGTATGCCCAGTAGTACTCCTCAGATACTTTCTAAGATCTTTTTTCGTTTTTGTCATTTTTATTTATTTATTTGTTATTCTTTTGTGGAAGCACACAAAGGAGTAGTTTAATTTAAAATAGAATTGCATTGAATTTAAATTGAAAGAAATAAGCAGAAAAATAAAATGTGAAATAAATAAAGTACTGACTGAATCCAATATAGCATGACATTCCAATGAAATTTATTCCTTTTCTACTTAGGTGAAGAGCCAAGATGATGAAACTAACAAATACACAAATGTATGGACTAACAGACAGACAAATAGATGGACAATAAATGGGACTCAAGCAAGTTGAATTGCTACAACAACATTAATATTAAACTCATGAAACGTGTAGAGAGTGTATAAACCACAGGAGCACATAGAATACAAATTCAAAAGCTGAAGCAGCAAAAAAAAAAAAGAAAAAGGTACAAAAATTACATACGTATGTATGTATGTATGTGCATAAAAAAAATCAAATTCATTTGATATTCAGCATCAGTACAGCTATCAAATACGAGCATTGCAAATGTAACGAGAGATGATATTGCCAATAAACGACGAACATATGAATATGCCGGCAAAAAGACAGACAGACAGACATTCATCCAACCAACCAAACAGGCAGGCATTCAAACAGTTATGCAGAGCAATGCGATGCAATAATAACTACACTACTACTCTAACTCGACAACTCAAATCGAATGGACTCCATACATTCCATTCCAAACATACACACAATGAGTGTGCATTTATGCACTTTGGAATTATAATTTACTTATATGAATATGTAAGAGAACGCATACGTGCATCAGTATATGGCGAATGCATAGATGGGCTGACTGTAGTAATTACTGTTGGCTGAGTGCTTAAATGTGCAGGCATATTCCTCACATACCACTTGCATACCAAATAAGAGCAACTACTATACGACCATTTAACCAACTATTCGACCAAGCGACTAAAAATCAAACCAAACGTCCGAATAAACCAAACTCTACAGACATCCAAAGTCTTCCTTTTTGCTTAAGTAAATGAGAAAGTACTTGTGTACAGTGCTGTTCGATTAATATTTAGCAAGTTTCATTGTCTCATGTTCGTTGACATATACTTGTGTCTTTCTGCTTGCCAGACAGTAGATAAGGAAATCTTTGTAACGTTGTACCTTGCATGACCTATACAGTTAAGTTGTACTTGCAGGTTTAAGCGTCATGTTAGAACACTCACTATTATACGTAGTTTCCTAATAGTAGTTCCTGATAATTCAGTTTTCCATCTGTCGAGAAATCGTTATGTATTATTTTGCAGTGCAAACAGTCCTACATTTTACTTAAGCGAGGATCGATGTCACTTGGCTTCTACTGGTACTGCTAATCAAGGGGACAAATTATCGCATTCGATTGCGTGCGAATTAAACAATTCTAATTAGAATTTAGATTATTAGTTTTGTTTTAGTCCTTTAATCAGAGTCCGGAAGAAAATCTGTGCTAGGGTTGGGTATGTCCAAGTTTATTTACATGCCTTATATAAAACTCTAGAATTTTTTCCGCTTTTTTAAAGCCTGTAACTATTTTGCAGTGAAAGCTGCCTGTTACCTTATCAGAGCTTCACATCTATGTAAATTTTCTGCTACGATTATTAATATATGTATATTAATTTGAAATTTATCTCCAAATGAAACTTCTTCCACAAATATTGGTGTAAAGATTGAATACAGATTTTTAGCATTGAGATTGAGCAGTACGATTCTAGAGGAATTACAAAGAGTTTGGATCGTCCGGTATTTTCCTATGCTTTTTAATGAACATACACTGTAAGTACGTACATATGTATGATTGTAAAAAAATATTCTTATTGTCACTGTATTGTACTGTGCTACTACTGCTACTCCTCTTATTCTTATCGAGTTCATGCAATAATCTGGCTATGCCAACATGCCACATTACCTTACACACCAAATTTAACAGCTTTAACAGCAACAACAAAAACAACGATATAAAACACAGCCAACCAACAAACCACTTACTTATTTAGTACCTGGTGAATTAAAGCAAATACAATAAATAAATACGAAAAATGCCATATAATCACTGCTAAAGCATCTAAATTAGCGGCAATCACACAAAAACATTCACACATTATTATAAGTACGTAGTGAGACAACGACAGACGAGAGACCAAAACGACCGATTCTAACTAAACTGAATCCCAATAACTTGACAACAACAACAAAGTCTATTATGACTCTATGACTATGACAACAACGAATGAACCAACCAACTAACCAACCAATAAATCTGCAAGTAGCAGAACAGTACTTACTCACTTGTGTGTTTATAATACAGCTACAATAACAGCATTGGATAAAAAAAAACACACACAGACGTTTAGACACATCAGCAGTAAACGATGCCAGCCAAAGAACCAACAAACAAAAAAAAAACAATCAACCTAACCAAAAAAGAGCCTTCTAGTCAGTCGCAATGCCTGACAGTCTGCCTGTCTGTTTGTCAAGCCGAAGAACTAACCATTCAGGCAACCAACGAAGCAAGCAACCGTCCAACAACCAAAGCATACTCATGTACAAGTACACACTTTTCAAGTTGTATTTACTTGAGTGTTTGAGGGGCAAGGACAAGGGGGAATGAATCAAAAGTATCAGATTGTATACTTGTGCGAATGTATATAATCATACGTACGTTTTGCAATATAATAAAGTACTTCAACAAGCATTTATACAAGAAAAACCAAGTTAAAAACTACAACACAGGAATGTCCCTACATCATTTTTAGAAGGGGCAAAACTGTTGTATCTATTTAGTACGACATTTGTATTCTCTAACACACTGCGAGTTGGAGAACACAAAGGCAGAACGTTAATGTAAGAATTATACTCAATCCGTTCGTGAAGTGGTAAATACTAAAAAAAATCCTAAAGAAAGTTGCTTAAACAAAGAATCATTAGGGCTTATCCATTAATTACAGAAACAGGTCCTTTCGGTAAAGTATCACAGTATTATATTGACGAAAAAGCTCTTTTTGATATGACATTGAAGAAATTGTTAATTTCATATTAATTGGAATTACCAAACCCCTCATTTATGTCTGACAAGAACATACGTAGTGCTATTTGAGCTTAAATTTGACATTATAATTATGGATAACCATTCAAAACGGCTGTTTAAATAGATGACTGTCGCCACAACCATAGAAACCAATTGAATTTAAGTTTCTTATGGCTATAGCATTATGTTTATGGAACGTCTAATTTCAGCTTTAGTATTTCTTAATTCACAGTTCGTACTTGACAGCTTAAGTATAGAAACATAACATAACCGACGTCAACATACTAATTTGACACAAGTTGCAGTTTGGAGAAAACACCATTAAAGAGAAAATTTATTTTATTTTTTCGTTGCTTTTCACTGTTTCCACATACCTACATATATCATCGAGGTATTTAATCAAAAATGAGAAAGATTAAAGAAATGTTAAAATTCGCAAATACAACTGCATCGTTTAAATACAACGATTTGAAAATATTTACACAAATTGTTCATGTGCCAAATATTGTCAACTGCACAAACAATTATATTGAAAAAATAAAAATAAATAAAAACACAAAACGTCACTTGTAAACAAACAAAAAAAGTATTAAACTCGTACTTCTTTCATGGTTTCACAGTCAGCTTACTGAAGGGTTGTCGTGATGTTCTTACGTTCAAATGAACGAACTAAAAGGCCCGCTCCATCATACTAATATATAAATGCATACATACATATGTATGTACGTATGTAAGTGTGGTTTGTGTAAAATTTTCGTTCGTACACAATCATTTAAGTTGTACATATGTTTGTTTGTGCCTGCCTGCCTTTGGGTTGTCTGTTAGCGTAAAATAATCGTTTTGCTGTTATCGCACACAAAGATTTGTTTTGTTTTCCTCGTTTTTTTTTTTTGCAGCTATTGTTTCTTTTTTTCCATCTTATTGCTGTTCTTGTTGAGATGTATTCCACCGATACGAGGGTTGTGGAAAAATATTTTGAGATTAAAAGTTTTGAATTGATCTAATTCTACATTTAAACCTGAGCGAAATCTAGTAAAAATCTTTATTAAACTCTATACCGTTTCGTTTGTTTTTCGACATTTTGCAAGATTTCATTGTCATTGAGAGGCTCTACTTGTCATTGAGAGGCTCTACTTCTCCAAAATTCAAACTCCATACAAACAAAATTTTAAGCAATAAAGAACTTGTGCAATTGCAACCACCTTATATATTATGATTGAATTTTTCTTTATGCAGCGTAGTATATTTTATTACAATTTAATAAAATATACTACGCGAAGTAGTACTTGATTTTAAGTAGATTCTGCCAAAATCTAGTGGCGAAGTAGATTTCGTTTTGTATGGGAAATCTGGTAGAAATGACCAAGATATCGCTCAAAATCCCGTAAGTACTAGATCTTGTGTAGGTGTAAATGTAGTATAAAATCCATTGCATAAAATGACCTGCTTAAATTAAATAAATCTTAAGAAACAGTTTAACAAACTCAATATTCTTTCCTCTCAGTGTCGTAATATATTAAATGAATTTAAGAATCTTATTCGTAGTTCAGAAATAAATTGGAAATTAGTTTCTAATAGCCTTCAGAAATAGCATTTCATTTTATCACTGCAAAGCAAACACTGATGCTTGCCCTCAAATGATACATTTTTGATATTATTCTTTCTTGATTAAAAGTATACTTGACAGATTTAACAAAAGATCAAAATAAGTATTATTTACTTTTAAATGGAAGATCATAATTTGTAGTTTTTGAGTAAATAAGCTCTTTGTTCAAAACTATTTAAAAAAACAGTTGTCCTTGCTAAATAAATTTTAATAGATAAACAAATAAACTACGAACTTCAATCTTTTGAATGTAAAATTTAATTGACCAAACCTCCACCCTCAATAAAATTGTTTTCACTATATCTTTGTACATTTGCCGTAATTTCAAGTGGTGCACACACACACACACACATACACACAATTTATACACTCTAATAAAAGCAGAGTCAGTTGAGTGCCTCTAATCGTTGTTGCCGCCACTGTTGTAATCGTAATAATGCGCGTAATTTAATAAATCGTAAAAAGCTACTTGAATGAAACATGATTACTATTTATGATATGCGCACGCCGAAGCGAAAATTACCGACAACAACAACAGCAACAAAGATAAAAGTACCAACAACATTAAACACTAATAGCCATATAAAAATAATATTTTAAAAAGGGGGCTGACTGCTTTGCACTCATATAAAGACCGAGCGACAAGTAAGGAATGATGGGAATCGACTAGTGGGGGTTGAAAAGGGAAATCAACAAGATTGGTTTGGTAGGATATTAATGCCCACAGCTAAAGTGCTAAAGAGTAAAAAAAAACAAAAACAAAATTAAGGAATAAGAATAAAAAATAAAATCAACGTTAAGAAGAGACTGTTAATGATGATGTTGTACTAAGTGTTGTTATTGTTGTTGCTGTTCAGGACGATGAAGTGAAAAGTGCGAAATGGATAACGATGCAAACGACGATGACGACAAAAATGTTTTCAAATACCAAATCAACTCGACTCGGTACAATACAACTTAACTGACAAACCAAGCGTATAATTTTTTACACAATCTCTACTACAATATAAAAAAATAACACAAGATGAACCCCAATAAAAAAAATCTACGCTACTAAACTGTGCGAATAACTAAAGTTGCTGGCTGGCTGGCTATCTGACTGACTGACTGACTGACAAACTAACTAACTGCTGTGCTATTCGACAATATTCAACTCTGTGCAGTTTCAGTTAGTCTTTTCTGTACCACAGACAAAATGAATACAATTATATACTACTGGTAGAAGTATAAGCGTTGAAGGGGGAGGAATTGAGGGCGTTTAGGAGGATATACACGTGTATGTATGTACGTACGTATATATGTACATGTATGCATTACTGAGTATGAGAAACATACCAATATGGTTGACTGTTGTTTGGCATCACAGTCAGCCTCCGTGTAAAATTGAAATTTAATAACGTTTTGTGGGGTCGTTGGAGGATTTAAACCTTAAATGTTATTACCACACACAGCCACACTCGCACATACTACTTTACTTACACATGCTTATACAAACATAGACAAATTTTTCGAAAGGGTCGTTTTATTGCTACTCGTACATTTTCAATAGAAACAATATTAAAAACAAAAATCCCGTATTGAACGAAAAGAGTAGGTTTAAAGGATGGCTGGGATAGTATGGGATATAAACAAAAGTTAAGTGATGTTAAAAGTATTCACTATGGCTTTTTATGTTGAGTTGTACGAGTATATTCATACATATGGTTGTCCTTATAACAGTGGGATTAAAATGTGTTTATTTCATATACAGTGTGGTGTGCTCTTACAAATAAGGTGTCGAACTTGCGAAGAGTGGGGGAATTGCGGCAACATTGTGTAGGACAGAAGCCAGAATTGCCCAAGGTGATGGGTTGGTGAGAGCAAAAGTCTTTCAATAGGTAAAAGAGAACAAGTTGCAGCCAGGTTTGTACGATGCTCTTGACAGAGGTGCAGTAAAGGTACTAGAAATGAATCGGTGTTGCTTTGTTTACGAGATATGGAAACTTTATATATCTTTTGAAAAAGAGGCAAACCGAGGATGATAATTGTAGAATGTGCCTGAATGATGCTGAGACAGAAGAACATATAACATGCGATAGAGTAACATTGGCAGGCACACATTAAGTGTGAACTCTATTGGGGACCGCAGTCTAAAGGAGATTCCTGAAACTGCAAAGGACTGTGCAATAAGGAATGTCGGCAGTGTGAAATCATTTTGTTGTATTTTTCCTACACATATGCCTACATCTGTGACAAAAGAAATAACTGCTTATGTGGCGAAAATCTGGAATTGAGACAATAAGAGTGCTATATTCGGCAGTGGCGAATCTTATATACCCTTCAAAACGTGTAGTTATGCAATAACAATTGTTGGTATCACCATTCATCTCATATAAAATACGTACATACATGTAAAAAACATACCAAAAAAAAAATTTAAAAAAAAAAATATATTGAAAATAAAAAAAATAATAATAAAAAAAATTACAAAAAAAAAATTACAAAAAAAAAAAATTACAAAAAAAAATTTAAAAAAAAAATTAAAAAAAAATTTTAAAACATATTTTGAAAATTTTTTTAAAAACATTTTTTAAAAATATTAAAAAAATATATATAAAAAAAATTAATAAAATATAAATAATATATTAAATAAAATTTTTTTGGCTCAGCTGGAGTTCGATGCCACGTTTACTTTAACCAGTATGTATTTAGGTTGTGGTTGTAATTGTGAAAAAAACGAGGTGGTCGTGGTTTTTTGCTCATATCCCAGAAAGTTCTGGGGCGATTGTGCTGATTTTCAATAGCGATTCATTCCTGGATATCTAAGAGATTGATACCATATAGAGATCTGAGGAACATATAGTTGCTTCTAAAAGTTGATTTCAACCAACACACGGGCAGACGGTCAGGGATTAATCGACTCCTCTATTCAAAGGCTTTCAGAAAATATATACTTTATGGAGTCGGAAATGAAAGTTGTAGAAATTACAAACGGAATGACAAAGCTATATATATATATACCCTTGTGCACCACAGGTGAAGGGTATAAAAACAAAAACAGCAATAAACTAGTAATTAACAAGCTGGTGCCAGCCCAGCTGATTATTTTTTGTGTCCCAATGTTTGTCAAACTCCATATATAAACAAGTAACAGTGCTATATTCGGCCGTGCCGAATCTTATATACCCTTCACAACGTGTAGTCATGCAATAACAATTGTTGTTCATCCCATATAAAATACGTGCATACGTACCCGTTAGAATAAATGTGGCATCGAATCCCAGCTGAGCCAAAAAAATTTTATTTTATTTAATATATTATTTATATTTTATTATTTTTTTTTATATTTTTTTTAAATTTTTTTAAAAAATTTTTTTAGAAAAATTTTTAAAAAATTGTTTTAAATTTTTTTTTAATTTTTTTTTAAATTTTTTTTTGTAGTTTTTTTTATTATTTTTTTCTTATTTTCAATATTTTTTTTTTTTGTAATTTTTTTTGTTTGGTATGTTTTTTACATGTATGTATGTATGTATGTATGTATGTTGTTGTTGTAATTGTGAAAAAAAGCGAGGTGGTCGTGGTTTTTTGCTCATATCTCAGAAAGTTATGGGGCGATTGTGCTGAATTTCAATAGCGATTCATTCCTGGATATTTCCAAGAGATAGATACCAGATACAGATCTGAGGAACATATAGTTGCTTCTAAAAGTTGATTTTAACCAACACACGGACAGACGGGCAGACGGTCAGGGCTTAATCGACTCCTCTATTCATAAGCTTTCAGAAAATATAAACTTCATGGGGTCGGAAATGAAAATTGTAGAAATTACAAACGGAATGACAAAGCTATATATACCCTTGTGCACCACAGGTGAAGGGTATAAAAAATTAAAAAAATATATATAAAAAAAATAAATCTATATATATAAAAGTGAAACTCTGTGTGTGTGTGTGTGTGTGTTAGCTATAGACTCTGAAACTGCAAAACCGATCGGGCTCAAACTTTGGTAAGTTGTTGTACACATACCGGGGAGTGTTTATGGATGAAAAAAAGTGGGCGGGGCCACGCCCATAAAAAATTAGTTATCAGTTTTATCTACTTGCACTTGACCGCTTTTTCTGAAACTTTGCACACATATCGAGCTGTCATGACTAAATAATTTCGTGATAAGAAAAGTGGGCGGGGCCACGCCCCTAAAAAAGTTTTAATTTTGAGGTACTTGCACTGGACCGATTTTTCTGAAACTTTGCACACATATTGAACTGTTATGACTTTACAATTTCGTGATTAGAAAAGTGGGCAGGGCCACGCCCATAAAAAAATTTTTAATTTTGAGGTACTTGCACTGGTCCGATTCTTCTGAAACTTTGCACACATATTGAGCTGTTATGACTTTACAATTTCGTGACTAGAAAAGTGGGCAATGCCACGCCCATAAAAAAATTATAATTTTTAGGTTTTTGCACTTGATATTCAATTAAAATTCAGAATGCATTTCGATTCATTAAGGGGCGTAGCAACGCGCGCCGGGTTTGGCTAGTAGTATATAAAATAAAAAATTAAATAAAATAAAAAAATTGTTTTTTGGCTAAGCTGGAATGCGATGCCACGTTTACTCTAACCAGTAAATATGTTTGTTGTTGTTGTAATTGTGAAAAAACGAGGTGGTCGTGGTTTTTTGCTCATATCTCAGAAAGCTATGGGGCGATTGTGCTGAATTTCAATAGCGATTCATTCCCGGATATTTCCAAAAGATTGATACCATACACAGATCTGAGGAACATATAGTTGCTTCTAAAAGTTGATTTCAACCAGCACACGGAATAAAAACTTATTTTAACTAAACATACGAAAACCGATTGCTCTTTAATCAATAAAGGACAGAATTTCTCTAATAGGGAATCAATTTATAAAAATCAACTCAAATAATTAAAAAGGCTTTACTGGAAATCAATAAAAACCGAAATAAGCAGAGTTTCCTTATTGCCACAGACATATTGTATAAAACGTAGTTCACATTAAAAAAACAAAATCACTATTTTTGATGTAAAACGTTGCCCTCGAAGAGACAAAATAATTTGGAATTGTAACTACAGAATCAAAAGCATTTTATTACAAATGTTAGTCAGCGCTGTTCAAGAGTGCATTAGTTTTTTAATAAAAAAAATTAGATTTTATCATGAAATATGTTAATTAGTCTGGATACTTTCGAAAGAGTCTTTAAGCAAAATCAACGTTAATTTCAATAAAAAAATTTAAATTTGTCCCACTGTTCAAACACATACTCTTATGCAGTATATTTGACTCGGGTGTTATTGTTCAATGTTGATGTTATTATTGTTCATGGCATTTTTGTTTTTTTTTTCCATTTTGTTATTTGCAATTTTTGTTGCTGCTTTGGTAGCATTAAATAGATGGGTATGTATGACAAATTGTTGATGTTAGACACAAGATACTTTTCATTCCTTTGCCAACCAAAAAACCAAATGAACGTACGAACCAACCAATTCAACCGTCATCCAGTCAGCCATCTACATTTTCTTTCGTTAGTTTCGGTTATTGTGCTACATAATGTTTGTGTGTTGATGCTGGTGGATGGTGATGGCAATGATGATGATTTTATATTGGTGATGATGTTGATGCTGCTGCTAACACAGATATCTTTTTCGCTCTAGGGTTTTTTCATTTCACTTCATTTATTTAAGTTTTTTTTTCTATATGTTTTTTGATTCCTTTTGTGTTATAAAGCCATGACAGTGGAAGTTAACACATAATACTCGTCGTTCACATGCAACAACATAAATAGATATAGTAGACACTCACTCGTACTGTAGAGATATTTTGTATATTTTTGGTACATTTACATTTGGGGAAAAAGAAGTGGCCCATAGGAAATTGTTCGAAGTTTTTGAACCTTTTGCGTAGGGATAGTAACAATGTACTTGGAATATTTTATCAATAAACAACATCAACACAGTCAAGGATGAGGTTTTCAATACAACTTCAATAACCTTCTTTGATAAACCCACTAATCAAACCACGTTGTTTTCCAATATATTTATTAGACCCTTGGAGAGAAGTAAACTGACACACACAACAAGTCATGAGATTGTTTGTTTAGTGGTGGGTGGTAGGGCCGGTTCTAAGTCTAACGGTCCAATTCATAAAAACCGAAATAGCTTTATTAGAGGTTTATTAATCAAATTTACTAAGAAAATCAGTTTTTTAAATCCTTTTCAAACTTTTAATAATTGTTATAAATAGGGCAGTAATAATTTATATAGAGAAGAATATCTGTTACTTCAACATACATAAGATTAAAGAATGAGATCAGTGAAACCTTAAAACACATTTTTAATTCCACCTTTCTTCATGCACAAAAAATATAACTGTTTATGATTAAGTTTGCATTTAAAAACTTGTCAAATTATGTGTACAAAATAATAGCATAATCGGATTATTAGTTTGTTTGAAAATGGATTCCGAAGAAAAAGTGCGTGAAAAAATAATAACAATTTTTTTAAAAAATCCCAGTCGTACTTACAAATCTATTGCAAATGAGATAAAGGTGTCACGGCAAACAGTTTCGCGTGTGATAAAAGTGTATAACGAACGTCGTAGTATTAAAAGGAAAGCTGGAAGTGGAGCTAAAAAAGGTATAACTGACCCACAGTTAGCTTCAAAAATTGTTAGTCTTCTAAACCAAAATCCCAACCTCTCAAACCGTAAAGCCGCCTTAAAAGCAAACTGTTCCGATTTTTTTGTAAGGAAGGTTAAAAGATATGAAGGCCTTAAGTCCTACAAGGTTCAGAAAGTGCCAGACAGAAATTCGAAGAACAACTTGGATGCAAAAAGTCGTGCCAAAGAACTGCTTAGAAATTTTATCAACAAATATGAGTGTTGTATTATGGATGATGAGACTTACGTTCTTGCCGACTTTTCTCAGCTCCCAGGGCGAAGTTATTATGTGGCCGATGGAAGAGGTAATGTCGATGACCAATTTAAGTTCCAAAAAAAGACAAAGTTTTCAAAGAAGTACTTAGTTTGGCAAGCTATATGCACATGCGGAGAAAGAAGCAGTAAATTTATTACTACTGGGACTATAAACACTGATATTTACATCAAGAAGTGCTTGCAGAAGAGGTTGCTTCCATTCATACGAAAACACAATAAGTCAACATATTTTTGGCCCGACCTAGCGTCGTGTCATTATAGTAAATCTGCAGCAGAATGGTATGAAACAAATAATATAGTGGTAGTGCCAAAAGAAGCAAATCCACCTAATTGTCCAGAACTAAGGCCCATCGAACGTTACTGGGCTTTAGTCAAAAGAGTGCTGAAGGATACAAAACAAGTTGCTAATACTACTAAAATTTTTTCCCAGAAATGGTCTTATTCCAGCAATAAAGTTACTAAGGATACCATCAAAACCCTCATGGTCTCAATTCCGGAAAAGGTGAAACAGTTCATCAAAAAAAGCTGAATTTTTACAAAAAGCATTAATATTTTAATTTACTGTTATTTTATTGTTAAACCACGCTATTTTCATTAAAATGGATTAATTCGTTTCAATGTTATTGCGTTTTATTCGTGTTAGGGTTTTATCGATCTCATTCTTTAGCTTAGCACTCGCGACAATAACAATCCTTAAGACATTCTGTCAGATGTCACTGAGTTGACTTAATAAAATGTACAGCATTTCTGATATATTTTCTTTTCCAATTGGGCTGTTTGGACGGACAGCAATGTGAACGGAACAACTGACAAACAAACACAAACAAATAAAAGAAAGAACGAGTCAGAGAACGAATATTTACCAAATAATTCAGAGGTTTTATTCATTGTATGAAAATCAGGATACAATAGTAGAGATTGTAATATGGATTGAATATGGATGGCTGAATGCTGTACAATATAAAGAAGGTAGAATGTATGTACATACATATATAACTACAAACAAACATTCATATCAACACATTCACACACATACACAATTATACGGTACAAAATGTATCAGCAATGAAAATCATGGGATGTTGGCTCTATGGTTGAATTAAATGTAACCAAAGTTGAAGGGTGGCCTGGCCTGGTCTGGTGAATTGAAGTAGTGTGGGGTGGGTTAAGGAAGGAAATTACAACCAAAATCCATATAATATCTCAAGAGGAATTGGGAAATTTTATTATTGTTTTAGCAACAAACATAATCGTCAAGTACATATTGAATATCAATTGCTTTCGTTGTTCAAAGGGAAGCAAGAGATATTTTGGGTTGGTCTTTCCATTCGTCTGTCCTTCTGACTGTGCTGTTTTACTAACTGTCTGTTTGTTATTTCGTTTATTATCGTATAAGTGTGTTTAAGTATGAGAATGTGTAAACATGCACACACACACACATACATACATACATATTTATGTTCTCGTCTATGTATGGGGAATACAAATACTAACTGTATTATAAAATCATATTAATATTTGATTAGCTTGTACCATTTTCATTTGAACATGCTACATTAAGTGACTGAATATGTTGTCGATTTCCATGTACATACATTAGTACATATTTAGGTATAAAAACCACACACAAACCTATATGAATGGCTAAGGACGTGAATATGCTGTTGCTATTGTTTGGGGGCCAAAGGACAGGAGTGAGTATACTATGCTTTCAGATGGCAAGGCAGGCAGGCAGGCAGGGTAATATTAATCCATGTTAGTTCAAACATAATACATTCAACAACAAAAAAAAATCGTAAAAAAATTCAACGTTAACTGAAATAACAAGCCCCCATGCTGGGGCCATTTAGCAGCAGTAATGTTATGACTATAACTGCTGCTCTATTACCACTAACAACAATAACAACAAACAGTATAATAATACATACGTTTTAATAATAAAAAAAAAACCAACGTACGTTAAGCTCAACAACTAACCATGCAGCAAAGAGTCAGGAATAAATTCGACTATAAACTGAACACAAGAACAACAAAAAAAATACTATGTTTATGCTGTTTGTTGCTTGATCGTAGGCATGAATGTTTGGTTGGCTGGGTGCATTAATGTAGGAAAATGTCTAAGAGTTTATGGCAAAAATAATAAAAACGTTATAGCACAGTAGAGTAGAGTACGAAATTTTAAAAAAGGTGATGGATGAACTTACTGATGAGAAGACCAAACAAACAAACAAACTGTCGGTAAAGTGTTGTAATATTTTCTGTCGTAGAGATGTTAGAGAGGCCAACACAAATATTATGGTTGGTGTGTCACGCCAGTATCTACATACAGTTGTACACATGTAAGTAAAAACATACATACAAACGTGCTTGATCATGTTTATAAGGTTGTGTAAATGTCGTTTGCAGAATAAAGGCCCAGTGGTGGTTTAGTTAAGTTTTCAGTGCATGCCTTTTAAAAAGTTTATCTTTTCATACAGGCACTTTATAACACATCCAACCACACTTCACAAAAGAACAAAACAAAAAATAAAAAAATAAAAGAAATTTCATATGGCATGCGACAAACCAGGAAGGCAGGATGTTGAAATAAAAAAAAAACAAAAGGAAAACAAGACATTTACATTTTTATCCTACATATTGCAAGCCGAAGTATAAAATTGCAAATATTTACATGTACATACATACATACATCCATATACACTTTGTGCTAAAATTGTAGAGAACAATTGCAGAAGGATTTAAAATAAAAAGCAAATTCTAATCGAGACATAAGCTGAAATATGATGACATATTCGAAATTTTTAATTTTATCTTATTTTTGTTTAAAAATTTGGAAATATCATCGTATAATTTATACATACAGAAATTCAAACAGCTTCGTACCATAGGGTTTTCCAATCCTGACAGACTGTAGCAACCATGTTAGGAATATTTGTGACTGTTGTCAAATGATCATGACAAGTTTAACGATTAATCAGTGCGTCCAAATGATAAAAATTTATCAAACTTTTGATGTGGTGCGACAATTTCACAATTGATTTTTGATTTCGGCTATTCAATTTAAGATGACGTCAGCTGAACCGAGAACACCGCCGCGCTCAGCAAGTGTTTCAAAGAACTTAAAGCAATCGACTTGTCGCCGCACACAAGAATGCGAACCTTTGACGATTTCAAAGTTATTGACCAAACCAAACGAGTTAGTGTTGGTCCTTACTGCTTCGAAAATTAAGTTAAGCAAGCAATTAATGGCGATAACCATAAATCGATGAAAACTAATTTTTGACTTTTCTTTGCTCGAATTAAATAATATGAAAGTTGACGATTTGAACGGCGCTATGTCAGGGTTGCAAAATGAGAACATCAAAATTGTACCAAGAAGCTCATAAAATTGTACTTTTTCGACCCGAATTGTACCAAAAAATTTTATTTAAAAAATTTTTTTATTTTATTTTTATTTTTAATAAAAGCCAGAAAAAAAAACATAAACATAACATACAATTGTACATAAAAATTCATTTTTGTAATATTAAAATTAACATTTGTACTTAAAAATTCATTTATACTTTAAAAGTACATATTTAAAAAAAAAAACAGAAACTGCAGTAAGATATATGTATACATATATATATGTACATATTAAAACATAAAATAAATTACATAAAAAGTCTACCGATATATTCATGAGATTAAATTGGTTTTGATAACAAATTATTTGGTATTTGAAACTAAAACAACAAGAATTTGATGACCTTAACAAATCTTTTGTCTGTATAAGACCGGAAACTGTAGGCACATGAAGCCTATTTCGTTCTTCCGTTTTAATAATATTTTGGAAGGAAAAAATCGTCTGCGAATGTGGAACTGATAATATCCCACCACCAACTCTTGAAAGTTCCGGAAACATTAATTCATTCAATTGGTTTTTCATTTCAGAAACTTTAGCCCGAAAGTTGCATATACTTTCATTTTTAAAATCTATTAATACTTCTATATCCGCCAGGGATCTAAACTGTGTATTAATTGAGTCAAAATTTTTGTATTCGTTTGGAAAAAATTTTATTAGAAGTGGCACTATGCTATTCGTAAACATAAAATGAGAAACTTAGTAAATTGTACCAAATGGGTAATTGGTGCACCATTGTACTTTGAGGTTTAAATTGTACCACAAAAAGTACAATTGTACCAACTTTTGCAACCCTGCGCTATGTGCCACACAACCATTAACAGTTGATATTTTGCAAAAACGACGAGAGGATCGTGCCAAGATCGTGAAATATGGCAACGCTAGACAATTTTGTAGAGTTGTATAAAGTCGTAAATCTATGCCAAAAAGCCGAAATCGATCGATACCCTCATAATTAACATCAACTAGGTCATTAAGATAAATTAAGATGAATCTACGTGACAGTAAACAAAAACACACCTGAAGGACACGTGCCATCCACATGTAAAGGCCCTGAGGACTTTTTTTTGTATACAACGACACACACACACACAATTTCTTTTATTCCATTTTAACATCGAGCCGCTATTTTTGAAAAAAACTTTACAACCTGCATTTTTCAATGAAAACTTTTTTCAGAATGAAGCGACTGTTATGACTTTTTTGGTCAAATTAAAGATATGTTTTCAATCCAAGCAGCTAAAGTAAACTTTGCAAATGCTGTACAAATTGTATATACAAATGCAGTACAGTGCATCATAAAATATTCAAAAATTAATTAGGTTTTCAAAAAGCTTTAGTTTTCGCCTCTTAAATTTTAAACAACCTAATTGAACGTACCATTTCATTTGCAAGTTATTGTATATTGTCCTCAGGAGCTGGTTTTATTAAAGTTTATTGTTGTAAAGGTATGTATATTGAATTAATGCCACAATATTTGCTGCTAATGAAATATCTAAAATATTATTGAAGTATTATCAGTGGTAAAAACAAAGTTTATTTTAACAGCCTATAATTTGATCACTGTTACCGATTAGCTAGTTTAGAACACACAAAATTTTAACTGCTCCCAAATACTAAAGGTTTAGTAAACATTAAGCAAATATTTAATGAAACAGACGTAACCAGTTAAAAGTATTAATTTCTTCCCTTATAAGTAAATGCTTATTTAATATTTTATTTATTTTTTTAATTTAATATCAACCTATTGTTTTATGCTTTGACGCTAGATAACATCAAATAATTATTTAGCAAAAATAGTATTAATGCTTATTTGAGCAAATACTTGCCATATATGAGCTTAACAAATACACAATCATTATCACATTATCATCAATAACATCTACAGTTGCCACTTTACCAACAAAAAACATTCTACAACATCGTAACAACTAAGGCATTACACAATGTACAGATTACAATCTGAGCATAATTTCATAAAATGTAACTATCTATTAGTTTAAAACAAATTTTCAATGATTCTCAAGTTCGTAAGTTAAGAAAAATAATCTGATTTTTTTGCTTTATAGTCATCTTATTTTTTTCCAACTTACTGTAACTAAATAAAATCATATTTACAGATACAAAAAAAAACAGAGAAACAACACTTTGCTTAAATATAAAAATGCAACAGAAATATTCGTAAAGAAGTTGAAAAGAATATGTGAACATAAACTCTGTATACCCAAGTTTAAGCACATCGTATAATAATAAAAAAAAAAAAGAAATAAAAAATAAGAACCGTAAAGTGAGCAGCAGCAAGCAAAGTACTGCAACAGCATTTATAATAAACTCCACACTTGTACAAGTTGGGACCGAAAGGCAAAAGGACGGACATGCAGACGGACACACGGACGGAAGAACGTACTGACTGACTTAAACCACTATAGTGGAAAAAATAAAGTGCCAAGCAAGCAAACAAATTGTCTGTAAAATGTTCACAAACGGAAAAATAAAAAAGAAAAAAAAAAAAAAAGTATACAAAAGGCGCCACTCCCTGCTAAACACCTTGTCTATAAAGTACATAAACCGCTGTTTAAAAAGTAACTCTGAAATGATGGCTATAAAGTGTATGACAACCTCTTTTTTGTTTGTTTTCCTCCCACCCGCTCCTCCTCTTTCTTTATCATCACGTTCCCCTTTAGTAATCTTATGTTTTATTAACAAACTTCTTACAGTGGCGTGTATGTTATGAAACGGGGTGAAATAATTTTAAATTTCTTGGGGTAAAAAATTAATTTTGTGTGTTTTTTTTTCTTTGTGAGTATTTATTATTAAAACTTTTAATATGCAAACAGTTTTGGGTTTGTTAAAAAAATAAATTAAGATAAATCTAAATTGAGGTAAAGTTGGCAGTGCAAAAGAAACAGTGTTGCGACTTTCGATTTTCATTACACTTAAGATGATATTTTTAATTAAATTAAAAGAAAATTGTGCATATACATACATACATATATTAAAAACTATAATTAATTAAAGAATTCGATGTAAAAAACTGTTTAATATTTACCTCGTAAATACATATTTATTCCATCAGCATTCCTAAGATGGAACTTGGAATAATAAAACCTATCACAAAACAAGTGAGAGTGCTATATTCATCTGTGCCGAATCTTATATACCCTTTACACAGTTTTTACAATGAATGAACTTTTAATTGGCATTTTTTCGTCTATATCTTTGTCAGCAATTGATATCACACAAAAGTCTAAAGTACACGTGGGGGCTTAAAAAAATTGATTTCAACATATATTCGGACAGACGGGCTAAATCATTTCCTCTATCGATAAGTATTCAGAATATATAAACATAATAGGGTAGAAAACAAGGTATATCAAACTAGATGACCTCAATTCATCAGCTGCTACTTT
This sequence comes from Phyto melanocephala, assembly GCA_941918925.1. NCBI lineage: Eukaryota > Metazoa > Arthropoda > Insecta > Diptera > Rhinophoridae > Phyto > Phyto melanocephala. The sequence goes on along the minus strand of OW799234.1, from coordinate 131,632,043 downwards.
CCATGTGTCAAAATTTCATACATTTTCTCTCTTCACCTATAATTTACAATTGTCAAACTTCATATAAAAAAATTCCATCAAAAAATTCTTCGGAATTGTTATCACCTTATATAATTACACCATAGTCTGAAATTAATATTGTAGACATTACAAATTATGCTCTTTTACACTGTCCTGTGGAGGGTACATATAAAAAATTAAATTTAAATCACATCAATAGATTGTTTACATTTTTAACAAATGAAATCCAGTAAAATTTAATAAAAGCTTTTGAGTAAACGAACCAAAAACTATGTGGTTTCACCTTAACATAATTGATGCTGTCGAATTGCTGATTTTGTCAAATCACATGAACGGATATAGCGTTCAACAATACAAATGCAAATAAAAGAATTGTTTTAACAAAATCTTCTAAAAAAATCACCTTCAGATTTATTGTTGGATATATGAAACCGTCAACAAACAAAACAGACAATTTTAGTACGTATTTAATGCAAATGATACCTGACTGTGTTGAATGCAGCCTGAAAAACTCATTATTTGGTGTGGATTTTTGGAAACACAACACCGCCATGACAATTCCGAATGAATTAATTTCACTTGGAGAAAACAACAACACCGCCATGACAATTCCGAATGAATTGCTTTCACTTGGAAAAGCCAACAACTCTGTAATAAACATTCTGAATAAATTGATTTCTCTGGGAATACAGAAAAGGAGGATTAATTTAATTTCAAAACTAAATTTTATATTCCAAAAATCCCAAATCGGCGATAGATCCCATAGAAGCGAAATTTTTCAATAAAAAAAAAACAACAACAGTTCAGGAAACAAAAAAGAAAATTTTTATAAAAAAAAATAATTTTTAAAATCGAAAAAGAAATACATAGTTCTACATTTGAAAATGAATTTGAGCATATGGACACCGCGGAAATTCTTGACGAAGTGCAAACTAGACGTCTCAGTTTAGTTTTTAAGCATTCTTGGCCGTATGCACGAAAAACATAAACAATATTGGCCTCCAAGGCGTTAATCAGCACATCCAGTAACTTCACATGGTTCCACACAAAATAATCAAGAAATGTAAAATTGCACGACCTTGAAGGCCAATTGACAAGTCCATTTTTCGAAATCAACTTATTGCCAAATTTTAATAAATCAATAGTTACGGTTGCCGTACGGTAAGTAACGCTATTATGTAAAAATCACGTCTTGACCTTATTAATGGCATCTTTATTTTCAAATAAAAATCATTGATCATAGTGTTGTAACGATTTCTATTCACCGACGCGTACTAAGGCTTAATTTAAAAAAAAAAAGTACGATGATGCCGCACCAAATAATGCATTTTTCTGGATGTAATAGTCTTTAGGATCTGTTTTGGATTGGTTTTAAGCCATATGCGACAATTTCTTGGAATAAAATAGTGTCATTGCTGAATATAATTTTGTGATAAAACATTGGTCGAATCGATGATTGAATATTCGAAGTAAATTGGGATAATATGGTAGTCTTTTTCAACGTTGATCTATCCATGATGATTTCTTTGAGTATTTTGATCTTAAAATTTAAAAAGTGTGAGTAGTATGACAGTTTGTTTGACACTTAACTCTTTCGCAGGCTCTATTAGGGTTGAATAAACACCCTATACATATTACATATATGGAAAAAATATTTAAAAAATTGTTTATACGTTTCCGCACTTACTTATATGTAGGTACCGACCTTAAAAAAAAATTTACACATACAAAAAAAATATACAAATAAAGATAAATGTAAATATATGAGCTGAGAAATGGCGCTAATGGGTAGATTTTGATGATTTATAAAATTAGAAAGTACATTTTCCCAAACACTGTACCTATAATAATTGAAACTTCATGCGGATCCGCTTAACATCTGCGATTTTAGCAATTGGTTGAAATTACAAATAAAAAAACAAATTTCTATTCAAAGTTAAGGATATAGCACACATACTACATGCATGTAATGAGCAAGGGAAACCCCATTTAAATTTAACTGTAAAGTACATCGTTGCCTATGAATTTTTTTTTGGCTTTCTAACAACAAACGCGTATGTATGTACATATGTATGTAGTGCAAACAGTGAATGACAAATTCCCAAAAACCTACTCTCATACACTACATAAAGAGCATAGTCGTCAACAAGAATTTTAACATTCAAATAGATTTCTGCTTCTTTTGGTTAATGTTTGGCAGACACTTTAGCTAAACATTAGTTTTTTTCCTCCTCTTAACCAACAAGCTTTTTACGAGTATATTTATAAAAAAAAATAAAAATAAAATAAAAAAAACAAACAGTCATGCAATGAGTGTTATAAAAGATATCAACAAAAACGAAGAAATAAAACATACAAACACTTACATATATTATCATACTTACAAACATACATACATATGTACATACATGTGTATCTACATACATAAGTACCCTGAAGGAAACCTGGGGGCAAGTGTCTCCAAGTCACCAGTTTTGTCGACTATTGTGGTGACTTCTTGGCGACATTGTCAACAAAGTGTATACACAATAAATAAGAGTTCTAATTAAATGAAATGTACCTAATTTACTTTTAATATTTGATATTTAATGAATTCCTTAATTTTTTTTAATAAAACATTATATTTTAACAAAAGTTTCATTAACGACGTCTATTTCAGAAAAGTATCAAAAGTGTAGACTAGAATTACTTAAATGCACTATTGAATCTCTGGTGACAATGTCTACATATGGTCCTTAAAGAACTACCTACTCAGTAGTACCAGTGTCAGTAGTAGATTTCCAATGACATGCACATGTTAAATGTCTATAGTAAAAAGCATTGTCGGGGGTATAATAAGTCACTAGTACTGGTGACTGTGTCAACAGTGGGTCAGTACAGATTCACTGCTGACATTTACACCATAAAAGTAACAAAAGTGTAGACTAGAATTACTAAAATGAACTAGTGAATCTATGGTGACAATGTCTACATATGGACCCAAAAAAACTACCTACTCAGTGGTACCAGTGTCAGTAGTAGATTTCCAATGACACGCACATGGTAAATGTCTATAGTAAAAAAGCATTGTCGGGAGTATAATAAGTCAGTAGTACTGGTGACAGTGTCAATAGTGGATCAGTACTGATTCACTAGTGACATTTCCTACAGGGTAGGTATGTATGTATGTATATATTTGTACTGAAACAAAATAAATATTTATTTTCTTCTTCTTCTTCGTTTTGAAACTTATTTTCAACTCATAATCCTTCTCTTCAAACCTTACGATTATACAAAGTAGTGTAAATGACAACACAAATCCGTTTCAACTAACCAACAACAGAAACAACAATAAAGCTAATAATAACAAATCTTTTTAAGTAACTAAAGTGTAAAATACAACAAAATATAACAAAAACAATAAAAATAAAAAAATTAAATGCCATGTAAAGCTTAACTCTTTTGTCTGCTAATTTATCGTTTAATTTGCATGTGAACGACGAACGTGTAATTTACTAATTTGCACTTAATGTGCGCGAATTAACCTTTTTTTTATTTTTATTATTTTCTTGCTGTTATTTCTTTTGTTGTTATTGTTATGGCAAACAAACACCAACATACTCATATAGTCATGGAACAAATTGAATTTTAGCTAAAAATTAAAATATAAAAAAAAAAATTGACAGTAACAACAAATAAACAATAAAAGGTGACAACACAAAAAAAAACGTTTCAAGTGAGTGAGTAAGTAAAGTAGCGTGTTTTTCTGAATGAGAAAAAATTCACTTGTAATAAAATATTTCATTAATTAACCCTTACAATGCCAACTTTTCTATTTTTGTTTTATATTTTTCAAAGAGGGGGTCAGATAATTTATATTTAATCACTTAATAATTGAAGAAAATAAGAAAATAATGTTCAGATATAAATGATTATAATTTGTTTTTGTAATGAACGATAGACACTGTTGTGAACACGTTTGTTCACACGAGTAATAGTAAAGGTATTCACTTCACGAATTTTATTTTTGAGAAAATACATGAATTTAAAAATTTTTTATACAAAAACATTTTATTGTAATAAAACACAACAAACAAACCCAATGGAATGAAAACAATTTTGGCTTTATAAGCTCACGAAATTTTATAGCGTTTAATATTTAAAAATAATTTCTAGCATTTGTCCTCCGCGACTGCGCCTTATGAACGACACCCTGGCGGTCCAATTGTGCAACACTTTTTTAAGCATACCCGGTCTTATTTCGTTAATAGTGCGTCGAATGTTGACTTCTGTATGATCAAACGTTGCTGGTTTATCCGCATACACGTTTTTGGTGGCGGGTATGATAAACAAATTTGGAATATTAATATCCATAATGTAACTATGTATATACGGTTTTATTTTAGAAAGGATTTATTGATCATTTTTTTTTTCATATTATGTTTGACAGTTTTTTAACGGAAAATAGAGATAGAAAACGTTGATGCAAAATAAGAATGGTCTAAACCGGTGCTCGAACTATTCAAAAGTGTTTTTTATACCCGCCACCAAAAAATGGTAGGGGTATATTTATTTTGTTATTCCATTTGCAACACATTGAAATATAAATTTTAGACCCTATAAACTATATATTGTCTGAATCGGGGTTTAATTTTATGACTATCTAGCTATGTCCGTCCATCTGTTCGTTTGTTGAAAGCACGTAGAGGTCGGACCGAAAAAGTAAGTAGCTCAAATTTTGCCAGAATATTTCTTATACGCAAGGTTTTTTTGTTATTGAAAAAGGGCTAAATCGAAATATTAGGAAGAGAGTTATAGCTGGTATTGCAAGAGTAGGTCAAAGAAAAACATGTCCTTCCAACATCGAATAAAATGTAATTGTGTATAAACGCATTAACGTAGAGCCATAAAATTTCGAATGTATATTTCCTGAGTAAAAAAAATATTCTGATTCGAAGTCTTCGGCATTTTTGAAAATTTCTCATTTTAATGTAAATATATCACATCTTAACGTTTTCTTAACTACCAAGTTTTACTTGGGTCTGCAATATTCTTGATACAGCATCATTGTATTACCCCTGTTCACATGTGACAAAAAATCTTTAACGTTAACCTTAAAACCATGTTAAATGTTGACTGCTAATGTTCATAAGTTTTAATTAGCTACACGATTGCCAACAAGCGGCATTTAATGTCTAATGAAGACGCCGGTTATTCATAAAAATAAAAATACAGAAAAATTTGCATCTAAATCTGAATACAATAAAATATGTTTTTAATATCTTGAAAAAAAAAACACACATATTATTTACATATTATTTACATAAGTAATTATAGACTAACTGAACCCGGACCGATTTGCTGGTTCTCACAAAGTTGTATGTTATTCCTAAAAATCGCTGGATCAGGAAAAACAGTCCTCAATTTGGAAATAAATCCAATAAATAAAAATAAATTTAAACACCAATAAAAAACATCTTTCTTTTAAAATTTGAAACTTAAATTCTTAACACACTCTTGCTCTCTCTCTCTCTCCGTTTTTTTTTTTTTTTCATTATGAAAATGGGCGTTCGTACACTTCCTAATTATTTTGGTCAACATAATCTTTCAAATTCGTCCACAATCGGAAGAATTGTGTAAAATATTTAAATTTCAGCAAAACAGGTCTGTATGAAATGAGAAAACATCTGTGAATGCCTTCTTAGTTCGTTGAATGGAAAACATTGCAGTTTTCCGTGATAGTGTGGCAAAAGAGCAGTCAACCCCGACTCATCATCGTGCCATCGGACGGAGGTGTGTCACCGAGTTCGCGGCGGCCATTTGGCCGATATTTTATTCCATACATAATTGAACCATACCAATATTATCATAATAAAAAGAAATGACAACAATTTCCTAAATAATTTGTGTTTTATTCAAAATTAACATCGGCCATTAGAATTTAACCTCCTATTTTTATGTTTCAGTTTATTTTATTTAATTTAATACAATATTTATTCGATTCTAATAAGGGGTGTCTCGAAATGCTTTTTTACATTTTTTACAGGACACTACGCAAACAATTATTATTTAATTAATTTTTTTGTTCCACTCTGTGATAGTTATAAGTAATAAGTTTATTCAAGTTATTTAATCCGTATTTAAAATGTCGTCAAATAGAGAAAAAGTGAGAAAAAAAATTGTGGATATTTATAATGAAAATAAACAACTTTCTTACGCTGAAGTTGCGCGACGGGCAAAAGTGTCCAGACAGACTGCCCGTAACGTTATTTTTAAATTCAAACAAGTAAGAGCGCTATATTCGGCCGTGCCGAATCTTTTATACCCTTCACAACGTGTAGTCATGCAATAACAGTAGTTTGTATCACCATTCATCCCATATAAAATACGTACGTACATATAAAAAACATACATATATAAAAACAACCCATTTTAAAAGTTATAATTTTACGTATGTATGTTAACAGAAAATATAAAAAAAAAATTTTTAAAAAAATTAAAAAAAAAAAAAATTAAAAAAAAAAAAATTTAAAAAAAAAAAAATTTTTTTTTAAATAATTAAAATATATATAATAAATATAAAACAAAAAAAAAATAATAAAAATATAAATAATATATTAAATAAAAAATAATACAAAATAAAAAAAATTTTTTTTTTGGCTCAGCTGGGATTTTATGTCACGTTTTCTCTAACCAGTATACACGTTTGTATGTATGTATGTTGTTGTTGTAATGTTGTTTTTGTGAAAAAAAATCGAGGTGGTCGTGGGTTTTTACTCATATCTCAGTTGTTTATGTACCGATGTTTCTGATTTTCAATACCGATCTACTCCCGAATATTTCTGATATTTTAATACCTCACCCGGGTCCAAGCGATGTCGGGGGGCTTCAAAAAGTTGATTTCAACATACACACGGATAGACGGACATACTGACAGAGCTTAATCGACTCCCCTATTCATAAGCTTTCAGAAAATATATACTTTATGGGGTCGGAAATGAATATTTTAGAAATTTCACACGGAATGACAAACCTATATATACCCTTTTTCACTGTGTGAAGGGTATAAAAAGACTTGTCTATTAAGCACAAGAAAGGTGGAGGGCCTCGTGGTTTCAGGAATCCTCAAATCGTTACAAAAGTGAAGGCACTTTGGAAGCAAAATCCAAACATTTCCATTCGCGATATCGCACGAAAAATAAATATTTCGAAGTCGCTTGTAGAACGAATAAAGAAAAAAGAAAATTTAAGAACATTCAAAGTCAAGAAAGCTCTAAACCGAAACGAAAAAGGAACAAAAACGGCAAGAAGAAGAGCAAGACAGTTGCTACGTCACAAATTAAATAATTTTAATGGATGTATTTTAATGGACGATGAAACCTATTGTAAGGCTGACTATTCAGAGCTTCCTGGTCAGAGTTTTTATGTTTCTAATAAAAGAGCTAATGTTTCCGATAAATTTAAGTATAAAAAGATTTCAAAATTCGCCAAAAAATATATGATATGGCAAGCAATATGTACATGTGGGAAAACTTCAGAGGCAATCATTGTGAATCGTACAATGAACAGCCAATTTTATATTAATGAGTGCCTGAAAAAGCTGTATTGCCATTATACAGAAGCCACAATATACCTCCACTGTTTTGGCCCGACTTGGCAAGCTACCACTACAGCAAAGACGTCCTTGAGTGGTATGAGGCCAACAAAATAAATTTTATACCGAAAAACATGAATCCACCAAATTGTCCAGAGATAAGGTCTATTGAACGCTATTGGGCTATAATTAAGCAGTACCTAAGAACAAAGTTCAAAGCTTCTGCAAATGTAAAAAAATTTCCATTTATTTGGAAAAAAAGCTATCAAACACTTCGGTAAAACGTGTGTCCAACGTTTAATGCAAATGCGTTAAGAAAAAAGTGCAAAATTTTGCAAAAGAAAATAAAATTTGTAACTTTGGTTTTTTGCATAATAAAGTTTAGAAATTTTTCTCCATAACGCCAATAAAATGTATTTTTTGTTTGAAAAAAACTAGATTTGGGAGACATTTTAAAATGTAAAAAAGCATTTCGAGACACCCCTTAAATAAAACTTTTAAATTACTTTTTAACAACGAAAATTAAGTCGGAACAACACCATTCACCATAAAAGAGTTAATTTCACAAAGCAAGAGTGATAAAGAGAGGGATCAGAAGTGTAAATAGATACTTAATTACCTAGTGGCTAGGTTGTTGTTAAATAAACATGTAATGCTAAGCAAAAAAGCAACCAACAAATCAAATTATTTTTCCAACATTAATTAATGAATGGTATTTTGACGTTCAATCTGATAAAAGAATTAATTGTTTATAAACTAATTAATTGGTATGGGACACCAATTAAGTGTTATTAAATGTTATTACACTCTTAATCAAAATAAAAAAAACAAACTAATAATAATAATAACTACAACATTATTTGTACAATGTAAATAGCTTATAAAGGTTTTGAAACCCACTGCACTTAAATCCTATAGTAATTAATTTAAAATAAAATTAAACATATACTAAGTGTAAGATTCTATGCAATAATCAGCGATTAAATTCCTTTTATTATCTGTAATACAAAGATATTTTTTCTCGCTCGCCCATACTGCTCTAGCCAGTTTATTAATAATTTATTCAGTGCAGTAATAGTATTGAAAAAAAATTATAATAATAATAGTGAAATGAACGTATAAATAAATATAAAAGCTATTTTATCGCTAGAGGGTATTTTATGTTAATTTAAATGCCACCTACTGTTCGATAGAAGTGTAGTGATAATGATAAAATTAATTTTGTAATAACTTATTAACGTTTGTCTTGACAACTCCGACTCCGCCGTCCGTTAGGTATTTATTAAATATCTAATAATAGCTGTAGATAGACAAGGCAACTAACACAACAATAACAATAACAACAGCACGGCAAAGCTAATAATATTTAATCATGGTAATAAAAAAGTAATACTAATAAAAAAAAACCGCGCATTTTAATGACTATTATCAGGTAATTTGTTCAATAAATTTTGAAAAATTAATAGTTTCAAAGAGTTTATTATAGCACAGCAACTAAACAGGTTTTCTTTAATTGCCGCTTTTTTATTATTTCATTGTAATCTCTATAGCCATTCATCATAGTTGTGCTATGGTGTCGGATTTTTTATTTATTTTTTTTTTATTTATAGTGTGACTTTTAGCAATCATAAAATGTAAAAGGGGGACTAATAAGACTGATGATTTCTCAATAGATTTGGATTGCATTTTTAAAGTTTTATTTTGATGACTGGCCAGTAAAAAATGGGGAAAGTTTGAAATGTATTTAAATGATTTATGATTTTTTTTTTTATAAAATATTTTGCATCGTTTTTTAAATTGTAGCAATTTTTGACATTAAGGCTACAATAAAAGTAGATGTTTTTTCCGGCTCTCGGGGAAGCATAGCCGAGTGCTACAGGGAACATTTACGTAATCGAAACACCCCGTATATATAATGGGTAGCTCCGAATTAAATAAGCAGTCGCGGATAGGCCGAGATCTACACCAGTGATCGGCTTTGAGTAGTTTTTTCGACATTCTTAGTGAGTCACAGAACTTGAGTATAAGTGCGTATAAATCATTTAAATTTAACTGAGCTGACGTACGCATACCCACAACAACATTGATTTATGTACAACTCACAATGATCATGAGTACTACGTCGTACTTATATTTATAGCGTCCCATATTTATATGATTTGCAAGACTACTCTCGTTGATTCATATTTTTAAGAAACTACTTATCTTCATAGAATGAAGCAAGTTGAATCAACAACAAAAACATTAGCAGCTCTCATTTGTATGAAGAAAAAACAATGTTGCCAGGTCGAAGAGTGCAAGACATTTTTTGGCCGCCAGAAAATTTGCAATGTTACAATGGGCCAATTCAAAGTAAACTCTCATATTGTACTATGTCATATAATTCATATTAATATGACTAGTGACTTTGAACACCTTTTGTTAACTAATTATGTATTTAATACAAGACAGAAGACAGAGATGACGCTGTTAAAAATTGTATGTATACAGGAAAGAAGAAAATAGAAAATATTCTCTCTGAGAGGTGAGAAGCGAAGAAATTCGCTCTGAGAGACAGTATGGTTAAAAGTATAACATAAACAATTTCTTATACATAGAAAACAAATGTGTAAAGTCATATTATTTTTTTTGTATGGAAATTACTAACAAAAATTTTAAGCATGCATAAAATAATATGAAATAGTACAAATACGACTGATATGCAACCACTTTGAATTGGCCCAATGTGTAATACACAATTTGTGTGAACGTCTCAGAAACGTGAACAAATTTATTTTTCCACAGAGTACTCTAAAACGTGAACAAAATCTGAAAGCTCTAAAACGTGAATACTTTTTATTTATTGTTTTTTAATCTGTTTTTAAATTGGGAAATCACCGAATTACATGTTACTTGTTTGTTTACATACGATTAAAAGTTTTTTTTTCATTTATGTATGCGTTGACCTGTTAGTTGCTCTTTGACATTGCTACGTAGATGGGCTGAAAACGAGATGGTAGGCCAAAGTGACATTAGAGTGCTGAGAAACCCTAAAGAAAAAGCTCTTTTAAAGATGGCAAAACAAAAAACTTACCAAAAAAATGACTGATTTTTTCCTTTGAACTTTATTTAACTGATTCTTAATTATCCAATCAAAAAAATTTACCTGTTAGTTTTAGTTTATTTTTTTGTTGTTTTTGTTAATTAAACTTGAATTTCTTGTATCCTTTATTTTATATTATTTTTTTTGTTATTTATCGAATGCAACGTGAACGAATATACATATTGCATTTTATGTTTTGTTATTAAAAATTAATAAAATAATTAATTTAAAATAGTGTTTAGCATTTTTTCTTATTAATATATAATTTTTTAATTTAAATTTTTTGCAGCATATAAAAAAACTGCGTTCTTAGGTGCTCACTTAAATTTTAAAGATAATACGCAAAAACAAAATCTCTTAAACAGACATCAAAGCAAGCACTTTATTTTTGCTTGTTGTTTTTGTATTATTTTGTTAAATCTAAATTGTCTTTTTTTTAACAATCCACAATTATTATGATGAATGCCATGCAAAATTGTTATCTGGCAAGCCTAGTTAAAACACACAACTTCATAATGACTACGCGAGTCACACGTGCTTTTGGTCGTCTTTTTATTTTGCATGAACGACAATAGCAATCAACTAAGAAGTCATACATGTTGATGAATATGAATACTGTAAGTACATTTCATTTAAAAGTGCGTATAAGTACTGAAGGCTTTTCAATAAGTTTGAATGACTATAAATCAACGAAAAAATAAATAATGATTTAAGTTCACTTACTTCATTAGCATTCGTTGCAGATCTCTGATCTACACTTAATATAAGGATCAAGGTACTTCTTTACTAAATGTGTATATGTACGATTATGGCCTAAAGTTGTCCGGTCTGGTCCCAAAAGACTAATAAAACTCATAATAAAAAGTGTCAATTATTCAAAAAAAAAAAATTTAAATTCACAATTTTTCTTTTTAAATATCCCACTTATCATTTACATAGAAATTTTGACTTCAAAATGTTTAATTCATTGACAAGAGAACTTACTCTGTAATGAAAATTGCAGAACATTAAATTTTTTAATAATAAGAAGAAATTGGCTGCACAACCTCTGAGCGTGTTTTGTTTAAAAGACACATTTCAGTGATTGTTTTAAAATCTGTTAAAACTTCCAAGTTGATACGAGGTTTTTTTTATGAACAACTTTTCCTTAAAACTTTGATATTAGAAGTTTCTTTATTTAATTAATCAGATCTTAATTGTTGTAATACTATTTGAGAATTCTCATAACTCTGTTTATATTAGTAAAACGAATAAGATTGAAAGAATAAAAAAACACATTTTAAGAAGTCAGAATAAAAAGGATGAGTTGTTGAATGTAAAATTAAATACAATTAATTAATTCTTTAAAAATGAATTAAAAGTTCAATATCAATAAAAATTATATTTATCTAAATTAATTATTTGCATTTCTAAATGTTTTATTGACCTCACTGTAGCTTTATAATAAAAATAAAATATATTTAGTTTTTGAGGTTTATTTTTTGAGAGCGTAAAAATATAAATATTTATGCTATTAAAATGATTATCCTTATTAAAGGCACCCAATTAAAGTTTAAGCTTTATTTTTCATTTATTACAATAAGAAAAAGCAGACCATTCATCAATTTTACCTTAAAACATTAAAAGTTGGCGGAACATTTAAAACTCTACATATGGAGTCTTAGTATTAAAACTAAAAACAATTCAATCTAAATAACTTTTGATCTTACGTTTGTTTAGAACACTCAGTATAGCAAAAAATAAAACACTTACCTTATTTTCGTCATTGCCGCTATCACACTAAAATAAATAGAAGAAAAAAAGAAACAAAATTAGTCACAATGAATTATTACTTTTTATTAATAAAACAATAATACTTACGATATTAAATCCTTTTCCAACATTATTATTCCTGTTGTTTGGCTGTAATAGAAAAACAAACAAAAAATTATTAAAAACAAAACGATAAGATAACAAATTTTATAAAGAAAATTATACATTATAAATTACAATTCACCTTAATTCGAAACTTAATATTGGCATAAGATTTTGTAATGGAAAAAATCTAGTTTCGTAAAATAAAGAAAGAATGAATAAAATATAAATAATTATTATAAAATAATGCATAAGTCTTCTCTTGTTGATAAGAGCAATTAAGGAACGCAGCAGACAGTCTAAATGACTTTTTCTGGCTACTTAATTCGCCGACAAGTTGTACATATATGCCTCAATATATACGCACTGGGTAGTACGAAATTATTTCATATTTTTTCTTTCTCTTTTTCAAATAGTTTTACTCAGGCTTGTTATCTTGTAATATTGTTATTTTGCCACTTAGGGCTTGATATTACTGTTTTGAATAAATTGAAATTGAAAAAAAAAGAAAACTGCAATTTTACAATTTTAAACAACTAAAACCGAAAACTTTTAAAATATTTGTTAATATTTTTATTTGTTTTAATTTATTTATTTGTTAAGAGATTTAATTATAAATTTTTTTAAGAAAAAATTTAGGAAAAGTTAATGTAAAATTAAATGAATGTTTGTATATTTAAAAACTAATTGTTTTTAAAATAATACCTTTTTTATCGCTGTCAACTCAAACCAGTTTGGTGGCATAAGCGTCAATAGAACTTTCGCTTAAACAAATCCTTTTGTTATTGTGAAACAAAACCGTTTTTAGTTAAAATTTGTATGGCATTACCGTTTAGGTTGGTAATACATTTTACATTAAAATTTAATGAAAATTATAGAAAATAAAAGAAAAAGTTGAGAATAGAAATGCAAATGTATCATCGACAACCAAACTGTTGCAATAGTTATGAAGCGCAATAGGGGCATAAATTTCAAAATTCAATTTTTTATTTTTTCGGTCATATTTATACAAAATATTAAGGGTATAACCATGGTGTAATTACATAAGGTGATAGCGTAAAGGAGAGCGATTTTCGGCTCTCTTTTTTTATGTATGAAGTTTGACAATTTCCGGAGTTGAATTAATTTTATTAATATGTAGTTTGACATACTCCATAACACAAAAAAATAGTCAGCTGGGCTGGCACCGTCACCTGTATAAGTGTACCCTGGGTATAACTATCAATTTGTATAAGACCGAAAATGTATTATTGTATTACAAGGCACATTTATTCATCAGGTAGTATTGTTTCGTCAGCTGATTATTTTTTCTTCACTTATTTTTAATTTCAGCTGTCAAAGTCTATAAATAAAAAACAATTTTCTCTCTTCTCTCATTAATTTCAAATGTCAACCTTTATATATAAAAAATAAAAACAAACAAATTCTCTCCGAACTGCAATTACCTGATGAATTAATATGCCTTGATTGTATTACATACATATGTATATAGATTTAAAATTAAGTAAAAATAAAATGGAGCAAATAAAACAAATTTCGAAAGAAAATTAGTCTTTCAAACTCTTTATCAATTCTTGTAAATTTATTATTTTAGCTTGTGTCATAACTCTTTGATGCAAGGCGAAAAGGTCTCAAGTCAAAAATTTCAATTTGAATTTTTGATTGGGTTTTTTAACTCATTTTGTTCTTGCTTTCCTTTTGACATCCACAATTTAAGACCAGAGACCAAATAACGGCCTTTGATCACGATTGAAATTTTACTCGAACGAGCGAATTCGCTGTGCTTTAGGTATAGAGATTCTAATAAGAATTTTCAAATTTCGATTACGTTCGAATGCCGTAATTTGCCCCCAACTCAACAGTTTCCAATCGTAATCATATGCTCTTTGTTCAACAAAAATTGCAGTTTGTGACTTAGGACTTTTTTGCCTCACTTTAATAAATTATTAATTGTATTATTATTCTTATTTTTTTAATATACCAACTTGAAAGTTTTAGCAAATCGATGTATATCTAGAAAATTTTGGTTTGTACTTTACTTTGTTTACTTAAAAAAATACTCTGATGCGAATGTTTTATCATAATAACAAGGACTTGAAAACATCAATTAATTCATTAAAAAACTTTAAAAAAATAATTTAACCAAAGGAACAGCACGTCATCTAACTTTAAAAAAAAAAGGTTGTTCTTAAAAAATAAGCAAATCCTAAACATTTCACTTGGTGTTTCTTCGTCAATATAAAATTATAATTGTAATACTTTAATGCATGTCTTTTACTTGCAATTATGGACGCGCATTGCTTTACTTCCGAATTTATTTGGTTTTAATATCTTTCTTCAGGAATTGAATTCCACATTTAATTTACAGCTTTCCAAAGGTCTTCTGTTCTTCTTGGTTTCATCGCAGATACTGACTTTTTTAACGTCTGCCTTTTGATTTTTAATGGGATTTAACTTCGGCGACTGTGCAGGACATACCATCACATGGATTATGTTATCAATGAACCACTTGTTGGAGTAATTGACTTGCTGAAAGACCTACATCATTGACATTTTATCAGAGGAATACGGTAATATAACCCCTTCTAGGATTTTACATATACGGCTTCATCCATAGTTTTTTCAATATAAGGGATCCTCACCTTATAATAAAAACATCCCAACACCATTATACTACAACCAATACGTTTTGCTGTAAACTAAGGAATGAATTTGTTATTAGATGCTATTCGGACCAAAGAAATGGAACCTTTTCCATTTAATAAGACGATTTTCGATTCACATAACTATAGAACGCTCCTTTATATTTTAAGTGGTCTAATTACACATGCTTTTGCAATAGACAATCGATAATTCACATGCTTAGAATAAAGAAGCGGCACTTTTCGTTGACTGCATGTGTTTTTTTTCATGTTTGAATTAAACGCTTCAAAATTGAATGTGATCTAATTCGTTTTTGGTCACGTGATGCGATTTTTTTTTTCCGAGCAGTGTTTTTCGCGTCGCATTGATATATATTTTAAACCAAAAACTTTCCTAAATATAACAAAGATAATTTGAAAATTTAATACCTTTCTTTTCTTTTTTTAAAGTCAAGCCGTTTTATTTGATACCCATATTATGGGGATTAAGAAGGGCAAAGCCGTAACTACTATATTTTAATTATATATTCGCCATTTAATATAGGATGCCATCTTGGATATTTTTCTTTTTATAGCTTAATATATTTTAATATATAAGCCTTTTTACTTGATTCCCATATTGGCTCTTTCGGTTGTATAGAAACTGCAGCCGTTTCTAAATTTTAGAAAAAGCAATGAATCAGTTGTAGTTTGGTTGGTTTCAAGCCGATTTGTTAGTTTTTCTTAGAAGTAATTTCTGAGATTACTGCTTATAATTTGGCATTTTAAGCGTGTTCAAAAATTTATATAAGAGTTTAAAAAAATTTGATATATTTTATTTGCTCATAACTCTGATATTTTTATACCTTACACGGGTCTTGACGATGTCGGGGTGCTTCAAATAGTTGATTTCAACATACACACGGACAGACAGACAGCGCTTAATTGACTTCCGTATTTATAAGCTTTCAGAAAATATTTACTTTGTGGGGTCGAAATTGAATATTGTAGAAATTTCACACGGAATGACAAGCCTTACACTTACTGTGAAGGGTATTAAATAAATCTACATTTCCCTAACCGAAATAAACAATTTTTTTTTTGTGTCGCAATGGTCAACATTATAGTAAGAATCTTTATAATTTTCGGCATTCCAGAATGTTCTTGTTACCAACTGACAATAAAGCGCACAAATGGTATTGCCAAAGTTAATAATGCAAGAAAAAAGAAAAAGAATTTTAAATATTTTTTTGATGTTTACTGCAAATGTAATAAAATAGAATGAAATGAAATAAAATGCTTACATCGCTTAAGCGATCCTTGTGATCACTACTACTACTAGTACTATTATTGCTGCTATTGTTGTTGCCTACTGGAGCAATCATCTCTTTATGATGATGCTGTTGCTGCTGCTGCTGTTGAAGAAGATGGTGATGATGCTGCTGCTGCTGCATATGTTGATGATGTTGTTGCTGTTGCTGTTGTAACTGATGATGTTGTTGAAGATGATGTTGGTGTTGATGGTGAAGGTGTTGCTGCTGGTGATGGTGATGATGTAAAAGCTGCTGTTGATGTTGAAACTGTTGTTGCATTTTTGAATGCACATTTCCCATGCCGCCACTACCCATACTAACAGCGCCACCCATATTCAATGAATTTGGATGCGGATGATGAGAGGGATGATGTAAATTATGCAAATCTTTTTGATTAGTAACATTTAGAGCCATCAATGTGGGCTGAGCTCCTGTGGAAGGTGGCATTTGTTGTTGTGGTGGTAGCACTCCTGCTGCTGCTGCTGCTGAGACTGACATATTTGTTATAAAATCATTATTACTACTACTATTACCATTATTGCTATTGCTATTGTGCATTTTTTGATCCATTAAATGTGCGTTTGATTTCTGTTGTTGGTAAAAAGGAAAAAAAAAAAAGAGATGAAAACATATAATTAAGATTTGGAAGGAAAGAAAACAAAAATATGAAAAATACTCACATTGAAAGCTCCTGGTACACAGTTGGCTGCCATTGAAGACATTGTTTTAAAGGAAGGTGGCGCTAGACCAGGATGAGGATGTATGCTATTCTGTTGTTTGTAGACATCATTATTTGAGCCAAGTGGTAATAGAGTTGAACTATTAATTGCTGATGTCGAGGATGATGTCGCTATTGTTGTTATTGGAGTTTGCGGTGCTGAAGTTGTTGTAGAGTACATCGATGGTAGTAGTTGTGAATGAGTTGATGGTGGCATTGAAACTCCTGATGTTGTTACAGCTGCTGCTGAGCCTATTGTTGTTTGCAATTTATTCACACTACTTGACGATAATGTGGAGGAAGTGGTAGCAGTTGTGGAGGTGGCTATAATTGTTGTGGGTGGTGTTGAGGAAATTGTGGATGCCGAGGACACTGCTACCATCATAGGTGGTATATTTGGTGTAAACGTTGTGCTTGTTGTTGTTGGTATTGTTGCCACATTTGTTGTAGACAATAATGCGGACGACATAGAGGAAGATGATTTTGTGCTTTTCTCATTTGTGTTGCCACTAACACTAGACACTTTGGAAGCATCCAATGCAAAGGAATTTCTATTCGAATTTTGTAAATTCGTTGAAGACTTTGCATTTGACATATCTGACGATGCAGCTGTAGTGGCAAATGTTGTGTTTGTTGTTATTAACGTTACCGCTGCTGTGGTAGATGCAGTATTTATTGAAGTTGGTTTTGTGGCCGGTATCGCGGAAGCTGGTGCCGTACCATCACATGTATCCATCATAATACTGCGGTTGCTACCGTTGCCATTTTCATCAGTTCTAGCAACTCCTGTTATTTTACGATCCAGACTAATACCAGTACTAGTACCAACGATACCAGCATTGCCGCTACCATTGTGATTGGTAAATGCAGGAACAACAGATGTGGTTGTATCTTTCCACAATCTTGCAGGTGTGTTAGTGGTATCCATAGGAGTGACAGTTGTTGAAGACGTCGCCACAGTGGCAGAAGACTTCATAGCAGTCGACGAAGAATCTGTTAAAGATGTCATATTAATATCTGTGCTTACAATTAAATTGTTACCACTACTATTGATGTTAATCATGTTGTTATTGCTGCTGCCGTTGCTGCCATTTCTATTGTTAAAATTACTGTTACTGTTATTTATATTGTTGTTGCTACTGTTACTGAGCATTGTGTTGTTGACATTAATTGGCGTAACACGCATGCTGTTGTTGTTATCACTAGTATTAAGACTACTGCTGTTATTGTTATCCTTGGGATGATTATTGTTAATGTGATTCAAGTTCAATGAACCAAGTCCAGCTACCACTCCGATATTTGCCATATTGGCTCCATTATTTCCTCCAGCACCTGCACCGCACATACCCCGTACGGGATGTGGCTGTCCAGTATCTATGATCTTTGGCATTTTGATTTCTTCAATGCTGTATGTACATGTCAGCTCCTCCAGCGCAGATAAACGTTTCTCTTTACGCTTTTGGCCCAATTTTATTGCAAACTGTTTAGGATGAAGTAAACAAATAACATTAGACTTAAGATTAGATAATAAAATCAAGTCATTTGTGCATAAGTAAGTATGTACTAACGTTGAAACATTTTCTTTTCAAGTTTTAAATTAAGAGCGCCTCTTCCATTAAAAATTTCTTTTTTAAATAATCATTATTAAGTATGTACTTGGAATTTGTAGAGGTTTTCTACATTTGTTGAAGTATAAGTTATAATGATTGTAACAGTTTGATCAAAAAAAATTATAATTAAGTAAAAAAAAAATAAATAAAAAATATAAATTTTCAATTAATTACGCTCTCATGTTTAATATTTAAGAAATAACATGAAATTACAAACGCAACTTTTAAACAAATTCTGAATGTTAACAAGGGGAAAAACTATGTATGTACACATGTACATCATAAGTACTACAAAAATGCTTTTTTTTACTAAAATCAAACGTTTCGAAAATTGAAATCAATCATTAATAGATAATAATAGCTGCCGAATGACGATGGCTACAACAATTGCATTGTATTGCACTCATTAGAATATATTGTTCTTAGTGTCATTTCTGTCGTGTCCCGTATTTATAAATATATTTTTTTAACAAATTTTAAATGTCTGCCCACAACGTCAGCTGAATGGTTTCAGGGATCAAATTATATTATGATTTGATCCAGGTTATTAAATATCTCATTTCTATCAATATTAGGGTGATCGACTCGGTTTTACAACCGGTAGAAAACCCGGTTTTTTCCTCTTTTTGCTGGCGGTTTTTTCTAAATGCTGATTTTTCGAATATCGAATACACCGGTTTTTTTATCCGAAAAAGCCGGTTTTTTTATATTTTTAAGTTTATTTTCATATATCTTTGTAACCAATCGTACCATAGTATATTGAGTACGCGAAAAGTTTCCAAAAATCAGAAAATAAAAACTAAAGAATGAAATCAGTGAAACCTTAACACACATTTTTAATTCCACCTTTCTTCATGCACAAAAAATATAACTGTTTATGATCAAGTTTGCATTTAAAAACTTGTCAAATTATGTGTACAAAATAATAGCATAATCGGATTATTAGTTTGTTTATAAATGGATTCGAAGAAAAAGTGCGTGAAAAAATAATAACAATTTTTTTAAAAAATCCCAGTCGTACTTACAAATCTATTGCAAATGAGATAAAGGTGTCACGACAAACAGTTTCGCGTGTGATAAAAGTGTATAACGAAAGTCGTAGTATTAAAAGGAACGCTGGAAGTGGAGCTAAAATAGGTATAACTGACCCACAGTTAGCTTCAAAGATTGTTAGTCTTCTAAACCAAAATCCCAACCTCTCAAACCGTAAAGCCGCCTTAAAAGCAAACTGTTCCGATTTTTTTGTAAGGAAGGTTAAAAGATATGAAGGCCTTAAGTCCTACAAGGTTCAGAAAGTGCCAGACAGAAATTCGAAGAAAAGCTTGGATGCAAAAAGTCGTGCCAAAGAACTGCTTAGAAATTTTATCAACAAATATGAGTGTTGTATTATGGATGATGAGACTTACGTTCTTGCCGACTTTTCTCAGCTCCCAGGGCGAAGTTATTATGTGGCCGATGGAAGAGGTAATGTCGATGACCAATTTAAGTTCCAAAAAAAGACAAAGTTTCCAAAGAAGTACTTAGTTTGGCAAGCTATATGCACGTGCGGAGAAAGAAGCAGTAAATTTATTACTACTGGGACTCAACACTGATATTTACATCAAGGAGTGCTTGCAGAAGAGGTTGCTTCCATTCATACGAAAACACAATAAGTCAACATATTTTTGGCCCGACCTAGCGTCGTGTCATTATAGTAAATCTGCAGCAGAATGGTATGAAACAAATAATATAGTGGTAGTGCCAAAAGAAGCAAATCCACCTAATTGTCCAGAACTAAGACCCATCGAACGTTACTGGGCTTTAGTCAAAAGAGTGCTGAAGGATACAAAACAAGTTGCTAATACTACTAAAATTTTTTCCCAGAAATGGTCTTATTCCAGCAATAAAGTTACTAAGGATACCATCAAAACCCTCATGGTCTCAATTCCGGAAAAGGTGAAACAGTTCATCAAAAAAAGCTGAATTTTTACAAAAAGCATTAATATTTTAATTTACTGTTATTTTATTGTTAAACCACGCTATCTTCATTAAAATGGATTAATTCGTTTCAAAGTTATTGCGTTTTATTCGTGTTAGGGTTTTATCGATCTCATTCTTTATTAAATATTCTTCAATGATATTGTAAGAAATCTATTTGTTGGTTAAAAAAACAAATGCAAAAAAAGAAAAATAATTGATCGTTAATATTATTTTTTTATAGGATATAAACCTAACATTAAAAGTTAAAGGTAATTGGAGCATAAACTAAGCTGATCGATCACTTTTAGGTGAAAAATGTAGATACAATAAAGAAAAACCAATAATCTTTACTTCCAGATCCTAATTTTAAATAATGGCATTGAGTGTCTGTCAACTTAAATTTCAATTAAACCATCAAACAAACTAGTTTATGCCTATATTTGTATGTCTGTCAGGGGTATAAGAAAAAATTTTTAAAATAAAATTTTAAAGATTTTAAAATGTATATCAAATTACAGAAATCATTTCAAACAAAATACGTTAGTGCATATTAGTTTAAAAGATCTATTTTAACATTAAAAAAATGTACAAGAGGAGATACAAAAATTAATAACAGACTTATAAGAAGTCTTATTTATGAATATATTTATTTATTGTACTTGTAAAGAGTACATTTTGTCCTTAAATTCAACTAATTTAAACCAAATTAGTCAACTGCATTCAAGTCAGTTTTTGCGTTATTGCATAATTGTGCAGCCAAACGTATATAAACTGTAAATTTCAAATTTAGATATAATTTTTATTATATTTTTTTAAAAAATTTTTTTTTAATTTTTTCTTTATATATAATACTAGAAAAGCCCGGCGCGCGTTGCTACGCCCCTTCATGAATTTTAATCGCATTCTAAATTTTAATCGAATATCAAGTGCAAGGCTAAAAACTATAACTTTTTCTTTATGAGCGTGGCACTGCCCACTTTTCTAATTACGAAACTGTATAGTCATGACAGCACAATAAGTGTACAAACTTTCAGAAAAGTCGGTCCAGTGAAAGTACCTCAAAACGATACCTTTTTTTAATGGGTGTGGCACTGCCCACTTTTCTAATGACGAAAATGTAAGGTCATGACAGCTCAGTATGTTTGCAAAGTTTCAGAAAATTCGGTCCAGTGCAAGTAGCTAAAGCTGATAACTAATTTTTTATGGGCGTGGCCCCGCCCACTTTTTTAATCACGAAATTATAAAGTCATGACAGCTTAATATGTGCGCAAAGTTTCAGAAAAATCGGTCCAGTGCAAGTACTTCAAAATTAAAAATTTTTTTAGGGGCGTGGCCCCGCCCACTTTTTTAATCACGAAATTATAAAGTCATGACAGCTTAATACGTGTACAAAGTTTTAGAAAAATCGGTCTAGTGCAAGTACCTCAAAATTAAAACTTTTTTAGGGGCGTGGCCACGCCCACTTTTCTTATCACGAAATTATTTAGTCATGACAGCTCGATATGTGTGCAAAGTTTCAGAAAAATCGGTCAAGTGCAAGTAGCTAAAACTGATAACTAATTTTTATGGGCGTGGCCCCGCCCACTTTTTTTCACCCATAAACACTCCCTGGTATGTGTACACCAACTTACCAAAGTTTGAGCCCGATCGGTTTTACAGTTTCAGAGTCTATAGCTAACACACACACACACACACACACACACAGAGTTTCACTTTTATATATATAGATTTTCTATATTCGAACCGGTTTTTTCTCAATTTTCAAAATTACAACCGGTTTTTTTTTAAATTCTAAATTTCAAACTATTTGAAAACCGGCTTCTTAAAAAAGTCGAATAATCGATCGCCCTAATCAATATACATATTTTCTTTTATAGCACCAGTTTTGATGTAAAGGCAAACGAATGGTGTTTTTCTTAACATTGCGGAATAAGTTATGAAAGGACTAAGTGATAAATGAACATATCGCTTATTTACTTCAAAAGTATCATAACCAAGAGGTAAAACTATTACAGATCTATTTCCCGACAAAAAAATTTATGACAAAAAAGTGATTTTGCAGGGCTTCAACTGGGTCTTTCGGATGAACAACATGAGGAGCATGCGAAGAAGAGTATGAGACTTTGAAACACTACTTTCGTCAATGTCCTGCGTTTAGGTGTATTAGTCACGAGAACTTTGAAGTGGGCAATATGCCAAACTTGTAATATCAAAGAAATTCAAATTGGAAATCTATTAGGAAATTACACCAAAATTACTGGGTTCTTGACCTAGTCGAAATATTTGGATGAGTTTGGGATTATGGTCAAAAAAATAGCTTCGCCAGTATTTACGCACTAGGTTAGGAACAAGCAAAGTAAGTGCGAAATTGTTTTACTATATTTGTTGTTGTTTAAAATTTTTTTTTTTTTTTCCTGTGGACTAGTCAGTAGTGTGCTGGTGCGCTAGTTTGGGGGTTGCGGGTTCGATTCCCGCCATAGACTCTGGACTTGTCTGATTCTCTTCTCTCTTTTCTATTCTATTCTTACCTTTCTATTTAGGTATCACAAAGGGATCAATATAGTGGACCCAAGTGAGCTGCACAACAGCTGCCAGTTCTACCTAAACCTGGTGATAATCGAGTATAGTGTAGGGCATAAAACCGATCTTGGAGGTAAGCCCACGGGTATTTGCCTTTCATAAGAAGAATGTTTATTTACAGATACAACATATGTACGTTTATCTAAAAATACTTTGATAAGCTTTTGAAGGTACCTCTGAATATGTTATAAAGAGACTAAGGCTAGTATTTAATAGGGGGTAATATTCCTGTACTATTTCAGATTTGGTCAGTATATATCAACTCTTTCGCGAGCTGTCTGAAAATATAACCTAATTCTGAATCTTAATTACCTTATTTTATTTGTTTGCTTCAAATAAATTATTATTTTTTAATTGATTTGACTTGCTTAAGTTTGGTTTATATTTTCTGTGCAATTGTCTTATCATTTATTATATTTTTAATGCCTTGGTTTTTATATTTAAAATAATTACATTATATCAAGGCGAATTCAATAAGGTGAACTTATTAGATCAGCTGATCATCAGCTGTTGACTACTTCTAGGGACTTCTTGTCAAATTTTTGTGTATTTTTGACATATCGTTTTGTTTTACACTAACAAAATACACGTTTGTATTTTTTCACTTTGTAGTTGATTTAGCGACGAGTTCACCTTATTAAATTCGCCTTGAATTATATTTTTATAGTTGACGTTAAAAGCATTGCAAATTTTTTTAGTATAAGTTTTTGACCGATTATGGCCTAGAGGCTAGGTTACCAAACTTAAAATAAATAAAATAAAATAAATAAATTGGAGAATTGATCGTTTTTATTTTTTACACTATACCATCAAAACAAAAACAAAAACAAAAGCTTTTTCGATATCAAGATTACTTTCAAGAAACCAAAGGTCAAACTTCATGAAAAATATATGAATCCGATTTTAAAAATTCTTTAAAGAAGTTTGACATTTAGAAGGACTTAAGGCATATTCAATCGAATTCGGCATTATGTATGTATACCTTGTTAAGTGTATCCAGATTGAATAATAAGTAATTTTAAATAATATTAAATTATTTTTACATTTTAAGTTCCTAAAGAGTGTGTATGTCAACAAGTCTTGGAAAACAGCTGTTCGAACCTGTTTTATACGCAAAAAAAATGTTTTTCATCTACATATGTATGTGAATTTTTACTTTTTAGTTCTATTATCAAATGGCAAATTAGTATTATTAAAGGTATTATTAAGCAAAAACGACTGACAGTTATTTATGTTTATCGTTTTTTTGCATTTGCTTCATTCCTAAGAATCAAACATTTCAACGATGTACAAAATCATTACTAACCCCCATACCTAAACAAAAGCGTTGAGCGTCAAGCGTTGGAGTTTTACATGTGTTTTGTTTTTGTTACAATAACAAAATACTTGCAAAATTGCAACGCTGGACGCTCAACGCTCTTGTTTAGGTATGGGCCTAATGAATTCACTCGAGATGTCACCAAATTGACAGTAATAAAATACGCACAATTGAAAGGTTATCGAAAACTAATTTGTTTGTAAGTTCCCAACTTCTCTGCCCTATGAGAGCAAACTTTAAGAACATTAAATAAATTGATAAGCTAGAAGGGCAAATATAAATAAACAATGTTTAAAGTCAAATACTGCTGTTAAGCATGAATTTTAAAACGATAAATGTACTGATGCAGTGCATGATGTGCTTACGAATAGATCTAAGATCTCATCTAACGATTGCAGAACTTAATAATTATTAAAATAGAACTGAATCTCACTAAAATTTTTGAAAAAATTTAAAATAATGAACAAAAATAATAAAAATGTATGGCTTTAAATTTTATATCACATTTAATTATCATGTTATATGCATAGGAACAAGAAATCATAATGACACAATTCATACAGTTGTGACAGGGTGCATACGAGGTCATACACCGGAGATGCAAAACTCGATATCATTCTTTAAATAATATTTAATTCATAATACAAACAGTAAAATCAAACGAAACATAAATTTTGTACAGTGACAAGAAAAAAACTCTTGAATAATTGTTTAAAAATCTGCTATCGCTGGCACACTATTATTAATTTACCGATCAGAGGGCCTAACAGTTTTACCAGCATAAAAATGCCTTGGAAATTACTATAAATTTACAAACACAAAAATAAACAAAATAGATATCTAAAATTAAAAGGTAGTAAAGAAAAAAAGTCAGCTGTTCAAATAAGATTACCTGATGAATAAATTTGCCTTGGTAAAAACCTAAAAACTAAAACTAAAAAAAAAACCTAAAACTAAAAAACTAAAAAGTATATATTTTAAATTTGCCTATAAAATGTATGTGTTTAAATGTTTCCAACATTTTTTGCAAAAATTTACATATTTTTTTAATTATATAAAGTTTTTCAAACTTCTAAATAGTTTTTGGACACTCCAGTGACATCAAATTGCCAGCCGTAGCATCGAATATTATTTTTGAGAATAACTAACAACTGTTTCGTTGTTTTTCCCGAAATTTTAAAACAAGAATCCATTTTTCCAGCTTCTAGTCATTATGGGTATCAAATGAAAGATCTTGCTAAGCAAAATAAATGAAATAAAAATTGTAGCCATTTGGGCTGTCTCTATTAAGTTTCCTTTTGTCACTATGAACCACTTTAGGCCAATAATTTGCGTTATTACTTATTTGAATATCCCATGTCAAGTAAATTTAACCGGTCAGATTAAATTTGAGGCCCAATTTTAAAGCTTAAAGAAAAAATATTTCTTTATGTTAAAGTTACAGGGTGCCCCTGTGGAATAGTCAGTAGTGTGATAGTTTGCTGGTTCGATTCCCGCCAAAGACTTTGGACTTGTCTACTTCTCTTTCTTTTCAATTCTATTATGTCTATTCTATTACAGTATCATAAAGAGATCAATACGATAGACCCAAGTGAGCTGCACAACTGCTGTCTGTTGTACCTGATCAAACCTAAAGTGACAGCTATTTAACTCCTTCTTTTTAAATTTTTTCTAAAGTTTTACATCTAATATTTTCACTAATATTCAAATTTTATTTAAACTTGAGTTGATATTTAAAATTTACTTTACTTGTATAAAGAAATTCTGAGAGAATAATCTGAATCGACTATTTGAAAGAAGAGTAGATTACATTTGTAAACCAGCTGCGGTTTAACCACCAGCTTAATTGGGCATTAATTGTGTAGATATCATCTATTTAACTCTTCCGGCTAATTGAATTCGGTAACTATTATGTTGCCTTTTTTATATTTTTTAACACAATTTTTTTTCTTGTTGATTCTTTTTCATTTTCTTACTAGCCTAAAAAAGTTTAAATTTAATTTTAAAAGTTCTTCAATTAAAAAAAAGAGTTTTAAATAAGTGTTTAAAAAGTGGGCAAAGCCACGCCCATACAAAGAATAAATTCTTTATAAACTTATTCTTCTTAATCGATTATTGGTATATAAATTTATGGTGTTTTCGTTTCTAACAAACAATGTTGCCCTTTTATTTTCGAACACTTTTCAAAGGTCACCTGCACCCTAACAAAATGCTACCTTTGTAATCAGTAGAATAGAGCAGAAATTTTCACCTTTTTTACATGATAGCTACATATATGTTTATGTAAAACTGCATTTCTTGCTTCCGTTTAAATAATTTGGGACGAAAAATTATTTTTTAACGCCAAAAAAACTTTATTATTCTTATTAAAATCGGCTGTTAAAAAGGGCAGTATTCTAACCCTTTGATTTAATTCAGGGTACGACATTTAGCATTTTTTCTCATTTTTATGGCAACTTTATTACAAAAGAACTTGTCACCGGTTATAATGTTACGTATTTTTAAGAAAAGAACACAAAAGAAGGCATAGGGCAGAAATAATGCAACATTTTCGTCAGAAGAAAATCACCATAAGTAAAGACAGTGCCATGCCATTACAAATATTTTTTTAAACTTAGTCTGAGAAAAAAGTTGCATTAAGTTAAATAAAACTCAAATCGTTCAATATACATATAAAGAATGAGATCAGTGAAACCTTAACACACATTTTTAATTCCACCTTTCTTCATGCACAAAAAATATAACTGTTTATGATCAAGTTTGCATTTAAAAACTTGTCAAATTATGTGTACAAAATAATAGCATAATCGGATTATTAGTTTGTTTGAAAATGGATTCCGAAGAAAAAGTGCGTGAAAAAATAATAACAATTTTTTTAAAAAATCCCAGTCGTACTTACAAATCTATTGCAAATGAGATAAAGGTGTCACGACAAACTGTTTCGCGTGTGATAAAAGTGTATAACGAACGTCGTAGTATTAAAAGGAAAGCTGGAAGTAGAGCTAAAATAGGTATAACTGACCCACAGTTAGCTTCAAAGATTGTTAGTCTTCTAAACCAAAATCCCAACCTCTCAAACCGCAAAGCCGCCTTAAAAGCAAACTGTTCCGATTTTTTTGTAAGGAAGGTTAAAAGATATGAAGATCTTAAGTCCTTCAAGGTTCAGAAAGTGCCAGACAGAAATTCGAAGAATAACTTGGATCCAAAAAGTCGTGCCAAAGAACTGCTTAGAAATTTTATCAACAAATATGAGTGTTGTATTATGGATGATGAGACTTACGTTCTTGCCGACTTTTCTCAGCTCCCAGGGCGAAGTTATTATGTGGCCGATGGAAGAGGTAATGTCGATGACCAATTTAAGTTCCAAAAAAAGACAAAGTTTCCAAAGAAGTACTTAGTTTGGCAAGCTATATGCACGTGCGGAGAAAGAAGCAGTAAATTTATTACTACTGGGACTATCAACACTGATATTTACATCAAGGAGTGCTTGCAGAAGAGGTTGCTTCCGTTCATACGAAAACACAATAAGTCAACATATTTTTGGCCCGACCTAGCGTCGTGTCATTATAGTAAATCTGCAGCATAATGGTATGAAACAAATAATATAGTGGTAGTGCCAAAAGAAGCAAATCCACCTAATTGTCCAGAACTAAGGCCCATCGAACGTTACTGGGCTTTAGTCAAAAGAGTGTTGAAGGATACAAAACAAGTTGCTAATACTACTAAAATTGTTTCCCAGAAATGGTCTTATTCCAGCAATAAAGTTACTAAGGATACCATCAAAACCCTCATGGTCTCAATTCCGGAAAAGGTGAAACAGTTCATCAAAAAAAGCTGAATTTTTACAAAAAGCATTAATATTTTAATTTACTGTTATTTTATTGTTAAACCACGCTATTTTCATTAAAATGGATTAATTCGTTTCAAAGTTATTGCGTTTTATTCGTGTTAAGGTTTTATCGATCTCATTCTTTACATTTTTTTTATCCCCTTAGCTTTTATGTAAATGTATGTCAGATACTATTATTTTAAAACTCATTAATTTTTAATTGTTGTTACGACCCAAATGGACTGCGAAAAAAAGTACGTGAAAATATATTTAAAACTTTTCAAGAAAATCCGTCATGGACTTTTATAAAAGAAAAAAAAAATTGAGTTGACCCACGAACTGTTCCAAATGCCATTAAACGGTATCAGGAAGACCTGCTCATTGAAAGAAAACTTGGATCAGGAAATTAAAAAAGGTCCAAGGGATATTGGTAAGGTAAAGAAGTCGAGCAACTATTTCAAAGAGTACCTAACACTTCTATCAGAAAAGCAGCGCGTAAGCTGAAATGCTCTAATAGTTTTGTCCAAAGACCCAAGACTTATGCTAGGCTAAACACATGCAAAGTTCAGAAAGTTCCAGATCGCAATTCGAACTTGGAACAAAAAAACAAGCGAGAAAATTGAAGGCAGATTTTATAAAAAAATACATACACCTGTTGTGTGGTGGATGAGGAAACATACATACTGGCAGACTTTTCTCAACTTCCCGCCAAGATTTTTATGTTGCTGATGAAAGAGGTAATGTTCAGGAAGAGTTACGGACAAAAAAACAAACAAAATTCCCTAAAAAATTTCTCGAGTGGCAAGCTATTTGCAGTTGTTGCAAACGAAGTCAAATATTTGTGGCATCAGGCACGATAAACACAGAAATTTATATCACGGAGTGCCTACAAAAACGACTTTTACTTTTTTTGAGACTGCACCGAGTGCCTGCAAACTTTTGGGCTAATTTGGCATCATGTCATTATGGAAAAGAGGCACTTGAGTGGTATTCAAAGAATAATGTAATTTTTGTACCACGAAAGGCAAATCGACCAGGAAAGGTGTCACAGAACATGACCAATTTTAAGTGTAGATAGACCACCTCTTCCAAAAAGGTTACAGAAGCAACTGTAATATCTTTAATGGAAGGACTTCCAAAAAAAAGTAGATAATTTTATAAATACGAAATAAAAAACAAGTAAGAGCGCTATATTCGGCCGTGCCGAATCTTATATACCCTTCACAACGTGTAGTCATGCAATAACAGTGGTTTGTGTCACCATTCATCCCATATGAAATACGTACATACATATAAAAACATACATATATAAAAACGTCCCATTGTAAAATTATAAATTCACGTATGTATGTTAAAAAAACAACAAAAAAAAAATTAAAAAAATATTAAAAAAAAACAAGTAACAGTGCTATATTCGGCCGTGCCGAATCTTATATACCCTTCACAACGTGTAGTCATGCAATAACAATTGTTTGTATCACCATTCATCTCATATAGAATACGTGCATACGTACACGTTAGAATAAATGTGGCATCGGATCCCAGGTGAGCCAAAAAAAATTTTTTTTTTATTTAATATATTATTTATATTTTATTATTTTTTTTTTTATATTTTTTTTTTTTAAATTTTTTAAAAAAATTTTTTTAGAAAAATTTTTTAAAAATTTTTTTAAATTTTTTTTAAAATTTTTTTTTTTAATTTTTTTTTGTGGGTTTTTTTTATTATTTTTTTCTTATTTTTAATATTTTTTTTTTTTTGTAATTTTTTTTGTTTGGTATGTTTTTTACATGTATGTATGTATGTATGTATGTTGTTGTTGTAATTGTGAAAAAACGAGGTGGTCGTGGTTTTTTGCTCATATCTTAGAAAGTTATGGGGCGATTGTGCTGAATTTCAATAGCGATTCATTCCTGGATATTTCCAAGAGATTGATACCATATACAGATCTGAGGAACATATAGTTGCTTCTAAAAGTTGATTTCAACCAACACACGGACAGACGGGCAGACGGAAAGACGGTCAGGGTTTAATCGACTCCTCTATTCATAAGCTTTCAGAAAATATATACTTTATGGGGTCGGAAATGAAAATTGTAGAAATTACAAACGGAATGACAAAGCTATATATACCCTTGTGCACCACAGGTGAAGGGTATAAAAAAAAATTATTATGTATATAATATATATAAAACAAAAAAAAAAAAATAAAAAAAAACTAAAAAAAAAACAAGTAAGAGCGCTATATTCGGCCATGCCGAATCTTATATACCCTTCACAACGTGTAGTCATGCAATAACAATTGTTTGTATCACCATTCATCTCATATCAAATACGTACATATGTATATACTGGTTAGAATAAATGTGGCATCGAATCCCAGCTGAGCCAAAAAAAATTTATTTTATTTTATTTAATATACTATTTATATTTTATTATTTTTTTTATATTTTTTTTTAATTTTTTTAAAAAATTTTTTAAATTTTTTTTTAAATTTTTTTAAAAAATTTTTTTTGTAGTTTTTTTTATTATTTTTTTCTTATTTTTAATATTTTTTTTTTTTTGTAATTTTTTTTGTTTGGTATGTTTTTGACATGTATGTATGTATGTATGTATGTTGTTGTTGTAATTGTGAAAAAAACGAGGTGGTCGTGGTTTTTTGCTCATATCTCAGAAAGTTATGTGGCGATTGTGCTGAATTTCAATAGCGATTCATTCCTGGACATTTCCAAGAGATTGATACCATATACAGATCTGAGGAACATATAGTTGCTTCTAAAAGTTGATTTCAACCAACACACGGACAGACGGGCAGACGGACAGACGGTCAGGGCTTAATCGACTCCTCTATTCATAAGCTTTCAGAAAATATATACTTTATGGGGTCGGAAATGAAAATTGTAGAAATTACAAACGGAATGACAAAGCTATATATACCCTTGTGCACCACAGGTGAAGGGTATAATAATAATATAAGTAATATATTAAATAAAAAAAAAAAAAAAATAAAATAAAATTTAAAAAAAATTTTTTTTTGGCTCAGCTGGGATTCGATGCCACGTTTTCTCTAACCAGTATACACGTTTGTATGTATGTATGTTGTTGTTGTAATGTTGTTGTTGTAATGTTGTTGTTGTAATGTTGTTTTTGTGAAAAAAATCGAGGTGGTCGTGGGTTTTTGCTCATATCTCAGTTGTTTATGTACCGATGTTTCTGATTTTCAATACCGATCTACTCCCGAATATTTCTGACATTTTAATACCCTACCCGGGTCCAACCTATGTCCGGGGGCTTCAAAAAGTTGATTTCAACATACACAAAGACAGACTGACCGTCAGACGGACAGACTGACAGAGCTTAATCGACTCCCCTATTCATAAGCTTTCAGAAAATATATACTTTATGAGGTCGGAAATGAAAATTGTAGAAATTTCACACGGAATGACAAACCTATACATATATACCCTTTTTCACTGTGTGAAGGGTATAATTAAGATTAAAGCGGTTATTTTAAAAACGTAAAATTTCCGCCACATACCTAAAGCACCCGATTACCTGATCGAACAAAACAAATATTTTTTGGAAGATCAGTCATATTGCCTAAGGAATGCTTAAATTTAAGACCACAAAGAGCAGACACAAAGCAATGCGATAAACCTTTATTTAACAATGAATTGAACCTTTACAACATGATGTCGAATAATGCAAAGATTAAATCAAATATACATAAATACTTTTAGAAAAAAAAAATAACAAAATTTAATTTTTTTTAATTAGAATACATTAGGGTCATCGATTCGGTTTAACAACCGGTGGAAAACCCGGTTTTTTACTCTTTCAACTGGCGGTTTGTTCCAAATGTTTATTTTTCGAATGTCGAATACACCGTTTTTTTTACTCGCAGAAGCCGGTTTATTTAATTTTTAGTTTTATGTTCATTAATCTTTGTAACCAAACGCACCATACTATATTTATTACTCAAAAAATTTAGAAAAATCAGAAAATATATTAAATAATCTTCCATAATAGAAAAAAGAAATTTATTTTTGGTTTTAAAAACAAATGTAAAATAAGAAAAATAATTAGGTTAAAAATTTTTTGTTTTAAATGGAGAGCAGGTATTTTATACGTTGTTGCGCTTATAATTTGCTGTGATAATCAGCTGTTCAGTTAAGTTTTTTTACCAAATTATTGTACTTTTCAATACTTTTTGATCTCATTTTCAAATTTTACGAAAGCTAGCGACTTGTACTAAAGACTACCCATAGCTTAACTAATATCTCTGATAACATATGACTTGTATACTAAAATAGTTTGGCACACAAAGGGTCATTATTACATCTTGCCTGTAAGGTTGACTACCGTGACCAATGAAGTGACTTTTTTATATTTTTCATTATTAAAAACTCCTTGTAACAATTTTTTTATATGGCAGTTGCTTTAAACAAATTAATTTAGTTCTTAAAAAATGTAGTGGCAACAATGTCAATTTATACATTTTATTTACAAAACGAAATAAAATGTTTGATGATAAAAGTTCGAAGTAGAAAAAAGATATATAAATCAAATAATGGCATTTTTAAATTTATTAACCTAACCTTAAAAGTTCAAGATAATTGAAGCATAAACTTATCTTTTCGATCACTTTTAGGTAAAAAGTGTCTGCCCTTTAACATCTTTATTTTATATAACGGCATTTTATTATAATGCCGTTGAATGTGTGTCAAATTAAAATGCAATTAAACCATAGAACAAGCTAGTTTATACCTATATATGTATCTCTGTCATGGGTATAACAAAAAATTATATTTTATGTATTCGACCGGTTAACCGGTTTTTTCTAAATTTTCAAAAGAGCAACCGGTTTTTTTTTAAATTCTAAATTTCAAACTAGTTGAAAACCGGTTTCTTAAAAATGTCGAATAATCGATCACCCTAGAATATATACATCTGTAGCTCAAGGCATATTTATATCGAGTCGTATTACAGCTCTGGTCGGGTCAAGAGCTCGCGCGTCATTGCCATTATCTCTTAAGGGCAATCAGGCCGTCCTTTTCATCCGTCTTCGAGAGTTTTACGTCTCACTCTCGCGTGGTTAATTGTGTGGCGTCGCGTAACTGTGCTTTGGATACAGTTTCCAGACTATTCTACAATTAACCACGTGCATTTATTTTAATTGGATTAACTGGAGGAGTACCAACTAAACTCATAATTTATAACTGGAGGAGCACCAACTAAACTCATAATTTACAACTGGAGGAGTACCAACCAAACTCAAATTATTCTAACTGGAGGAGTTCCATAAAACTCAGTATAATTTATTGTTCAGATGTCTCCGACTTCCTATACAAAGGTATAGGTCGACTTGCGGTGACTGAACCAACGTTTTTTTAACTGGAGGAGAACCATACAACTCAACTTTAATTACTGTTCAAGTGTCTCCGACTTCCTATACAGAGGTATAGGTCGTTTTACGGAGCCGGAACCAACGTGGAATACCCTGGCTATTTGGTCAAGAACCTCTGCCAATCAATTTTAGAGTCAAAAAAAAAAAAGGCATATTTATATATGTAGCTATGTAATAATTGTTAAATTAAATTAAAATGTAATTTAAGAACTAATAATAAAAAATTATAAAAATCACAGCAACTTACGAGGAAAACTGTTTCAGCGATAAGAAATTTAAATTTTCTAAGAAAACTTTACTCACCTCTAAGTCTTCGTATGTTTTAAACTCTAATATAGCAAAGCCGTCGATAATTTCTTCTTCTAAAACCGGTGACCTTGGTAATTTCCTTCGAACCGGCGGTGGAGGGCGAGGCGGTGGTTTGTCGCGCGGCAGTAGCAGTGTTGAAGACGACGATGTCGATAAGAGATCTTCATCTAATGATTCGCCCTCGCTGTCGCTAGGGCTTGCCATTAGAGCGGAATGACAGTCGGGCGAGTGGGGGGGATTTAAAAGTAAAGATGCAATACTGTCGGTTGGTGGTAGTAGAGCATTGTTGTTGTTGCTGCTACTACTGGAACTTGTTGTAAAAATGCCGCTTGAATTGTTGCTGTCTTCGCCCATGCTGTTGGCACTACTAGCTTGATATAGTTGATTGCCGGTAATGGTTGTTGTTGCTGACGTTAAATTGTTATTGTTGTTGCTGTTGCTTGTATTGTTATATTGTGCAGGATTCTGGGAGTTATTATTTGGATTTGGATTGTTTGAATTTGGCGCTGTAATGGAGTTTTGCGCGCTGTTGTTACTGAGACTGTTAGGCGTGTTAGTCGCAGTGCGATTGTCACGTTCAGCCTGTAGACGTTGTGCCCGCTCACGTCTCCGTTTCTGTTGACGCTGCTGTTTTGCATTTAAGGAAGCCGACGTGTTGTTATTCGATACGAGATTATTGGAATTATTACTGTTGTTGCTCAAATTGGAAGTATAACCATTTGTGGCTGCTGCTGCTGCAGCCTGAGCTGCTGCCACTATCGAGAGTTCGGTATCAGAATCAAAATCGCTGTTACTAGGACCAATTGTAGGCGGTTGTAATGTCGACTGCATATTCATATTGTTATTGCTATAAAAATTTCCCGCCTGCATTGTTGGATTAATACTCAGAGAATTAACTAAGCTGCCCATAACTCCACCACCAACAGATTCTGTCAACTGGTTAGATTGGTTTAGACTAGTTAATCCGCCTCCTACCAATCCTGTACTCAAATTACCAGCACTATTGCTATTATGCATGGCATTTAATGCAATTTGTGGCGAGGGAGGTGGTAAATGTAGTTGATCGTTACTGCCAGTTGATCGTAATAAACCAGCTCCTGCACCACCAACTCCGGATCCTCCACCGCTCGATAATCCCAAGCCACTATTATTATTTGATGATGACAATTGCGGTGGTAGGCATGCATTGTTAGTCGAATGCAAATGATTGGAACCAGTTGACTTATGATCCTGTGTATTGCTACTGTTGTCCATTACGGGAGCTATAACACAAAAGATTCAAAGTAATTTGTTGCTCTTGGAATTGGCCAGCATGTTAGGCAACAGATCTTTGATCCAGCTAGTGATAGAAAATATCAATACGTGTTAAGATTAAAAAAAATTTTAAAATGATGTTAAGAACATCGAAGTAAAGATACGCAATGAAAGTCTGGACGTCAGTCGCTTGAAAATCAGAATGTAGACAATATGCAAACAAGAGTGGTTTTCTTTTTGATTTCGTTGCTTTTTTATTATTCTTGTTTTTTTTGCAGTTTTCTTCACTCAAAAACACACGTCCAAAACTTCAATTGAAAATACGGTAAAAAATCGATTGATGTTCCGTCTTCGTCCTCGTCGTTGCTACTTTTTATTTAGTTGCCGACTCTTTTTGTTGTAATTATGTTTTTGGTGTAGTTGTTGCTTATATTTGATGATACTGTTGTTACTTTTGCTGCTGCTGCTGCTACTGTGTTTTCGCACTATTTACTCTATTTCTCTGCTTTCAATTCTTTTACACAATTACACGACGTTTTTCTTCTTTTTTAAATGTTTTATAAAATTCTATTGATTTTTTCCATTACTTTTATTTTTAATTTTTCTTCTATTTATAATACAAACAAAAATTATTAATTATTATTAAATTTAAATGCATTTATTTAATACAATACACAACTTTTTCTTTTTTAAATAAAAACTTGCATATTTTAATAGGTAGGTACATTTCACACAATCTTTCTATTATAATTTACACACACTTCTTTTTTTCCTATTGCAGTCATTTATTTTGCACATATGAAGGTATATACACATAATTTTTTCAAGTAGGTACTCACTTATGCATTTGTTTAAATCATTTTATAAAATTTATTTTAAATTAATTTTTACTTGTAGATCTTTTCTTGTTAAATTAACGTGTTTCTTTACGTTTTTTCTTTCATTGCAAAAAATATCTGTATAAATTTCCATTACAACATTTTTCTCACATCTTTTCAGAGTATTTATTCGTTTTTATAAACCATACATACACTAGAATACGAAAATCTTATATATTTTCTTGTCGCCTTTTATTTTGTCTCTTCCATTTATTTTTTAATAGTGGTTTTTTGCATTTCTCTTTTATTATTGACATAGCTGTGTTTCATCTATACAGTTATCTCTATCTAACATGTGTCCGAAATGAGAATAATCAATATTTTGTTTCTTAGTTTTCAACGGTCTCTCTGTCTTGTGTGGTGTATACTATTCTAATCATAATAGGAATAATAGAAAATATACAAAAACATCAAAAGCCCGGTGTTAGAGTTGCCGTTTTATGTCTTTGCAAACAAATTTTTTAAATACATATAAATAGGTATAAAATACATACATACTCACACTTGCACGTTTGAAATGTTTATGCAAATTTTCATATTTGACAGATGCATTAGATTAGAGGGAAAATTTTGTTTTTTTGATATAGGACTTCTGTTTTACCAATTAGAATTATGTACTTATTTTAACAAAACAACCAATCCTAATAACATAATAAAAGTGAATGTTTGTATGTTTGGATATTTGTTAATCATGCAAAAACGGCCAACGGAACTTAAATTAAATTCGACATAGGTACAGAAAGATTGCAACCTATATTAACTCATAGGATACTTTTTACACCAATAACTAAGCAGGAGAATTCGCGGGCGCATGATACTTTGAAACAATCATTATCATTCAGCAAATGTTAGGTAAGGCGCTGATTTAAAAACGTACCGCATTGAAAATTTGTTTATTGCTTTGTTGATTAATATGTTTATAGGTATACCTACATATCTACTTGCTATCTTATTTAGTTGATTACTTATGTATGTATATACTACTATTAAAAAGATGTACTTACATATATCTTTTCTGTGATTAAATAATAAAAAAAACAAATTACTCATCACTGACAATAAAATTTAGTTGTGTAGGTAAGTAGGTAGGTAAGATGCAGATATATTAAAAATTAGCTTCATTATTTAAATAAAAATATTACATTAAATATTCCTACCTAGGTACCAATTCATAGGTACATATGAGTATGAACGTGAATTCAATGCATACATATGTAGTTACAAAAATTAGCGCTCTATATAAAAACCCTTATGAGTACTGTTCACATTACACAAATTCATAAGATTATCCCTTAGACATAGATACTGTCCAGATTTTTTAAGAAATCCTAGTAAGGGCTTTTACTAATTTTTTTTTAAATGATTTGATACCTATTTTTTGCAATAAAGTAACTTTTATATCTACCTATTAGTGGGTCTGTTTTCCTGCACTACCACTTACACCAAAAATTGGTTTATACAATTTTTTACAGTAATTTTTACTATAACTTATTTAATTCAGTCTTTTCTAGACACATTAAGACTTAAATAACCTGAGCAAAATTTATTTATGAAAGATTTAAGAATTTTTAAAAACAGGGTTTATAAAATATTAATTTAAATGTTAAAACAAAATTATTTTATGTTGTAGGTACCTACCTACGTAAATTAAATTTATACGAGTTTAAAAAGTAGGATTAATTAAAAAAGGCTTTTTATACAATTATGTAGTTAGGTTGATACCTACATACATATGTAGGTAGGTAGGTACCTATATGGCTTTAATATAAATAAATCAAAAATGTGTACCTAGGTATATGATGTTGATCAGAAAATAATTACTCAAATTGTTAATTCGAAGTAAGAAATTATTGCTATGTAGAAACAAACATAATACAAGTGCGCTATACTTCTCTTTAAGATAGGTAGTAAATTTACAACATCGTAAAAAGGTAAGTTTTCATTTAGTTTAAAAAATCTTAGTTAAAACGAAAGAACACATCATAAGCAACAAAATGAAAAAAAAAACAATACATTACAAACAACAACTACAGACACAAAATAATAAAATAAACAACAGAATGTGTGAAAGCAAAAGAAAAAAAAACATTGCAAGAAGTTTATTAACCGCAACTACTTAACTAAATACAAAACAAAAATGTTAAAAAAGACAAAGAGAAAAAACAAAAAACAAGCTAAAAGTAACATAAAATGTTTTGTTGTTTTTACCATTAGGATTGTATCTAAATATTTAATATTTTTTACCATTTTTTTCACGTTTAAATTTTATTAATGAATATTTTATGTTTTTTTCCGTGTCTCCCTTTTTTGTAGTATCTTCTTCAATCGGATGTTAAACGTGAGAATAGAGAAAACGTAATAATGATGTATTTAGTGTGTTAAATAAAACTTAATATAGAAGATACACATGAAGAATTAAATCAGGAGTAAAAGCAAAAAAAAGGACGTGTTCCTTTGCTCAAACGGACATACACACACTCTTGCACTTAATTATAAACACGTACGAACACACTTAAGAGCATAAAAACGAACTTTTGTTTTTTTCTTATTGTACATTTTGCAAAATTATGCCAAAGCCGTATGTACAACTATCGTACTCGCACTCTCAATCAATCGTTTAGTCAGTCAACCAGTTTGTCAGTCAGTCACTCAACTTTATAGATGAAAATAAAAGAAAAATTAAAATAGAAACCACAAAGTACAAGAACGAAGGATAAAACTGGAGATGTAAATTTTTTTTTGTATGTGCAATAATAGTTAGTTTCTACGAAAACTTTTACTGTGTATACGTATATTAATAAATTTATTTTTATACATAATATAGATAACGACACATTTTATTTATTCAATTAATTTTTTTGTTTAATAGAAAAAAACATTTTGTGTGTATTTCTTACATCGGTTAATTTTTTTCGTTAATATTCACTATTTCAGTCAATGTATAATATATCTTTCCCTTTCTTACGTATTTGTTTTTAAATGGGTTTCTATTTTCTCTTTAGAAGCATCCCGCTGCGAAAACATGCATTAAGAAAAAAAAAAAAGAGTAATTTTTCAGAGTTTATGTTTGACAAATTCTGTTGAATTTGTTTTAATTTATTAGTGCATTTCATATTTATTCGATTGTGCGTTAAATCATTTACGTTTTGATCAGTTTTTATTAAATATTTTTCACTTTTTCTTAATTTATTTGACCGAAACAAATTTTCTAGGCGAGCCCGACCGAACAAACGCTTTACGAAGTTTTACCGTGAGATTGTGAATGATAACTCTTTGTTACGAAGTGCTTGACAATTTATTAACAGACTATTGTGAATAAAACTTAAATATTTGAACACAACATCAGCTGAGAGCGATTTTTTTATATTATATTATTATTTTATAAGCATTTTTATACTTTTAAAATTAGCGCTTGTGCAATTTGCACAATTGCGTTGCTTTTCCATTTCACTTTTGACTTTTAAGCATAAACTCTCATTTATTTAATTTCTAATTATAGTTGATACTAATAATATAGAGTTTTTGTTTTGTTTGTGTATTGTTCTTTTATATATTCTTAAAGGAATTTAAGGGCGTTAGGCTTTCTTGTAGTTATACCATTCTTAGTGAGATTAAGGTATATATACATTTCTAAAATTTTCATAGCCCCTTCATATGATACCCATATTTTTATATCCTTCACGTTGTGAAAAAGGGTATATATGTACATATAGATATGTCATTCCGAGTAAAATTTCTACAATTTTCATTTCCAACCCCATAAAGTAAATATTTTCTAAAAGCTTATGATTAGGGGAGTCGATTAAGATATGTCCGTCTGTCCATATGTACGTTGAAATCAACTTTTTGAAGCCCCCCGACATCGCCTGGACCTTTATTAAAATATTGGATATATTCGGGAGCAGATCGGTATTGACAATCAGAAAAATCGGTGCATAAACAACTGAGATATAAGGAAAAAACCACGACCGCCTCGTTTCTTTCACAGCAACAACATACAACACATATAAACGTGGTAAACTGGTTAGAGTGAACGTGGCATCGAATACCAGCCGAGCCAAAAAGAATTTTTGTTTTTATTTTTTACTTGCAAAATGCATTCTGAATTTTAATTGAATATCAAGTGCAATAAGCTTAAAATTATAACTTTTTTTATGGGCGTGGCATTGCCCACTTTTTTAATCACGAAACTGTATAGTCATGACAGCTTAAAATGTGTGAAAAGTTTCAGAAAAATCGGTTAAGTGAAAGAAGCTAAAAATTATAACTTATTTTTTATGTGTGTGGAATTCCCCAATTTTCAAATCACGAAAGTGTATAATCATGACAGCTACATAAATATGTGTGCAAAGTTTCAGAAAAAGCGGTCAGTGCAAGTACATTAAAAATTATTACTTACTTTTT
Source organism: Phyto melanocephala (assembly GCA_941918925.1). Classification (NCBI taxonomy): domain Eukaryota; kingdom Metazoa; phylum Arthropoda; class Insecta; order Diptera; family Rhinophoridae; genus Phyto; species Phyto melanocephala. The sequence goes on along the minus strand of OW799234.1, from coordinate 131,591,316 downwards.
ACTTTACTTTTTACCATCTTAAACACTCCCTGGAATGTGTACAACAACTTGCCAAAGTTTGAGTCCGATCAGCTTTACGGTTTCGGAGTCTATAGCTAACACACACACAGAGTTTCACTTTTATATATATAGATAGATAGTATTTATATTTTTATTTACTTTTTTTTAAATTTTTTTTTTATTTTTTTTAAATTTTTTTATTTTCGGAAACATACATACGTAAACTCAATTTATAATTTAACTAGGGATGTTTTTATATATGTACATGTATGTACATATATGTTTTTGTATGTATGTGAGTATTTCCTATGAGATGAATGGTGATACAAACAATTGTTATTGTATGGCTACACGTTGTGAAGGGTATATAAGATTCAGCATGGCCGAACACAGCATTCTTAATTCTTATATGTATTCTTCTGGCTAAGTTCTTCTTCGATTCCAATATTGAGGTGGTTAAAGTAGGTACATTTTTATATCCTTCACCTGTGATGACCAAGGCTATACATATATAGCTTTTTCATTCCATTGTAATTTCTACAATATTCACTTCCGACCCCATAAGTTATATATTATCTGAAATCTTATGACGACTGAACCATGTCCGTCTATCCGTGTGTTGATTGAAATCAACTTTTAGAAGCCCCCACATGCTATTCAGATCTGTATGTGGTATCAATCTTTTGTCAGTATCTGGGAATGAATTATTATCCAGAAAGTTCGCCTAATAACTTTTTAAGATATGAGGAAATGAACACGACTGCCTATTTTTTCCCCATATTTTTACTACAAAAATCAAAATTTTTCAGCCCTATGTTTAATTTATAGGTACGATATGCGCCTGAAGTTAATCTTAAAAAATTTTTAATAAATCGATTACTTACCGGTAAACTTATAGGCAAAAATAATTTTGAAAAATATATTTTTTTTAATGTCAAGTTATTAATTTTTGGACATGTTTTATTTATTTATTCTATATAATGTAAACTGATTAGATTTTCGTTAGACATGTCTATTCATCAGGTAATTGCTGTTAGGATAGAATATTTTTGTTTATATTTTACATACATATATGTGGTGTGACATTTGAAATATATGAGGGGAGAGAATTGTTTTTTACGTATAGGCTATGACAGCTAAAGTTTAACATAAGTGAAGAAAAAAAATCAGCCGAGGAATTAAGACTACTTGATGTAAATAAACTTGCCTTTGTAAAAGTAATAATAAAAGATGTCTTGGAAACTCTGTCAACGATACCGAGTACCTTACCATACTTAAACTACTCGTTTCTATACTTTGGTTAGCGTGGTTTTGATAGGAGTATTATCTCGATTTTTTCGTGAAATTAAAAGAAAAAAATATTAAATTTTTGAAAAAATAGCATTGAAGTCAACTATAAGAAGATGGCGCTAAGAAAAAACTGTCAATACATCATATTTACCTGAAAATTTGTGAATTAAGTTTTTCTAAAAAAAATTGAGAACAGTGTGCAAAAGTGTGTTACAAAAGAAAAGGAAAGAGCATCGAAAAGTTGAGAATATAGGAGTTAACTCACCACGATTACTGGGTAATTAGAGACGAAAACTGACATTTATTATACATTGACATTTGCTTTTAATATGTCAAATTATATACAAAAAGAAAAGCAAAAAATACACGAGCGGTGTTAAGAAGAAAAAGATAATTTTTCGTAATGGATCAAAATTTCTAACTAAAAAAATAATTCTTATGCAAAAAAATCAAACGAAATACATAAGTAAATCTAGATCAAAAGACTTGCAATTTTATTTTCTTTAAAAGATCTTAAAAATAATATGAAATTCTGAAGTTTACAATTTTTTTCGTCTCATCAATTTGCAATTTTCTTCGTCATAGCCGTTAAGGTCGTGTCTGCCTTAATACATTTTTTGCACGCTTTTTCGATATATTTTTTCTAATTAAAAAGTGTGTGTGTGTGTACAACGGCGTGTTATTTCTTATTGCTATTAATTTGATATATGGTGTATAAACTTTTTTAAATGGAATTTTGAGAAAAACGAAGAATTATAAGAAAAGAGCAAATTAACAAAATGCAAAAATAGGCTACTGCAGACGGCCAAATTAATTTTTGCAAAAAAAAATAAGGCAGATATATAGAGGTATTGTTTCTAATATTTTTTTTTGTGTTTTCTAAATGTCAAACTACATAGTAAAGAAAACATTAAATTATTATTTATAGCCTAATTTGACATTAAGAAGTAAAACTTTTGATTGCAGAAGTGAGTTTACCTTGTTTATGTGCAGCATTGAGAATAAAAAAAAAAACAAAATTATAAAATACATATAAATTGCATCAAAAACATTAACTAAAATAAGAAACAAAAACTAAAGTTTATTGTGTTACAAATTGAAGAATAAAAAAAAAATATATATAGAGACGAACAAATTGTGCAAAGAAAAATACCTTTTATATGTTGAGCCAGAATTTCATCAAACAAGTTGCAGTTTTATTTATAATTTGGCCTTAGAAATGTCAAGCAATAGCTAAAATAACAACAACTTTATTTAAAATATATTTACATATTTATAACGCAAATCAATTTGCTAAGAATATATAGTACATACATATGTATATACCTACATACATACATATTTATTAAAAATAGGCATTTCGAGACATTTACTTCAAGGATTATAAGTTTGTTCTATTCGTTTGTCTTATAAATAATTTTAATTATTGTTTTTCGTTTGTCTACAACTGATTTCTACAACTGCAAATGTTCAATAATATTGTCCATTTATGGTCAGAAAATCGTGCACATCGACAAGAAGTAAGTTGGATTTAATTTTTTCTATTAAACTGTTTTTATTTTAATTTTTACAAACATATTTTCAATCCTAGTTTGTTTTAAAACTTTGTTAAATATCGTAAGTAACAAATGTGGTAGGAATTATTTAGGTAGGTAAAAAGACTAAAAAAAAATGAAATTTAAAATTACGGTATGTGATCGTGACTGAAATTTTATAACTATTTCTAATTAGAATCTCTATAATAAAAGCACTGTGAATTCAAACGTTCTAGTAGAATTTTGATAGCTTTGAAACGCCACAATTTTTGGCCATAGCTTTATTTTCTTAAGCAACCAATAATTTATGTTGTTAAAATAGTACGAATGGTCCGTTCAACGATGGTTATAACTGTTAAATCATAGCAGTAGAAATAACGAAATCATGAAATAGGTCAAATGTAAATAAATACCTAGTACTCATGTACTTAAAATAATAAAAAGAAAGTCATACTTGACGGTTTTGTTTATATGCTCACATCAATTTTGAATTAACCATAATTATGTATTTTATCTTGGCTACTATTACCTAAAAGAAATATTTTTAAAAAACAAACAAAATATTTTTACCAACATATTTTTTTTTTTTCAATTTCAATTTATTTATTTATTACAATAACAATAACCTAGCCTATGGGCCATAATCAGTTACAAACCTCTTCTATTAAAAAAATAACTACTTAGAAACATATAAAAATAGAAAAAAATTTAAATAAAGATAGAGCAACGAATTTTTATGAAACATTTTTAGGAAGATTTGAGAAATATACCTAATCAGGGATGTATTGGAATCCTATTACTCACAAAATTTGATTTGAAATAAGTATAAGAAAACTTACATTTGTAGAATTAATTTTGATATTTTTGTTATACCAACGTATGCATTCTCTATGATCAAATTAATTATAATGTGACTTGAAAATAACATATAATATTAAATATAAAGACTAGAATGGTACAATTTCTTTAAGTATGGGGCTTATCGGAAAGCTGTTCAATTGGTGGAAAATTGGGTTTACAATTATTATTCCATAATGATGAATGGTTTCAATATTATTCAATATAGAAAAAAAATGTTTTTGTACCCATCTCTTTGAAATTATTAATTTTCTTTAATTGCAAATAGGACTCGGAAAAAATATACATACCTAGGTATTATGCCGAAAACTATGTACATAATTAACAAAATTTATAAAAATACTTTAAGGCAACATTCAATTTAAGGTTTTATATTAATTTTTTCTTTTTTTTTTTTTTGTTAAATTTAAACTTTTATTTAATTTCATTTTAAAATTAGCACTTTTAAAATTATTTACTTACTAAATTAGATTTACTTCCGCACAAATTGCGACAAAGGTATTAATGCATCTGGCATACATATTGACTTGTAATTTCCGTTAAATATTGTATTTTTATTTTAAATTAAAATGTAATGCTACTAATTGTTTTGTCGCATTTTATATATTAATCATTTAGGGACCTATTGGTTCGATTAAGTGAATACATTTTTTTTAGATAGCTAAAAAAAATAAAAGCATTGTAAATTTTTTTAGTAGAAGTTTGTGGCCGATTATAGCCTAGAAGCTAGGTTACCAAACTTTAAATAAATAAAATAAATATACATATATTTATATGTACGTATATACATATGTAGGTATAAAAAAGACTTAAAAAAAACTATAACTTAAAGGATTTTGAAAACACTAATGATTTCAAAATTAGCGTGTCATTTGAGATCATTTTTTACATGAATATATTAATGAACTGCACTCCAGTCTAATAAGTGTACAGATCTCATGAATAGTTGGCGAAAAGCATCCGATGTTTCATGAGTCGATTTAGTTTGTTTACATGACTTGTATAAGATATTTTGCATGATGTTGCTTTTATTTTTAAGCACATCATTTATGACAAATTTTTTCGCATTAAGGGAGTAGAATGTAGAATGAATGCTCTTATACTAATATTTTAAAGTCTTCAAAATGTAATTCACTTTGCACTACTTCCAATTTTTTATTTATTTTTGCTGAGTATTTATTCAACACACCAATACAAAGACTTCCAGGCCAATTTATAAATATGTATTACTTAGTAATAAAGAACCTAAGTAATTAAGTTTATTGTCATAATGCCACAATTTTTTCAGCATTTTTTTAAATAAATGAAAAATTACTATTGCATACTTTTAATAGTGCGATTCAAGAAATATTTTTTAAATAAATAAGTAAATAAATATTAATGCATCAGGTAGTCTTGATTCGTCAGCAGATTATATTTTCTTTTATAATTTTAGACTTCAGCTGCCAAAAGTCCATAAATAAAAAACAGTTCTTTCTCTTTCATATTTATTTCAAATGTTATTTTTTTTTTTAAAAATACTATTTCAAAAATTTACAAACGAAAATCAATTTTTTCAACTTCTAGACAACCGGGAGAGTCAATATTTATTTAATTATTACTTCTGTTATTACAATACAACAAGAACAAGTCTAATTAAGGGTGATTTTTAGCTATTTTCTTTTTGCCAACACTGGTTTAAACAGCTGATGCACGTTACATGAGCTTGACTTGCATAACAATGGACTTATTGAGAGGCGAGTTCGGTGAACATTTTATTTCATGTTCGGGACCGGTCAATTGGCCGCATAGATCGTGCGATTTAACGCATTTAGACTATTTTTTTGTGGGGTTATGTTAAAGCTCATGTCTATACACACATGTCCGCTTCAACTGACGCATTGGAAGACAACATTGAAGCAGTTATTCATGAGATACCGGCCGAAATGTTGGAAAGAGTATGCCAAAATTGGACTTAGCGGTTGGACCATTTGAGGCGCAGTCACGGTCAACATTTGCATGAAATAATCTTCAAACATTAAATTATATGGACCGTACTATCGATTCAAATAAAAAAATTTTTTAAATTTAATTTAATTTAATTTTTTTTTTCAACTTTCCTATAGCTCTTAAAAAATCACCCAATATTAAAGTATTGCTTATAAGTATACTCAATGGTCCATTAATTAAATCATTTAATTATATTAATTTATTAAAAAAACAACAAATTTTAGACTTTAATGCATCGAAAAAAAAATTTTAAGAATTTTCTTCTGCAAATTTTTAATTAATGTTATACATACATACACATGTATATAATTTTTTTCTATTTTTAAATTTAATTTATTTTATTATGATTTACTTAATTAAATGCATTTACAGTGCGAGACAAATATGAGTAAGTGTTTGTCGGCATAATATCGGGATCAGTGAGTGTAGCGTTTGGTTTTCTATAAACGAATTTAGGTACATCCAACAAAACTAATTTTATTTATTTATTTATTTATTTATTTATTTCAGTATAAAGAAAGCCTTCATTATTATGTAAATGTCTTCGGTCTTTTTGTATCAATATGTTGTTTTAATTTTTTTTAGCTAAAGATCATTTTTTAATATAAAAATTATTATTATCTTATTCCGATATTTCGCTACCACATTGGGTAGCTTCTTCTGGGAAAGTTTTTACATTTAACACAAATAACACAATTAAAAATTTAAAAAAAAGATTTTTTTTTTTTTGAAAAAGGCGGGACAATTTTTTGTCAAATACATTCTATATGTATTTGAATTTTCGTTTATATATTTTAAATGTAAACAAAAATATTAAATAATAATATTAAATAATATTAAATACCGGAATAAAATAATAATAATTTTTTTTATAAAAAAGTGATCTTTAGCTAAAAAAAATTAAAACATCACATTAATTTTGAATTTATCTGTTCGAACTACATGATTTTAATCATCAGAAAATAAAATTGGGAAATAAAATCATATAACGAACTCTTACACATACATATACTCTATATACATACATATTATATTTATACCCTTCACACAGTGAAAAATGGTATATATAGGTTTGTCATTCCGTGTGAAATTTCTACAATTTTCATTTCCGACCCCATAAAGTATATATTTTCTGAAAGCTTATGAATAGGGGAGTCGATTAAGCTCTGTCAGTCTGTCCGTCTGTCCGTGTGTATGTTGAAATCAACTTTTTGAAGCCCCCCCAATATCGCATGGACCCGGGTGAGGTATTAAAATATCAGAAATATTCGGAAGTAGATTAAAAATCAGAAACATCGGTTCATAAACAACTGAGATATGAGCAAAAACTCACGACCACCTCGATTTTTTTTCACAAAAACAACATTACAACAACAACATACATACATACAAACGTGTATACTGGTTAGAGAAAACGTGACATCGAATCCCAGCTGAGCCAAAAAAAAAATTTTTTTATTTTTTTTTTTTAATTTTTTTTTTATTTTTTATTTAATATATTATTTATGTTTTTACTATTATTATTTTTTTATATTTTTTTTTTAATATACATACGTAAATTTATAATTTTACAATGGGATGTTTTTATATATGTATGTTTTTTATATGTATGTACGTAGTTCATATGGGGAATGGTGATACAAACTACTGTTATTGCATGACTACACGTTGTGAAGGGTAGATAAGATTCGGCATGGCCGAATATAGCAATCTTACTTGTTTTCATTAGTCTGGATGGAATATTGTTCTTTAGACTTTAATAAATAAATAAATAGATAAATGCATTCTATTCTTAGGAAAAAATATTACAATTAAGTGGTTGCGTCTACTCTGTCAAATATTAGTCGAGTGTGAACATACATACAGACGTTTATATAGTGAAATAAAATTATTTACTTCTTAATTAACGCCCATCACCTTTCAGCTCTACAATTCTTAATTATATATGTATGTATGTATGTACAAATGCATATGTATTTTGTATTTTTGTAACATTTGCTCTTATCAGAAGTCTCGTGATAAAGCCAAGTACACGCATACTATGATTTGCATAAAAGATGTGTTTTTTAAATTATTATTTAAAAAGGTTGGAAATGAGTATTGGGAGTCGGTACATAAGTATTCCAAAAAACTTTGTGAGATAAGATATCTGTGCTCATGAACGAACATGTGTATGAAATAAAAAATGCAAAATTCAAATAACTTTTCTTTGCCAAACTTTTCTTTTTTTTTCTAATCAAAATCATTTGTTTTCATAGAGAGCTTTTTAGCGATCGCAAAATGTGCAAGTTTTGTTTGAATAAAAAAAGTACTAACAATTATTTTAAAAGTCCTACATGTGTATGAATACGTTTTGTAAAACTAAATTTTTCTTTCTGATTTCTAGGAGCTTTAAGTAAAATAAAGTTTAAATTAAAGACAGCTGAACATAAAAATCTGTTTTTTTTAATCGTTGGCATTCCATAAATACTCGGCCTAGATAGAGAAAGTAAAAAGTTTTTGAGTATTTGAAGTTAAATTCAAAGAAGTTGGTCATTTATACGGCTCACGTCCAGCAGATTAGGCGTGTCCTAGAAATAAATTTAAAAAAAGGAAGAAAAACAGTAAATAAATCAAATATTTGAAGAAACTGTAAATTGTAGGCGAAAACCGATCACAAACTGCAAAACGTGAAGCATATCGTTAAGGCAGTTCGTTTTGGGGTCTTGATTGTTTTGTTTTTTCTTAACGAAAACATCTTGAATGGATCCTTTTGTTGGTTGGTTTCAAGAGGAACAGGAGGGTCCAGCTTTACTCACATGGTGTAAAATTTGGGAAACCAACGCGCATGAAATGAGCCAATTGCTGGAGCAACAGAATCAACAATTGCAGCTACAACAATTACAAGGTGTCGGTAATAAGTTTAATAACGGTGCTAATTTGACAGCTAGAGATCGTGATTCCATACAATTGTTATTGCAACAGTTTGGAGGCTTGCGCAACAATAATAGCAATAATAACAATAACAATCACAACAACAGCAACAATAATTCGAGCGGCAACACATCCAGCAATAATTCTCTCGATTCAACCACTACGACCAATTCAAATAACGACTCTCACACACCTGCCAACAACACAACACAGGGCGGTAACGGAGACGGTACAAACCCTACTGCGACAACTAATTTAACTGCTAAAATGCCATCGCACGAACGTCCCAGCTATTATAATCCGTCACGTAGGAAAATTGGTCGCATTGTCGATAACAAGGCCAGTACATACAACTTTAATAAACACATGGACAAATTGATTTCCAAATACAAGGGATGTCCCTGGCGTGTACCCGATTTCAACTACTGTCGCGGAATTTTGGGTCTTCATCAGGAGATCGAACAGTTTTACAATTATGTACTGCCCACACCCACCGAACATGCCATACGCAACGAGGTGGTACATCGTATCGAGGCCGTCGTCCATTCAATATGGCCATCGGCTTTGGTGGAGATATTTGGTTCCTTTCGTACTGGTTTATTCCTGCCTACCTCTGATATTGATCTAGTGGTATTGGGTAAGTGTTGTTTTAAACTTTGGATTTTCTACAATTCATTGTGTTGTTCTTTTACAGGTCTTTGGGATAAAATGCCCCTAAGAACTCTAGAAACTGAGCTGATCGCCCGTGGCATAGCTGAACCTCATTCGGTGCGTGTTTTGGACAAGGCGTCTGTGCCCATTATAAAACTAACCGATCGTGAGTCTCAAGTAAAGGTTGACATCTCCTTCAACATGCAGTCCGGTGTCCAGTCGGCCGAGTTAATTAAGAAATATAAGCAAGAATTTCCACTGCTTGCTAAACTGGTGCTTGTGTTAAAACAGTTTTTACTTCAACGTGATCTCAATGAAGTTTTCACTGGTGGCATTTCTTCCTACTCATTGATACTGATGTGCATTAGTTTCCTTCAGCTGCATCCACGTCAAGTTCATGTCGAGACTGAAAATTTGGGTGTTTTACTCTTGGAGTTTTTCGAATTGTACGGCCGTAAGTTCAACTACATGAAAATCGGTATTTCCATAAAGAATGGCGGCCGTTACATACCCAAAGAAGACTTACAACGTGATATGATCGATGGCCATCGGCCGTCACTACTTTGTATAGAGGATCCTTTAACGCCTGGCAATGATATTGGTCGCAGTTCGTACGGTGCTTTACAAGTAAAGCAGGCCTTCGAATATGCCTATTTGATGTTGTCACAGTCTGTGAGCCCTCTTAATAATTGGTCCAACAATTGTAGCGAGCGTTCAATATTGGGTAAATAAAGTACAAAACAAATACATTTAAAAACAATTCAATTGGCCAAGTATCAATTCAACTAAAGCCATTTTAAATATTTGTCTGTCTGTCTGCCTATTAAATTCGAACACAACAAAAGCTCTTTATGAGCTCTTGTAGTTTGGTAGTTTAATAGAAGGCAGACTTTTTAGGTCAAAAATAAATTTTTAAATTCCAAAAAGTCGTAACGAGAAATAAAAAAAGAAAAATTGTCAATATTTTGTAAAGGTGCTTTGTGGAAATTGTTTAATGCAAAGCAATGAATGAATGTATATTCAAATTATTTGTATTTTTTGATAATTCTAGGTCGCATTATACGTATCACCGATGATGTTATAGATTATCGTGAATGGATACGTGAACATTTTGAACATCTTGTGGTGACACGTCATTCACCCGTCTCAGCGTTAGGTGGCCCCGGTACACCGAACGTTGTGGGGAATGCCACCAAATACATGCAGATACAATTATTGCCTTCCACAATGCTGCCAGCCGGTGCTTTAACTGGCCAACAGCAACAAATTCATATAATACCACACCTCTATCATCACCAACAGCAACAGCAGCATCATGCTGCCGCTTTAAATTCAATGTGTCATAGACGTGGTAGCAGTTCATCGGGAGATGATTCAGAGGACAGCAAAGAATGTGATGCCGACTCAACGTCACCGACAACAGGGTCCAATGCGCATTTTGTGTTGGGCGGCGGTGGTATTCCAATTGCACATACAACATCCGCGAATATTCACACAGCTGCCCGTATAGATACATGATGAATAGTTGCCGGTTTGGTGCAGCAACAACAGCAACAACAACAGCAGCAACAACATCAGCAGCAATTGGTACAAATGCAAGTAGCGGGAGGAACACAGTTCGCAATGCATGCTGGCAATATCAATGCGCTGAAGACGTTGCCGTTGCAGCAACAAACCACGCAGCCTCTAACACAAACACAACAACACACACAAACACCCACACAATCAAATAATAGTTTTATATCATCAACAGCAACATCATTTCCACAATTATCATCGCCAACAACAATAACAGCTAGTATGACACAAACAACAACAGCGGCAATAACATCACCAACAATCACAACTACAACAAGAAGATCCACATCGACACATTCGCTTAATAATGAAGTCATTATAACAACAACGACAACAATTGTTACTTCTTCCTGTATCACATACACAACAACAGCAACAACTGCTGTGGTAACAACAACATCTGCTGAAACAGCTTCGTCAACGTCATCACCAACTGCAGAAATGTCTGACTTTCAGACGGTCTCAACATCTAATAGGGGAAATGTACTTTCGCCCTCACCTCCTAGGCAACAAACAATTCAACAACAACAACAACAGCAGCTGCAGCAACAATCAACTTCAAATAAAAACCATTACTATCGTCAACAATTCTATGTACCACCTCCAATGCAACAACAGTATCAACAATATGCCGCCTCTAATCCCAATTATGTTGGCACCTCTAAACCTCGGTACAGTAATCAGCAACGTTTACAACAACAGCAACAAGTACGCCAACAGCGTATGCAACAAACGCAACAGCAGCAACAACATTCTGCTACGTTACCGCGCCAACACAATCCCTCTACCAGTGCATCGAGTTTGAGTGATTTTAAGTCGGCGACGTCAACCACACACGGCATTCTAACATCCGCTTCTTCATCCATTTCGATTATTTCCATATCATCGGAGTCTTCAGTGGCGTCTAATGGATCCGAATCATCATCGAAATCGGGTTCAGAAACTGAATTGCGTCCCTCAAAATCTGCTTCTTCCTCATCGGTATCGACTTCAAATATGAAATCAGGTGCGTGTTTATAAAAATTTATATTTTTTGTCTTGTTTTTGTTTTTTTTTGTTTGTTTTTTTTTTATCGAAGTGAAAGAGAGCCAAATCAATAATTTTTAATTTTTCTATCCTAAAAAAAAGCTAAATAATAATTGTTAAACCGTTTTGTATGAGAAAAGTTTACGATAATAAACAGTTTTTGTTCCGGAAACAAATCTGGGGTCAAATTACGGCATTCGAACGTGATCGAAATTTGAAAATTCTTATTAGAATCTCTATACCTAAAGCATAGCGAAATCGATCGTTCGAGGAAAATTTCGATCGATATCGAATGCTGTAATTCGGCCCCTGTTTTTATAGATAGATTTTCGGATAGCAATCAAACCTCACTTGTAATGTCAGCTGCCAACTTAAACTGAACGGTTGTCAATATAAGAACTACTCTACGGCTGTAAGTTTCCAGTTGTCACCTGTACTAACCATTTGTTTTGGCAACTGGCAACGCAATTAAGCGAAAAACTTCTTGACAGTACTGTACAGTAGTGCATTATGGCGGTTAGCACGTTTTGTTCAGCTCTTGTAGGTTTTTTTTTTAGTTTTACCGGATTTTAGCGCAATTTCTAAAGTTTAATTTGCCACTTTAACACTTAAACATCTTTAATTCTCTGTTTCTTTTCATGCTCTCTTTTAAGATCCACCACCTAATCGTTCTTACAGGGACAACAGTGAGAAGAAGAAAACCAAAAAAGTCACTAAATCGAATAAGTGGAAGTAAAGTAATTAACAAAACGAATTAACCAACAAAACCAAAAGCATTTAAAAATTGTGTGAAATAAAAGACGAAGCAAACAGCAATTGAAACAAAAGTATATTTTAAAACAAAAACATCAATCAGTCTATAAAACACTCTCTTTCTCTCTATAAATATATTTACATATATATACAACTACTCTTAGTACGATAAGCAATATGTTATCAGCTTCACTTATAAATTAAAACAACAAACAATTAAGCAACAAAAGAAAGGTATCCGCTCCTTCCTTTTTCCATACTACTCCTCAGCATAATCCTACGCTACGGTAGAAGCTGCACCATCGTCTTTGACAACATCATTGTTATCCAATTAGTTTAAAAAGAAACGACAAAAAAAAAATCGCAAACAAATCACAAAAAACTACACAAACACGTTTGAAAAAAAATACAACAACGAAATGTGGGCAAAATTAATTATAAAGAAGAAAATATTCAAAATATAAAATGAAGTCATTGTTAGCTAAAGCAAATAAAAGAAAATAATATTAATAATAATAATATGCAAACACATACAATACATATACATACATAGGTCTAAACATAGTAATTTAATAATTTCAAAACAAAAAAAACAAAAAATTGAGAAAGAAAAAACAAATTAATACATAAAACTAAACTAAAATGTAATTGTAAGTAAATCAAACAAAAACAAAAAAAGATCTGTCGTTGTAGGTATACCAAACAAGTGTGTAGTCTGTCTGTCTGTCTGTGAGCACTTTACTACAATATGCATAATAGAAAACTCTCTCTCTAATCAACTACAAAACATAGCCAACATAAAACCATTAACACTAAACCCAAACCCAAACGCAAACGCAAACCTTATTCATATTTGATTTATTATTGTTGATGACAAATAAATAAGGGCGGCATAATTGTTTTCACATTTTCTTTTACATAATTACATATTTGACAAAATAGTCTTTTTATGTTGTTTTTTTTTTTTTGCAAATAATTTACATTTTACTTTTAACTAAGTTTTGTTCTGTTTTTTTTTTTTTAACAAACTTGTTTGCAGGTTTTTATGAATAAAATGTTTTTTCTAAACGACATGTTGATGTTTACTTTCAAATATTTGTTTGCTCGCTTGTCATATCTCATCATTAACTCACAAGAAACCCCCATCTAAGAAATTATTTTGTAAAAATTTCAAATGCTGTTTGAATACAGATTACAGATGTCTCTTTAAGTAGTTGTGGACAAAATTATGGCACTTACGTTATTAAAGCTTTTACGCTGTAAAGTGTAATTTAAATAAAATGTTTGCATTTCGTTTAAACTATCTATACATTAGTGGGTCAATGGTGGTTTGTTACAAACTGGCAACATAACTACCATGTAATTACTACATGACACATAAAATTTATTGGCACTGTGTCATACCCTTTTTGCTAATCGAGCTATATTATAATACTTGTTCTAATTTGAAGCTTAGAGCATAAATTTTTAAATTTGTTTTCGTATAAAAGATTTAATACGTCTGTCGATTAGAGAGAAAATGTTTAAATTTTAATCATATCTTTATTAGTTAATTTCATTTCTATTCTATAAAATTAAAAGTAAACTCTTTTCATCATCATTTACACACACGAATATTTTAGTTAGAAAAATTTTCTTGAATTCTTGTTTAGACTGTTTTGATGCTTGAATTTTAACATGTGGGTTTGTGGGAACGTAGAAGTACGAATGTGAAAAACGAAAGGAATTTGCCAGAACAACATTTTCTCCACCTCTCTCATCAAAAAGATCAAGAGTTTGCCAACTTTAATTCGTGCATGTAAAAGGTATCCGTTTTTAATTGGAATTTGTTTTAAAAATTACAACAAATTAACATTTGTAGCATACATTTTCGAATAGTACATATTTTGAATAGATTTCGTAATATCCCAGATTATCGAAAAAATCTTAAAAGCATCGAGAGCAAGGAAATTCGAATAATTTTTGCAAATAAAAAATTTTCTTTAAATTTCCCATTAAGTTAATATATTTAAAAAATTGTACAGGTCTTTTTTTTTTTTGCAAAGAAAAACAAATAAATATTGTGCCCATTTATCATATTTTTAATAACTAAAGCTTTGTTCACATTAGGCAAACAATTGCCCGAATAAGCGTAACACCAACTTTTTATTTTTTGTTTGTTAAATATTTAGTTAATTTTTAAGTGATTTTCTTACACCAAAAATATAGTCCAAACATATTACAATTAATTGATATTGCAAATGGTTACAATTAAGAAAATTGTGTGCTTAAAAAAACATTTATTTATTAGAGCAGAACTAAATGTATTTGAATGGTAACGCACTTGTATTTTGTTAAATATTTGCCGCCTTATGTGAACATAGTTATACTAATGTTGTATTTGTTTTAAGCTCGCATGTTAAATGTTAACGGGTAAAATCAGTGATGCCAATCTTCTGCGTGAAAAAGGAGAAAACTGTAAATATATGCTTAATTTTAAAAATGCTGTATCTCGGTTTTTTATGGCTTTAAATGAAAGGGGGGAAAAAGCGATTAAAATTTTAAAGAATGTAATGTTTTACACAACTGTAAATGTGTTGATTTCTACCCTATCTCACTAAATTTGTTAGGGGTGTTGTACATACATATTTGTATGTGGCATAACAAAAAAACGTTAAAAACGTAATTTGGTTAAAAATCGAGGTACGCCCCTTTTTTTTCATTAAGCTATCCAATATGTAGCAACCACTAGTGTTTTTATAAAATATTTAAAAAACTTTAAAAAAATGATTGTCTTAATATGTGCTATAATTTTGCCCATTACTAATTATATTGTGGTGAATGGGTTTTTTGATTTGTTTTAATTTAAAGTTTTGTTAAACAAATTGATTGACAAATGAATTTATAATTTGTTTTATTTACTGTTCCCTGCTCATATCTTTACACTAACGTTATTGATTATTATTAATATTTTTAATTATCTCCTTTTTTTTGTTTTTAATAAGCGACTTTAAATAATTTTTCATTTTTTAAAAGTGGATTTTATAAATGATTGCATATTTAAACTAGAAAAAAAAATTTGTTGAAAAGTTTCAACAATATCGCTACACACAAAAGATTACAATTAATTTACGTTTTTACTGCCGTATTCATAAAAAATATTTTGGTTTATTGAAGGCTTATTTGGCAAATTTCTGTACAACATCTGTCAAATAAGCCCTTAATAAACCTAAAATATTTTTTATGAATACGTCAGTTAGACTTTTAGCAAAAACAAAATAAAAGAAAAACAAGCATAAAAATAATATTTATGTATTAGACAGACGCCGAGGTTGTCTTACATTTAAAGTGAGGTTTTTCTATATATTTTTTTCGCAACGAATTGCCTTGCATTAATTATAATTTATTATTTAACTAATGTTTATTTATTTTAAGATTATTAAGATCCATTCAAAACAATTTTTAAAACCATTAAGTCAATGTAGTTTTATTGTTTTTTGTTTCTTTAAGCAAACGAGAAATATTAAAAAAAAGAGAAATTTCCATATGAAATACACCCACACATACATATGCCAACTAAATATGTTTTTTTTTTGTTTTTGTTTTTAAGATCTTCTTCAAAAATAGTTTATTTTATTAAGTCCATACAAAAAAAAAATATCGAATGAGATTTTTTTTTTTAATTTAAAATTTATTTTATTTAAAATAAACCGCTGTTCATGAATGAATTATTTTAAAAAAATTGTTAGATTATGTTTAAAGAATAAAAAAAAAAAATAAAAATAAATAAATATGAGATTTGTGAAATTAAACCTTTAAATAATGCAATCAGGTTTGATTTATAATAAATTTCCACAACGTTAGTTGAATACACACATATATTTTTTTAAATATTTTAAATAAATGAATTAATTTGAAATATTTATTACTTACAAGGGTATAGTTTTTGTTTTCTTCTATATTTCTTTAAGATTTCGCTTTAAACAATTATTAATAAAAAAACTATTTAAATCTACATAAATAGTACACATACACATACATATAAAAATACTTATTTAATATTTTTAATTTTAATTTATATTTATATATAAAAAAAAAAAAACAAAAAATTAAATTAATAGTACATACACTAACACTTATTTTCGTTATTATAATTATAAAAGTAACATTAATATTCATCATAAATAAATGTTATGATTAAATCTTACAAAAAGAAAAGACTTGCAAAAAGTAGAACCTAAAGCTTTTAAGTTGACTTCCTGCTACTTTTCCTTTGTTTTTTTTTTCTTAACTACTTTTTGAGCTGCACCTTGTTGTCTTTACATATAAGTTATAATTCGCTTTTTCTTTTTTTTTTTTAATATTATTTTTCCTTTTAGCGCGGTGCAGAATAATTCAGCTGTGTGCTAACTAATAAGCTAAAAACTTGTTTAGTTAGCACACAATTTGTTTGTCGGTATAACAATTTAGTTATGCCTAAAACTGGCTGAATTTGAATTTATTTTGTTCCAAACGAGTATAACGATGGTCACAAGTAGAGAGAGCCCAACTCGCATTTTTTACGAAATTGAGTTTTTCAGTGATTCCAATACATTTTACACAAATACAACTCGAAAAAAGAAATTAATAAAATCTCAAAAATAACAGTGTTACAAGCAATTTTACAAAAGAGTTTACGTTACGATAATACAGTTTTTATTACTTCTTTGCCTTCTTCTGTAAAGTTACAAATATTTGAGTTAGGGCCTTTCTTTCTACCTATGACCAACGATGTAAAACTATTAGTATCGTGGTAATTCCGTAAATTGTTATTAGGTATTCTTTACTTTACCAACAACCGTATATTTATTAGGAATAAATGTAGAAGTTTTTTTTTTACATAAAACTGCCATAACTTGCTCATTTTTATACTTTAAATTTTGATGGTAAATTTTGTAGAAAAACCTTATTCTAAATATTAGAATTTTTTTTTTTTAAATATTGATGACTTTTTTAAAAGCCTCTTGAAGTTTTCTGAAATATTTAAATTGTAAACAGGATTTTAAAAATGTAGTGCTTTTACGTGTTGTATTTTCCTCTATTTTGTTTGTAAGTCGTTTGTCACATAACGTCACACTGCTACTTTATATTAGTTAGAGACATGCTGCCGCATGCTCTAAAATTATCGAAGGAGTAAATTTCAAAGGAAATTTACTTTATAATACTTTGATAATTTTATATGCATACAGCAGATAAACGTTTACTTTAATTGACTTAAAAGAAAAAATTAAAAATTGCTTCGAATTGTTTGCGATAATGATAAAGTTATACACTAGTGATGTTACGAATATCGTCTTTTAAATATTTGCGTAAGCGAATGCCAAGAATGCTAATAATATACGTTATGATGAATATCAACTTCAAGCATTCGCAAATGTCAAAACACGCTAATATTCGTCGAAGTCGTATATTTGTTACATAACTATTACTTTTGATATTGTGCTACTGATGTGTGTTGTGTTACCGATGACGTCTTACAAACTAGGGCAGAATTATTATAAATAAAAAATGTTTCTTTCTGCACTATAATTTTTCAATTAAAAAATATTTATAAATAAATAAATAATTCAAACACCTTTTTTTTTTTATTAAATTAAAAACACAAAATTTAATTTATTTAAAATATTTGTACTAGATTTTCAAAGATTTATATTAAAAAAAAAAATTAACTAAATACTTTAGCAAAATCATATTTACACTGAAAATTGCGATAAAAATAAAACAAGCCTTATTTCAATAACAAGAAAATGTTCCAAAAATGTTTGCCTCCCTGCACTAAACAACCCCCCATCGACCCCATAATAAAAAAAATGTCGTCCCCACTTTTTATAAAACATCATTATTAATTGAATTTTCCTTCGAGTCATGAGTGAAATATTAAAAAAAAAATAAGAATTAATTAAAAACATAAGAAAACAAAATAATTCTAATACGAAATCATTTCAAAAAACTGCAGACAAAGAATTAAGTATAAAAAACAACAACACAACACAAAATGAAAAGAAGTAAAAAAACCACAATTAACAATAAAAAGAAAAGTAACGAAAATCGTATGAAAAATGTTGTAGAAAATGTTAAGAAAATAAAATATCTTTGTAATTATTACATTAAATATATGTATACATACATACATACATACTTTACTATAATTATTATAAATAATATAATTATTAATTAGTTTTAATACAAAACAAACAACAAACAAATGTAATTTCTTTCTTTATTATTTAATTCTCTTATTCTTTTTCTTTTTGTTATTTAAATCAAGTTACGCTAAACTGTTTATTTTTCCATTTTTTTTTAATATTTTTTTTTATATAAATGTGTAAAATTTGAATTTTTATTTTTTTTGGAAAACAAAAAATTACTTTTAGTAAAAAGAAAAAAAAATATAAATATAAAAAAGAAGAATGAAACAAAATCACAAAAAATATTTAAAAAGTATATATATACGTTAACAAACAAACAAAAAGCATACAAAAAAAATCAATAAAATTTTCAAAAAATCACCCCGTATTATTGCAACACTTTTAGTATGGGGCTATAAAAAATTTAAAAACTTAAAAAAAACTAAAAAAAAAGAATCTTGTGTTTTTATTTAATTTTTTAATCAGGCCTATCCCTACAGGCAAAGCATATTTGCAAGGTAACCTCGTCGCATTAGCTGATTGGCAAGGCATATTCATAAAGCTTAGTCTAGACGGTATGATGAATAAGCATATCTATGCTAACATTCATTGGCTTTAAAATAAAAGCAAATGTCTCTTTTTTAGCATATTCAATATGTTGGTCGTTTACACGATAAGCTGCTTACTCGTATTTCATCAACATACGAGTTAGCATACAATTTTTGTGTATACACGATATGTTGATTTTTTTATACCCTTCACCTGTGGTGCACAAGGGTATACATAGCTTTGTCATTCCGTTTGTAATTTCTACAATTTTCATTTCCGACCCCATAAAGTATATATTTTCTGAAAGCTTATGAATAGAGGAGTCGATTAAGCCCTGACCGTCTGTCCGTCTGTCCGTGTGTTGGTTGAAATCAACTTTTAGAAGCAACTATATGTTCCTTAGATCTTTATATGGTATCAATCTCTTGGAAATATCCAGGAATAAATCGCTATTGAAATTGAGCACAATCGCCCCATAACTTTCTGAGATATGAGCAAAAAACCACGACCACCTCGTTTTTTTTCACAATTACAACAACAACATACATACATGTAAAAAACATACCAAACAAAAAAAATTACAAAAAAAAAAAATATTAAAAATAAGAAAAAAATAATAAAAAAAAACTACAAAAAAAAAATTTAAAAAAAAATTTAAAAAAATTTTTTAAAAATTTTTCTAAAAAAATTTTTTAAAAAAATTTAAAAAAAAAATATAAAAAAAAATAATAAAATATAAATAATATATTAAATAAAATAAAATAAAATTTTTTTGGCTCAGCCGGGATTCGATGCCACATTTATTCTAACGTGTACGTATGTATGCACGTATTTTATATGGGATGAATGGTGATACAAACAATTGTTATTGCATGACTACACGTTGTGAAGGGTATATAAGATTCGGCACGGCCGAATATAGCACTGTTATTTGTTTTTTTTTTTTTTAGTTTTTAATTTCAATGGCAAGGTTTTAAAACCATAGAGCCAGGGTATCCCACACAGGTTCAGTATCCGTAAATTGACCTATACCTTCATATAGGAAGTCGGAGCTGAAGGCGAATATTCTTTTCTTTAAAAGTTTTGCAAAGGTTAATTGAGACTCCGGGTGACTGTACCTCAGTACAGTTAGCCGACGCCACGCAATTAATTAATGCAAAAGTGAAACGCGAAACTGTTGACCAGAGCTGAATCACGACTGATGTTGAATTTCTTGTGATTATTGTATGCTGAGTCGTATGAACATTTGTTGAGAAATGTCAAATGAGCGACAGTACTTTTTTCATTTATTTAATGCTAGCTTGTGCCCGCGACTTCGTCTGCGTAGTTATCGGGATAAAAGGTAGACTTAGTATTTACAACAAAAATAAAAATATTTAAAACTCAAACAACCCGTTTAGGATGTGTTATGATGAGTTTGCAAACGACTTCGCGTTGTTATCGGGATAAAAAGTATTAATCTAGGTTGTTATCTATCTGTGTGCCGAATTTTATTTACTTTCGTTCAGCCGTTTTTGCGTGATTGAGTAACAAATATCCAAACATACAAACATTCACATTTATTATATTTATTTAATATATAATTAAAATTTTTTGAGCACAATTTTTTATTATATTTATTAAAAAAAACCCTAAATAATGTCGCCAGAAGAAATATCAGTAGCAATTGCTTTGGTAGTGTTAGTTTTTTATTACGATCAAATAGAAGTCGAAGCAAACAAGTATGAGCACTACATTCGGCTGTGCCGAATTCTTGATACCCACCACCAATTTTGTGTTAGTCGTTTAATGAAAATGGACGTTATTTATTAGTTTCTACTAATAAATAAAACTTAGATATTTCAATATAGTCCTTTATTCTTTAAAAAAACTTTGTCCATAGAAAAATTATATGAATGTAAGATAAAGCGTTATATGGGAGGTAGGCGTTAAAGAGGGCGTGTCACCTTCAATTTCTGGCATAACAGCTATATGTGGGAAATTTCATAATCATATTTTTAATTTTGTCGATTTTATGAGCTTTTAAATTTCATATTCAGTAGATAACGTGATAAGTGGGCGTTATAGTACATAGTTTTTGTACATTTTGATCTATAACTGCTTTCCTAAATCATAGATTTATAGATTTAATGCGTTTGGACACAATTGCATTTTATTCAATATTGGAAGGACATTGTTTTTTGGTCTACTCTTGCATAACGATACCTAATATTCCGATTTAGCTCATTTTCAATACCAAACAAACTTTGTGTATAAGAAATATTCTGGCAAAATATGAGCTGCTTAGCTTTTTCGGTGCAACCTTTATCGTGCTTTCAACAGACGGACACAAATACAAATAGTCTTGTTTCGTCAGCTGATATTTTTTTACTTATTTTAAATTTCAGCTGTCAAAGCCATACATACATATTGTTACGTTTATGCCTTTTATAAGCGTTGGCTTACTTCCTTTTAATATACTTTGAGTTCTTTTATTGCAATTAAAACACTTGAAATTCGTTGTAAAATTAAGAACACTTTATTTACTTAAACACACTCAGATATTGTTTTATAGCACTTTACTTATTGCACTTATTATCAAACTCACTTTGATACGCGCCTTACAAGCTCTACTGTTATACTGATCATGTTAGCTGTGTTGTTTGGCTATTTATAGTAGCATAGTGGTGTTCGGTAACATTCAACAAAGTTCTCGTATGTAAACACTAGTTCATTCGAAAACCGTTACATTTAAATTACGACGTAATGTTAATGTTAAGTAATAGGCCGGAATAATAAAAGTGCCTAAGAGTATGCTACACATAATAACTCACATCATGTTCGAACAACCAGCGAAATAAACTAATACAAACAAAACTACTGTAACTTAAACTACTACAACTAAAATAGAATTATAATGTAAATTAAGCTATTTAAAAATAAATATGTACATACATTCATACATTAAAACAATTCTCTCTCTTCTCTCATTTATTTCAAATGTCAAACTTCATATATAAAAAATAAAAGCAAAAAAATTGTCTCCCAACTGCATTTACCTAATGAATTAATATGCCTTGGGTGTCAGCATATGATATGCCACGCAAAAACTTTACATTTCAGAGTTTCACAGAACGAGAATTAAGCCTACACACTCATTGCAAAAGTCGTATTATTATTTCAACATCTTACAACATTTAAAATGCAATATATTTAATACTTAAATTCGCTGAAGTAAAGGTGAATTTACCCAATTGTTCTGAACAAAATTTTTGTCCAGACAAAATTTTTTTTATATCTAGTTTGACGTCTCTCTTTTTTTGAGAGAGAAATGATTTTGCATGGACACCTATTAGCTTTAGTTGGTTTCATTTTATGTTTGTCCCAGGGTACACTTAAACAAGGTGGCGGTGCCAGCTCAGCTGACAATTTTTTTGTGTTCTGGAGTATGTCAAACTACATATTAAAAAAATGATTTCAACTCCGGAAATTGTCAAACTTCATACATAAAAAAAGAGAGCCGAAAATCGCTCTCCTTTACGCTATCACCTTATGTAATTACACCATGGTTTGTCCGGACAAAGTTGAACTGAGTTATATGTAATCATTTATTTAAAAATGTTTTTCATATGGCAGCTTTGTTTTTATCGATCAAATTTTTAAATGAACCAAGGAATCGTGCTGCTAATAAATTTTACCAAAAATAATTTCCTGCGGACAAAAATTTTTTTCGGATCAAATGGGTGAATTCATCGTACGATTTGTATAAATTGGAATTTTCTTTTTATAGAAATAACAAAAAAAAAATATTTATTCAAATATGATTGTTTATGCCTTAATACACATTGAAAAATTTCCAAGTTCTCTTGACTGAGTGAAAAAAAAATAATAACAAAAAAATACACTCTTATTTCTTATTAAATCTAACATCAATATCAGGCCAAATAATTTGTTCAATCCATTCAATGTACGACGAGATTCGCGTGTAAATAGAGGGTGGCAGATCGGAGCACCCCAGATCAAACGCAGTTATGCCCACAACATATGATACTTTATCCAGTTCCATTATTAAAGGACCCCCTGTATTACCGCGGCAGGTTTCACGAAAATATTTTAAGTCGCCGGCACACAGATGAGCGTCCACAATATTCAACTTAATTAAATTGTCTTCAAGTTTATAGAACTGTTGGCATTTGACATTATCGATGGCCGTTACAGCATTTTTTAATAGTTGATTCGTACCCAAGCCACCAAAACGTGTCTGACCAAAGGCCAAGGCAATAAGTCTAGTGGTAGGCAATTTGTGTTCGTACCACAGACATGCTACGGAGTTACTGGAAATTATTAAAAATAAAAATATGTAGTTAAAAAAATATGCTATCGAGGAACCTACTTTACTTCCTGTTCCAATTCTACCAGAGCTATATCGTTAAGAATGGTGCTGACATTATAACCAGGATATTTGATAAACTGTTTAATTTTTATGCTGTCAATTTCGGAATCTGTTAGATTTTTGCTTCCCAGATGAACAACTAACGGGGCTTCACTGTTATTTTTTTATTTGTATAATTAGAACATAGTGAATTCTGTTTAATTTAAATGAAAAAATAATTACCCCGCTATTTCGGCACAGTGTGCTGCTGTTAAAACAAATCGGGAAGAGATTAAAACCCCACCACAAGGATACCAAATTTTATTGTCGCTGTTAGATTTCCAACCCAAAGCGGCCTGATAAAAAGAGAATTTAAGAAAATTGTATACATCTTTATATGAATTCAATCTTAAATAAGCTGTCTAATTCATAAAAATTATTAAACGTTTATATCGGGAAGGGAAGCTTTGAATGTATGTCAATTGAGTCTGCATCAGAGTGGAAATGATAATGCTTTATGAAGGTTAGGTTGGACATAGCCTTGCTAGAGAAATCATGGATTGCTCAGGGTAATATCTTTAGTCTGGCTAGTCAGATCGCCGGTCTGTAATAGGCGGACGGAAGACTAAGACAATGTATCCTAATGTGTGTCATGGTTTAAGGTCTGTGCTGAAAGTACATTTGTGCTTGTCGGATCTTACTGTGGTTATTCATAGGCAATGATTCGGGATCACTTCTGAAAACATCGGAAGCACCTGGGGCACTATGGATGATAACCGGAAAAAGGTACGGATCTTATTAAATACGAGGACTACCATTTGAGAAGTATGCAATATCAGGCACTTTGAAAAACAGAAGAAATTGAGCGGACAGTTGGAAAGATGGAATTCACTGTAAAGTTTGCAGTGTATGAGAAGGACTCTACACCATGTCTCTAAAATAAAACGTATGCGCAATGGCTATAGTAGCATGGCGGAGACAATGGAGAAAACCTTACCGTTGTTAATGAAGGTGAAATTTTTGAAAGAGTGAGATTAAGCGAAGAAATGCTGGATACGAAACTTACATCGAATGGGCTTGTTTAAATAAGGATACAGAAGGTAAAAATTATTTTAAATAGGAGTTGTGATTAAATATTGAAAATTTCTTCCCATGTTGCACATTGAATTAACGCGATGATGGTAAGAAAACAACCCCGCATTTTTTGCCTGGTAGCCGAGAACGATTAGGCTTAAGTTGGATGAAGTCCAGAGGATTGCTTGCTTGGCATGTGGCATTAGTTTGGGTTGAATTTGGGGCATATCAGACTTCATACATCAAGAGGTTATGAAGACTCAGATGCCAATGGAGCGCTGGAATCGAGTGAAAGTGGCTACATCGCAGTTTCATATCGAATGGTTATTGACATCAATATCTTTACTATGGATCCTTTACGAGCGGGAGGGCTGGTAAAGGTTTATACTTACTCGAGTTAGACTTATCCTACACCTTAAGTCTGACAAAGAACGTGTTCTTCCTGATACGTTTGACGTCAGGTGATATACTTGGTTTGCTGCTTGTTTTAAATTATCTGTTGAAGTGTCAATGAAATTGAGCTCGCGCGCGTCATTGTCGTTATCATTGTAGAATACAGACAATCAGGCCGCACCTTTTGATCTGACTTCCAGAGTTTTGTGTCTCACTCTCGCATTGGTTAATTGCGTGGCGTCACTTAGCGGTACCGAGAAACAGTCTCAATTAACGTTTGCAAAACTTTTAAAAAGAAAATTTTTCGCGTTCAGCTTCGACTTCGTATATGACGGTATAGGTCGACTTAGTGGATACTGAACATGTGTGGGATACTCTGGCTAACTATAAAGTAGCTCATTTTAAGCTAGCTTTAAAGTCATTCAGAGTCGGATAATTGTTTACTGCCAAGCATTTTATTAAAAAATTGTCATTTATCTCCAATCCAATCAATCGCTTTGAGTGCAAATTTTGCCAGTAATTTGTTTTTGCTACAATATCAAAAGTCATGTTAAATGTCCACTCAAAATGATCGTTCGGATTCTAAAAACAGTACATTAGCTGAGTTGCTTATAGGGGAACTAAGAAAAATCATATTTCCAGTCTATAATCTGGCTAATCGTAATTAAAGCAGTGATTTAAACTATAATGGCGGCGAAAAAAAATTAATAATAATTAATAAATAAAATAGGTAAAAAGAAAACTAGCAGTGACTAATTTGAAAGTATAAAAAAAAATAACAGCTGCTGGAGAAATTTACAAAGAGATGTACGCGCTAAAAAAGAAATTAGAGGTGGTTGTTTTTAACGGAACTATGCTTGATGAAGTATTTTAATCAAACTAGAATGACTAGAACATTTTAATTTTAGTATTTGAGGATGTCGCATTTCACCTCAATGAAGCAGTTATTGATGCATGTAAAACTAAAATTTAAAAAATAAAAAAGAACTTTTCCCTAAAGACGGTAACCAATGAGGTAGTGAAATATTGGATGAAAATAAAATGGTTTCTTATATAAAAAATGTATCTCAAGGCTTAACAATAGAACAACGTATTAACTTATAAAATCGTAAAAACTATAAAATATTAAAAAAAAATAAAAATAAATTTGACAATGGTGTGCCTGATTGAGTTAGTTGAAAATAAAGGTGGCCAGTCGTTCATATTGAGTATTAAAAAAATAATTATATTGTTAAAGTTCTGAAGTGCGAATTAATATAATTAATATTTTGAAAGTCGTGGTTTAATTTGACAATTCCATCGGGTTTTAAGTGCATTTTGTGTTACATATAATCGTCCAACAGAGTGATTAATTTGAGATACTATGGATCGTTTACGCAATACGTTTGCTTCTAACGATAAAATGCATTCCGAAAGACGCCGTACGTTGCGGTGCGCTCAGAACAAGCGTTTGATAATTTGTAGCGTAGTGTTGATGTGTCAATTCGTCATAGTGCTCAACAATTAAACAAGTTAATTTGAACTTTTGCAGTAATTGGTCAGAAATTGTTCATGGCAGGAACTACACTACGAAACAGGTACGCTGATTGTTCAATAAATCGTTCGTCTCGAATCTGTTTATAAAATCTTCAAATGATGACTTTTAAGGATCATCGCGTCTGTCGCGTAATGAAAAGTTTCTACTAGCTAAAAATCATTATGATAATTAAGTTTTTTTTTTTCATGCGACACAGTCGCATAATTTGTCGCAGCAGTGACAGAAAAATAGGCAGCAAATGACTGCTATAGGTTGTCAGCATCGACCCCCGATTGATGAAGGACCGTTTTTAATTTCAATACATACTCGCTATCAGGTAGTTGTACCCAACTAACTTATTAACATGAAAAGATTATTCTTATGCGTTTTCGTTTATTTTTCTAACCCAAAACACTTTTTAAATCGAATAAGCATTGTGCGTTTGTCCATCTGTCTAAACTTATGAAATTTGTTATTGATAACATTTAACACATGAAATGTCCGTTCAAAGTCTACACTTGAAAATCATTAAAATGTTCAAACATTATGGTGCAGGGTATAATACAAACATTGCTGTTTGATTACATCTTTAAGTTTTTGTTTTTCGCACAAAAAAACTTTAGCACAATGACTTGAAAAAAGTTTGTTTTGTTTAAATTTTTTTTCAATGACGGTATTGATCTTACCATAAAAGGAAACTCATTTGGTTTTAAAGATTGTCCATCATCATTAGGTTTTTGTTGATTTTGCAAATCACATTCTGTTGAAAAAAAAACAATATCCAGTCTTGAGTTTGAAAAGTTAAAAAAATACAGTGAGACCTCTATTATCCGTAAGGGACGGGACCAGATGCATTCTGGATAATCAATTTTTACGGTTAATTGAGTAACTATTTTGTCTGTTTTTCGTCATACATGAACTTAAAGAACATGTTTAAATAATATGAAGAAAGAATAATAATTTTGTAAGTAAACAGCTAACAATTAATAAGAAATTAAGAAGAAATTTATTTTATGAGAGAATTTTAACACAAATAAGTTTTTAAATGTTTATTAATATCTTAACTTTGTCTTCAATAGCTTAAGTTTTTTTTTTGTCTTTTACAGATAATTAGGAATACTAATGTAAAAATAAATACTAACAATCCCCGAATTTTTTAATTGAAATAAATTAAACATGTATCCATATAAACGTATTTACATACATGCTTCTGGCTCAACATTGTGTTCAAAAATAATTAAAAAAAATTATTTATATAATCCCGGATAATTGAGGTAATCACGGTTAATCGATACAAAAAACACAAAATAAAACCGATAACCGATCATTTTCCCGGATAATTACGGATAATCGAGGCTTCACTGTACCTTAATTTTATTTATTTGTAAGATTTGTAGTTTGTTATTAAATAGTATTATTGTTGTTATTATCTGTTGCAGGTTAATAAGAATCTCATGAATTGACTCACCTTTTTTACGGCTTTTGTTCATGTTTGACGATATTTCGGCATTGAAATTAACTGGCTTTTTTATAGTAGTACTTCTATCTGTAATTACCGTATCGAGAAAAATATTGGAAGGCTTTTTCGTAGATGTTTTGTTAAAGAGATTTTGGGGTTTTTTGGTGATATTTTCAGGATCTCCATTATATGTTTCTAACGTAATATTGTCTGGCTTTCTAGTCGGCTTAGGGGTATTCGTTACCGGGGGACAGCAAACAAATTGTTCCTTTTTGATAAAATAACACGTTTTGGGATAAATATTTTCCTTTTCCCATTTCTTGAGCACCTCGTTACATTGGTCAAGACTTTTGCAGACACCAGGCAGGGTGGATGCCTCATCTAAAAAACAATCATCCCAATTTTCTACGGGGAAAATAATCCCCCGCTGGGAATATGCACTTATGGTCGGTACACCTACTGTTTAAAGAAATTATTTACAAACGATTTTCAAACGTTTTTGTTAATGTGCTTTAATACTTTCTTTACTACTGGCAATTAAAGAGAAAACTTACACTTTTCTTTTATTAATATTGTGACTATAATAGTTAAGACAACAATTACATGCAAATATAATTGCATATTGATGCTGGTGGTTTCAGATGTGCCAGTAAAGAACAAAAACAACAAAAACTGTTTAAAACCGGTGAGAATGTACTGATGTTGCTAAAAAGACGACTTATTAATGACTAATGTTTGCGAGTTGAGAAATGTAAAATTTTGTCTAACCAACTTTTAAAACCTGGTCAAGTAATTACATTGGTGATGCCGTTTGGTTATACTTTTAATAACTTTAAATTCGTAAAATTGTATACAGATTTTTAAGATTATTCGTACCAGCATTAAAAAAAAATTACCACCTCAAAAAGTATACATTTTTAGTACGTTAAAACGCACATTATGAGAATTCGTGAACGGGTTTAAATTACATTTGAAATTGAATTTTTTTTTAAGCAAAACAAAACAAAAATTTATTATTAAAAAAAAATACAAAATAAAAAAGTTCATAAAATGTAAATACAAAACAAATAATTGTTTTTGGATCTTAATTAATTGTAACGAGACCCAATAAAGGGTGATTCATTGTGAGGTTTGATTACATTGCTCAGCAGCAAAATCCTCCATTAAATAAAACTATGTGAACTATATGGATTTCGATGCGCTAAACTCAAATCCGTTGTCGATTTTTTTCCATCAGATCGGGATTTTTTTATGGGCGTGGCAAATTAACACACCCCCCCCCCCTCCCTAAATTAGTCAGGTACGGAGACATATTTCATCCTAACTCGAGAACCAGTCATCCGATTTTCAAAAATAAAACACCAGAAGATGTGTAACAAAATTGTATTTATTTAAGTCGAATAGAGTTTTTCTCTATCTCTTATCGTTTTGGAATTATTCAAAAATTAATGGAGAAAAAATTTTTTTTCGTGCAAAATTCGTAATATTTTTCAATTTTTATTTACGAAACATTGTTAAAATAAAAAAGTAGCTTAAGCTGTCCATGCTCATTCTTCCACATCATTCAATTTCGTTCTAAAGACTTAGCATTTACTGTTTGCAAATGTTATCATGACTACGGATCTCGCGAATAACACGAGAAATGTTGGCTCCCAAAGAGTAAATAGTAGCTGGCTTATTCCTGAAGACCTCAAACTTAACATATCTCCAGAGAAAATAATCTAAAGGTAAGATATCGAACGATCTAGGTGACCAATTTATCGTAGCAAAACGTAAAATTAAATGCTCACAAAAATGATTTCGCAACAAGTCCATTGTTACACGCGCTGTATGGCTCGTAGCGCAGACTTGTTGAAACCAGAGATCACCGAGACCATGCGTTAAGAACCATATAGTCTGTTAACATGTTGCGATAACAGTTACCATTGATGATGGCGTTCTGATTTGCGAATTTTTTTTAAAGAAATATGGAAAAATGATTCCTCTAGTCTATAATCTGTTTTCTGATGGCTGATTAAACAGTTGTGTTGAGGTTAGTTTGGTTTAGTCAGTCACAAGGCAAATTTTTTTATCAGGAAGTCTTGATTCGTCAGCTGATTGTCTTTTTCTTCACTTTTTTTAAATTAAATTTTCTGTGTTTTTTTATTTACATATTTCATATGTCACACTTCTTATATGCGGTATAAAAAATTTTGTGTAAGAATCTTGGTTTGCGTGCTTACAAAATTCAGCACGTACAGGAATTGAAGCTTTAAAATCATCGTTCGCAACGTACATTAAGTGAAAGTAAGCATCGTTATTGTAGTTTCTTTTGCAAAATTTGCTTCGGCACAATTTTGGTTAAATGGCTGTGTCGTTTTTGGAGCGATAATAATCACTAAGCCACGGTCGATTCGCTGTTACATGCAGAAAAACTTAATGTTTGTTGCGCTTTACAAGCTGGTACACTTTTTGGTTCATATGTCTTCACAAATAGGGATGGTAAGGGCGTTCGTATCAACGGTGAGCGGTACAGAGACTAACTTTTTTGTGTCTCAATTGGAAGACAGTAGTATTGCAGCCATGTGGTTTGAGTTTTTGTTTTATATGTATCTCAGCCGCTTATGAGTCAAAATTGCTAATTTGTAATAGCAAAATCATTGAAAGCGTTTCTGATAAACTGATACCACACACAAACCTGTGGGATATTTGGGGACTTAACAGTGCTGATTTCAACGCTAACGCGGTCAGATATATTTAAATCGACTTCTCTCTTTATAAGGATTCATAATAAATATATGAATGGGGTCGCAATCGAATACTGTAGAAATTACAAACTTACCGTTTTACCGGTTTTACCGTTTTACACTCTCGTGTTTAAAAAAAAATCTGCTTAAAGCTATGTATTTCTGGCAACACTGAATAAAAGATCTTGTTCAGAGACTTGCAGAAGCTTTCACTCTCAATGTTTTAAAAAATTTAAATATTTATTGAGTTAAACTTTAGACCCATCTTTTTATTGATTAGGGGTTTTCTGAGAAGGGAATTACCTCAAATTTGTTAAAGTATTTTGTTTTGATATAGTATACACACATACATACATTCATACATACATACATACATAAATACTTAGGTTTATATACAAATTTAAAGACTTAATGAATAACGGTGGTTGTCTTCCAAAAAAGAAGTGAAAATTATATCACCTGAAACCTTTTTAAGAAATAAATATTAACAGATTCGAAATTTGGGTGCACATAATTCTTATTAATATTTCTTTTTAAATGTGACAACTATAGGGTGGGCCAAAAGTTACGCCTGCATGTAAAAATTAAATAAATTTTTTGTTTAATATTATTTTTATTGTTTTTTTTTTTAAATATATTAGTTTAGCATTCGCCAATAGCGAACTGATAATTTCACCCGAATGAACTCCTCTTGGTCGACACTGTTTATCTTCGACAAGTTTTAAAAATAAACTTTTTCAAACTTGTTTAATATTTTCTTTATTACAAACAAAAAAAAAAGATATGATTTGCTGTTGTTGGTATTATGAAATTTCACATACAGGCTGCGACTGCCATGCAGTGACTTCTGCAAAAGTTACAATGACGAGGATGAAGGGGAGTTACTGAACACCTCCTATGTCACTGTTCGGCATTGATTTAAGACACAAGCTGCTTGTTCAACAAATATTTAAAGACAAATCCTGTCTCTCCGATGGTAACTTGAGTTTAAATTCATTATAATAACGTATGGACCATAAAGAACATAAAACATATATGTAGGGTCTATAACACCACCTATACTTGGGCTGTAAAAGTAATTACATTCACTTGTACCAAGTTGAACATTTTCCCTCAACAGTATTGTACATGTTGGAGTATGTGCTTTCAATTAATTCCATTAAACTCTAAATTCGTATCTAGTTCTTAGGTGATCGCATGTTAAAAAATCGAGTTTTTAAACGAATCTGGTATTTGAAAATTAAAAGTGGAACTAAATAAACTTAAAAAATATTTACGAACGCTTTTTCGGCAGTTCAAAATTTCTGGATTTAATGCAAACAAATAACAATACACAAATATTGATTAAACAAGTCTTTAATGCATTAAGATATAAAGTGAACAGGGACTTATAAATACAAAAAAAAAATCTGAAAATGATAACAATGAAATATTTTTTAATTAAATTAAAAGGCTTTTGATTTAAAAATTATTTCGAAATTTATATCATCGACTTCAATGAAAATCCTTGTTGAATCTTATTTAATTCTCGAATTTACTTTTTTAATGTTTTCGTTTAAGTAAGTTGGTGAGTAACTCTCTTTACAAGTTCTTTTCGTTAATATGCTAAATGTGAATGTGAATGTGGGGATTATTTTTAATTTAAAATGTTTGAAAGATGTAACCAACTTGAGGTTAAAGACACAACATAAATATGATAAAGTCATAACTGACATTTTTTTTATTTATATTTCCAGTTGCAATAAAGAGGATGTGTTACACATGGCATCGATGATATTTACGTACATTAAATTTGAACAACAGGGATAAATATTTAATGTGATGATCATGTATTTTTTGGTCCAAAGCAGATTATTACATACTAAATTTGATTTGTCATGTTTTTATATAGAACATATGCACAAACAGTTGGTATAAATTATTAAAAAGATCTACTTTTTTTTGTTGGTTTACCTTCTCTTTTAAAATTAATCTTTCGTATTTTCTCTGGTAATATTTGTTAACATAAGAATTTGAAGTGGGTTGCTGTTTGCAGTTGAAGAAAGAGCATTTACATACGATACATACATAAATATAAAACGGAGTGGTTAAAAAGGAAACATTTGTCTAACGCTTGTTGCAATAATGACATCCGCAAATGAAGTCTTGGGATGCAAATATCTGTTTTAATCACTATGGGTTGGTCATGCAATAAAATCGTCGCTGCTCTGGCGAAATCGGTTATGTGACAATTTTCAAAAATTTTTTATTGCTCTATTTTGAACCATTATTGGTCGTATATCTATCAACGAAACCGTTTAAGGATATCTTGGTTGGTTCAAAAATAAAGAATAGTCAGTGCGCGATAGTTTAATACTGTTAAGTAACAAAATAAAATGTTTGTTTTGCTCTCCTGAAAACTTAATAAAAAGAACATAACTGAATTTGTTGGAGCAACGACGAAATTCATTAGATGTAAAAATATGGTCTTATATGTTGGTAAGGTTAGGTTAGGTTAGCAGGTGGTGCAATAAGACATAGCACTTCCTACACTAACACCGGGGGTCCTATAGGTTGTAAGCAAATACTAGACAAAATAAGGAAATAACAAAAAGTTCTTACAAGAATCTATGTACCTACATTGACCTACAAGTTATCCAAATCTTATAATGAATCTAATAATGTTCTCTCATTTATACTTGGAGATGTTACTTTAGCTAAAATGGGATCGCTTACCTAAATCAATAGTTCTGTGTTCTCTCACAGTAACAGACAATGTGCTGTATCATTTAATTCGTCCTCCCCCTACACACCCTATACTAATCTAAAGAGACACCACCTCAATATACTATTTTTGGGTGAAATTTATTTGATATCTGTCGATTTTAAAATAAATTTATTATTTAAGTACACATGTACATACATACATACATACATAAATAGTATGTATAAAAATTTTAATTTAAATTCATAAGCATTCATCCATCTGTCCAATATTCAACCCTTGTTGCAATAACAATATTTAAAGAAAAGGCAATTTATCTGTTTTATTTTTATTGCAGCTATAATCGCAAATGACGTCGTTATTATGACGAAACCTTTGATTTACAATAACAAATTAACAAACATTTTCTGCAAATACCCACAAACGTTAAAAGAAAAGTGGATGATTTTTTTTTTATTTTACATGAATCAACAGGAAAAAATAACGAGACAAGATATAGTCAAGCCGAACGAACACATGTCCTAAATGCAAAATAAAATTACAACAAAAAGAAATATATACAAATAGTTTGAATACAAAAATGGATGGCGATATTTCTTACAAGAAGATACAGAAAAATTTCAAAGCTGCATATCGATGGACACAAGTAGAAAGGGCCTAACTCGTATTTTTCACTAATTTTTTTTTGTTATTTCAATACATATCACACATATACATCTCGACACAAATATTTAATGCAATTGTATCAAAAATAAAAGTTTTACAAGCAATTTCACAAAAGAAGTTACATTATGATAATACCTTATGATTTTACCCTCTCCTGCACAGTTACTATAATTTGAGTTAGAGCCTTTATACTTGTGACCAACGATATGTATGTTTGTACCATATATGGCATGACAATGTGTATATAATGGCAATATGTATTTTCATAATGTGCCTGCAAAACATATATTTACATACTTATGTAAATATACACATGCACATACATGCATACAACATACCTTTAAGCCAACTGCAGACAAATAATTTTTAATCGAACAACAAAATACCAAAACAAATACCAGCCGGTGTTTTCATGATCCCCCAAAATAAAATAAGAAAAGGTGGTAGTTTTTCCTCAAAAGCTTTTTTACGCAACGGTGCTGCCACAAACCAACTATTAAGAAGATGAAACTTGGCAAGACTGGGTCATGTCTGTCATTTCGCATCGAAGAAATTATAATAAGGCTTAAGTGAAACAAAGATAAGTTATGGAATTTCATAGGCTTATTTCCGGCATAATAAATGTTCATATTTTTTCGAAGTGTTCTTGGTCAAAATCCACCAGAATTGAAACAAAAAGTGATTTATTCAAAAAATTTTTTAAATAAAATTGTACTAAAATCATGATTTTTAATTGCTAGCAGAGGGCTGAGTATTGTTATTTTTATATTATTATTATTATAATTATTATTATTATTTTTTTTTTTGAGAAACCGCTTATTTTTTGACAGTACTATTAATCACATGTTGTTTTCAAGGCGATTGTGATTTGTGATTTTAATAACATGTTTTTTACATAAGTAAAATACAATGTTTGATACCTTTAATTATTATTGAATTGAATTAAAAAACTTTTTAAAGAAATACTATAATTTTAATATTGCGAGTTTCTTTAAGCAAGCGATAATCTTCAGAAAATAGTAAAACCATTTTTTTCGTGCGATTAAGGTAAGTAAAACTAATATTTTGCTACTTAATTTGGAGTAACAGAAAAAATCGGTCATTACAACTACATATAGCTGAAATAATCGGCAGCTACATCTAAAACGATCCTAAAATAATTGTAAATGTCATCCACTATCGTATTATGACATTTGTGAAAAATGCCATTTAGCAATTTTTCCTAAAAAAATTAATTTAAAAAAAGTAGAATAGAAAGCTTTTATTTCATTATTCACTTTTAAAATTACATCATCTGGCATCACCAAATAAAACTAAAAAGTAAACAAACGTAAAAGAGCGAGTAAAACAATGAGTATGTATGAGAGAGAGGGAGTATTTTCCGGTGTTGTGTTTGTTTTGTCTGTTTAATGACTAAAAACGGTTTTATTCGAATAATGTTTGTGGCTGTAAATTGAAATAAAATTTCAGTTGCTTTTTAAACGCCGACTGTAAAAGACGCGTGTTTTTTTTGGAGAAAACGGAAAAAGCAGATTTAACGGTTAGATAAATACAAATTTAATAAGAAAAATATATTTAAAATTAAAATATAATTTAACAAAGTTTAAAATTAAAAGAAAAAACAAACAACATACATATGTACATAGTAAACAAATTTTTTTTACTAAAAAGTGTTTTATTTAAAACATCAATTACTACTTAAGTTTTTTTTTAGGTATTATCTGTAAGAAAGTTGTGTGTGTGTGTGTATTTTTATTTCATTGAAGGTAAACCAGTTTTTTTAACATCACAAACAAAAAGTTTAAAATTTGCGCGTATTCCAGAGTACAACAAAACAGTGATTAGATGGCCAATTGTATTAAAATTGTTGATCGGCTTTATTTAATACAAGGTCAAGATTGTTGTTGAAAATAAAATGTAATAAAAAATATCTGTACGTACAAACATATTTAGTTACATCTGTATATTTATAATAAAAAATAACAAAATTAATGTACTAAATTCTCGGGAATGTGTGTACTTGTACGTTAATTTTAATCATGTTGTTTAAGTATTAAGTTTTTTTAAGTGACTTGAATTTGGTGTTCTTTTACAAAGATTCTCAAAAAAAGGTTATCGAAAAAAAAAAATAATATTTTGGAAAGTAAAATAAAAATTGGTAGTTCGTACTTACAAAAACAACAATAACAAATAAACATTAGTCAAAGTGCAAACCAAAGTGATGATGTCATTAATGCTGGAAACAACAACGTTGTCAAAAACAAAAACAACTACAAAAACCAAAAGCAAAACATCAGCAATAACAACTATAGGGTGTTTTGTAAGGGTATACAGTGTAAAATTCAAATAATATTCTGAGATATAATTTCAAACAAAAAATTGGCTATTCAGATCAAGCATATTCTGGAAAACCAATTTTTAACACTTTTTAAGTATTTTGCATATATCATATTTTTTTGGCATTTTAGCAATGGTCCACACAATGTTCTCTTTCGAAACATTTGTTGTACGTAATCCTAAAAAAAATAATCTAAAAATATTGTGTCGCATAATCTTGGAGGCCAATTGACTGAAGTATGATGAAAATCACAAGTTTGTGAAATGTTTTCTTTAATAACACGGATATTTTAGGCAATATACATATGTGGTGCCGTCCTATTGAACAAACATATTTTCAAGAATCGATTCATCGAACTGGAAATGCAGATATTTGGCAAACATGGCTCTGGTTAGAATCTATAATTTCATTGGCTCATAAAATTCATCGTCCATTTTTTTTAATTCTAAACATCGAAATTTCATGCCTATATACTTATTACATTCAATTTTGTTACTGAGCCAAAAATTTGCCTTAGTTTTCACGTAGAAAAATGTAAAGGTGTTTAATTACAAGATCTCGTTGGGCAATTGTAATTGCCTTTTCGTGAACCCACATGGTCAGGAAACTTTTTACGCGATAGAACGCCGTCTTATTGAAAATACACGCCATCCACATTAATATCTTCCAATTCCGGCCATACATGTCGTTTGTGGAAAGGCCAATTTTAAAGAGCGACAAGGAATGTACAAACCTGGGTTTTCCTCAACACTATGGAAGAAAAAAGCAATATTTTAAGTAGTTATTGAGCGACATGCACAAGTTCCATACTTCACAGTACTGACTTCGAAGCAGCTAGAATTTTTTCACTAGAAGATAAAATTCGTGAATTACTGTCGCAAAGGAGTGAATTGGAGAATTTCATTAAAAGTGTAGCAGTGGCGGTCATTTGGCTAATATTGTTTTCCCGCTTTAATGGCATACCCTTCTCTTTACTATTAAATAAAAATGAGATCATTTCGCTTAAGAGTACTCGTTTTCTTATACATAAGTCATAATCAAACCTTTTATTGGAAGACGATAAATTTGCAAGTTTTGTTATAATGTCAGTCTATTCATGATAAAATAAAAAATCAAACTGATCATAAATATATGACAAATATAAAAATGTTCAATGCATGTAGAATTTGAGACTCCTGAAAAAGCACCCTGTACAACACGTCATTATTGTAATTAAAAGTGATCAAGTCGTTTCTTTAGCCTTTATTATTGTTTTTGTTGCTGTTATATTCTTTATAAGTGTATGTGACTGAGTTTGTGATTGTTGTTTTTTTCTTACAAATTTCTAAGTCTGTACTTTTTGATTCTTAATTTTGCTATTTTAAGGTTTCGTAAAATAAAATATATTTAGGTATCTCTGTTTTCTCTTTTTATTATGTTTCAATCTATTTTAGTTCGGCAAAGCTATCAATAATTTTGGAAAAAAAATGTATATTTTGTGTAAGATACAAAAATATGCACATACATGTGTAGATTTGCATTTAATTATAAACAAATTTTGCATCCCCAACAACACATATGTACATGTATGTATGTATACATTTGTATATACATATGTATGTACGTATGTATGTACACATGTACAATAAAATTATGTACTGATATAAAATGTGGGCTCCTTGACATTTTTTTTAAATTGTATTACATTTGTACATAAATATGCTTGACTGTATATTTTTACAAAATCATAAGCAAAAATGTTTTAAAAAAAATATTAATGCTTGTGTCAAATTTTTGACTGGAAATTTAACTGTGTTAGGAATGGTTCTATACGAATATCGGCCTAAAATCAGCTTCTAAATGTTTCCTTCAGATTGTTTTGTTCGAATTAACAAATTTTTAAGTTTAGACTTCTGTATTGAATCCGCAATTTATTGTTTGTGTTGTATTTAAAGTTAAGTTATCATCAAGTTATTAATATAAGTAGGTACATACCCAGCAAAAATTACTGCATACCAGGAAGCAGGTTTGTAAGGGAGAGATAAATGTACTCTCCTTTCCCAACTTGCTTCAGGAAGGCATGATTTTTATATGAGATGTCCTACTTGGTAGGGCTCTTTGATGCTCTAATTATTTGCTATTTTCACACATGGTTAATGCAGTAATATCATGTCTCTTTTATGTGTTTTTAAGAACTACAGTAAAGAGAGGTAATCATTCGCTTACATTCCTGCATCCTCGTAAGCGAGAGAAGTTGCAGTAATTTATTTTGTAAAAAATGAAAGATATTCAATAGAAATTTCTGACTTCCATTTATAGCACCCTCGAATGCGCTCTAATATTGCGCTATAAGAAGGCATGAGTTTTTTTTACTGCTTACCGGTACATAATAAGTTTTTGCTGGGTAGTGCGCGACAAAATTCTAAAAACTCTTACTTTTTATTCTTTTATTGCATACATAAATACTAAAAGCACCTATTGGTATCGTTACTTGTTAGTCAAATGTTTCTTATAAATACTTAAATTTTTTTGCTCACTTTATAAACAAAAATACCAAAAATGCACAATTTTTAATGAATCAAAATGATAAGGTCAATTTATATCATTAGAGTTAAACGTGACATCTTTTTTTTTTTTTAATTTATAATTTAT
Source organism: Phyto melanocephala (assembly GCA_941918925.1). Lineage (NCBI taxonomy): Eukaryota > Metazoa > Arthropoda > Insecta > Diptera > Rhinophoridae > Phyto > Phyto melanocephala. The sequence goes on along the minus strand of OW799234.1, from coordinate 131,552,170 downwards.
TTTTGGCCAAACGTTCAAAATTTTTACTTTGAGCTCTTCTCCGAATTATATTGATGGTTTTCTGCATAAACTTGTCGCACAAGTTATTCCACCATTTAGAACTGGTAAACGTGCTGGCCATTCCATGACAGACACTCCATGTTCTTAAAACTAGGTCTTGTTTCATCTGCTAACATGGATCGCAGCGTTGTCATGCTGGATAATAAATTGTTTTCCCTTTATACGCCCAGATACGGCAACAAATTATTTGACAGCTCTTGCTGGTACTTTAGACTATTCAATCTTGTTGAAGGAAAAGCTAAAGCCATTGTTCCTCAAAATATTTAAAAAAAAGTTAAAAAAATTATAACAAAAGGCCAGATACCAATTTGTTGACATGTGTTGTTTCGCAAACGCAAGAATTTTACTTTATGACTTTTACTCAGACATTTAATTTAGCCCATAAAATAGAGGACTGCAATTTAATATCTCTCAGAAAACTGGACTTTAAGAGCCATTTAAACCAAATTTCGTCTTAATTGTATTAATTCCATTCTCTAGGCTTGACGAATTTCGCGTCTTTTTTATTTGACCGGATCGATTAAACCAATTAATCCAAAATATCTCGCTCTCCCAACTGAAATTAAAATATAAATAACAAGTATTAATCAGTGCTCTTTGTATTTTGACAACAAAAGAATAATAAGTAAGTGACCTTATAATTTTCACGCTAACTTTATACATACATATATTATTTTGCTTAAACTAAGCCAAAGATCTACGGATGATATATTACTTTATAAATATACTTGTTTAAAGAGGCTTATCGCTAGGGTTCCCACCTTTTTTTGCAACTAAAGTACATTGGTTAATAAAGGTGAAGAAAAAAATGTAAACACTGTATAAAAACAAGTAACACTGCTATATTCGGCCGTGCCGAATCTTATATACCCTTCACAACGTGTAGTCATGCAATAACAGTAGTTTGTATCACCATTCCCCACATGAACTACGTACATACATATAAAAAACATACATCTATAAAAACATCCCATTGTAAAATTATAAATTTACGTATGTATGTAAAAAAATAAAAAAAAAAAATTAAAAAAAAATAAAAAATTAAAAAAAAATAAAAAAAAAATTAATAAAAAAAAATTAAAAAAAAAATAAAAAAAAAAAATAATTAATATAAATAATAAATATAAAACAAAAAAAAAATAGAAAAAAATTAAAAAAAAATATATAAAAAAATAATAAAAATATAAATAATATATTAAATAATAAATAAAAAAAAAAAATATAAAAATTTTTTTTTGGCTCAGCTGGGATTCAATGCCATGGTTACTCTAACCAGTATACACGTTTGTATGTATGTATGTATGTATGTATGTTGTTGTTGTAATGTTGTTTTTGTGAAAAAAAAATAGAGGTGGTCGTGGGTTTTTGCTCATATCTCAGGTGTTTATGTACCGATGTTTCTGATTTTCAATACCGATCTACTCCCGAATATTTCTGATATTTTAATACCTCACCCGGGTCCAAGAGATGTCTGGGGGCTTCAAAAAGTTTATTTCAACATACACACGGACAGACTGACAGAGCTTAATCGACTCCCCTATTCATAAGCTATATACTTTATGGGGTCGGAAATGAAAATTGTAGAAATTTCACACGGAATGACAAACCTATATATACACTTTTTCACTGTGTGAAGGGTATAAAAATTAGCACACATTTTCTATGTCATATATCATGCATATGCTTCACACAATTATGTGTCCTTTTATCAGATCTGGTACCAAATCTTTCTGCGCTTAGCACAGATACATAGTGAAAATATAATTGATATTGGTCCAATTGAGTTTTCAATAGCTTCGAACATATTATCAGCTGGCTCGTTGCTATTTTCATAAAAGTCTACTAATTTGTTTTGAATGACATTTCGAACCGTAAAATATTGTATCACTAATGGGATCAGTTTTATATTTTTTTTTTGTTCGAAGCATCTGTTTGTAATTAGTAATATAAATTATCTGTTTTTATATCATTAACTAAATTTTGCATAGCATATGATGGCCACAAAACATCTGTGACTAGTGCTTACATTTTTGTTCTAGCTAGACGAATTCCTGTAGCTGCACTTGAATTGACATCAATAGTCTTATTAAATTTTATAGTGCAATCCATGCTATTGTAGGATAAATTATGTTTTACAGTGTGATATGTCAGGGCTAACACAACTGCAACAAGCTCAAATATTGCTTCAAACAATTTGTATTTTCTATTGTATTCGTTTTAGCCGCGGAACAGATTCAGTATAATGAAATATCTGGCAGGGATATTTATATATTTACTGACAGCAAGACGGCTATTAGGTCCCTTGAGAGTGTGTACAGCACATCGAAAATTGCCCAGGAATGCCGGGTGTCTCTTGAGGAGATAGCGAGACATTCGACGGTTACCCTTGTGTGGGTTCCAGGACATGGGGATATTGATGATAATAATAGAGCTTATGCACTTGCAAAAGCCGGTACCACCTTAGATTCGGTTCAATCCAGTTATGCTTTGGGTATTCCCTTATCGAAGGGTAAGCAGCTAATCTCGCATCAATTCTATTTGGATGCCAAGGAAAGATGGGTGAGAGAACCCACTTGTTTGGAAACCAGAAAGATCTGGCCTGACATGGATGTGCATAGGACGCAATATGCAGTGAATATGCCCCGAATCCACCTTAAGAACCTCATAGCGGTCATTACCGGACACTGGCCTATAGGTACACATGCAAAAACGCTGAATATCCCTTACAACGACTTCTGCAGAAGTTGCGATAACGAGGAAGAGGAGGAGACGACTGAACATCTTCTCTGCAATTGTCCTGCATTCGGGGACCTGAGACGCCAGATTCTGGGTCAACGAATACTTGTAAGTAAAACTTGTCTTTCCGCAGTTGAACTGGGAAAGATCCATACCTTCGTAAACAGGACAGGATGGCTGAGGAACGACGGCCAGAGGACATAGACAAACGGGCGATGGTGCCTACGGTATCACAACGGGACCCTCGGAGGACCCAAGTGAGCTATGCCTTCGGGCGGCTGCCGGATCTAACCTAACCTAACCTAACCTTGTATTCGTTTTGAGGATTATTTGTTAATTTTATCATAAATCTATAAAACCTTTAAATCGTATTCTTATTGCACTTAAACATGACAATCAAGTAAAATAACCAATCAGTGCTGTGAATTATCTTTTTCGAAAAATCGCCATGACATGATCGCAAATTTAAAAAATGTCAACTACACCCTGACTTTTATAACCTGAATCTATTTTGAATTCTAGATATATCAAATCATGCGAAATACGATATTTTTGCGTATTTTGGTGGGGTGGCAAGCCTGCTTATCATCCTTCTTCAAATTCGAACTGAGAAATTTTTGCAACTTATTTAAAAGTTTGCATATAATTTTTCGAATTCTATTTAATATCATTTTGAGTGTGTTTTTTTTTGTTTATTCCATTTAGATTCAAAAATAATTAAATAAACACCGTGATGACTTCATTTTTGTAAAAATATATTTCATATATTTTAGGTAAATAAATTAATTTATTTTATGTGTTTTCTTAGTCTATTTAAGTTATTGCTAAATACAAACACATACATACATACACCACATCCATACATATACACATAAGAAAATAAACAATAACCAATTTTTGTTGAAAATGTTATAAATGTTACCGTTTGTTATAATCGGTTGGAATTAGTTAAATTTGTTTATTTTCCCAAAAATGCAAAAACGTATTACGAGCACATTGAAATTGTTTAAAAATACTTAACAATAAAATGGGACAAATTGTTTATTTTCACAAAAACACAAAATAGGGGCTATAGAAAAAAACAGAAAAAGCTAAGGAAGTAAGAAGTGAAAGATAAAGTAATAACAACAAAGAGGAGTTATTTTTTTTAAGTTAGAGCGTAAAAACTTTTTACTTGTTAGAAATTACAACAACAAAATATTTTAACGTAACGATTTGGCTTAATTTACAGAGAACAATCAATGGTTTTAAAAGTTGCGTTGTCATGCCGTATTGACGTATTGTTATAATTCTCTTTTTATACCCTTCACACAGTGAAAAAGGGTATATATAGGTTTGTCATTCCGTGTGAAATTTCTACAATTTTCATTTCCGACCCCATAAAGTATATATTTTCTGAAAGCTTATGAATAGGGAAGTCGATTAGGCTCTGTCTGTCCGCCTGTCCGTGTGTATGTTGAAATCAACTTTTTGAAGCCCCCCGCTTGGACCCGGTTGAGGTATTAAAATATCAGAAATATTCAGGAGTAGATCGGTATTGAAAATCAGAAACATCGGTACATAAACAACTGAGATATGAGCAAAAACCCACGACCACCTCGATTTTTTTTCACAAAAACAACATTACAACAACAACAACATACATACATACAAACTTGTATATTAGTTAAAATAAATGTGGGATCGAATCCCAGCTGAGCCAAAAAAATTTTTTTTTATATTATTTTTAAATGTTTTTTAAAAATTTTTTTTTTATTTAATATATTATTTCTATTATTATTATTTTTTTTGTAATTTTTTTTTATTTTTTGTTTGTTTAATATTTTAATTATTTTTTTAAATTTTTTTTAATTTTTTTTTAAATTTTTTTTTTTAATTTTTTTTTTATTTTTTTTTTTTTTTTTTTGTGTATTTTTTTTTTTAACATAGATACGTTAATTTTTAATTTTACAATGGGATGTTTTTATATATGTATGTTTTTTATATGTAAGTATGTACGTATTTCATATAAGATGAATGGTGATACAAACTACTGTTATTGCATGACTACACGTTGTGAAGGGCATATAAGATTCGGCATGGCCGAATATAGCACTCTTACTTGTTAAGTGTAAAATTTTAAAATTGTTTTAGAATTTATGACAACATGATAGAAAGTACACCATGTGAATTCAACAAATATGTATGTTTCTTCCAGATTTTTAAAAGCTTTTTTATTGCTACAGATATAATAAATGTGTAAAAATTTAAATTCAATCTCTTTTAAAAACGTATACATCTTGTTTTAAGCGATAAAATTAAATGTAAGAATATATTTTAACAGACAAAAACTATTTAAGAATTTTGTATTTATAAAATTAACAACCAAAACTACATACTGGAATATGCAACATTAAAAGTAGATCATGTCCAACATTTTGCATTGATTTCAAAGTTATTGATACTTTCTCTTTTTTTTATTATTTCTGTGGAAATAAGGAACAACAGCTTAAGTCGGGTTTTATATTTTTTCAGCAAAGCACTTTTAAATATTTTCTGTATTATTTCTGTTGATTTAACTGTTTTTTTGAACTAAAGACTATTATATGAATCCTGCTCTATACAAATTAAAAAACATATTCTTTTTAGTGCACTATTTATCTAAATTATAAGTAAGAATAAGTTATTATTCCAACTGATACCTATTGCTTTTTGAACAAATTAAGGAAATTAGTTTTTATGCTATAACTTCCTGTAAGGTTGTCCAAAATAGTTAAAGGTTTGCTTGAGGGTAGTTTTGAATTTCGAAATTACAATGATGTGATTATTTCAATTTTAGCTTATGTCAACTTAAGCAGTTTTTCCTTTTTGCCACAGATTTACTGTCATAACAACCAACTGTAAACGTTATCTTATCTAACTGACAATATTTATTTGTTTTTTTTTCATATTAAGCTAAGAGTCTTGTTTTTTTTTATTAGCAATTCATTCATTATCTTTCGATAAATTTGCAAAAACATAGAACAAGTTTTGTTTCAAATAAAGCACTTCTAACGTAAATGTTTTGATTTCTATTTGCTTAAAAACATATGGCACCATATGCTTTTAAACAAAGTACATATGTATAAGCAAAAAATGGCATCTGCCAGCAACTACCCAGCAAAATAACGCATTACAAAATGTAGAAAACGGTTCTTTACCACTTACAAGTTGGCATCTAAACCCATTATTTTAACACGTCGATGTCATTGGAGGCAAGTACTTATCACCCTCGCTTACAAATAGGAACTCGTAAAAGTACTTATAACGCTCGCTTATAAATAGGGACTTAAAAAAGTACTTACTTTTAAAGCAATAAATAAGTACTTGATTTTAATAGCCTAAATAACCCATTACTATTATGGACTTACAGAAGCCATTCGGTTCTTTTAAGGACGAAAATTTGGTCAGATTATTCTGTGATACGTTAATTTGGAATTTAAAAATCAGTGACAATCTATAAGTCATCACTTTTTTGATGAAATGATTTGTCGCTGTTGTCAAAATAATTATTACGGCATTTGAACGTAATCGAAATTTAAAAATTCTTATTAGAATCTCTATACCTAAAGCACAGCGAACTCGATCGTTCGAGTAAAATTTCGATCGTGATCGAATGCTGTAATGTGGTCCCTGATCAATGTCGAATTCAGTAATTTGTTTACTACAAACGGATTTAAAGTCATTAATTGCTTATTCTTGAGTTGCTCATATACGAATTGTGTTATCTGGACTAATAACTTTAACTTATATAGGAATTTGTGGTTCTTTCACACATTTATCGACTTTAAAGATGGTATAATTACTGTTTATTGCTCAAGCAGAAATTTATAAAAAATTCATTTGGATTTCATTTACAAACGTTCAGCTATTTTCTCGTAACTCTTTTAGGCAACGTACACGTTTACGTAAGAGTGTTTTTGCCGTTAAAAGAGTCTTTTCAAATTGATTGCATTTTCTCTAAGTGCTGGGCATATCAGCATATTGTAGTTATTGCGAATAATTATTGATAACATTTCTAGTATTGCTAATATTTCGTTAATATCTTGCCCTTCTACGCCGCCAACTTCCATAACTCTTGAGCAGAATTGTGTGTTTTTTTTATTTTATTTTATAAAGAACAATATTAACAATGAATAATAAATGTATGTATGCATTTAGTTTAAGTTGTTATTTGATAACGTGTAATAATTATAAAAATAGAAAATATTTGTGATCGTACTTTTTTGAGTGACTAATGCAAAGAAGCTTTAAGGTTTTATTTACATTAACTGCAAGAATGAAAACAAAAATCACGATATTTTTTTCTAAACTTATAAATTTTGAATTAACCACAAGAAAATTAAAACGTTTTGCATTAACGATTTGGAAATGTATTTAAAATTAAACAAAGACAATCCAATAAAAAAACATAAAGAAATAGCTCGATATAGTTGTGGTCAGTGTTGCCACGACCAAAAAAAATTTACAACCAAAATTACTTCAAAAAGTAACCAAATAAAAAAAAAGTAACCAAAATTAAAATATATTTGATTTATTTTCAATTTGTTTTACATTTCAATATAAAAAATATTTGTACTTTACGAATGAATTATGAACTAAAAATGAACCAAAAATTCAAGTCTTACGTATCAAGTAACATAAAAAACTTAAAGGTAATTTTATTACAAATAACGATAAATAAATAAAAAGCTTTTATTTAAAATAAAATTTTTATTTATTTTAAATTTAAATACAATATAAAAATATTTGTACTTGTTTTTGTTGGTTTTTTAAAACAGTCATGTATTTTTTCGTTTTTAAATATCTTATCGACATGAACAGAGTTGCTTAAATTACGCTACATATTTTACCATGTCCACAACGGCTTGTATTTATATTGTGGAGGAATAGAAAAACGAGCAATTGTTTTGAACCAATGTAAAATCTTTAAATTATTTCGCTATTTCCATCCGTCTGTCCTCTGAAACAGTGACTGAGCGGAGAATCCTGATAAAAAGTATTATTTTCTGATCAGAAATGTTTGTTTTGAGAAATCGGTACATGTGTTTAATTATTCTTTATGATCTAATAAACTTCTAAACTAAAATTGTCGTTTTTGAAAGGCGCTAGCAATTAAATATTTTTAAGCCTATTTTCAAATTTTTATTAAAATCTCTCATGAATGCAACATAAAACCATTTGTTGTGATATTGTCTAATATACATATAGAATTTATATTCATTGAATTTTTGGTGTTGTTTTTTAAATATTTTTAACAACTTTAAAGCGAAAAGTGGCATTACTTTACATTCTAGCAAAAGTCAGTAAAAACATTGAAGTTTTTGTTCTGTTATGAAATCCCATTAAATGATTTTAATTTTTGCTACTTTCGATTTAAAATTGTATACAAGGTGAGCCAAAAGTCACAATAGGGTTTAAATATATATTTTTTTATTTTGTGTTGTGGTGGGGTAAAAAAGTGTAAAATCGGTAACCTTATACATGCGAAACTAAAAATGATACTGACTAACTTAAATAAGCTGACAGGTATCTGCTTTTTTTTTAATTTTCAACTCTTAAGTTTAAAAGCTATGTAACTTCCATACACATAAATATATAAAAAAATTTAAATTGTGTTAGTTACTCCGCAAAAAATGTTAATGAGATTTTGGCACTTTTTTTCAAATTCGTATGTATAAGGGGTAAAAACGTCCTTGTTTTTGGTACTTAAACAATTTAATATTATTCAAAAAGACATTAATTAATAATTACTATCGCCTAATAGAATATAAAACAATTATTAAGGTGAAATTTTTGGAAACTATTTGGGGGACAAAAAAGGTACCAAAAAGGGGAAAATACAAGCCAATGTATACAAATCCTAATTACAGGGCCAATTCGCATAAAATTTGTAGTAGGCATTTCAACGAATATAAAAAATTTTATAATTGATTAAAAATTCATGGTACTTTTTAGAACATAATTAATTTTATGCAAAAAAGAGTAGATTTATTCACTATAAATCATGCCTTTTATAATATTTGATTGTTAAAAAGATATTTAAACGTTTTAAAATTGGAATTTGTACATTGATATGGAAAACCCTAAAATGTACTTTTTCGGATTTTTATGGTACTTTTTGTATATTCTAAGTTTATGATTAAAGAATTATAAAATTAGTGACTATTGATCCGTGGTGAGACTGAAAATGTTATGGATGAAAAAAAGGTTCTTTATCGCGTTTTTATGGTACTTTTTACATTTTCTATGTTTATGGATATAGATTTATAATTAGGGACTATTGATCCCAGTTGAGATTGAAAATAATATGGGAAGCCCAAAGCTACTTTTCTCTATTATCATGGTACTTTTTGTATTTTCTACTTTTACGAAACTAGAGTTTTGAAACTAGTGACGATTAATCCAATGTGAGACTGAGAATGTTACGGGCGACCAAAAAGGTACTTTTTCGCATTTTCATAGTACTTTTTGTATTTTCTACACTTATGAAGCTAGAATTTTTAAAAAGAGGCTGTTTTGATTCAAGTTTAATATAAAAATGATATGAAAGTTCTGCACATTTGTACTGAACTTTATGCATTTCTTATGTTTTTGAATATACACAGAATTTTGAAATTCGGTACTATTAATAAACTTTATGTTTAAAAATGAAACAGAAGGACGGAGATCTATTTTTCTTGCTTCTAAAGACATTTTTGCCTTTTCTAAGTTTGTGAATCTAGAATTTGGAATTGATCTTTGCTGAGATAGAAGATGATAGGGGGAAAAGAAAATACTTTATTTAAATTATTAAATAAGTTTATAAAAAGTATTAAATAGTATTAAATAGTATGTCGTCACAGTGCTCGCTACCGAAGTTTGTAGCATTAAACAATTTTTATTTTTTTAGGAATCATTTGCATCCTAAATTTATTATAATTGTTTAAGCAAACGTTTTAGACCTTGATTTTTTTTTGCTTCCAACATGTTTCTTAGTGTTTATTTTATTTATGATTTCCTATAAAAAAAATATATTGCAAACTTTTGTTTATTCATTTATAAAGATATTTTTTTTAAATAATAATTTTAAACATTATTTTGTTTATTGAATAACAATACTAATTTTGTTTGGAGAGAGATTTAGAAGAATGTATTTATAAGTTTATAAATATTTGGAAAATACGTATAAACAATTAAATATGGCCACCAGTGTAAAAACTGTTGGTCACCCTATAGAAATCGAATTAAAACAAGTAAGAGCGCTATATTCGGCCGTGCCGAATCTTATATACCCTTCACAACGTGAATTCATGCAATAACAGTGGTTTGTGTCACCATTCATCCCATATGAAATACGTACATACATATAAAAACATACATATATAAAAACGTCCCATTGTAAAATTATAAATTCACGTATGAATGTTAAAAAAAACAAAAAAAAAAAAATTAAAAAAAAAATTTTTTAAGAAAAAAAAAATTTAAAAAAAAAAAATTTTTTAAAAAAAATTTTTTTTTAAATTATTATGTATATAATATATACAAAACAAAAAAAAAATAAAAAAAAAATTAAAAAAAAAAAAATTAAAAAAAAAAATAATAATAAAAATATAAATAATATATTAAATAAAAAATAATAAAAAAAAAATAAAAAAAAAAAATTAAAAAAAAATTAAAAAAAAAATTTTTTTGGCTCAGCTGGGATTCGATGCCACGTTTTCTCTAACCAGTATACAGGTTTGTATGTATGTATGTTGTTGTTGTAATGTTGCTTTTGTGAAAAAAAAATCGAGGTGGTCGTGGGTTTTTGCTCATATCTCAGTTGTTTATGTACCGATGTTTCTGATTTTCAATAGCGATCTACTCCCGAATATTTCTGATATTTTAATACCTCACCCGAGTCCAAGCGATGTCGGGGGGCTTCAAAAAGTTGATTTCAACATACACACGGACAGACGGTCAGACGGACAGACGGACAGACGGTCAGGGCTTAATCGACTCCTCTATTCATAAGCTTTCAGAAAATATATACTTTATGGGGTCGGAAATGAAAATTGTAGAAATTTCACACGGAATGACAAACCTATATATACCCTTTTTCACTGTGTGAAGGGTATAAAAATAATGATAAAATGAAATGAAACTGTAAAGCCGATCGGACTCAAACTTTGTCAAGTTGTTGTACACATTCCAGAAAGTGTTTATGGGTAGTAAAGAGTGGGCGGGGTTACGCCCACAAAAACTAAGTTATCATTTTTAGCTACTTGCAGTTGACCGATTTTTCTTGAGCTTTGCACACATACTGAACTCTAATGATTATACAATTTCGTGATAAGAAAAGTGGGCAGTGCCACGCCCATAAAAAATGTTGTAATTTTTAGCTTCTTGCATTTGATATTCAATTAAAATTCAGAATGCATTTTTATTCATTAAGAGGCGTAGCAACGCGCGCCAGGCTTGGCTAGTAATACTTTATAAGTAAAATGTTTTTTTCTTTAGATTTTCTTTTAGTAGATTTTGTTATCTGTTGTTCAATAATTTTAAAGTCTTTAACACAAATATTTGATTTTTTTAATAGAAAAAAAAGTTAACTATGACGCTTATTTAAGATCCCAATCAATTATAATTCTTTAAATTTTTATTTTTTTACTTTTAATATTGTTTACACACTGTTATCAAAAAAAAAAAAATGTAGTAATAAAAATTATTTATCAATTTTGATCAATTAATTTAAACAATTGATTTATGCAACTAATAGATGGAATTAAATTGTAATATATGGCCAGCAGTCTATTTGTCTGAAGTAATTACATTTAGATTTATGAAATTGTTTAAAGCGGGCGGACAGGTCATTTAAACCTAATGACCTTAATACGTTGATCGACAATGTGTTTGCAGCGCACTCACATCATCTGTTTGATATACATACAAAAACATGGTCAACTTTTTACCACCCTTTTTAGACTTAAAATTGTTTCTTCATCAAAAAATGTTTGTGTTTTTTTTCACAGTGAAAGTTAAAAAACAATAAACAAAATGTTTAATTTATTGCATTCAAAATGGGCACCCACCATACGTTAATTGGAAATTGTCTATGAATTTGTGCATTGTTTTAGTCATTTTCCAGCAAAGGAAGTTATTTGGCACAAAACAAAACTATAAAGCGAATAAATTACTCATTCAAACATAAGGGCATCCAATTGTGTTGATAACGATTTAAAAATATGCGATATGCCTACATGTTTTGTAATAAGAACATCATATACACAGGCATATGTAGTTAACAATTACTAAGTGTTGTCATTTACAACAATTAAATGAAATTATGACTTTTTTACAGCTTTTCCACAATACAATACCATTCGGCATTTGATATTAAAACAATATTTTAACATGTTCAGTTGTCTTAATGAGTTCTTGTTACTTCAAAACCCCCTCCAAACAATTTTATTATCTCAAATCTTTTTAGTGTTTTTATGCACTTGAAATTGTTATGATTTTTAAGGAGGAAATAATTATAAGTATTTTATATATGTTTTATGTGTGTACGTATGTACGAACGTATATTTACAAAAAGCCTTTCACCAGCTAACCAAAGAAAGTTCTAACGAGTTTGAAGACTAGTGGCTGTCAGCCATTAGGACTGTATTGCTCATTATATTAAGTAGTGATGTGAAAGTTTTCTAAACAAAAACAGTGTATAAAATATTCGGTTAGAAAGATGGCTTTTTTGTTATAGAATATCATTATGCTTTGTTAACAAACTAAAAAACGGAAATTTTTTCACCAAAAATGGTCGTAAAAGCGCTTTCCTGAAAACTGTAAAAACAGACATAAACAATTTTTACTTATTGCTGCAGAATTTGTATGAAACAAACCGAAATAATCCGTCGGCAAGGCTTTGCAATTGAAAATCTAATTTTAAAAGGTGTTCGGTATTGAAGTTGCCTGCAGAACAACTGTTGTTTTTTTTTCATTGTTGGTTTTGTAATTGTTGAAAAGTAATGCCATTTTAGCTTTTTTCAGGTCAATATAGCGATTTTATCTCAATCTTGTTTCTATTGTGTGAGTTTTATCAAAAAAACATAAGTGAATATTACTATGCATTACACAACGACAGATGGCAGTCCCAATATCCCAGGACCTGCTACAGCACACCAATCATGTGCAATCTTACAAGGGAAAGACTAAGACGCTAATTAAAACAAAAAAACAGCGTACACTCTTTTTTAGGGTTTGTCATTTTAGCGCTTAGCACAACGCTTTCCTCTCTTGTATACGTTTGGCTATTACAGATTCGTATGATATTTTGGGGCTTTGAAAAGTAGATTTCAACCATTACATGAAGAGACAGACATTGCTTAATCGGCTTCTCTACTGAGTAATTAGCACATACGGGTTAGCAAATTAATATTGTAGGAATTACATGCGACAAGCTAATACAAACATAAACTTGAGACTAGCGGCGCCCCGGGGGCATGTTACCTTGGCTAGAGTTTCGGTGTATAAGCAGTAGGGGGTATAGAGCTCTATAGGCTGGTTGGAGCCATAACTTGAGGAAGATAAAACTATAAAGTGAATTTGCTGGAGGTTTACCAGAGACCCATCTGGTAGAATGGGAATCACTAAGCTTCTAAAACATGTTTTTGACTGATTATTGGTAAGGCCTCTTCGGAGTACAAGTGGAAAAACACATTTAGTGATGGTTTATTGACTGATAGTCGACCTTTTGTTGGCGTTTAGCAGAAATAGATTTGTGACTAAGGTGGCGAACCAACGGGTTTCGCGCAATAATTTTCGTCTAGGGGTATTGCTGCTCCTTACTAATAGAATTAGTTAATTGGTGACCTGTTAGGCCTCTTTTCCACCTCAAATCCAATTCTGTCGCCGATCAAAAAACAAAACTAAGCTTTGATAATCCAGAGCTGTTCAGCAAGGTGCCTATCCATTAACCAAAAAATTAATGAAGAAAAATTTGTGGTCACGATTGAGTTGTATAACATGACACACATCTTAACACTTATTATGTTCTTCGCTACGCGAGGCTGATGATATTGATCAGTGGCAGAATCGGATTTGCGGTTTGAAAGAGGATTTAAAGGTCACCTCTGCAAGCTTCACTTTTAAAAACCATTATTCTGTATTTCTATTGCGGAGGTTGTTGTTTCTCAAAAACTCAACCCTTTGATAAGATTCATCGCCAGATTCTGTCAATCGATGGCGGTGTTGATGTTAATTAAATCACATCCTTTCATGTCAGTAGTAAATTCAAAATTTTGACACAAACACCTTTTCATCTAGTTAATATCCCCTTTTATAGTTTTGCCCTATAGAAAATTTTCGATATTTTTTATACTGAAGAAATACAATAAAATTTCGGTTAGAAAAAATTAATGAAAAAATTATTTTTAATAATAAATTATCAATTTGTATATTTTCCGTTTATATTGAAAATTTTAAATAAATTCTTTAGTTTATAAACAAAACTCCCTGTTGATATAAAATCTTTATAAGAAATTTATTTTTAAGAAAAAAAGTCTAAGACAAAATTTCTTTATTTAGATAATTTTAAATTTTTAATTTCCAAACACTTTTTTATTTAATTTTACATTTGTTAAAACAATTTTTCATAATTTTTTAATATTATGGAACCCTTTTATTCATATTCTTCATTTTATTTAACGTTTGTAAATGTTACAGTCCTCTGTTTTTGTTGTCTCTGTTGTCGATTTTATAGACTGAACCAACTGACACCAACAAAATGGAATAAGTTCATCAGTATTAATGGTGCCTTCAATTTGAGTTTCATTGAAATTTAAACATGATGCTCGCAATTCGTCTTGGGCAGCATCATGGTTACCGGCAAACGTCAGTCGTTAGAACCGATAACTAGAAAAAAAATAAATATTTACTGCCGAATTCATATAAAATATTTTAGGGTTATTAAGGCTTAATTGACAAATTTCTGTACAACATCTGTCCAAGAAGCCTTTTAATAAAATAAAATAAATAATAATAGAACAATTATAATAATTTTTCGATGTTTAGATAAGTTTTCTATTTAAAAAAATAATCGATAAATTTTCTAAATCGCAGTTTTTCAAAAATTTCTTCTAGAAAAAAAAAGTAAATAATAAATATTAAACAATTTTCAAAATTTTTTTTTATATAGAAAACTTTTTATAATTTTCCTATATTTAATAGTTTCACATCAAATGTTAAGGAAATTCTCTATTCGAATAACAGGCGACAATTTAGTCCTCTGCCTTTAGTTGACACCAAATTTAAAGACTCTTACGGATGATTCATCATCAGTCATGATGCACGTTTTTTATTTATTTTTAAATTTATTTTTAATGTAGAAAAATGTGTGTCGTAAGGTGATGAAAATCATGATTCTATTTCAAAAGATACAGAAAATAAATAATGGGAAAAAAGTATTGCTGCCAACCCAGTCGGATTGTCTGGCAGCCAGTCAGTCATTTCCACCAAAAAACTGCTTAAAATGTCAGTGGCATTTGCCGGCATGCTGTTGATATGTTTGCATTTTGCTCTATTATTGAATTAAAGACCAATGTTTTTTCTTTTTATTGGAAAGAAAATGAAAAAGTTACGAAATTATTTTAAGTTGATTTTGAATGGCCTCTTACTTATAACGCAATATGTGTTTGTGGAATATGAAACTTTTCGATTTTTATTTAATTATATTGTTGTTGTATGTTGATGATTTGTTTTCAGCTTCATTGAGCAAGTTTACATTTCCGTTTTCCAAGAATTTTACATATTTTCTTCTACATAAAATTATTATTTCTTTTAATATAAACATATTGAGGAAGGTTGTTAAAATTCATTAAAAATATTTTGTTCTAAAATTCATAAGAAAAATATGTGTGTGGCTTTTGTTACAAAACTTAAACAAAAATAATAATAATAAATATAACAGAAAATTTTATATTTAGCTAAAAATTATTACAGAATTTTGATGAATATTAAATATTCAACCGTCTTATTTTGTAAATCAATTTCCCACGGTACTTGCGTGAAATTTGTTGTTTTAAAAAAACTTTAAAGAAAAATTTTTTTAAGGTGTAGTGAGGTGATTTGGTTAGTTCAAGGCATAGCTATTCGTACATTTAGGGCATGTTTTCTGTCAAAGCGAATTCGAATACATATATCAGAGATGGAAAAGTTTTAAGGATCTGTTTATTAAAAAAATATAAAAAACGGAACATACATTAGTGAAAATGTAAAAATAACGAAATAAGTATATTTGTTATCAAGAAAGTACATTTAATTATTTAGCACCGATATGAAAATTTTATTTTCCATCCCTGCATAAATTAATGAAATTGAGCGAATTCATCAAATTTTTGGCATCAGCTGGTCTAAGGCGAATTCATACAGGTGAAATTATCAGCCCAGAAGCATAATGTAAAAATTTATTAAATTCGCCTTGATTTCATATATTAATGCAGAAATAGAAAATGAGATTTTAATTTCGAAATTAAACACTTAACTTAAGTACTTCCCTGATATCCGAAATTGATTTGACAGAAAACATCATATATCTTTATAAATATTTTTAAATATAAGAAAATGGTGATATTATGACAATACAACACTTAAGGAGCTAATACACGGCATGTTTTTTACATCTAACTTGTCAAATTCTCCACTGCTAATACAAGCATGTCGTGTGTTACCTTTAAAACATTACTTCTGTAAAAAAACATGTGTTGAGACATCTGACAAAATTTTAATTAGAGTGCGCTCTATTTTCTTCCGTCAAAACATGTGACATCAGCCGTTGGCAGAAATCTCTGCTGCTGCAAAGCAGTCAGCGTAAAAGTACAATTTTGACAGACATGTAGATTTACATACACTGGTGGCCAAAACTAAAGCAACTCATATTACACTTCAAAATAATTGAAAATTAATGCTCTTAAAAAAGAAGACCAAAAAACGAACGGCTCAAACCTCAATAATGCAAAGGCACCGTAAAACATGGTGGAGGCTCAATAATGGTGTGGGGCTGCTTTTCATACGCTGGAGTTGGACCGATTCATCAAATATCAGAAAAAATGGATCGATTTGTTTATAAAAATGTATTAGAAAACGTAATGTTGCCTTATGCGGAAGAAAATATGCCTTTGATTTGGGGTTTTCAACATGATAATGATCCCAAACATGCTTCAAAATTTGTCAGAGAATGGTTGGGTGAATCAAAAGTGAGAATTCTCGGGTGACCAGCTCAATCGCCTGACCTAAACCCTATAGAAAACCTATGGAGCATCGTAGATCGCAAGATAAAAAGGGATTCTAATACAAACAAACACTCCATTTTTGACCGCATTCAGGAGGCATGGTTCAGCATTCCTAGAGGTCAAATTGAACGGCTTATTGATTCAATGCCCCGCAGATGTGCCGCCATCACCAAAAACAAAGGTTACGCCATCGATTACTGATTTTATTTTTAAGTTTTGTGACAAAAATACAGAAGTTGCTTTAGTTTTGACCAGTCATATTTTATAATTTTTTTGTTATTTTGAAAAAAAAAAAAATATTTTAAAACAATAAATTATAATTTCTTTATACCTATGTTTTAAGGAATAAATTATCAATAATTTAAAAGAAAAACTTTTCGTCTAAGTTTTTTTAAGAGCACTAATTTTCAATTATTTTGAAGTGTAATATGAGTTGCTTTAGTTTTGGCCACCAGTGTATGTCTCACAAATTTTAAAGTCAGATGTAAAAAACATGCTGTGTATTATAGCCTTTAGGACTAGTTTTGAATACACCAAATGTGTAACTAACGTTGTAAACATATACATATAAACATGTAGATAGATGTGCGCAGTCACTCCATCTTGTTGAAACACAAATTAGGGTACCGATCTACCGATCGGAGCAAAAAGTTGTCGACCAAGAAGCCATTAAATATTTAACCGCGATCCTCAAAACTAGTTCCAAATCTCTAATCATAAAGGCTGATTTTAAACTAAAAGTTGACTATAATTTCGTTGCGTCATAACAACTGATCGTTAATAGGAAAAGGTTTGGTATGCATTCATTATAAATTTACGAGAATTTTATTATAATTTTCAAAACGAAGACAAGTGAGAGCGTTATATTTAGCTAGGCCGGATCCTTTAAACCCTTGACAAAAGTGTAGATATGCAAATTTAAGCATACCTACGTTGTTTGTGAAACAGATTTCCTTAAATCTTTTTACACTTGCTCAATTGTTGTTGTCGTTTTTTGAGATGTCATCATTTAAACTTCAGAATTTTATGCATACAACAAAGTCTTAATTACATGTAAAATAATAAAACAATATGACAACTACAACAAAAACATAAGCATGTACCAGCTGTTTTCGGCCACGGACTGTCCCTGCAGGCTGTGTCAGAGACACGGCCATTAAGTTTAACGTAGAATACGCCATCCGATTAGACAGAAAACATAAATGATAAATAATATAAGCAAATGAATTTATTTATTTGATAGTTACTGCTGTCAAACAGCATCAAGGAGCATTGTTATTTTGCTTACTTGGCAGCACTTTCATTTAACATAAAAATTTATGAATTAATTTTTCATGTATTTTTTATAATTATATATCCATGTTAAATTCAAATTCACATTTAACATTTTGTTTCACTTAAATACATAAGTAAATATACGAAATTTCAATATTTCATCAATCAAAACAACAGTCGAAGGTTTGTGTCCACACTGAAACAGCAGCATAGTTTGTGTTCACGCTACAAACTCAAACACTCAACCAAACACCACACATGTATTTGAGTGTATGTGTTTAAACAATTTTCATTTGAGAAATTTAAATATTAGTAAGATATCAACCAATATGAACGAAAGCCTTTAATAAACCTAAACTATTTTTTATGAATACGGCCCTAAGGCTTTTGTCTTACATTTTTTCTAGATTTTTAAAAATTATTAATTCAAACAAAAAAGGCCTTCTTTTGGGCATAATCACGAAGGGATTTGCATTAGGATATCCTGCTGAATTATTTGTGTTTTTTTTTTTTATTAAAGCCCTTTTGATGGAAATATATTTAATAAAAGTCCATTAAGAAGAAATCAAGAGAGTTTTTAGTAAAATAAGTTAAAAGGTGTAGGCGCTACAGCCCCCTTTGCAAAATGTTACTTATGAAATATATAATATCTGGTGTAAACAAAAATTTCGTGGGATGGGACTTGCCCACCCCAGACATGTTTACCTCCGCCAATGTGTAAAATGCTTATTCCAACAAATTATTTTCATGATACATTTTAATGTTTGTAATTTTACATTCACATTAATTTAAACATCTATTAAGATTTATTAGTGTATCTTTAGTGGTCTGTTTCATTTATTAACTTTTTCGTTAAATATTTGGCACAAAAGTGTTTTTTTTTTCTTTAAACGAAATAAATTAAATAAACTATTAGGTTTTTATTTCATTCTTAAAAAAAATAAAAATAAAAAGATTTTATATTACAAAATTCAAAACATTTAACAACGCACATGGCTCGGGGGTTTTGCTGTGCGCTTCTTTCATAATGAAATAATTTATTTATTTAATTTGTTTCTATTAGAACTTTTAATCTTGAAAATTGTGTGGCGTATTTTTCGGTAAACAAATTAAAATGTGTGAAACTATTTAAGAAGAAATAAATGTTTACGAAATTATTTATACAAACATTTAAAGTTAATTGAGATAAGAAATGTGCTGTTTATTAATTTTGCTTTGCAAAAACGAGAAATAAAACTATTTGAATAGAATTATATGAAATGAGGTCAACACTTGAAGTATGTAGTACTGTTTGGGAAACCAAAAAACAGAAATGTTTTAGAAAGAAACATTAGGAAATAAAGAAATTTAATACAGCAATAAATTATTAATATAAAATAAAATTTAAGTAATTAAATAAAATTCAAGGTTATATATTTTGCCAAGCGAGGATTCAGAGGGAGGGAAAAAGGATATTTAACACCCTATTTAGCAAGTTTTTTTTTTATTTTAATAAGTTTTAATGTGGGCAGCCATATAACAAACAAGAGATATATTTTAATAAATACTACTCCGTACCATCTCGAATTTACATGTTTAAAAAATCATAAATTAAAAAGAGAAAATTCTGTTTAAACGGTCTGAAGGATATACCAGAAGCCTTTGAATTTTCCTAAAATATTTGTTTATATGTACATATGTGTTCTCTGCTTACACAAAACTAAACAGAAAAAATTTTAAGAGCCAATCAAGAGGATGTCATGTAAATAGGGTGATTCGCATAAGTAATTCAAAAAGCAAATTACGTAATTGACACTGTTGCGGTATTTTTTAATGTACAAAAACTGATTTGTATAGAGCAAGTTTTTTAATTTATTGTTTTTAATCTTCTATCTTCTATATAAATAAAAAATAAAAAACGTTCATTCGTAATCGCAAATTCTTCATCGAAATGTTTGTTAAACTCAACTAATTCGCATAAGTAATTCAAAAAGCAAATAACGTAATTGACACTGTCGCGGAAACATTCTACTATACCAAGTGCGGTATTTTTTAATGTATAAAAACTGATTTGTATAGAACAAGTTTTCTTAATTTATTTTTTTTATATTTATTTTTTATATTTTAATTTTATTTATTTTTATCTTCTATCTTTGTTATAAATTAAAAATTAAAAATTATTCATTCGTAATCGTATCACTTTGAAATGTTTGTTAAACTCAACTTAGGTTCTCATTGAAAGCCAATCAAGAAGATGTCAGATAGAGAGGGTAATTAGCATAAGTAATTCAAAAAGCCAATTACATAATTGACACTGTCGTGAGAACAATATACTAAGTGCAATTCTTTTTTAATGTAAAAGAACTGAATTGCACAGATCAAGTTTTATATAAATATTGCGACAAATCGTGAGCGTCTATTTATAGTTCATCTATTATTTGGTGTTTTTCTAGCTACAAGTTTGTCACGTAAGTTTTCATAATAAATTTTATTTGTTTTTAAAAGATTCCTAATTTTATTTTATCCTCTATCTTCTTCTATATAAATAAAAAATAAAAATCGTTCGTTCGTAATCGCATCACTTAAGAACTTCTTTCGCGATTTCGCTTATTTTGTTTTTGAAATGTTTTCAAAATTCAATTAGGTTCTTATGGAAAGAAAAATTGACCACGCCCACTTTTACGCCAAATTTTGTTAATTGTTTTTAAAATTCGAGAACGTCTAGACCGAATTGTTTATTTTTTTAAACAACCTATGAAGCTCAAGACTGATTTTTTTTACTGATAATTTTTCTTAAAATTTTGGCATCCACCTCCCATAAAAAATAAACAAATTTTGCACACATTCAAAGTACGAAATTCAAGCGAAATTCAAGCTTGCATAGTTAAGCCTAAAATGAGCTGAAAAAAACAATGGGCGTGGCACCTTCAATATAAATTAAATACATTTCATGAGATATCTAGAACACTATAGGATCTATAATCTTAAAACTTTGTGTGGTTTACTTTTTCACATTTGTCTTATGCCAATCAAAAATTATTACGATCGGAGCAGGGCAAGTGATATCCCCACACCAAAAACTTATTGTATGACATATTTTAAGAACTTTAAATGTCAAAGTATTCAGTCCTGATATAAGACGTTTTAAAAAAATTTTAACACTTCATTCCAATGATTAGGTAGGGTAAAATGAGGGGCGTGGTACCTCCCCTAGAAAGAAAATATACTTAATGACATAAGTATATGCAGAACTATAATTCTTATTGGTTTTAAATTCTGTGTAATTGGCTGCGATATTAGTTAACATTTTCAGGCGCAAATTTATAGGATTAGAGCAGAGAACGAGACCCCCATATTAAAAACTACAGTTTAAACTTAATACGAACTACTTTTGAAAATAATTTCCTAATTATAATCAAAAATAGTTATGGTGGGAGAGTGACAATTATGGCAGATAATATTTTAATCTATCTCCTAAGAATACAATGAAAATACTTTGTTGGGGCCAGTAAAACGTTCCGGGTTCATCTAGTTGTTCATAAAATAAATTTGTTATAAATTTAGTTTTATTTTACCTAAAATTTATGGCGATTGAAATGTTGTTGCTGTTGTAACTTATTTGCTTTAAAAAAAATTGTTTAAGTTTTTTTTTAGTGCAAATGGAATAAACTGCAAATAAACAAATAGTGCATTTTTGTACTTATTTGCTGCATTTGCACTATCCTTTGTGAATACCCTTAATATCTTAAGACCAGAATTACAACATTTAGAGACCAATCCACGGAAGACTTCATTAATTCAACTGTTTCGTGCGGTATTGTCGGACCTTATTTCTTGAAAATAAAGTAGCAGCACGCGTTACGACCAGTGGAAATCGTTACCGCACCACGATCAATGATTCTTAATTTGAAAGTCTTTAAGTATCAAAATTTTCTAGTAAGTTGATTTAAAAAAAATTTGGCCTCCTCTCAGTTATTTCCTGTTAGTCCATATAAATGCATTGGCTTATGCCGATAAGCCAATAACAATTGGCGCCTTTAAGGCCAACACAACAGCGTTCGTGTTATTCGTAATGCTTAAAAAATTTGCTTTATTAAAAACAGGTGGTCGGTCATATGCCTGGAAATCACATTGATTTTTTAAAAAAAGGTCTTGATTAAAATTTATTTTTTTTTGTGTTATTCCAAGTTCTATCAGGCTTAAGCAAGTTAACTTGGCTTAGCAGCTTTATCTACGATAATGATGTAAATATCTCTGTTAAAACTATTGCATTTGTTGGAAGTTATTCATAAATTCAAATGACAATAATAAAGACTTTTGGTGGTAAAACAAGTTTAAATTAAACTGTTTTCATTAATTCTACATCAGCTAGAATTTTTGTAAGTCATATTATAGTTGTTGTTCTTATAAGTTTATCAACTATTTTTAGAATATTATGTACTAGACTCTTTCAAATACATTTATAACTTTTTTTATCACATTTGTATTAAGGTTATTTAATTATATTTATTATTAAAAAATTTATATAAAAAAAAAACATTTTTGCGATACGCTATAAACATTGGAGTAAATGCATCATATACACCACTCATTTTGATACCCACGTTTTCATTGCAAATTCAAAACTAAACAAAGAGGCTTCTATCGTATAGTTAATATCTCAATTGGTTTAGAGGAACAAACGAATAAACAGAAATAAAAATAAAAAGATTAAATGAAAAAAGTCTAAACTTTTATGCGGATGTGGTTTCCTGTTGGATTAAGTTGAGTTGTCTACAAACAACAACAAGATCTACCTACAAATAAAATATGAACTCAAACACAAAAACCTTTTTTATGTTTGTTAAACCAGGGGAAAAATTAAATAGAATATAAAACACCAAACTCCCTCCTACTTGTAGGCAAAATAGTGGAACTTAAATCAAAGAAAAGTTTTAGGAAAAAACTATACCAATTAACGTTTTTTTAAACTTATTTCCTGTTTAGAGTTTTCCATTGATTTCAGCGATTTTGTATTTAGTTGTACAAAATGTTGTTAAAATAAGCAGTTTATTTTTGACATCAAGCGGTATTTACAGGGTGTGTCATGTACAATTTTAATCGACTATAAAAGAAAATTACTGATTAGTTTTTAAAATTTCTGGTTTTTTTGGAAGGTTGAACTTTGAAAAAAAAACTATAAAAATTGTTCTTTTGATTCTGCAAAAAAATTTATTTTCCCATCTCTGTATGAATCCAATACACCACTTTAGAAACTTATAAAATTGTATTACTATAAAAAATGTTTCAATGGAAATTACCAACAACAAGCATTCAATGCTGCAAACACATAGAAAAATACTATCAATAGTACAATACAACCAGGCCTGTGAATTAAATAAATAACTAACTTAACGTTAATAAGCAAAAAAAAAATACATATTGCAATAACTATAATTGCAATTAAAAAGTACATATAAACGGGGTAATAGACAACTGTTTAGATTTAGATAAAATTATAATTGTGACATTATAGTCTAAAGCGTTGATATTAAAGTGTGTGACCTATGCATGTTTCAAATTATATAACTATGATTGTCACAAATACAATCTCATGATAAACATTTGTTTGTCAAATAAAACTAAAGTATTGGAATATAAATTTCTGATTTCCCAAGAAAAAAAATCAATTTCTGGAATTATTTAAAAACTGATAATCAAATACAACTTGGCAAGATTTTTAAACTATCTGGATTCGATAAATGATTTTAAGCACTTCTGAAAATTCCGCAGATTTTATTCAACTATTAGGAACATTTTTGGTTTTACATAGAACTGGGGCATGATGCGTTTTTCATACAATTTGACATTTAAAACTTGTTGTGAAAAGCAGTTGTAAAGTGTTTTATTTTGACTCTGTGTATTCTTACGTTATTTTTTTTTTAAGACACACTCTTTTTATTCTAGCAACAACTACAACACTTTTATACATTTTGTAGCCTTTTGCAGCTTTGGCTTTACAAAAATTTATTCAAGGACAGTATTTGACTTTTTTCTGCGTCTTGATTTATATTAATTTTTTTTTATTAATTATGGATACGATAAAAAGCGAAATTTTCACATTCAGTATGAATATCAGGCTGCAGGGTTGTTCTAGTACCCAACACCCACTTCTTAGACTAATTCTAAGAGGCGCCAAATCTAACGAGTGACGTGCTCTTGTTAAAACGGTGTGATACAGACTCTACTTGACAGTTCGCGCGTAGTAAACCACCACAACAACCAACCATAAATATCAACCAAAAAGGGATCAATAACTGCCATTACATCCCCTTCTATTGGGTGTATTTAATGGGAAGATGGAATACTTTTTAAAAATTGAAAAAAGTTCTGACCCTTTTTTTTTAATTTTCTCTTTTAAATTCACATTGTTTTTATTTCTTTTATTTGAGTGCAGTTTCAAATTTGAATGCATTTATTTGTATGCAAATTGTTTTTTATGGTCAATGAACTTTTTTTCTGTACGCTGTATGCATTTTCTTTTTAATTTTTTATTATTTTTTTTGTTTGTTTAGCAAAGCAAAAAGTGCATGTCAAAAAAATGTTTAAATATTTTATCTTTATTTACCTTTCACTGAAAAGTATCTTTCAGTAAAATAAATACAACACAAAGTCAAGCATAAAGTCATTTAAATTGTAAAATGCCAAATTGACGAAATTTTATATCCGTATTACAAGCATTAAAAATTTAAAATGTAACCGGCGCATATGGGAAAATAAATTAAATTTCCTTAGTAGCAAGGATAAAAATAAAATAATAAGTGTCTCTTTGCAGTTCTTAATAAATTGTCAATTCAAATGCCGCTCTTGTTTAGGTTTGACTGTTAAGGATTTATTAAAATCGGTGTGTTTTTAGACCTATAGAACTTCCAACACACGCAAAGAAAAAAACATGGTTGTCTATGCTGATAAGCCAGCAGCGATTGGTTATTTAAGGCCATAACTATCCTACATAGTCGTACGATTATGTCAAATAAAAATCTTATAGATTTTCGTTCTATAAGAGAAAATAGCATCAATATGTGTGAATGGATGCTACACTGTTATACTTGCTTTACAAAAAGCAACTCCTAATCGTACAGAAGCTACTATTTTATTTATTTGCAAAGGATTATCAAATCAGACACACTTGTCAAAAAAATCTGTCACTCTTGTGCACTTAGTGTCCACACTATCAATATTTCTGAAAACACATAAAATTTTTGACATATCGAACGACTAAATCTGATAGTCATGGCCTTTAGAAGCTAACATTCAATGCACTTGACTAGATAAGACTGGTTAGGGTCGAATAATTGGTACAAAACTGGACCGACAGAAGTTCATAAGGCACATGCGCAGAGGGCATATGATAAAATTTTCGTAACAATTAAATACCATAAAATTTGTGAACTCATAAAGAGTTTTATTAAAAAAAATTTTGCAGCTCTAAAAAAATACTATATAATTTACAAAAAAAAGGAAAAAACTCGTTGAGCTCTTTTCAGCTTCATTATTCCTTGAAATTAAACTAAGCTTTTAAAATTACAAATCATTTCTTGGGACCTTTGCGAATAGTAACCCTTTAGTAGGGTTAATTTTTTTTTATACAAATTTAAAAAAAAGCAACCCAAAACATTAAGAGCCGAGATTGTTTTTGTTGTTGTTATTTTTAGAAACAAATAGAGCGTCTCGTTGCTTGGTATGCAAATATTTCTTTTTATCTTTCTTCCAGTTCCATTCAAATTTATTTCAAATACATGCATGAACTCGTTCGTATTCGCTTTCGTACGACTGTGTGTAATTGTATCTTTGCAATTTAGATGGAAAATGCAAATGCTACAAACAAAGATGCACAAACATTCAAATAATAGCAACAATCACATAAGAGAAACAACAAACAACAACAACTTTGTAAATAAAATGTAATTTGAGTGATGTTAAGATACATGCATACATACATACATACATACAAATGTTTGTGTGTATGCAAGACAAAACCCCCAAAACATAAACTTCACGCTTAACAAATTTTGTAAACTTTTTGTCGTCTTATATAAATTTTTGTGTTTGTGGATGATGTCAATAGAAAAATATGTTAAATACATACACATATATATTTACTTGCATACACACTTACACTATTTTTGCTTTGTTTTCTAAAATACATAATGCTAAAATCTTCTCTTAGAAAAAAGAACTATTCAACTCTGAACTTTTAACCCAGTTTCAAGTAAAACTTTGATTTTTACGATTTTTGTTTTTGCACACACAGGACTTCGAGTAGCATGCACATGAAGGTCCTTGTAAAAATTTAGCAAATGTCAAAAGACTTGATGGTTTAACTTATTTTCAAACTCTTTAAATGACCTATTTTTTACTACTTATATTTTGGGGTGTGAGTGGTTTGTGAGGTTGCATTGGATGATTAATATTTCTTCGAAAAATATTCATTACAGTGTTTTCCATGCTTCGTGTTAAAAAAAGGATTGTATGTAGTTAATTATAGTTTTTAGCTTGTACTCTGAGCTATAAAACTTATTTTAAAATTATAATATAATTTGTAAGATTTTGTGGCCGCGATGGAAAATTCAGAAGGCAAATTACGGCTTTCGTTTACGATCTAAATTCTACTCGAACGTTCGAGTTCGCTGTGCTTTTGGTATAGTGATTCTAATCGGAATTATTAAATTTCGATCATGTTCGAAAGCCGTAATTTTCCCCCAACATAAGTTCAACCGTATTCAATATTTGACAAATGCAGGTAAATTAAAAACGAAAGTTGTATAAATGCATTCACCTAGAAATGGCAGTAATTTCTTTACAAACTTAAATATGAGAATACATTTGGAAATGTATGTACATATATTTAGTTGGATAACCATGGAAACCGTGGTACCATAAACAAACATCAAAATGAGGTTTACCAAAGCTGTTTTTATGTAGTTCTCGCTGATAGCGCTCATATTTATGTACGTGTAATGTTGTTAAGTATCGTGCATGTGACTACAGGCTTAGGCTTTTCTAATTGAAAATAAAAATGCTAATAATAATGTTGATATGTATTCTAATCTAATGTTAGTTACGGTACTAACTTTTAAGCAACAAACCAAACTACCATACCTTTTATTATTTAAGTACATTTTACGACATTTTATAACGATAATAAATTCTACGAAAACGTATTACAAATCTTCAACGATGCGTAAAAATGATTTTTTCCAAAAATATGTTTCATTTGTTTTTAGTGCTCTCTGAAATAATCAAGTTAACTATGTTCACATTTGTCAAATATTTGCTGAAACAAGCGTAACTATAGGTTTGTCATTCGGTGTGAAATTTCTACAATATTTGTTTGCGACTCCATAAAGTCTAAATTTTTTAAAAGCTTATAAATAGGGAAGTCTATTGAACCCTGTCCATCTGTCCTTGTGTATTTTAAAATCAGTTTTTTGAAGTCCTCCCCAAACATCGACCCATGTGTGGTATTACAATATTAGAAATATTCCGGTTCAGATCGGGATTGAAAATGAAGAAATTCGGTCCATAAGCAACTGAGATATGATGAAAAAATTTAGGCCACCTCGTCTTTTCACAACACATTAATACAAATTGGATGAACGTAGATTCGAGTCCCAGTTGAGACAAATAAAAAAAAAAAATTTAACAGACCAACCCAAACAAGAGCGGCAGACGTGGTGTAATATAAGCTGGGCGGTAACGCTGAGGTGACAAACCTAACGTACAGTCCATACCAGTCATCGATTTGTTCAAACAACGAACAATTTTTTGTGGGCACATGAGTTTGCCTGGTGTGGACCGCTGATGTTGATGTTTTGTTCTTGTTCGAACAACGATGTCTGATATTAAAAGGCATTTTCAATATGAAAGAAAGAGACGACACATAAAAATATCAACAAAATACACTTTATACGTTTTTTTAATATCAAAGAACATGAAAAATTTTTTGGCATTTGCTCTGCCGACGTTTTGTTCTAGTCTGAACAAATCAAAGGCTCGTCTAGACGTAAAGTAAACAAGAGCGTAAACGTTGTGTAATGAACAGTAATGTTTACTTTTGTTTTTTCATAAAACTCACTGAATAGAAATAAAATCACTAGATTAACCTTAAGAAAAAAACAACAACAGTTGTACTGCAGCCGACTTCCATGCCAAACGCCTTGTCAAAATTGCTTTTTCCAATTGCAAAGCAAAGAAGTATTTTTTTTTATTCTTTTAATACATTCATGTCGAAAAGGGACCCGTGATAGTAGTGGTCTGCGTCGATATTCTACATGTGTATATAATATATTCATACAAATATACATTAACTTAATTTATAGTAATACAATAAGACGTTTTTAATATAATGAAACATATGTATATGGGTGTACATATGTATGAAAGTACAATGCACTTTAAAAAAATCCAATTTTAAGATATACCAATATATTTTATAATTTTTTGTTTCTATTAAGTTGCATACATCTATAAGATATATATAGGTAAATATGTATTCCTTAAATTATCTTTATTAATTAACAAACAAATACAAACTATAAACGACCGAAAGAAGCTTGTTCAAATTCCAAATTTAAAGATTCAAAATCAGATATGGCTTTGGAAATAATAAATCCCAATGTATAACCTTAAATCTGAAATCTAGGCTTAGTGTTCGCTGTGATCACTATACACATGGACAAGATAGTAAAGGGTATTACCAGAATCGGCATGGCCGGATATAATATATATAGGTGATTTAACATTAACTAAATATAGTCAAAATATCAATAGTTTGATATTGATATTCGTTGATTCTTTTAGGAAAAAACTTTTTCGCGAGTTGTCTGATAATAGTACTTAATTGAATGACCATTCTCTATCCATTTACATATTTCAATCTTGGTCTGAAGTTTGGTTAGTTTGGCTTATATTTTCTGTGCAATTTTCTTGTCATTATATTTTTAATTCCCTTATATTTACTTATATTTAAATTTTTACATTATATTTTTATGGTTTAAGTAAAAAGCATTGTAAATTTTTTTTTTTTAGTAGAAGTTTGTAGCCAATTATGGCCTAGAGGCTTGGTTGCCGAAATTTAAATAAATAAATAAATAAATAAATAAAAAACTAAATATTAATTAAATAAAAATTTGTTTATTAAGTATGTCAGGACTTTATAACTTTTATTTCGTCAAACATTTTCCTAATGTGAACATACCTTAATGAGGACTAGACGCTAACAAAATGCTTATGAAGCCTTTTAGTAGTATTTTTGAAAATGTGTTTGTATGTGTTACATCAAAAAATCGAAATTGTCTGTTTTTCCTCCAAACACTGTCGTGTACCACACACTAGCATTAACACCACTTCTTCACTTTCTTCTGGGGTGTGTAATGCCCAAGAATTGTTTTTGCAAGAAATTAAAAAAATTAACGATTTACATTTAATAAACATATGAAATTAACTTAGAGCTCGAAGTTAGACTAATTAAATTCCTTATTCACGTGTCCGGTAGTGTATGTTCGTACACAGACAAAATTTAAATTTAAATTTTAGATTCAATAACGAAATTAATATTTAAAACTACGTTAAATTTTGAATGGTAATATGCTTAAGACAAAAATGTTTAATATTTGTGCATACGCCCATTTAAAGAAACTCGACTTAAATCCATGGTGTCATAAAAATTGCAATTTAATTATTTACTACACAAGACAACAAAATTGAAAATATTTTAAAGGCTTCTAAAAACATTATGCAATTTTGATGTGTTGTGGTTCCAGTAGTACAAATATGGTCCAAATTTTTAATTCTCTGAAGAGGTTTCTTTTTTAAATTTTTAAGTAAAACTAAAGATTTCTTTAGACGCTCTTCCTCACAATTAATAATAATTAAAAAAAAGGTTAGTCCAATATTATTAAAATTAAGTTAGAAAAATTTAGATTTGATTGGTGTATTTACTGCCTTTCAAACTGACCAGTAATTTCGGAGTTATATTTAAGTATTTAAGCAATTAACTGATAATGATCAGTTAAACTAATGTTTTACTTAAAAAAATTTTTTTTACCTGAAATTACTTATAGAAAATAAATTTTTTATAATTAGACATAATTTCAATTTCATTGTCTATTTAAAAAAAAAAAAATTTTATATTATTAAATTCGTACTTAATACGAAAGCATGAGTCATTTTGGCTGTTTTTAGTCATAAAGTAAAATACCTTGATCTTGAACGTGACTAAGTGGATTTAAATAAGGTTTACGATTGTGTGGCTTTTTGCAACAGCTTAAATAATGAATAAATTATCAATAAACAAATAAAAATAAATATCAAAAGATATTGTGTTTGAAAATTGTGATTTAGTTTTTGAAACGAGTGAGTCTTATGTAAAATGTTAAAAAAACATGTATATTATGAGGTTTTCATTAAAAATAGTCTTTGTCAAAAATTTTCGGAAAAAAGTACCGTTTTTGTACCCTTCACCAGTGGTGTCAAGGGTATATCTGTGGCTTGGAGCTAAAAGGGCCATTGTCAAAATATTTACTTTTGAGAAAATTTGAATTGAACTTTAACTGTTATAGGTGCTTTCATAGTGACATTGGCCAGCATTTTATTTATGAAGCTGTTCTGGGTTAAGTATGACTTTAGCTGGTTTACTATATTAAAATAGAGCAAGAAAACAAATCTAATGCAATGATTAACTCAAAAGAGCAAAAAAGTGACATTGGCCCTTTTAGCTCCAAGCCACAGATATACTTATAGCTGTGTGATTTCGTTTGTAACTTCTACAATATTAATTTCCGATCCCTGGTCCCTAAAAGTATTAATTTTCTGAAAACTTATGACTAAGGGAGCTACTACTTTTAGAAACCCCCACAAGTTACTTAGATCTGTATGTGGTGCCGATCTTTTGCAAATATCCAGGAATTAATAGCTACTGAAATTCAGCACGATCGCCCCATAACTTTCTGAGATATGAGCAAATAAACTAGATTGCCAATGTTTTTTCCCATATTTTTACAACAAAAATCAAAATCTTTCAGCCCTTGGTTAATTTATAGAGACGTTTGTTTCTATTTATAGGTACTTTAGTTTTTACGAATATTCTTAAAGTATTTTGTATAAATCGATTACTAATTGACAAAGTTAAAGTTAAAAATAATTTTTAAGAAAAACAGATATATTTTTTAATATAACAAGTTATTGAAGCTCCTTATTAAATTTAGGACACGGTAAATACACCCGAAAATATAAGCCGTAGTCTCGAAAATTATTGCTGAGAAAATCTTACAATTCGGTTAGGAAGAAACTGAGGTATCTACATATGCCTCGGTGTTTTTCCTAAAATCTCCAGAAAAAATAATTTTCTTCAGCTTCTAAACAATAGCTATAAAACGATGTGGGTATTAAAAGAAAGGGCATGACTAGCAAAATAAAAACACTAAGTATAAAAGAGAATAAAAATTCAAGATGGCCGCTACTATAAAAAAACGTATAATTAATTTGTATGTGGGTCAAATATAGCAATTAAAAGTGTACCCACTTAAACCCCCTTAATATTGGCATCAAACGAAAAGACTTTTCCAGCAGAATACAGCAAACAATGAAAAAGTTAAAATCCAAGATGGCGGATATATGGGTCAAAAATAGTAATTACGACATTGCCCCCTTTAACTCCCACAATATGGGTATCAAATAAAACGACTTGACCAGTTGAATACAGTAAATTATGAAAAAGTTAAAATCCAACATGGCGTTCTAAACAAAATGGCGGATAAATTTTTTTCTCAACCCATCAATATGGGTATCAAATGAAAGGACTCGACTACTATAAAACAGCTAACTATGTTAAAATTAAAAATCAAAGATGGCGTCTGATATAATATAGAAAAATGGCATAAACCATTAAATCTAAGCTAAGCAATGATGTGGTCACTATGCGTATGTTTATGTTGGTGAAGGATATTATTAGATTCGGCAAGGCTGAATATAGCATTCTTACTTGTTATTTATTCAAACATGTGGGCAATTTTCTAAATTAAGACATAAATGATTATTTATGCAAAATACTCTAAAATACATTCGTAAAAAAAAGAAAATATAAATACAATATACTTTCTTCTTTTGAAACTTTTTGAACTTTACAAATGGTGTTGAATCACGTGTCACTAAAAAATTATATATTTAAAGGTACGTGTACTTTTTTGTTAATATAAACAAGTTGTAATGACCATATTTTACCCTAGACCGCAATAAATTAAATATAAAATTATTTGTTTTACAATTTTATTGCTATTGCCACATTTGACTTTTATCAGCTTGTCACAGTTTTATGCACCTTTTGTTAAATGTTTACAGTTGATCTTTAAGTTCTTTAGGTGGCATATAATTTTATTTATTCCTAAGTGAAGTGCTTTTATCACCGCCAAAAATGAAAAGTGAATAAATATATATTATGTATTAAGCATGTATAGAATAGTGTAGACTAGTGAAATTAATTTATTAAAAGATTTTTGAATTTATTTATTTTTCTGTCTGGCTGCCAAAACAATCAGGAACACGCGTGTTATTTTATTGAGTTCAAACAATACTCCCACTTTTAAAAAAGCAATATTTCATAAAAAAAAACTTAAAAATTTTGCTTAAATATAATTATAAAACGACCACATTAACTAATGCCTCATAATAACACTAAAAAGTCAGACCCTTTAAAGAATCTTATGTTGGTTGATGCCAACCGCAATTCTATAGAAAAGTAACTTATGTGCTGTTTTTGAAATTCAAGCGATCGCTTTGAGTAAAAGTTTTAAATATGTTTTGTTGTTGTAGCATAAATAAAAAACACGCGAATTTTTCACTTAAAAAACTCGCTAGGATTATGAAAATTACACACTAGCCCTGCAAAAACTCTCATTACAAAATAATGAGTTATTTGAACATGGCGATGTCATGGAAGGCAAGTACTTACTACGCTTGCTTACAAGCCGGGATTCAAATAAGTACTTACTTTTATAGCATTAAATAAATATTTGATTTAAATAACCTATTGATTACATGGACTTGCATACGTCGTTTAGTTTTTGTAGGGGCACAATTATTTTTATTTACTCTGTAAAACGTTTTATTGAAATTTCCCACGCCATCTTTGGTTTTAAATTTCAACATAGTTCGCTGTGTTCTGCTTGCCAAGTATTTTTACTCGATATCTAAAGGGTCTGCCAAATAACTTTTTTTTTTGAAAATTCCATGAAAAAAGGTGTAGCTTCGGCTGTGTGGCACGTAGCGCCATCCTGTTGAAACCAATGTTGCCAATATCCTCCTCTTCAATTTGTATGAACTCAAATTCGTTTAACATGGCCCGATAAGGATCGCCATTGACTACGGCCACTGCTTGCTCATTTTCGAAGAAAAATGGTCCAATTATGGCTCTGGACCAAAATCCGCACCAAACAATGACTCGTTTTGGGTGTATCGGCTTTTCAATGTATGCGTGCGGGTTTTCTGTGCCCCAAATGCGACAATTTTGCTTGTTTACATACCCGCCAAGATCAAAATGAGCTTCATCTGAAAAGATGATTTTTTTTGGCAAAATCGGCCAAAGTAATGTCGCAATATTACCCAGCGTTGTTCAAGCGTATACACAACCATATTTGTTCAGCGGAAGGATAAAACTAATTATCTGTCAAATCAGACATGAGCCAAGTGTTACTTTTCCCGAAATAAGTACTAGTTGAAAAAAAAACGTTAGATGGCGGACCCGTTATATTGATGGGGTTTAACAAAAAAATCCGCCATTTTGTTTCAGATGCCATATTGGATTTTACACTTTTTATAGTTTAGTATATTCTACTGGTCTAGCCTTTTTATACATCAATATTGCGTAGGTTGAAAAGACAGAATTGCTATATTTAACCCATTTAATTTTGGACGCCATCTTGAATTTTTATTTTTCTATAGCTTCCATAGTATTCTACTGCTCAAGCCATTTTTGATTACATCTTTAATTAATAGATTTGACCCATATATATATTAATTGTACGCCAATTTGTAGTGCCCGCCATCTTGGATTTTACATTTTTTTTAAAGTGTCTTATATTTTTCTAGTTAATGTCTTTCTTTTGTAACCCATATCGTTCCTCTTTGTTTTCCAAAAGCTGAAAAAATCGATTTTCGTTTGTAAATTTTATGAAAAATCCTGAAGCATTTGTATTTTGGTGCTTATATCTCTGCTAGTTTCGAACAGATTTTCTAGTTCTTCTCGGCAATAATTTTCGAGACTGCGGCTTATATTTTGGCGTGCTTAGCATTTAAAAAAATAAAAAATTTTGAGCTTTGATAACTTGATAAATTGGAAAAATATGTATATCTGTTTTTAAAAATTATTTTTGCCTATAACTTTGCAGATAAGTGACCGTCTTGTCCATAATTTTTTATGAATACCTTTACAGGCTTATCGTATACCCTACGTTCAACAAATGTTGAGTTTTTAAAGAAAAAACAGAGGCAGTCGTGTTTATTTGCTCGTATCTCAGAAAGTTATGGTGTGACTAAGCTGGATTTCCATAGCGATTCATTCCTAAATATTTCCAAAAGATTAATAGCTCATACCGGTCTGTGCAACATGATGGTAATTCTAAAAGTTGATTTAAACATACAGACGGTCATTGCTCAATCGATTTTCTTAGTCAAAAGCTTCCAGAAAATATATGCTTTATGGGGTTGGAAATAAATATTGTAGAAATTGCAAACGAAATAACAAACTTATATATACCCAGATAAAGGATATATACACCTAGATGAAGAATAAAACTAAAAGACGTTACTACTTATACCTTAAGTTTGTATGTTAAACGCAGCCATAAAAAGTTCTTTAATCGCTCATAACAATTTTTACAAAAAAATTATATAGTCTGATAAGAAAGTACATATATATCAAATTAAAAATCAAGTCATTACTTATGTACTTCTTAGTAAGACAGTAATTATGGAGAAATAATTAAAAAGTATATTATTCAGTAATAGCAAGTTGTTACATAGTTTTTGCCAGTTAGTCTGATATACGCTGATTTTTCAATCCAAGCGATAGCTCCAGTGTGTCCCATATTATAAAAGTATATGAGACTTTTTAAACTTTTAAGTGTACCTACTATCATTTTATGCAC
This sequence comes from Phyto melanocephala, assembly GCA_941918925.1. NCBI lineage: Eukaryota > Metazoa > Arthropoda > Insecta > Diptera > Rhinophoridae > Phyto > Phyto melanocephala. Next base: position 131,516,673 of record OW799234.1, on the reverse strand, counting down.
TGTAACATGTTAAAAGTCATTATTTGTATCATTTTGTATTTGTTTTAAAACTCCCCCTTTTAACTTTTCAACTGGTTGATGACATCTTCGCATTGCAATATTTAATATGATTAACTGCCCACTGAATGTGTCGTTTAAAAACTCCCTTTTGGGATTTAAGGCTCTTCATACATACTTTCAAGTGTATATACATATGTATGTATGTTTATATGTATGCGTCTATGTATGATGGATATTTCTTTGAAAATGTATTTCTTTATTTTTTGCAAACAGCAATATTACATACATACTTACTCGTTTGTATGTATGAACCCATGAGAGTCGTAGGTGCGATGACTGCTAAACCCGGAGAGATTTAAATTAAACAAATTATTAAAACTACTTGTTTCTGGGTAGTCAGTCACCAACCACTCTACTTCAATTCACTTGACTTCATTTTGGTTCTGTGCATAAATGTATAATCGTTTTCAGATTTGTAACTGTAGATGTGTCATATTTTTGCTCATCTTTGCACTCATATGTATGTATGTAGGTATGTATGTACATATATTTATGTTCACATGTGCATACGTATTTTTGCACATCCATGTCTTTTTATTTAAATTAAAACAAATGTTTGGCTTCATATGAGGATTCATTCATACACGAGTTAGTATGATTGCACAAATGGAGGAATTTATTAAAGTATGAATTTTGCATAAAAACATAAATATTAAATGCAATTTTTGCCATTACCGGATATTATTATTAGTGTTGTCTTTTTTGTCAACTTTGTTTTTCCCTAAAATTAATGTACGTATTTATGTATGTCTGTCTGTCTGTTTTTCTGTCAATTTAATTCTTTTGTTAAAAACTATTTTTATTATATTTTTTCAATATAAATTGGAATATATTCTAAAATTAAGTTTAATTGAATTTATAATTTAATTTATTCAAATAATTAATCGAAATTGACTATCAGAATCACATTATCTTTAGAATTTATGCCAGTTCATTGCCAGCAAAACAATTTAATTTCACCAATTAAACCGTTCGTAGTATTTTTGCTTGTTTTTTTGAAAATAAAATTGCAAATATGAAAAGTAATTAATAAATAAATTGAATAGAATAGAATAGAATAGAATTTCACATGGCTGTGATCACACTTAAATAGAAGAAGAAACTTTTCATTTGATTAAATAAATGGCGTCATTTTAACAAAACAAAGTTCATTGAAGGCTATTACGTAGAAAAATCTGTGTGTTTAAATTGTTTACAAAATCATAACAAAAGTTACAGAATGTTACTAAAGTATGATGACAAATTTGTGGTAGTGTTTTTTTAGTAAAGTTATTGTTTAACAATAAATATTTTAAAAGTTCAGAAAGAAAAGAGTTCTTATTAGTTAAGGTAATTATTTATATAATCCTAATACATCCCAGCAAAAAGTAAAAGTAATTTTTTAAGCTGCACAGACATATATTTTTTAGAGTAATTGTAAAATCTAGAGTAATAAAATTGGCTAAAATGTTTCTAATAAAGGGTGCCCAAATTTGACGTGTCAATGGTCAATAGAAATCACTATATTGAGATGATGCAAAGCTTTTTATGGCGGAAAATGTTTGATTCATAAGTAGATAATGCCACGTGTCAAGAGACACACAATGGATGTTTTGAAAGAAATGATCGAAAATTATTTTATATCTCGTAGAGGACAAGTAAATTAAGCAAGAAGATCATGCAATTTGACATCTTAAAAATTTTTTTGGGTTTTTTTTTTTAAACAAAAGTGTACAGAAATAATTCAAGGGCTTAAAAACAACACCATCGAACAGATAGTAACCATTGACAACAGTTTATTGAAAAACGTGATTGTGAATTTTGATAAAATATTGAGAGCTTTCGGTCTAGTAGGGCGGGGTGTATAGTCACTTGACCGAAATAGTTTTTAATTTTTAACCGGAATCTATTTTTAATAAACTAAAATAAAAATATTTTTTAATTTCTCAAAAAGCTCTTTTTAGTTATGTTTTTTAGTCAATCAGCCTTATTGTCAGTGGCGCTGTCGTATTTTTTGGTACCGTGTAATATTTACGACAATGTAAAATACATGAGACCTTGTCGTACTTCTGTCGTTTTCGACACGATAACGCCACTGGCAATAAGGCGGAATATAACTTTAACAAGTGGAAATAGAGGTAATGCGCTCTACATAACAACAACATACTAAGTATAAAGACTTAGTTTTAACTTTTTCTTTTATAATTTTTTATATTGTAAAAGATTTCAGTTGAATATAAGACTCTAAAGTTCAATATCAAAATTAAATACATTAGTTAGAACTAATTTTAAACGACCCCTCTGGAGGCGTATCTACGCTTTTAAGGTGAATAAAGAAATGGTCCTTCCATTTGTCGTTATTGGGTTCTTAGAGTTGAATCTTGCAGTAACACTTCGGACGCATTTAGTATTGTATGATATAAGAGCACTTTCTGCTCTCGGTAATAAAGTAGTTCAAACGCATTTGTGCGCCGGGTTAAAATGCTGAAATGTGGTCTATTGCACTAGCAACCCATCATGCTTTATTTACTTACTACGAGTTTGTCAAGAAGCCATTTGGGTACGATTTGATTTTCGTTTGTAAGTTTTAATACAACCAAAGCAGTTGTATTTTGGTGTTTATATCTCAGTAAATTTCAATCCGAATTAAAAGTTTTTCTCACGAATATTTTTCGAAACTATGTATTGTATATAGCGCCTTTAGCTTATTCAAAAATTATTTAGAACCTTGAAAAACTTGATAGATTTCAGAAAGTATATAATTTTCAAAAAAAAAAAAATCTAGTTTATAATTTTGCCAATTAGATACCGATTTGTTCAACATCTTTTACGAATATCCCTAGAAAAATGTTGATTTTTTTATGATAAAAATATGGGAGAAAAAAGAGACAGTCGTGTTTAGTTGCTTATATCTCAGAAACTGAGGGGACGATTGTAATGAATTTCAAAAGCGATTCGTTCTCGGATATTTGCAAAAGATTGAAATTTCTGTGCAACATGAAGGGGCGAACGTGCATACAGATAGATGGACAGACGGAAATTATTCAATCGACTCTCCTAGTCATAAGCTTAACGCAAATATACACTTATTAGGATCGTAGAAATTACAAATATAATGATATGGCTACACAGAGAAAGCAGTATCGGTTGTTTAGTTGTGATAATAGAATTTTACGGTTATATCTACAAAATTCCGTTTCGGAATATAAATATGTAGTCAGCACTAATAAATTATGATTCTTGCAATAGAAATTTTAAAATCGCAAATGAAAAGTTCGATTACAGGAACTGAACCATTCGATTGGCAATTAATGTGATTTTCTATTTTATGGGTGTATATATGTAAGTATATCTTTGAGAGCACAGTTGTACTGTATTAAAACCTGTATATCAGCTGCATAGTTAAATAAAAATAGTTTGCCTAGAAAAATGTATTTCCGAGTCCATATTTCAACTCCTTAAATTGTGTTTTTTTTTCAAGAACAAAAAAAAACTTATTTCTTAACTAAGACAGCGGTACACAGTACTTACCCCCTGATATCGGATATGAGGACAGTATTGCGTGATTATTTATTAGAGGCCAAAATCGTAAAAAGTTCCCGGGTTGTGGCCTATTTTGGTCTGGATTTTGGTACAACTAATTGTTATAAACAAAACCATTAAATTTAAAAGTATTTTAATCTATTGAATGGTGTTGTTTATAACTTTTCGTGCTATTAATTTTTTTATTGTTGCTTATAAATAATGCGGGAGAAATTTATTGTGTAGAGAAGGGCTAAAAATAAATAAAATTTTTGAAAATTTGGCAAATTTGACTTGTTTCTATATTTATTTAAACATTGATAATAAATTTAAAAATAGCTTTTTCTCCTACTCAGTTTTTCTAAACATGTTGTTTTTTGTTTGTATCTTTTAATTTTTAATGAATTAATTGTTAAATTTATTGTTATTGTTGTTTAAGATTACTAACCTACTGATGAAATAATTAATTTTAATGCAATTCATGCACTTATGTTTAAAGTGTTCTGGCATGCAATTGACGGTTGACGGTTTAATGGACTTTTACTTTTGTTTTACAATCGTTGTTCCGTACTTGAAACTAAATAAATCAGACAACTGACTTGACTAACAAATTAAATGTCATGTAATGGTTTGGCAACGCCATTGATACCACCCTTTTTTTGTTTTTTTGTTGAAAATCGTATTCTATCGTATGGAAATTTTCAAAGCAGAGCGACAATGTTGAATTTTATAATTTCCGGTCGAAATGAAGTCAAGCAGACTGTTGCTGTTGCCGGCTAACGGTGAAGTGAAGCTAAACGGGCAACATCTGTGTTTTTTGCCCTAAAGGAGCAAAAGGTGTTATAAATATGAGTGTATGTATGTAAACTAGCATGTGGCGTTGAAATACTAGAACACTTGTTATAGTGGTCGTCGATGGGGGTGATTGTAGTGCTTAACATGATTATTAACCCACTTTGTCTAAAAGCAATCATGTCTTTCGTTTGAATGTGCAAAACAAAACAAAAAAAAACGTGTCTTAATAGGTTGGTGTTGAAAGTGTTATGATGGTTCACTGTTGCAGAATGTTTGAAAATGGGAGCACCACAAACATTATTTTTGCATTTGCAACACACACTCAGCACATGAATGAATGTCTGACAGACTTAAAGTCGCGCCGTTATGTACAGGCAGGCAATTCATATGTTTGTACGTAATGTGTTGTAGTAAATATTTTTATGTTTTTTTTTTTAATTTTATACGAATTAAATTTCCATTTAAAACATGTCAAGTGAGGCAAATGACCCCTTGTGCTAGAATAAACAAAATATGTACTTAAATATTTGTTCATAAATATTGTTTCCTTGCAACAGCAGCTGTTCCCAAATTGAACAGAAAATATAAAAATGTTTTCAACAACTTGTACTTAAAAGTAATTAAAATTTGAATGAAGACTAATATAAAGACATACATATGTATGTATTAGTAGCAATTTTAATTAAATATGAATGTAGTAACGATTTCATCATCAACACTCTTTACGCATATGTAATTTGAAACTACTATTTATGTTAGAATTTAATGAAATTCAAAGTAGAGAAGCATAACGTTAATTTTTAAATTTATTTATTATTAGAAAAGCCCGGCGCGCGTTGCTACACCCCTTAATGAATAAAAATGCATTCTGAATTTTAATTGAATATCAAGTGCAAAAAGCTAAAAACATTATTTTTTTTATGGGCGTGGCACTGCCCACTTTTCTAATCACGAAATTTTAAAGTCATGACAGCACGATATGTGCGCAAAGTTTTAGAAAAATCGGTGAAGTTAAAGTAGCTGAGAATTATAACTTTTTTTTTATAGCGTGGCACTGCCCACATTTCTAATCAAGAAATTGTAAAGTCATGACAACTCAATATGTGTGCACAGTTTCAGAAAAATCGATCTAGTGCAAGTAGCTAAAAATGATAACATATTTCTTATGGGCGTGGCCCCGCCCACTTTTCTAATCACGAAATTATTTAGTCATGAGAGTTCAATATGTGTACAAAGTTTCAGAAAAATCGGTCATGTGCAAGTAGCTTAAAATGATAACTAATTTCTTATGGGCGTGGCCCCGCCCACTTTTTTCCACCTATAAACACTCCCTGGTATGTGTACAACAACTTACCAAGGTTTGAGCCCGATCAGTTCTACAGTTTCGGAGTCTATAGCTAACACACACACACACAGAGTTTCACTTTTATATATATAGATTTGAATTTTCTAAAAGCTGATGACTAGGAAGCCGATTGAGATATGTCCGTCTGTCCGTGTTTTGGTTGAAATCGAATTTTAGAAACCCCAACATGTAGAACATATCTGTACGTTTTATCGATCTTTTGGAAATATCCGGTTATGAATTACTATTGAAATAAAGCACAATTGTTAAAAAACTGAACGAGTGTTTTTATCCATATTTTAACCATAAAATTCAATTTGCAGCCCTAGGATAACTTATAGACACGTTTACCAAAAATATTTGTAAAAGGTCTTAGACAAATCGGTCACTAATTGGTAAAGTTATAGGCAAAAATATTTTTTTAAAATGTATATAGTTTTAAATATATCGAGTTATTAAAGCTCCTAATTTTTGGACACAGTAAAGACATTAAAATAAAAGCCGTAGTCTTTAAAACTGTTACTGAGAAATCTGACAAATCATTTAGAAACTACCTGAGATATAAGTACAAAAATACTGGATAACAGAAGGGAGCGATATGGGTAGCAAATTGCATTACCTGACTAGAAAAATATAATATACTTCAAATAAATTTAAAATCCATGATGGCCACTACCACACAATGGCGTACAATAAATTTTTATATGAAACAAATGCGATAATTCAACACCCTCAATATTGGTGACAAATGAAAAGGCTCGATTAATAGAATACAAATAACTATGAAAAAAAAATAGCGGAATTCGAGTTAAATATATTAATTATGGCTTTGTCCTCTTTAACCCTCACAATATTGGCATCAAATATTAGGAATTAACCAGTAGAATACAGCAAAGTATGAACAAGTTAAAATCCAACATTGCGTCCTTAATAAAATGGCGTATATTTTGTTCTCTACCCCATCAATATGGGTATCAAATGAAAGGGCTTGATTAGTAGAATACAAATATCTATGTAAAAGTTTAAAAATAAAGATAAATAAATAAATGCATCAGAAATAATAAAGAATAATGAAGTATAATATTAAAACTGAAATCTAGTTTAAGCTACGATGTGGTCGCTACACATATGTTCAGAATGGAGAAGGGTATTAACAGATTCCGTACGGCCGAATATACAATACGTGCGCTTGTTTATGTTGGATATATTTAATCATCTATATATAAAAAGGTAAAACAAAGAATATGCTTGTGCATTGCTTTAAACCTGCACCTGTAGTGGAGTGTCTGTAAGATTTGTTTTGTGTACAAAAACGTGCTGTTGTGTTAAAAACGATTTAAGTTTTGTGTGGAAAGCGGAGATTTTTTAACAATTTTTTTTCACATAAAAATAAATTATAGCTTTTATAAAAAAATTAAGTTTGTGTTTAAAAACGACATCTTTAAAAGAAGAGTTTTTTTGCACACAACTTTCTTAATTTCAGCTAAAATCTAAATCGCAATTTTTTTCAACAATTATGACATCAAATCTATTGCAAAAACAAAATTAATTACAACAAAATTGCTCACATTTAAATATGTTAGAGTTTGTTTGTTTTTTGTACTAAAACCTCTGCCTCTAAATAATCTAATTACCTTGTTAATACAAGCGTTGAAAATCAGATTTATAAAAAGTTTTCTTTTCCTTATTTCTTCCAATAAATTTATTGCAGGTTAAAGAACTTATGACAGTCGTAACATAAATAACAATAAAAATAATAAAAAAAAAAAAATAATAACAAAATACAACAATAAAACTTGCAACAAACTTTACGAAGTTTGTACAACAAATCAAGGTTGAATTTGAAATAAAAACCAACTTGGCAAATTGACATACATTTCGACAGGCGAACACACAACACACCAACAACCAACCGATCAATAAAATATTTAGAACGCAAAACGTAGAAGGAAAGGAGTCAGAAACAACATCAAAATAACAGTACATTATGTCAACGAGAAATCATCCACAAATGGCACCGCCACCACCACCACCCAAACCAGCTAAAGCCCCATATGCAAATGGTAATGCTAACGGGAGTTTGGTGAATGGTAGTACCATCAATAACGGTAATACAACTTATTTGCCAACAGACTCAAAACACAACAGTCAGAAGCTAAACGGACGTAGTCCTTGTCACACGCCACCGCGTACAGATCGCGAACAAGTTGTAATGACGCCCAAAGGAAAAAACGCCAACAGTACAGTCATTTTGATTGAACGCAAACTGGTGGATGAATTAGGCGATCGTGTTCATGTGGCTGGTGGTGATCACACTGGCATTATTATCAATAAGGACACAGTGAGTGGACAAAAATCACAGTCGGTGGCGGCACAGTTGTCATTGGAATTTCGGGTATTTTTGGTTAGTGCCAATACGGGCAAACACTCACAAGAGTCGAGAACATTGAGATTTTGGTTCAGAAACTGGCTGAGAAACGACGATGAACAAGCACACATAGCACAGGACTTTTTCAAGGAGCTGGTTAGTCCAAAAGATTTTCCCAGAGGTGAGTAGAAAGTAAAGTGTACTTTGAATTGTGGGGAGAAACAATTCTTATTTAGCATATTCTAAAAACTACTTTTTTTTAGTAAAAGCTCCAAGTTGACTTAAAAAAAAAACGGAGTAAAAAGTAACGAGTGTCTCAGTAAGAATGCACTTTTGCTTTTTAAAATAAAAGCACGTATTTTTTGAGAAAACGATTTTTTTTATTGAATTGTAAAGAAGACTTGTTCCGATTTATTATGGAATCAAATATCCGTCAAATGGCCCTCACCTCTCTGATAATAGGCCATTACTCTTTTCATGAAATTTTCCATGACTTTTATACAGAGTTGAGGCTGTATCTCAAAAATGATAGAATAAAGATTATGACTTTCCGCTAATAAATTCACGACACTCAAACGGCGTTCCTGTTGGTTTATAATTTTAAAGTGCCAGCCATTTTAAGGACAGTGTTGCAAGCTTTTATATAATACATACGCTTTTCGCAAGAAATTCTTACGAGCGGTCTCGGAAAAACCTCCAAAATTTTTGCAATAATTTTTTGCAATTATAACGTGTTATACTTTCCTAAAGAGCTTTATTTATAATAAACTGAATAGACATACATATGTAATAGCTGTCAAACCTCAGAGTTGCCACTTGCTGGAAAAAATTACACTAAATTTAAAAAATGCTTTCTTACTGAGACACCATTTAATAATTTAAGGACAAATATAAAAGAAATGAAATTAAAATTAGAAAATCGGGAGTTTTTCTTAACGATTAACATTAGAGACATAAACGAAACGGGAGTAATAGTATTTTCTTTAGTGCTTTTAAAAACGCAGTAAACTAACAAAGTTTATAAAAAAAAACCTTTTAATTTTTTATTTAAATATAATGGAAGTCTTAATCATTTTATATTATTTATTTAGATTATGTTGGTTTCATAAAGAAAATAATGAAATTGATGCAAAAAGGTTACGATGAGATTCAGTCTTTGGAAATTGAGCTGCGTATTTTAGAGGAGACCGCAGAACCGCCATCCAGACCACGTAAGTTTTAATTTCAAATATTTTTTTTTGTTTGTTTTTTTATTCATTCATTAAACAATTTAAACTGTACGGCTTATGAAACACATTTAAAAAATTACAAAAAAACCAAGTCGAGAACAGTTGAAATTGTTTTCAACTATTTGTTAACTTTGTGTCCTCAAAAATATTTAAAATATTTACTTTTAAAATTTCTTAATGCCATTCATTTATTCTACTTTAATGTACAACAACACATTTTTTCCAACAACTTCTGTACTTCTCCTGTACTTAATCTTCTTCTTATTCGTCTTCTTCTACAAAACATATTTGTACTATATTTGATTCGATTTTATTTAAACTGAATTTTGATGTACCATTTGCAACAAACGAACAACAACGGACAACAACAACAATAACAAATACATGAAAACTAAATAAATTGCCAATATACAGCTCGTGATGGTTGTATCATTTATTGTTATGGTGATTGCAATCGCAAATATGAGGAGGCTTTAATGGCCCAAAAACAAACAGGTGATGGCGATGATTTAATGAAAGCAATATGGCTTGATATTTACCGTGAGCAACTAACAATGCGGAAATGATAACGAAACTAAAAAGTTAAATAATTTTAGAATTATAGAACATAAGTCAGCCAACCAACCAACCAATCAGACTCCATCTCCATCCATGTGCTCTGAAATAATATTTTTCTTGTATTGCCCTACTACTGCTACGCTTTATCCTCATCTAACAACAACATTTGTTCATGCTGCTCAAAAAATTTTAACATAATTTTGGTTTTTTTATTTTATTTTTTTTTTATTTAAAAAAAAATTTTTTTTTTTGTTTAAAATTATTTTCAAAACTGCGTACCAACATTTTTTTAACATGAACGGTGACCATGACACATTTATTTAAAGTTTTCTGAAAATATAAAAACATTTTCAAAAGCTGTGTATTTGTTGGAAAAATTTAAATATTTTTTTTTTGGAAATTATTAAAATTTTTCTTTAAATTGAAAATTAAATGAAAATACTTTAAAAAACGTATTTATATAACTTTTCTACAGATATTTTTTTATGGAGAAATTATTGCCTCACAGTGGTGATACGCCTCACATTTAAAAAAAAAAACTTTTATAAAACTTGCAAAAGAACTGTTTACTTTAAATATTTGTCATGTTTATGTCATCAAATATTTGCACAACATGAGTGTATGTTTGTATGTCTGAACATCCGTTGCTATCTCACGCTGCTAATTAAGTATGAATTGCTTTTTTACGAACAATTTTACTTCCCAATTAATTGGTATTGTTTGCTAATTTTTGAGGGAACATTTTCCACACCTTTTTTTTTTTTTTGTTTTTGCATTGTTTGTTGGTTTTACAACAAAATTTAATAAGTTTGTTTTTGTTTTATATTGTTTTTTATTTTATTTGTTTTTCTTCCTTGTTTTTGTGTTACTACGACATGTTTCTTTCCATCACTCAATAATTTTTCTTTTAAAAATTGTAAAAATCAAAATGTTAATAAACTTAATTTTAAAAATTGTTGTTTTGTGTATAAAATGTTTTTGCAACTAGTTGAACTAATAAATACTATGAAGATTTGATAATAGATATGTTTGTGTGTGACTAGCTGGACCCGTTCTTCTTTGCAGGGCCCAACTTAATGCCACGTTTCTGTATTGTAACTCAGAAATGTTTTTTTTTTTCAAAAAGGGTAAATAAGAGTAAACTCACCATTTTTTGTTAGATTCAAATGTGAAAAGTTTAAATAATATCTCAAGCGTATAGTACACGTCAAGGCGAATTCAATAAGGTGAACTCGTCGCTAAAACAACTACAAAGTGAAAAAATACAAACGTGTATTTTGTTAGTGTAAAACAAAACGATATGTCAAAAATACAATAAAATTTGACAACTGCTCCCTAGAAGTAGTCAACAGCTGATGATCAGCTGATCTTATAAGTTCACCTTATTGAATTCGCCTTGGTACACGTAATGTAAAAAGCCACATACACATGTGCATCTGACATCACTAAAATGTGCAGCACTTTGGTTACATTTTTTAAAATAGTCGTAGTGGCTGAATGCGGTAAGATTTTGATATTATCCGAAATGTATTTTAGTTCAAAAATGCAAATGAAACACATGTGGCCGAAGCGGATACAGTTATGCTTAATGATGACGTTAAAATTACGTCACAACTACATGTGTATGTGGCTTTTTACATTTCGTGTACTACAGGCTTTACTCACATTGTTGAACTTTCCTTTGATTTGAAAACTTCTTACAAGCTACAGAAACGGGGTGTATACCGGGCAAACTATCATAAGGCGGCCTTACTAGCAAATTTAGGAAAATGCATGCGCGCGTTCGAAACTCGTCAAACTTTTAGATTTCGATTATGTTCAGATTACTAAGAAAATCAGCTGGGTTTACGCGATCAGTTGCTACAGCTTGGACCAAAAGTGATCATGGAGTTTAGAAATTTATTAACTTTTTCGTTTATATTTTTTTATCTCTCAGATTATAATACCCGTATTCTGAACTTTATGACGGTAACTAAAATTGTAACAAATTTGACTCAAGTTTGAATTTGCAAATAAATATTTAAAATTTTCAAAAATGTTTTAATTTGTGTTACAGTTTGAATTTTATTACTTAATTCAAAATAAGGGTTTAAGTATGGAAAATAATGTCACTTAAATGACCTCTGTTTTTCGGCTGCGCAACGGTAGGCTGGGTTATTTTAGAGCATATTGTAAACTGTGTGGCTGTAGCTCTCGAGTTTCAGCAACAGACGTGGTACAGATTAACGTCGGCACCGACACGTAGTGTCATAATCCGACGGTGGTCTTAACCACTGTGTTGGGGCCGTCCCACCAACCATAGCCCCAATGCTGTGCACCTCAACATGCAACAGGTAGCAACCTTATTTACATTAATTCTTGGTTCATGCAAATTCACCTTGCTTGGGAGCTCGAGCTATATAATCCCTTATTTGAGGTTTTTGCTATCGTCTATGAGCCGATCAGCAACAGAATCAATCGTGTAAACTCGAAAGAAGCCGAATCGAAACTGACCGAGGTCAGTCATCAGCACTCACTTCCCAATCCGTTTTCCGCTTGGAAGAATCACAGCCACCACGTGTACTCCGAAGAGACCTCACCAATAATCAGACAGAACAAAGTTCTGGGGCTTACTGATTCCCGTGGTACCAGATAGGTCTCTGGTCAGCCTTAAAAAATATGCTCTCACCAGAGATTATTTTTCTCCCAAATTATGGCTCCAAGAAGCTAGAGGTGTTGGTCTCACCTCTATTTCCCGAGATGGCAAACGCCAAGGTCTGGGAGATGGTCACGGTTCCATGCCCCCGGGGACGAGTTTCAGCAACAATGTTATCCTTGAGTATAAGGATGTTTTCGGGCTTGTATATATATACTCGCTCCTTCAAATAATCCCAAAGAAAATAATAGGGTTCTATAAAAAATATGGTCAATTAATTTCCGAAAATCTGGAAATTTACCTTTAAAGTGCCTCGGGCAGTATGAGTAGTGGCTTCAACCTGCATAAACCACATCTCAGATCTGTTTTAAGAGTTCTTTTATAAACCGATACCGCTCTACATTTACTATTATAGCACTTCCATCTACGTTTTCTAAGAAGTAAGACCAAATGATAATTTCAGATGTATTGCCACACCATGCTATGCTTTTCACGTTATAAGGTGCAATTGGAGTTGATAAATAAACCTACAGTTCTGCTTATTAAATGAAAAATAGCTACATCGCTCATAAACAAATTCTCAATTAAGTTGAGTTCACATCTGGCCAGCTATTGAAATTTAACTGCAAAATGTTGACGCTGCTTATAGTCTGCGCTGCTTAATTCTTGCATCTATTGAACCTTAAATGGGAATAATAGCAAATCTTTTTTTTCAATGCGCCGTAGTGACGTAGGAGTCATTTCTAGCTAAACAGAATGCATAATGGTGTTTGGGTAACTAGAAATATGGCGAATTAAACGTTGTTTACTGGTTTGAGGCTTAAATCTCATGGTAGCATGTTGGTGGTAACGATAAACTAAGTTGGCAAATCATTGTTTTAAAGGACGTTAAAATGTCGATGATATGCTCTTTACGTTTAAATAATCGATCGCTGATTTCAATAATAAAATTATATAATTCTGGTTCTTTGTTCATTTGTGAATCTCTCTATTATTTAAGAAGAAAAAATTATTCTCCTTCAAATAATATTAAAGAAATATTACATACACACACACCTGCATATTTAAGTCTGTTGGTTTCTGTTATTATTTCGTAAAATCGACATTGATTAGCCGTAGCTCTTATACAGGATGGTCCAACCAAAACGCACGATGTTAATTGTAAATAAAATAAAAGGTTTTCAGAAACTCTCATAATATTTTTTATTATTTTAGAGGAATCTAAGACAATTATGTTTAAAGCAAAAATATCTGTCACGGCTTAATTCTATTCTTCTATACTTTTATCCGATAGTCGATATTTTCAATGACATTGAGACATAATTGAGGTTCAAGGTCGTAAATGTGTCAAATTATCTCATTCTTTAACTCTTGAATTGTTCTTGGCTTATTGACGTACATTTTTTAAATATCCCCAAAGAAGAAGTATCAAATCACATGATCGTGTCGTCCCATTAATTTCGCCAAAGGAACAATTGTTTGGTTGGCTGTGTGGCGAGTGGCATCATCCTGTAGGAACCACATATCAGGTGCTCAATGTTAAGCCACAAAAAATATGTTATCATCTCCCGATAGGGATCACTATTCATAATAACTGCTTGGACGACCTCATTATCGAAGAAATACGGCCCGATAACGCGGCCATCCTATAAACCGCACAAAACAGTCTTTATTTGTTTTAGCATCGTTTTATCAACAATCACTCGTGGATTCTCATTTACCCAAACGAGGTAGTTCTGCTTGTTAACGAATCCACTAAGGTGAAAGTGTTTCACATCACTGAAGTTAATTTTCTTTGTAAAATCACCATTCACTTCTGTTTATTCAACCAACCATTCGGCGTATTGACGACGCTTGAAATGGTCAGTAAGCTTTAGCTCTTGAGTAAATTGGATCTTGTAAGTGTGTAAATTTAAATCTTTGTTTAAAAGTTGTATCACTTATGTTTGTGAGATTGTTGGGCACGACGATGAGTCGAGACTGGCGGCTTTTGTGTCACATTAGAGTTGTGCGTAAATCGTTAATTTAGTTCATTTTTGCTAACAACCTCATTTGTTTTTTTACGAACTCCTATTAAATTACCTTGTGGCTTGTGCAAAAAATGAAAGAGGTTTTTAGCAAAAACGAACTAAAGTAACCGATTGACCCAGCTCTTTGCCACGCTATCGCGATCAACAATAATACATTCCGCGGAACGAACTGGACGAGTAGGTGTCTTCACATCTTTTACAGACCCGGTTTGCTAAAATTTAGATACAATTCTCCCTATTATGGACGCAGTTAGTCCATTAGGTTGACCAAAATATCACGAAGTACATTTTGATTGGAATGCAAATTTTCGTAAAGTGATTCAACACTCTTAACGCGCTGCTCAATGGTGTACCTCTCCATGTTTGAATTTTTCAAACATTCAAACAAAGAAATGCCAAATTAAGTTGCACAAAAAACTTGACGTTAAGGTGTGACTCACAATTAACATCGTGCATTATGGTTGGACCACCGTTTATAAAAGAAATGCTCGTAAAAGATTTAGCACAAATAACAAATACATTTAATATCAAGATCGATTCATATATCGGGTGTCCCAACTAGAACGCAATTTTTAAATTTTAAATAAAACACAGATATTTAAAAAAAAAACGTGAAACTTTATTATATCGTAAAGCAGACAGAATGAGGTTATGTATGGAACAATATATCGTGCAGATAGCCGCCGCGGCTTTGCTGGAACACACGATCTTTTAATGAAACTTTTAATGATCTTTTTGCATAAATGCTGCGGTATTTCATTAATGCAGCGTCCAATTTCCTCTTTTATAGTTTGAGTCGTCGTCGGCTTATTCGCGTAAACCATCGACTTCAAAAAAACCCCAAAGAAAAAAATCTAAAGGTGTTAAGTCACACGATCTAGGCGGCCAATTCTGGTCTCCAAAACGCGAAATAACACGACCGGGAAATGACTGATGCAGCAATTGAATTGTTTCTCTGGCTGAATGACATGCTGGCTTCAGTTCCTGAGTCAATTGAAGTTTGTATGCATGAAGATGCAAATCTTTCGTCAAAATTCGCTGCATAGTGGATTTGGAGACATCAATTTGCTGAGCTCGGTGTCGAATTGAGGTGGATGGAGTTTGAGCGACATCATCACGTACAGTTGCGACATTTTCGGTCGATCGACCTGGTCGAAGGCGCGTTGTTGTCTTTACATCACTAACAGACCCAGTTTCGGCAAATTTATCCATTAATCTCTTTACAGTTGACTCTTTTGGAGCATTATTGTGACCCCAAATTGATCGCAATTTGCAAACTGTAGCCGCAAAACTTTCACCATTTTGGTAAAACAATTTCACAATGAGAATGCGTTGTTCATTCGTGTAGCGCTCCATTTTTACTAACCTCGTCCCTTCTACTAGCAAACAATAACAATTGTTCAAATGTCAAACAACGACACTTCGAATGGCGCCAAATTTAAAAATTGCGTTCTAGTTGGGATATAAGGTGGTATCATTAGGGGAACATTTTTTTTTATAAATTTAACATCAGATATTTATCGACAAAAGCATGCATGAATAAATAAGAAAACGCTTAAACCATCAAGTCACTACAATTCACGAGCATCATCATTTTTGGAAATATAATCTCACTAAGTTTATGGATTTTATAGATGAATGCGCATCTCTTCACTTCCCCACATAATCAAAAAGAAATCTAAAACTAATATTTAACATTGCGAGCTTAACTTACTACTCATGTACAAAAAATGAAAAAAATAACAGCAACAAATTTAACAAGATGTTGTGGTTTTTTACGACAAAAAAAAAAATAAAGTGAAACAAACCAAACAACCTCCAATTTAACATTAAATTGCCCCCGTTTTATTAAAAAAAATTATTTGTTTTTTTTTTGTTGTGCATTCTCTTATTACTCTTTTAACAACTTGATTTAATGTTTAATTAAAAACAATTGTTTTATTTCTTTTTATTTGACTTCCTAAACTGCAGTGTCCATGGATGACACACAATTTGAATCTCCACCGTTGACACAGGAAAAAGTACTTGAACTAATTGAGCAGGCGTACCCAAATCCCATAACACCAGAGGACTTAGCCAAGCAAGTTGAAAAGCAATTAAAACAATTGAACAAATAAGTTTTCTTATAATTTTCTGTTTTCATTGTTTATTTCTACAGAGATTATGGCTGGGAGGAACACGAAGTGATTTTGGTGTTTATGTCGTTGAAAGAAAGGGGCTTAATTAAATCCATGGAATACAATTCATATACCAGAATCCACCATGAAGATAAAGAGATTAAGGTAAGTTTTTCTTTTGCCATTTTTATTATTATTTTTGTTAAAGTTAATGTAACTTAAACTATTTGTTGTTGTTTTTTAAATTACAGGTGGTTAAACAAATGCCCACAATAGCCTCTAACAAACAACCCACTATAGCTATAATTACCGCTCAATACTGTGAGAAATTGGCTGTGGATGCCATGTTGAAAAATAAGGAAACCTTTGTTCGCTACACCACAGTGGGTAAGTTGTTGCAAAAAGTTTAGGTTTTCTCATACAAAAAAAAAAAAAAAAACTTAAACATTTTACAAGCATTTAGTTGAATATAACTTCTAACCATCAAATTTTTCTCTTTCTCTAATTTACAAAACGAAATAAAAAAACTGGTTTTTCTATCTAAAACAAACGCTTAAACCGGTTCCTAAACAAAATAAAATAAAAAAATAATAATAAATAACACACTCCTTTAGATTCAGATTCCAATCTAACGAATTCTCTGAAAAAGTCCAAAAAGAAAAGACGTTTTGGTAAGAACACATTTTAAGGATTTTCTAAGGATGTTTTTTTTCTAAAATCCTTTAACTTGTCCTTGTTTTACAAAATTCTAATCAAATCAGCATAAGGCTTTTTGTGTTGTTTTTCTAAAATTAAATTTATAAAAAAACGAAACATTTTCAAAATCTCTGGCTTAACAGTACATTGGAAATTAACATTAAGAAATTGAATATTGAAAAACGTTAAATTAAAGAAAACAAACTTGTAGTTGAAACTTATAACCGGTCAAGACTTTGCCAAAAAAAGTTGTTTGGCTCTCATTTTTTTCTAAATGAAAAACTTTTATAATGTTTATTTGAGCGTTGAGAATTTTATTGGTCAAGTCGAGAAGATGATATCGGCCAAATGGGCGCCGTCACAATTGATTGCTAATCGGGCTCGTGTTATGGTATTTTTCATCACTTCGGGCGACAGATTCTTGCACTCGTGTCGAATGTTGTCCTTGAAGGCTTTCAGGGTCTCGGGCATGTTCACGTAAGCACGGAACTTCAAAAAACCCCACATAAAAAGTCTGGAACGGTTAAATCGGGCGATCTTGCGGCCAATGTAAATCGCCAAAACGAGAGATGAGACGACCTGGGAACACCGCCTGTAGAATATCGGTTGTGGTCCGCGCAGTATGTGCCGTTTCTCCGTCCTGTTGGAACCACATGTCCTCCAGTCCTAATTCGTTCAATTGTGGCAGAAAAAACTCGGCAAACATGGCCCTATAGCGCGCACCACCCACTGTTGTCGTTTGACCAGCGGCGACCTCGAAAAAAAAAATGGTCCGATGACTCCTCCAGCGTGAACAGAGCACCATGCAGTAATTTTGGCAGAATCTCGTGTGGTCTTGGTGGCCAAGCACACCAACACCACAGACGAATTTTTACGCAAAAAAATAGACACGAATTTTCCGCATTCTTTAGTAGTGTATCGCTCCATAGGTTTTTTATTTGTGTTCTACATCTGTCTAGTTTACAAATGTCAAAACAGATTTGACATTGGCCGCCATTTGCAAAAATAAGAGCATCTTCCAATTGGGTGATTTCTTTTAGCCCATCGAAGACTATTTTCTGACATTATAACTTAAATATGACTTCTGACATACGATCGCCACATCTGGCTCGGCGACTTTTTCTAAAATTGTGGCCATATAGCGGCAATAACACGGTGAATGTTGGTCAATCGGATTGATCATATCGGCGTATATAAATAAATCAATTGTTTCATGAGCAGTGTGACATGTTTCGCCGCCTTGTTGAAACAACAGTTCCTGCGCATTATGGTTATGTAATGAACGAAAAAGTCAGTAATCATGGTTCTGACCAGCATAGTTTTTCAAGAAGTACCAGCCCATTAAGCACACATAACAATCAGGGATTTGTACGTGATCGAAATTGTAAAATTCTTACTCGAATCTATACCTAAAGCACAGCGAACTCGACGTTCGAGTAAAATTTCGTTCGTGATCGAATGCCGTCATTCGGCCCCAGATTTTCCGAATGTAACGGTGTCTCACTTGAGCATTATCTTCACTCCAAATACGGCAGTCTTGTTTTTTGACGTATTCATTCAAACGAAAGTGGGCTTCATCGCTAAACAAAATCTGCTTATAAAAATCGTAATCGTAATCGTGCTTATTCATCGAATCTAGGCCTTGTTATTCGTGCGTCAGTATATTTATGTTAAAATGTCAAACCAAATTAAACATAAATCACTTGACAGCTGGCAAAATGAGCCCCAATTTAAAGCGTGTTGCCAACTAAGAGTTCTGTGCCTCTATTAAAAAACATCCGGTACATGTTTGCTCTTTAATATGAACTTTTATACTTCTGGCAAATAAACTATAGGACACAATCAATAGCCAAGCGTCAGCGAAATGGCAGATCTAAGGCGGTCAATTCAACTTTGTGCACAGTCACACTGGTATTTGAGGACTTAACTTGTTTTTTTTTTTTTGGTGGCGGGAAGATAATAATATTGACTTAAATTCATCCTTATCGTAGAAGCGCATTTTTGAATAATTTCATATGTCAACAAACAAAATTGTCATAAATGTAACCCTCACGAGGTTCAGTTAGTGGTAAAACATTCACAAAACGTGACTGCTTGGTTCATTATTCATTCACTATCATTGTTATCGGCGGGTGTTACAGATCAATTATCAATTTCTTTTGATTTGAATTGAACGTGGACGACATAGGGTTTTAGTAGAACTTCGCTACGATGCGCTTGGCTTGGTTATAATCAAATTCGTTTATATCGTGCAATTAAATTTTGCTGGAATTTTTTTTATGTCGCAGGTAGTTCGAAGCCTTAAAATTTACCATAACTCAAGGTATTACTAAAATTTTGCTTGATTACAATTCTAACTCGAGCATTATATAAAGTTTTAGTTTTATATCCGGTTATCCAGATCAAATTCACAATTTTCCGAATCAATTTTGATAATTTACAAATCAACTTCTGCATTTTTAAAACGGAAATCAGGCTTTTTCAAATCAGTTTGATTTCTAAAAAACTGAATTTGGTTTGAAGAATTGAAAATTTGTTCTGAATATATTGAATTTAAAGTGAAAAACGCCGAATTTGAAGTTGGCTTAACTGTAGTTGTCACGTATTTCAATTCAAGTGTTTACCTAAAATTTAAATAAGAATACAACTCTTAATTCTTTGAAGTTAAGGAAATGGTATTAAGTCAGAAACTTGAATTCTGAAATTGATTGAATACCAAATGAAATGTGCACTTTTTGGTAATTGATGGCTAAAGAGCAAAGGATTACGATTAGAAACAGTTGTGAAATTTTTGACTAAGACTTTTATTTAAGTTTCATTAATATCGAAATTTTTCATAATTTTGTTTAAAATTTAAAAAAAAAATCGCAATAATTCTGTTTTGATTACCAAAAAAAAAAAATTTAACAAAAGATTTTGAAAATGTTTTTTTTTCCTAATTGGTATTTGGGTAACTTTAGTGTCCTTAAAAACATGTCCATATGTATGTATTCGTTTACGTTGTGTTTCGTTTAAGTCCATTTTTTATGTTGTCGTAAATTATCTAAAAAAAATCACATTTTTTAAATCTGTCAAACACGATTCTTGTACTATATATGTATTTTTAACACTGTCACCATCCCAAATGCCCCCTCACCTTAAATAGTTACACACCATTACACCATTTCACTTCATTTTTTGGTTGTAGCAACTCAAGCATTTGGGAGTTCGTTTTGTACTAATCAAAGGCATTACTCCTTTTTTTATTGCACTTTTCTCTTTCTACTGTAGGCGAATCTAATGTTTATACACTTGGCAATATTGGTGCTCATCGTATTGTCAGCACAAAGCTGCCATCGGTGGGTAGCACTCGTGAGTCTATGACTGCTACGGGCAATACAACCACACGTTTATTGGGCACATTCCAAAAAGTTGATTACGTATTTGTTGTGGGTGTAGCTGGTGGTGTGCCACATTATACCGACTACAAGAAGCATGTACGTTTAGGTGATGTTGTCATATCATATGTGGACAAGCAGAGAGCTTTGGCAAACAAGTAAGCACATTTTAAAAGAATTAAATTTTATGGTTCTACTCGTAACTATATTTAAACAAATATTTTTTATATTTATACATCAATTGTAATTTTTCTTAGCTCGGAGAAACCCTATGTTTATGTCTACAAGAGTGGCGAAGATGTCAAGACTTACTTTCCCCTTAACGATTCATTGCAACAAATTGCCGAAGGTCTTTATTTGAATATGGAAGTTAAGCGTCCTTGGGACAACTATTTGAAGGAGGGTCTGAATATGTTGCAGCAAAAAACCGAAAGTGATTTCAATCGACCTGCCGCTAATACAGACAAACTCTTCATGAATATCGGCAATAATGAGGTCATTGAAGTTTCTCATCCCATAGGAGCCGATTGTATTGATGGTCTACCAAAATCCCGCCTTCACTTAGGACCCATTGGTTCGGGGCGAGATTTAGTGCGCAGCGATAATTTGCGCCTGGAATTTGCCAAGAAATATGGTTTATTGGCCACGGATGTGGAAATGAGTTCTGTGTTAGACAGCATCATTGGTAATTGTCGGGAAAGCTTTATAGTCATCAAAGGTAAGATAACGTAGAAGCACTTAAACAAGATATTTCTAATAATAAACAAAGTTTTATTGTATTTATGATATACGATACATACCAGTTCATATGTATGTATGTAGGTGTTATTATTAAACATGTCTGCTTTCCGGATAAATTTCGTAATTAAATAATTTTATTTTTAAATTCAGACTTTAAACGGAAAAACTTTAAATATTCAGAATTGTTACAGAATATTTTTTACTCATTTCCATTAAATTTTTATGATTTTCTAGTTACGAGATTTAACCAGAAATTGTACGATTTGTTTGTCACAAAATCTATGCTACACTTTTTTTGGTTACACTTAACCCGTACATAAATTGTTTTCTCTTCCCCAGGTATTTCTGATTATAAAGACGGTACCACCACCCGCAAATGGCAAAACTTTGCCTCTTTGACCGCAGCCTCGGTAGTGAAATCAATTATTTGTGGCATGGATGCACCCACAAATGTATAAATTCAATACATATTTATCTTTGTAATAATCAAAATAACGGTTTATTCTAATACACACAATAAAAAACAATATAATAATAACGGGTTATCCATTTTGCGGTTTCAAAACTAAACGTAAATAAAACACATATAAAATATTTTTTTTTCATGATATTTCTTTTTTATTATAAAGTTTGAACGTTGACTTTATGTGTGAAACGTTACATTATTTAAAGGACCACCACGCGAAGTGTTGCAAGCATTGATTCTTTTGAGGTAATTTTCGACCACTTTTTGACACATATTGGCCGTTATCTCAGCCATAACTTGATGAATGTTGGTTTTTTAAGTGCTCAAGAGTTAAAGATTTATCTGCATAAACACGTTCTTTCGCGTAGCCCCACAAAAAAAATTATAATGATGTCGAATCGCATGATCTTGGTGGCCAGTTGATATCGCCACGACGAGAAATTACGCCGCCGGGAAATGTCTCTTGCAATAAATCCATATCTACGACGTTGTGAATGGTCAGCTGGCTACAGTTGTTGTGTAAGCTGGACTTTATATGGATGTAGGTGTAGATCCAAATGCAAAATACGCCATAATGTGCCGTAAGACAGTCCTAATTCCTGAAAACGACAAGGAAGCGACACATTCGGGCCTTCGGCAACACTTTCACTTACAGCAGCGATATTTTCAGCGGAACGAGCGAAACGATAATGCACAGGCCTTACAATATCTGTAACCGCTCCAGTCTCTTCAAATTTCTTCACAATTTTGGCAATTGCTTGCGTAGTTGGACGATTTTGTAAACCATAGTCTCCTCTTAAAGCACGATATGTGGCTGTGCCAGAATCACCATTTTTGTAGAAGGTTTTGATAATTTTTGTGCGCTGTGTGATAGTTAAGCGATCCATTTACGTCAATGTCAGACTTTCAACTGAAAAGAAAAAAATTGGTTTAACAACTTAGTTTGACAGATGTCGAATTCCAGTCCTATACTTTTGAAACCACAAAATGGATAACCCTTTACAAGAAAGCATTTAGGTTTTTGAAAAAAAAAAAATATATATATTTATTAGTTTTAGTACTAAAACAAACTTAAAAAAATATAAAATATTTAAATACAATTTTTATCTAATAATATCTGAAAATGCAACATAACCTAAGATTTTTTTCCTATTACAAATTGATTATTGTTATGAATTTTTTATTTTTTTCTTTAATAAACTTTTTGTTATATTATTTTTATATTTTTTTTTGCGTAAGTTTATAATTATTTCTCTTGTTTTTTGTGTTAATAGAACTGTAAATAGTTTAATTAATTTTATACATATTTTTATAATAAGGAAAATAAATTATTTTATATTAATTATTATAAACAATAAACTAAAACAAAATTCTTTAGAAATATTTGTTTGTTTTATTAAAATTCTGATAAAACTCACTGAAAAAGCTAGGGGGCTCAAATTTTGCCAGAATCTTTCTTATAGACAAGATTTGTTTGGTATTGAAAATGGGCTAAATCGGAATATTAGGAAGGGAGTTATAGCTCGTAATGCAAGAGTAGGTCGAAAAACCGTGTCCCTTCAACATCGAATAAAATGGAATTGTCTTCAAACGCATTAACGTAGACTCATGAAACTTTGAATATATATTTCCTGATTAAAAACAATATTTTTCCCTAAAAAGTGCTTAAATCAATTGATTAGAAAAGGAGTTATAGTTCAAAATGTACGAAAGTTTATACCGCACAGTGTATGTTTCGGTATATTTAAAATTTAAAACGCAATAAAACTGACAAAATAAGATGTACGACTCTGAAATTTTTCAAGAATAGCTTTTTGGTCAAACGCTTTGTTGTAACAGAAAATAAATGTGACACGCCCACCTCTCATATAACGGTTTACCTAAAATTCATAGTATTTCTCAATTAATAAAGATTTTGGAATAATAAAAGACTATATTGAAATATCTAAGTTGTGCTAATTAGCAAGAACAACTTTGACACGCCTACTATATCGCCCACTTTTCACGTTATCTACCGTTAATGAAATTTAAAAGCTCATAAAACCGCCAAAATTAGAGGTATGATGATCAAATATGCTACGTATATCCTTCTAGTCAATGTCATTATTATTCCGGAAAATTTAGGTGACACGCCCACTTTAACGCCTACCTCCCATATAAGGGTTTATCTTAAATTTATATAATTTTTCTATGGACATAGTTTTTGGAAGAATAAAGGACTATATTGAAATATATAAGTTTTATTTATTAGCAGAAACTTTATTGACATGCCTACTTTAATGCCCACTTTCACTAAAAGACTAAATTTACAAATACATTTTACTAGCACATCGAAGTTATACAAAGAAAGTGAGACATGTTTTAGTATAAAGAGATTATTGCATAGCGATTACTTGTTATAACAAAAAAATACATTTTGTGCTATAAATAGGGTTATTTCTCGGGAATTTGAGTTATTTAATCTTTCCGATTTGCCGGGATTATTTTTCAGAATTCCGGGAAATGAAAAAGGTGCTACGATTTAAAAGCAAATGTTTATATTGTAACATTATTTTTTCATAAAAATTTTTTTTTCAAGGTTTTATTTATTTTTAATTTTTCATTTAAAAATATTTTTGAAATAATTTGATATACTTTTTGAGGTAGTGTTTTAAAAAAATAAAAAAAACTCAACCCACGTTACCAATACTTCAAAATTTCTATAAAGAAAGAGTTAAAATTTTTTGAGGGAACTGGTCAAAAAACTCAAAATATTGTATATGTATTTGTTTAATGAACATTTAACTATTCGTTCAACATCGATATAAAGTAAACGAGTCTTTCCTGTAACAGGGCAATTTGTTAATAAAATCAGAAATAGACTTTCTGACCAGCCAATAAACGCTTTGAGCATATTAAAAGATTTTTTTCTAAGTCGTTATATTTTTTTAAATTATAAATACATTGAATTAACATATTTTTGAAATTGAATTCTAATGATTTTATTATTGATCTCATAGCTAAAGTATCTGTATTTTTGTTCATATTTGATCTCGTATCTAGAGAATAATATTTTTTTCAATAAAAAATATTTTTAATCAATTTATATTTTAAATTCAAGTTTCTTTTTTAATTTTTTTAGTTTTGCAGGTACGGAAAATTGGTGGTGGGTGTAAAAGATTCGGCACAGCCGAATATAGTGCTCTTACTTGTTTTATTATCAATCAACGGAAATACAAAAACAACGAATTTGTGAATAGGCAGCAAACGCGAATGGTTTCATTCTGTTCTCTGGTGGGTATCACTTCCACGCCTTCCATTCCTTATCATTTTTTGCTCTAAGTAGGAAATTGTTATCTAAAGTAGCTTGTGCTAAGATTAAACAAAAAATAGATTGTCATTTACCAGAAATGACATTAAATGTAATTTTTGTTTTGGGGGGAGAGGCACCATGCCCCCTACTTTGATCGTATTGATTTTGCACCTAGTGAAAAACCAGACTAAGTCAATTACACGGAATTTAAAGTCTACAACAATTATAGTTCTGCAGGCATGCCATTAAGTATATTTTCTTTGTATGGGAGGTACCAGCCACCCGCTCACTTAATCCTATGTAGTAATTGGAATTACATAATTGTAAAATTTTTATTCAAATTTCTAATACTAATATTGAAGTTAAAAAATTTATTAGTTCTCAAATAAATCATATAATGAGTTTTGGGTGGTTGGGGGGTATCACATCCCCTGCTTCAATCATATCGATTTTTGATTGGAATAAGACAAGTGAGATACAATGTACACACATAAAATTTTAAGATTATATGTTGAATTAATGTTTTTTTAAATATCTCATTAAATTAGTTTTCTTTATATTGAAGGTGTCACGCCTACTGTTCTTGTCCAGCTCATTTCAAGCTAAACTATGCAAGATGTTATTAAAATACGACCCTAGGTATTACAGTACTCCGGATATGTGGCAAAAACTTTTTATTTTGTATGGGAGGTAGAACCCACACCTATAAACACTTTAAAAATTTAAGAAACTATTTAGGTGAGAACCATTTTGAGCTTTATAGCTTACTAGGAAAATTAAACAAATTGGTTTAGCCGTTCTCCAATTTTAGATATATTAAAAAAGTAGACTTAAAAGTGGGCGTGAGAAATTCGTTCCGCAAAAAAGTTGGACTATGACAAACATTAAAAAAATATTATTGAAATTAGAGTAGCAGTGATCCGATAAACAATAAACGACAAACAAATAGAAATAGAAAAAAAAAAAATAAAAACAAATAACCCTGCACAATGCTTTAAGCTTTTGATATTATATTTCTCACAAAATTATTAATTTTAAGGAATTTTTTTTATCAATCAATTCGGTTCAGATAAAAATTAAGATTAAGGCACATTGAATCCTTCATACGTCACTCGTCGCCATTTTAATTTGTTTCTTATAAACTTTGTTCCATTTGGTACTTTAATGTCAGTGCGAGTTACTGAAGTTGAGCAACTGTTAACTATTAACGTAAATTGAGTAGTTTTTACTTTGATAAGGTTGTTTTAATGTTTGTTTAAAAAGTCAATGGTATTCTATGTGACTAAGTCTTAAGAAATTCCAAAAATTTAGAAAAAAAATCTCTTGATAAGAATTTCCGTCGAATTTTTATTTATGCATAAATACCTTTTTGACTTCTGATTCATATATAGGACTATGACTCCGATCTGAAGCAAAGTTTAAAATGAAATTTAAGGTCAATCAGTTTTTAAAAAATTTAATAAGGGTTTATAAAAGGATCTTTACAAAATTTGTGCTAATTAATAAGGAATTAAAAATAATACAGCCCGGATTTACTATAGGGACGTAGAAGACTCTACTTTAATTGGCAGGTGCATACATTATTATGGGTATTTGGGCAATACATTTTTAATAATGTTAAAAGGTGTTTATTCTTTAATGCCCTTGTTTAATTTCTTCTGTCAATTCACGATCAGCCTTCAGCGATTGCTTTAGGTAAAATTTGTAATTACAAGGTGCCAAATCGCGACATATGAATGCTAACGTTATTAAACGAGTCTGCTATGCATTTTGTATAGGGAATTTAGGAAGAATTCTAAAATTACGATCAAGTTCGTATGTCATAATTTGTCCCTCAATTCGTTTACAATATGCGAGAGCATCCTGGCACTAACTGTAGCTTTAACTTTAAGCATCTCTTGGAGAAATTTTTTAAGTACCATTCGATTGATAATTTTAATGATTCGCACATTTAGCTAACATTAAGACAGTGAAATATTTGTCTTTATGGAGTGTAATTTACAGCTAACTGCAAATATACAATAATACACCAGGCTTAAAGTTGATGAACATGTTTGTAATGTTTTGCAACTTGCATAACTTGTTTTGATACGTTTTGAAATGCAGCTTATGTTATATTCACACAATGCTTCTCAGAGGTTCAGTTATTGCTACTTGAATTCATCGCTTTAGTAAATTATGTACTACCTAGAGGTAAGACAAACTATTCTTCTTTGGAAATGTTATTGGTCACGTCATGCATTGTCCTTAACTACACAATTAAGCCGCTGATTTTTTTTTACTACTGAGGATCAAAGGTAAAAAAAATTATTTTGCATTTTTAATACAAATCAATAAGTTGGATAAAATAAGATATAAACAGAATTTCATTAACTAATTTTAGGTTATAATTTCGTTCAGTGTTTTTTAAAGAGAAGTCTAAATTATAAGATTTGTGCCACTCTCTTAATATCTTTTTTATTACTTCTCTTTTATTTGTTAATTATCAATGACTGCGTGAATCGGGGTTGCCAGATATCACGATATCACAACAAGCGCAGGAATTTATAAACTTATTTGGAGTTCTAATTTTTGATTTATAAACAAGGCGATTATGTTTTTCATTTTTTACTTTATTTGTAGAAAACTTTTATAATAACAACCCATTGTGTACATTAATAAATTTTTCACTGGAATTTTATTTAATTTTCATGATTTTTAATTAAAATTTGTTATTTTATTAAAGTAAATAGGGCAATTAAGTGTAACTAATAAAATAAATTTTTGTTAATAACAACGATAACAATTATGTTGGCTTATTTCCTTTAGATAATCCGGGGTTTTTTTATTGCAAACAGTAATCAGCAGTCTTGAAATTAACATTCTATTAGAAGTTACATTTATTTAAACACACTTAAATATTAAAATGTTTTATTTTTAACGATTTCTTTTAAATTAAAAGATAACTTAATTGCAACAACAACTAAAAAAATAATTAGTTTGGCGATTTTTGGCATTAAATTTGATACAATAGGTGAAAAAATATGTGACAATCCTGGCTGGAGATTACATTTAGTAACTAAAGAGACTACAAAATATGTAAACAAAATGCGTGAAATAAAACTAAAACCCAGTGTTGCCGATTTGGATTTTTTTTTTGGCTATTGAAATAAAATGTTCAAGATAACTTTAAATATCATTGAAAAATATTCAATTATTCAAAGTTTTGAAATTTGATATCTTAAAGCGTCCTTTCTAAATAAAATGTAAATATGTATGTACAGAACTCTAAATGTAAATTTTGATCCAGACAAAGTAGCAACACAGAGAGATATGCTTGGGATAAGTATGTACATGTTTCAATGTTAATACAAGCACAAATGTATTTGGGATCAGAAATAATAAAATACTAAATATAATTTAATTTTAAAAATTATTTTAAAATAAATTCTGGATAGTTTTAATAAAGTTTATAATTTTATTCCTTTCTTTTTAATTAAGTTTTTTATTTTGCTCTCGCCCTTAGAAATTTAATTTAGGAAAAATTATTTTCGTTATGACATCCCCGATAAATTGTAAAAAAAAACACCGAATTCAATAACTTAAACCCCCACTTAAGAGATGTTTTATGTTTTTTTTCTGTTATAAATTTAAAATTACAATAAAACTGGGGTATGCTGTTTTTGATTTAACAATTTTTAAGAATGACATAAAACTCTGTAGTGACTTGCTCAGTGTTTTTTTTTTTGTGCAATTAAACAAATTTTAAACTAAAGCACTAATAATATTTTCTCCTTTAGAAAGATTTCTTGTTGCCCATTGTGTATAATAGATATAAATATTTGAAAAAAGCACAACTATGGAGTGTAATAACCCAATTTTAAAGTGTGATAACCTAACATTTATTCATCATTAAGTCGCCAATTTGTTTGGCGTAGAATACGTCTTACCTTACGGTATAGGGAGTCATGCCAGATTGTTATTGTTGTAATCTTTATTTCATTGATTATGAGGAAACGGCGAGATAACTTTTTTTAAAAATTTTTTTCTAGGTAA
Source organism: Phyto melanocephala (assembly GCA_941918925.1). NCBI lineage: Eukaryota > Metazoa > Arthropoda > Insecta > Diptera > Rhinophoridae > Phyto > Phyto melanocephala. The sequence continues at coordinate 131,487,428 of OW799234.1, read as the reverse complement.
ATGAAGATGTTATCTTTCGTTTGATATACATTTCATATTGGTTGATATCTTACTAATATTTAAATTTCTCAAATGAAAATTGTTTAAACACATACACTCAAACATATGTGTGGTGTTTGGTTGAGTGTGAGTTTGTAGCGTGAACACAAACTATGCTGCTGTTTCAGTGTGGACACAAACCTTCGACTGTTGTTTTGATTGATGAAATATTGAAATTTCGTATATTTACTTATATATTTAAGTGAAACAAAATGTTAAATGTGAATTTGAATTTAAAATGGATATATAATTATAAAAAATATATGAAAAGTAACTTTCAAATAATCAAATTGATTTGCGTCTGTTATTTATCATTTATCCTTACTCTTTTAATTTAAAAACATATTTATCCTATTTTTCCTATCATAAGCTTATGTATATTATCAAAAGTAACTATCAAATAAATAAATTAATTTGCTTATATTATTTATCATTTATTGTTATATATGTTTTCTGTCTTATCGGATGGCGTATTCTACGTTAAACTTAATGGCCGTGTCTCTGACACAGCCTGCAGGGACAGTCCGTGGCCGAAGGCCTCGGACAACTGTCTGTTGTTTTTTTTTTTTAAATATATTTTTCTTTAAATGAAGTTTGGCCTTTGAAATACATGAGAGAAGAAAGAGAATTGCTTTTTATTTATCGACTTTGCCAGCTAAAGTTTAAAATAAGTGCAGAAAAAAAAAATCATAATAATCAAAACTACCTCGACATTTACATGTATACATATACATATTTAAATGTCTTAAAATGTATCAATAAAAATTGTTTGACTATGGTAACACTTGGTATATTAACCATACACTTAATTCAATGCCAAGGTAACCGTCAACATGTGGCTGAGAAAATCTCACAAACGCAAAACTTTCAAAATTTTAATTTAAAGAATCAGTCGTTCAGTAGCGGCCAAATTATAAGGTTGTGTATCCATTTACGGTTTAACTAGGAAATTTTCAAAAAGCCACGTGGGTCTAGAAATCAATTTGATTTTTGTCAATTTTTGGTGAAAACACACAAAAAAACATACAATACAAATGTGAGTTTTTAACATAAGCCTAATCAAATTAACAAAGTTTTAAAAGATATTTAGTATTAAGTACCTACCAAACAAGAAAAAGGATAATCACATGTTGTTATGCATATTTAAATTTTGAATTAAATCAAATAATTTGAAAAGTAGGTGCCTATGTATGTACATACATACATACATATATGTTTAATAATTAAAAAATTAAAATTTTGTGTAGTTTTTTTATAATAAAAATCGTTTAAGGGTTATTTAGTAAATGCGTGTAGATTTTGTATCTAACATTCAAGTGTCTGTAACCAAAGCCCACATATTTTTTACTGTTTTCATATGTTGATATGATATACAACACATGTGTACAAACATATGTATGTATGTATGTATGTATACATATATGCACATGTGGACATACATAAATAAAAGTAATTGAAAATAATAAACTAGTTTTATGTAGGTACTAGAAAAGAAAAACAAATTCATACCAAATCTACACAAAACCTTCAAATTTCGCCCTTAGATTGGAATAGTTAATCCTGATAAAGCAATCAATTACCTACTTGGCCAAATTATGCATTATAATTCGTAGCATAAATGTACTTCTTTCTTTATAATTTATAATTTCACTAGTTTTGAAAAAAAAAGGAAAGAAAATTTTAAAAATAAACAAAATTAATTAAATATTACTGCCGTATGCATACAATTTATTAAAGGTTTAACATATTTTTGTTGAACTACTGAAATTTGACTAATAAACCTTTAATAATTTTTTTTTTTTTAACATACGGCAGTTTGTAAATGTTTATTTTATTTGTTCGACATATTTATTATTTGTGTTTAATACAACACTTCTCTATACCCGAATAAATGTGCTCTTAAACTGCCGAGTGATTGTGTATGTATGTGAGTGTGATTGTCTAAATGCGTATTTTGTATTTGTGAGATTGTTTTTTATTTGAGTTTAACCGGCATTTGTGTATCTTATGCTTAACCAGAGTTGTCAACATTTCGCTTAAAGCAGTGCTTTAGGTGGTTTTTAAAAATTACTTTGCAGTATATTTTCCGTTCCGGTACTTGTTTTTAAATTTAGTTTTCCCATTGTTTAGAAATTTGAAAAAACTTCTGGATGAATATGAAATAGTATAAATCTATGATTGTTAATATAAAATTCAAGGCCAATATGCCGATAAAAAAGTTTTTAAATATTTAGACAATTTTTTAAATATACAGTCAAAGCCCGGTATAGTGAATACTCGATTTAACGAAAACGCGATATAACGAACGACCAAATTTTTTACATTAACTACCTTATATTACGAACATATCAAAAAACTTATACCCGATATAACGAACTCTGGACAAAAACTCAAACAAATAAAAAATGAGTCTACTAATTTGTACACAATAGAAAAGAGAACCTATCACGTTAAAAAATACCGCTTGTTTTTCAATTAATACTCATTTGATATTTGCGTATGCGCTGATGTCAAAAGCTTTTTAGTGCGTTTTTTTATCAGGTTATTAAGAATTTCAGCATAAAATAAGAATGGGAAACAGAATTTCTTTAAGTGACAAAATAAAAATTTTTGATGACTGTAAAAAAGGTATAAGCCCTAGTGCAATTTGAAAGAAATATGGGATTCCAAAATCTTCAATATGCACATTAGAGAAAATGAAAGACAAAATTGTGTTAAATCTAGAAGCTACCAAATATAGATTGGTCACTTAAGGGTGAGTACTCAAAGATGGAACAAAAGCTGTTCAATTGGTTTCTGAACCAAAGGAAGAAGTTTGTACTAGTAAATGGAATAGCACTGAAAGCAAAAGCCATTGAAATACAAAACAAATTTTGTAATGGAGGGTTCAACGCAAGTGATGGATGGTTAGCTAGATTCAAAAAAGATACAGCATTAGACTTCTTAAGGAATCAGGTGAAAAGTTATCATCAAGAGAGGATTAGTAGAAATATTTAAACAAAAACTGCAAAATGTTATAAGAAAGAACCATTTAACCCATAGTATAATTTTCAATTGTGACGAAACGTGACTTTATTGGAAAATGCTTCCAAATAAAACATTAGTACATGCTAGGGAATCTACAGCTCCAGGAAGAATAATATCAAAAGAAGAGTTACTTTACAACTCTGTGCAAATGCTTCATTCACAAAAAATATAAAACCTCTTCTTATTGAAAAGTCTCGCTCATTTCGAAACAAAGTCTTGCCTATAAATTATCTTCATGCTAAAAGTGCGTGGATGAATGCTGAAATCTTCAAGATTTGGTTTTTTTCACATACAGACCCCCAAGGTCTGTATGTGTTACAAAATTTTGAAATTATGTAATGGTTTAACAACATACATTTTTTAGGTGGAATCTATAAAAAAATCTTTTTGATATAACGAATTATTCCATATAACGAAAGGGCCAGACAATATATCATTCGTTAAACTGAGCTTTGACTGTATTAGTTTCTATCCAAGCCCGGCGCGCGTTTCTACGCCCCTCAATGAATAAAAATGCATTCTGAATTTTATTTGAATATATTAAAAATAATATTTTATTGATTTTAATTGTAATGCAAGTGGGTATACAATATTTTTGGTTTTTCCATTTGCTGTAAAAATGAACAAATTTTTTGGTGTTCCTACTCTGGGGCATGTGACGTACAGCTGGATTGTCCTTGTGCTTTGTTGATGGTAATAGCGAAGGCAAGGCGAACTGAAAACTATAGTCGCTTAAAGTTGAAAGGCAAACCGGTGGGAACCATTGGAATGCGTGGAAATTGCTGAAAATAATAACTTATTTTCAGTGGGGGTGGCACTGCCCACTTTTCTAATTACGAAATTATATAGTCATGACAGCTCAAAATGTGTGCAAAGTTTTAGATAAATCGGTGAAGTTCAAGTAGCTATAAATGATTACTTATTTTTTATGGGCGTGGCACTGCCCACTTTTATAATCACGAAATTGTATAATTATGAGAGTTCAATATGTGTGCAAAGTTTCAGAAATATCGGTCCAGTACAAGTACCTCAAAATTCTAACTTTTTTTATGGGCGTAACACTGCCCACTTTTTACCACCCATAAACACACCCTGGAATGTGTATAGCAACTTGCCAAAGTTTGAGTCCGATCAGCTTTACGATTTCGGAGTCTATAGCTAACACACACACACAGACAGATTTTCACTTTTATATATATGTATAGATTAACCAGTTTGCGTAAAACTAAAAAAAGTATACAAATAAACATTTTTAATGTTTAATTAATGCCCGAGTTAAATACAATACACATATTTTTCCTAGTATTGATAAAACAAGGGAACAATGTTTTTGTTGATTAAGAACTGAATGTTGTTTTTAAGGTTATTTGAGATGCTGAATCCAAATCCGCACTTGTTTTTTTTTCTATCAGCTCATCGTTATGTTTAAAATTAAGGCAATTCCACTTACATATTGGAATAACTTGAAAACGGTTTACCCTATTCAGTTAAAAAAAAAACCAATGTATACAATATTATCTTTAAGTCGTGCCAATGTAAGGCTTTAAATTTGCCCAGTATTTTCAGAGATGTCGGGGAAGTTGTGGCAGAAAAATGTGTGTGTTTTTTTTAACAAAATTTCAACATTTTTGATTTTTTAAATCTTTTTAAAAAATATAAAACACCAAAAACCCCGTTATTTTTTTGCGAGCGTATTGGCAAATATGTTCCGAACAAAACGAGCCACATTTCGTTCAAATCGATCTACAACTTTTAATTTAATTAATTTTTTGTCAAAGATACTATTGTGCAACGGCACTGATGTATGTACATATATTTAGCTGATGTATATTTAGCGATTTGTAACACTAAATTAACGTTTCTTCCTTCATTTCAAAATGAGCAACCTTCACTTAATTGTGAATAAAAGCGAAACGCGTTCATCGATTTTTATGATCGATGTCTCATTTTATTCATAGGTTATGTGGCTTTACGTGAAAGTAATAAAATTTTACACTTTTTCCCATTTTGGAGTTTTTAAGATTTTTTAAATAAAAAATTTGATTTTTTTAAAATAAAAAATTTGATTTTTTTTAAATTAAAAAATTTGATTTTTTTAAATAAAAAATTTATTTTTTTTTAAATAAAAAATTTGATTTTTTTCCCCTTCAACAAACATTTTTTCTCTGTAATTTTTTTGTGATTTTAAAAAGTTTGATTGTTTTTCAAAGGTAATAATTACATCTTAAAACAAAACTTTCAAATCGCTTAATGAGGTATAAAGTTATGATTTCTTCAACTTTTAATTTTTGAAAAAATCAGAAATACGATTAGTACCTGTAACTTGAAAATGCGAGCTGATGGAGAAAAACGGAGATTAGTTTTGAAATTAGTAAAAAGTTGCAATAAAGTTCTAGTCAACTCAAAATAGTTCAATTTTGTTCCCTTGTGTAATTAGTGATAAATTATATAACTATCTAAGAAATATCAAAGTGGTAGGTCTATAGTCGATTTTTTATTTTTTTTTTTCAGAAATTGCAGTTAAATATCAACTTCATACTATTTAAATATTATCTCTTAGATTCCAAAAGTCGTTTATCGATATCTTGTACAAGATATCAAGCATTTACTCTGTATGGGAGTGCCACTACCTTATGCCACCTACCGAGAATTTTAAAAAATTAACTATTTACATTAAATATACATATTTACATATAAAATTAACTCAGTTTAACATTATTTAAGTAAACAATTGTTAAGCTTTTATCAGCCCCAGAAAAAATTTGTAGCTACGCCAATTTGTATATCTAAACAGAGAAGTCTGTTGAGGTATTTCTCTTTGAATGTGATCAAAACGTACATATGCAATTTAGTAAATGCTTTTATTTTCATTAAAAACAAAATGAAAAGGACTCTAATTGTGAAAATTGCGCGACTCTTTTTGGTCTTGGTAATTTAATTCATTTTAAAGTTGATCTCTATCTCTAAAGTTGATAAATCTTGTCCGTTTTTATACCGGTTTTGTCATTTCGTTAATAATTTTTATAATATTCATTTCCGTCCTGACTATCCGTGTGTTTGTTAAATCAACTTTTAGAAGTCCCCTGTATGTAGTATCAATCTTTGCAAATATCCGAAAATTAATCGCTATTGAAATCCAGCACGATCGCCCCATAACTTTCTCAGAAATGAGCAAATAAACACGACTGCCTCCTTTTTTTCTATTCAAAATCAAAGTTTTCAGTCCCAGATTAATATTTATTCACGTTTACTAAGATATAAGCACAAAAATACAAATGTTTGGGTGGTTTTCCTAAAATTTACAAACGAAAATTGATTTTTTTTAGCTTCTGGACAACAAGGGAAAGGAATATCTGTATCAAAAGAAAGGACTTGACTATCAGAATATAAAAAAATAAATAAAATGGCCGTCACTAGAAAATGAGTCAATAATCTAGTAATATAAACATTTTACCACTTCAACCTCCTCAATATCGGTATCAAACAAAATGGCGTGAACAGTAAAAATAGGAACTATGAAAAAGTTTATATTCAAGAAATCGCCCTTAACAACATGACAGAAAATTTTTGTTAGCCCCATCTTTATGGGTATAAAATGGCTTGACTAGTAGAATGCAACTTCTTATGTAAAAATTAATAATCAAAGATGGCATCAGAAATAATAAAGCAAAATGGTGTAGAACATTAAATCTGAAATCTTAGCTGTGCTAAGATGTGGACGCTATTCTTACATATCCATACATGTATGTATGTGTGATGGAGAAGGGTATTTAACAGATTCGGCCCGATATAACTTAAATGTGTAAAAAATAGTAAAATTTTTTTATTACTTAAAAATGATTTCATCCTTATGCTTATGTTACGACTTGCTGGCTGTATGTCATAGTTAACCATTACAATTTTGGCTTGCAAGGAGTCACTTGTTGCTAGTTCATCTGCTTAACAAAGTAACTTCACGTGGCCCCATAGTAAATAGTCGGGAGATGATATTAAAATCAATTTATCGCCAAATTAAGATTTCGATAAGTCGATGATTTCGGTACCCGTATGTCATAACTGTCGAAAACTATGACATTTAAACGGGATCCAAATTTTGGCGAACTGGAACGATCATTTAATTTTGTTAACGTTTGGTATCGATAATCACTGTGATATAAGTAGATATAGCTGCCAGGTTGCTCTATTTATGTTGAGATATGCTGTTAAGAAATGTGAAAAATGCAATAGAGGCAAATAAGTATAAAAGCTTAAAGTTTCGATGATGAAAATGATACATTTTTAAAAAAGCTATGTAGATGTTGAACTAGCAAACGTAAACTTAAATTTATTTTTTTTTATATATATTTTGATTGTGTTAAAGTAAAACTGAATTTTGTTCTTTATTTCCTTTAATACTCTTATTTTGAATTCTGAAATTGATAAGAAAAAATTATAACAATTTACAGTATGCGATTTGGCAACGATGCACAGTTTGCCGAATTTATTTTTTCAATAATTTTTAAATTTTAACTTAATAAGAACAAAATATACACAAGACTTTAAAGTCTTTGCGATCTGTTAATGCATATCTTGCAATTAATGCATATATTCACATGTATTTTTATTTTGAAAATTTAAAATGCATTTTTTTTTCTGTTTTTATACAAAATCATGTTAACATTTGACATATGTAACCATGTGAAGGTGCTATGAGTGACAGGTATCAAAAGATGTTGAAACTTTAGATTTTGTTCCGTTCCATGCGGATTCTTTTCAGTGCACGCGAAAAGTTTAAAAACATTTTTTTGTACTTTTGATTTTTTTTAGAACTACCACTCAAATTATAAAAAAAATTTAAGAAGTTAAGAAAATATGATTTATTAGCATATAGATTAAAAGTGTATTTTTTTATCTTCACATACATAAAGTCATATGTACTTATGTATTTTATGTACATAAGTATGTAATTAATGTTATTTATTAATTTTTTCGTTGCATTTCCGAAATTTCTTTTTAGCCTTCAAAATGCCCCCGAGCAATTGCTATTTGGTACTTGAAGACAGTACCGTTTTGAGTGGTCAAGCGTTTGGCGCTAGGGCTTCTGTAGACGGTGAGGTAGTCTTTCAGACTGGTATGGTCGGTTATCCCGAATCTATGACAGATCGTTCGTATCGCGCTCAAATATTAGTATTGACATATCCGTTGATTGGTAACTATGGTATACCCGATATGGAGGAAAAAGATGACAATGGTTTACCCAAACATTTGGAATGGTTTGAAGGCATATCGATAGCTGCGTTAGTAGTGGGAGAAAATTGTGAAACACCTTCACATTGGCGCACAAAGGCCACCTTATCTGAGTGGATGGCTAAAAACAATATACCTGGTATTAGTGGCATTGATACCAGAGCTTTGACTAAGAAGATACGTGAAAATGGTGTCATCTTGGGTCGTATTGTCTATGAATATCCTGAAGACATACCATCTCTAAAATTTTCTGATCCCAATCAGCGTAATTTAGTGGCCGAGTGTTCGGTAAAAGAACCTATGGTTTTCAATGATTTAGGTTTTCCACGCATCTGTGCCATTGATTGTGGTTTGAAATTGAATCAAATTAAATGTTTCATTTCGCGTGGAGCTCGCGTTGAGTTGGTACCTTGGAATTGGAATTTAGATGAATCGAGCTTTGATGGTCTCTTTATTTCGAATGGTCCTGGAGATCCAATTGTTTGCAAGGAAACCGTTACTCAACTAAAAAAGGTGTTAAAATTAGGCACAAAGCCTGTCTTTGGCATTTGTTTGGGTCATCAGTTGTTGGCTACTGCCATTGGCTGTAAAACCTACAAAATGAAATACGGCAACAGAGGACACAATTTGCCTTGTATTCATCATGATACAGGACGTTGTTTTATGACTTCTCAAAATCATGGTTTCGCTGTTAACACCGAAACTTTGCCATTCGAATGGGAACCTTTGTTTACAAATGTCAACGATGGCACTAATGAAGGTAAATTTATTATCACTTCTTAGATATTGTTGCTTACAATACTTGACTTTTTCTTTTGCAGGCATAATTCACAAACAAAATCCCTTTTTCTCCGTTCAATTCCATCCGGAACATAATGCAGGTCCCGAAGATCTTGAAGTACTATTTGATGTCTTTTTAAATGCTGTGAAAATGTATAAATCACAAGAAAATCCCTCTATTAGTTTACGCCAACAGATTTTCAATCGTTTAAAATACAATAACATTTCGGAGCAACAGGTTGAAAAAAGACCACGCAAAGTTTTGATTTTAGGTTCTGGCGGTTTGTCTATTGGCCAGGCTGGCGAATTCGATTATTCTGGTTCCCAGGCTATTAAAGCCATGAAGGAAGAGAACATTCAAACTATTTTGATTAATCCGAACATTGCCACTGTGCAAACTTCTAAAGGATTGGCCGACAAGTGCTACTTTTTACCTTTGACTCCCGAATACGTGGAACAAGTTATCAAGGCTGAAAGGCCTAATGGTGTGCTACTGACTTTTGGGGGCCAAACCGCTTTGAATTGTGGCATTGAATTGGAAAAGACTGGAGTATTTTCCAAGTACAATGTCAGGATTTTAGGTACTCCCATCAAATCTATTATAGAAACAGAAGATCGTAAAATATTTGCTGAACTTGTTAATGAGATTGGTGAGCAGGTGGCTCCTTCTGAGGCTGTTTACTCCGTAAAAGAAGCTTTAGATGCTGCAAAACGCATAGGGTATCCGGTTATGGCTAGAGCTGCCTTTTCTTTGGGGGGTTTAGGTTCCGGTTTTGCCGATACTGAAGAAGAATTGGAAAACCTGGCTCATCAGGCTTTGGCTCACTCTAGCCAGTTGATTATTGACAAATCTTTAAAGGGATGGAAGGAAGTCGAGTATGAGGTTGTAAGAGATGCTTTTGATAACTGCATAACTGTATGCAACATGGAAAACTTAGATCCTTTGGGCATTCACACGGGTGAAAGTATAGTAGTGGCTCCTTCTCAAACGCTTAATAACCGCGAATATAATATGCTAAGAACTACCGCTTTAAAAGTCATTCGTCATATTGGTGTTGTAGGTGAATGCAACATCCAATATGCCTTGAACCCTTATTCCGAGGAATACTATATTATTGAAGTTAATGCCCGTCTATCCAGAAGTTCAGCTTTGGCTAGTAAGGCCACCGGCTATCCTTTGGCTTATGTGGCTGCTAAGCTTTCGTTAGGATTGCCTCTACCCAGCATTAAAAATTCAGTTACTGGTGTTACCACTGCCTGTTTTGAGCCCTCTTTAGATTACTGTGTAGTGAAAATTCCTCGCTGGGATCTCGCTAAATTTATAAGAGTCAGCAAAAACATTGGCAGTTCTATGAAGAGTGTAGGCGAGGTCATGTCTATAGGCCGCAACTTTGAAGAAGCATTCCAAAAAGCTTTAAGAATGGTTGATAATTCTGTTAATGGTTTTGATCCCTATTTGCAACAAGTAAACAATGATGAGCTTAAGGAGCCCACCGATAAAAGACCATTTGTTTTGGCCGCTGCCCTGAAAGCAAACTACACCATAGATGAGTTGCATTCTTTGACGAAAATCGATAAATGGTTTTTGAACAAAATGAAAAACATTATTGAATTCTATAACGAAATAGAACAAACTGGATCCACTTTGACCTTTCAGAAATTGCTGCAAGCCAAACGTATGGGTTTTTCCGATAAGCAAATTGGAGAGGCGGCCAAAATAACTGAGTTGGCAGTTCGTACCCTTAGAAGAGAAATGGGTATTATTCCATTCGTTAAGCAAATCGATACAGTGGCTGGAGAATGGCCAGCCGCTACTAATTACTTGTACTTAACCTACAATGCTACCGAAAATGATATAGATTTTCCTGGTGGCTATACTATTGTGGTGGGATCAGGTGTCTATCGCATTGGTTCCTCCGTTGAATTTGATTGGTGTGCAGTCGGCTGTTTGAGGGAGCTAAGAAATTTGGGCAAACAAACTATTATGATTAATTATAATCCTGAAACGGTATCCACTGATTACGATATGTGTGATCGCTTGTACTTTGAAGAAATTTCTTTTGAAGTTGTCATGGACATCTATGAAATAGAACATCCAGAAGGTATCATTCTGTCCATGGGTGGTCAATTGCCGAACAATATAGCCATGGATTTGCATAGACAACAAGCTAAGGTTTTAGGCACCTCCCCAGAATCAATAGATTCAGCTGAAAATCGTTTTAAATTCTCGCGTATGTTGGATCGTAAAGGTATTTTGCAGCCCAGGTGGAAGGAATTAACCAATCATAAATCGGCTATAGCATTTTGTGAGGAAGTAGGTTTTCCTTGTCTGGTAAGACCTTCATATGTATTATCGGGAGCTGCCATGAATGTGGCTTACTCCAATCAGGATTTGTTAACTTATCTTAATGCTGCCTCCCTAGTCAGCAAAGAGCATCCAGTGGTTATTTCCAAATTCTTAACCGAAGCCAAGGAAATTGATGTGGATGCTGTGGCTGCCGATGGTGAAATTTTGTGTATGGCTGTATCAGAGCACGTTGAAAATGCTGGTGTCCATTCAGGTGATGCCACCTTGGTGACACCACCCCAAGATTTGAATGCCGAAACTTTGGAAAATATCAAACGCATTACTCGTGATTTAGCGGCACTTTTGGATGTTACTGGTCCCTTTAACATGCAAATTATCGCCAAGAACAATGAGCTTAAAGTTATTGAGTGCAATGTGCGTGTTTCCAGATCCTTCCCCTTTGTATCAAAAACTTTAAATCATGATTTTGTCGCTACTGCCACCAGAGCCATTATGGGCTTACCCGTAGAGCCTGTAGATATTTTACATGGTGTCGGTAAAGTTGGTGTTAAGGTTCCTCAATTCAGTTTCTCTCGTTTGGCTGGAGCTGATGTTCAATTAGGTGTTGAAATGGCCTCTACTGGTGAAGTAGCTTGTTTTGGTGACAATCGTTACGAGGCTTATTTGAAGGGTATGATGTCAACTGGCTTCCAAATACCTAAAAAAGCTATTCTCCTTTCTATTGGTAGTTTTAAGGTAAGATATAAACTAATATATATTTACATTATAGGAATTAGCCATCGAAATCTTACATGCACTTGTGCATATCTATATTTTTTAGCACAAAATGGAACTTTTACCCTCAATTAGAGACTTGGCTAAAATGGGCTATAAACTCTATGCGTCCATGGGCACTGGTGACTTTTATGTCGAACATGGGGTGGATGTAAGTAAAACTACACTTATTCTATATACATATGTATGTATGTATGTATGTATGTAAGTATGTACATGTTTATATTTTTATGTATTTTGAATTAATTTTTTAAATGAAGCAAATCGAAATAGGACTAAAAAGTGAGATTAAATTAAGGAATTGGAATCTAAGTATCCGATGACTGATTAAAAATTCCTTTAATTTGTAAAGTTTTACGCTTAAGCATTTCACGTATTTTGGCTTTCTTCTCTTCAGCGGTCATATTACTAAGAAACTGATTGGTATTTTGAGAAATATTTTGAAATAGTTCTGAATCCCCTAAGGGCGAAGATTTTAGAAAATCAGCGGAACTTTGTATATTACTGCGTATAATAGATGGTACAAAAGATTGTCGATCAGTAAGAGTTGTATCATCACAGGACTGTTTATCTTCCTCTTCAATTTCCTCAATATCAGATGCATCATTTTCTGAGTCTTTATATAAAATTTGTTTGTGTTCAGCTTTAGATCTTAGAATACTAACTGGACTGTAACCCTGTGGCCTTTGTATGGGATTTGTATCACCATGATGTACCGTAATAACTTTATCTCGAAATTTTATAGATTTTCTAGGTTCAAGTGATCGCGCAGAATCTAAACTTTTAAGTACATTTGATTTTTTATTAGAAGGCTTCAAACAAGTTTTAATTTCCATTTCCTCTTCTGATATCAGATGTAAAGAATTTATGTCGACCATTTCGCTGCAAAATTTAATAGATTTTCTCGGTTCTGGTGAACATACATTGGAATTAGTTTCATTTTTTTCCATCACTTTCTCCTTGTAGTTATTCCCAACTGTTCGGAATTTAAAATTATTTTTTGTATCTTCAGTGGCTTCAAATTTAGCTTGTTGTACCATTGCTTCATATACATTAAAGGAAATTGTTGCAACACTTTGTGGTACTTCTGGTAAGGGTGGTTCCATACTAATTCTTCTGGGTAATGAAGGTGGTCCCTTTGAAAAATCTTCTTTGTCATAAATTATTTGCAATTCTTCATCGAGATTGTGTATGGAGGCTAAATATTCTTTGGCTCCTACATCACAGCCATAGTTGTGGTAACATTTGCACAATCTTCTGGCCTGAGATAGATATGTTTTAGCCATTACCACAGCATGAAATTGTATGGCTTTGGCTGCCACCTCCAGGAGATGATCAAGTATAATTTCTAAAATATTAGTGCGTCGCAAGTTTTCCACTCCTTGATTAAATTGCCGCACATTAGTTGATTTAATGTTGCGCTTAAAAAAGAACTGAAATGAAATTCGGTGTTAAATGATTACAAAATCTTGTTTAATGCTCAGTTCTTACCTCCACATCTATAGACTCTATTGAGCGCCTTTTGGCTTGCATTTCCTGTTTTTTCATTTCTATGTTGTGTCTTAAAAAATGAGTTTTACGCCTTAATTTACCGTTTGTACGTACATGATGTTGTTTTATACCCACTAAACCTTTAGCACCTTCATCACTCATTAAACACAATTCATCTTCACTTTCCCGGGCCAAATCTATTAAAGATCGCGCATTCTTGGCCAATATTTTCAATTTAACCATGTCATTTCCCACTAGATTTTCATATAATTTTTTTAAATTCAGTTTGGGAAAGTACTCGTCACTAAATTGCAGATTACGGAAAGCTATCATTAGATGCATCACAGGATTGGCCGTAATATCTGCTAAAATTGTATATAAAGTGTTGAGAGAATACTCGGGTATGCTTTCGAAAAGATTACGCTCTCTTATGAAATAATCACTTAGATGTTTTTCTTTAACTCTTTGCTTGAAAGAGTTAACAAAACGTAGAAGAACTTCTCCCAAAAACTCTTCAGGCCATGCAGTGTAGTCATTTTCGCATTCCCAAAATAAATGCATGCGCAGATGATCTAAAGCAAACATGAGAGCCTTGTTTTTTTCCTGAGGTTCGACAAAACTTTTAAATAAAACTTTTGTAATCATATAGACCTTAACTTGGGCACTAGTCAGATGCTGTTCCAGATAACGTTCGGCTTTGGGAAAAACTATACGCCATTCGATTTCACTAAAAGGATTACGTTTCTTTTTGGGAGTATAACCCATTGGTATGATATGAAAACCAAATGTCTCTATGCGTTTAATCATGGCTCTTGTAGGCCATTGTATTTGTTGTCCCGTTTGGGGATTAAACGAGAGCGGACGATCTCTTAGACGAAATTCAAAGGCACACTTAGGCCAGTCGGAAACATTTTGAGCTGCATAAATGGCCGGTATAAGTTCGTATTTTGTGGTGTGTACAGAGGTGGTACGATAAGTGGCTCGATTTATTTCGTTTTCGGTAATATCTAACTTTTCGGCTAATTTTTTACGCACTAGTTCTCCAAAATATTTCATAAATTCCCGAGAATTTAAGTAGTTTTGGGCCAACAATTTACGTCTCTTCTCCAACTCAATTTTATACAGTTTAATCGCCTGTAAAGTGTCATAATCTCTATGATCCACCACTCTCTCACAACCAGCACTATCCTCATATTCACTCTCACTGTCCTCTTCCTCATCTGTGAATTCTCCTTCCAGCAGAGGTTGCACAAAATTACCCAACGAAGATACGCAAGATTCTGGTAAAACTTTGGCATCTATTTTATGCTGCTCTCCAGCTTGAGACATTTTAAGCTCGTTGAGAGGATGTTGGGTATTTAGGTGAGATATAAAGGCGTAATCATACTCCTGTTCTGTATTATTTTCTTGACTATTAAGCATGGTTTTACTGCTATAAGGACTTGTGGTGCCATAGCCAGAACTTCCTTCACTGTAAACATCTTCAAATTCTGCACCTGGCGTTTTTGCAGGTTTGGGATTTTCACGTAATCTTATGCGCACATAACCCTTCCATTTGATATTGTTTAATATTTGTACATAGTCCTCCTTACAGGGAGTTGTATCACGAAAATCCATTTCCATATCGACTTTGCACAACGGAGATATGGAATCATAATTAGCATCATCGGGTCGGGCAATATCGATATTTTCAAACACTACATACATAGTTTGGGTCTGCAATAGTTGACTTGTATTTTTTTCGGTACCATGACTAGAGAAAAGAATAATAGTCAGGGATTAGAGTTTTGTTTTGACAAAATGTTTTTTTTTCTCATGGAAACTTACAAGGGCTTGTAGTTTACCCATTTTGCCACTGCCATATCCAAAGGATTTGTAAGAAGTATCGAATGCTCTTCCAAATTATGATTGAATTCCTTTTCGCGGTTCAACATTTCTTCAACTATGATAGAAAGTTCACTGTAATTAAAGTTAATTTTATGTGTTTTTATTTGAAAGTGGCCATTATCTATTAAGTTGTCTTTCAGTTTGTGTGTGGGAGTAACTTTTTAAACAGTCAAATATTTTATCACCTGTAACTAAGTAATACATGCAAGTAACTTGATAAATATCACTTGTACTCGTATAAATAGTAACACTTAAGTACTTTGAAAATGCTGAACTTTAGGAAAAGGCGGTGAAGTGGAGTAGTGAAGAGAACATGTTGATTTTGTTTTTTTTATACTTATCAATTTGAAACAGAAGTTAAGTACTTAGTAAATATCCGGTTAAAAATATAACGAAAGGCTTTTCCTGTTTTAAACATAAATTTATTCAAAATATTGATTAAGACGCTTACCCACCTTTCGTAATTTTTAAAAAACTGTATAGTCAAAGACATTTGATTTAAAATAAATTCACACAAATCTTCATTTAACTGTGTTTGTATTTTCATTTCCATTTGGCGACTTAAATCGTGGCATCGAAAATCATAACGCAGGGCATGATAATTCAAACTCAATTGAGACTGTGGCGAGTCTGCACTTCTGCTCTGATGTATGCTCGATTGTTGGGCGGCAGTTTGATCTTGCGTTTCGTTACGTGACAATCGCCATACTCGTTTTGTCTTGCGTTGCTTTTTCGCATGTTTCTTTTGTAGTCGAGCAATTTGTTTTTTCTCTTTCTCCTGTTTTAGGCGGGTACGTTCTCTTTGCGACTCTTTATATTGAATTTCCTGCAAAGGATTATTGGGTCTCACTAAAGGCTTTGAACTAGAACGACCCATATTTAGGTTTCAGAATTCAGGTAATTTCTTTCAGTTTCGTTTTTACTATTCTAACGAGATCTTTATCACTTAACAGACAATTAAATACTAAAAAAGAAATTGATCACTATTTGATTATTATCATACTGATATAAGGGATGTGTTCTTTTTTTGCCGTTATTGGTATAACAAATATGTACATGCACATACACACGTTATAAAGATCCTTATCAATAAATACAAATATACTTTCATTTATAAATATTCAATAGTATTTTATTGACTGTTGCTGTTCTTTGTGGCAATTTCTTTTTATTTTATCTTAGTGGTATTTAAAACATATATGGTGTTCTTTCTTGTTAATATTTATAATTATCATTGAAAAATTACCGTCTGCTTATACAGTTGTGATCACAAAAATATGACACAATTTAAAAGAAATTTTTGTTAAAAAAAACATCGTTTGTCATTATTATATTAAAGCCAAATCTAAGCAAATAAGAGAGCTACCCTTGACCGTGCCGTATCTGGTAATACCCTTCACCATTATAAACATAAATTTTATGACCACATAGCAGTGAGCCTAGATTTCAGACTTAATTTAATACGGCACTTTGTTTTCTTATTTCTGACTCCATCTTTGATTTTGAATTTTTACATTGTTAACTCTATTTAACTAGCCAAGAACTTTCATTTGATATCCATATTAATGATCCAAAGACTTTCTTAGACTTTATACTTTTTTCATAGTCAAGCCCTTTCTTTTGATACGAATAATGTGGGAGTTAAAGATTACAAAGCCGTAATAACTAAATATATTTGAACCATTTTTTTAGGACGTCTGCTTCAATTTTAACTTTTTCATAGTCAAGTCCCTTCTATTGATGCCAATACTGGTGTTGTTGAAGTGGGTACATTTTTGAAATACTGTTATGCCAGTTTCTAGTGCCGGCCATTTTTGAATTTAAAACGTTTTATAATGAACTATATTCTGCTAGTCAAGCCCTTTCATTTCTTACCCATATTGACTCTCTCTGTTGTCTAGAATCTGAAAAAGTCGATTTGTAAATCTAAGGAAACAGTTGTATTTTGGTGCTTATATCTCATTTAGATTCCAAACGATTTGAAAGTACTTCACAGAAATAATTTCAGAGCTACGACATATAATTTACTGTTACTAGTGTGTTCAAAATTTTTTAGAAGTTTGAGAAACTTAATACAATTAAAAAAATTTGTATATTTTTTCTAATAAATTTTGTTTTTACCTTTGCCGATTAGTAGCCGACTTATTAAAAAAAAAATTACAAATATCCCTAGAGGTATAACAAGTAAGAGCGCTATATTCTGTCGTGCCGAATCTTATATACCCTTCACAACGTGTAGTCATGCAATAACAGTAGTTTGTATCACCATTCCATATGATATACGTACATACATATTAAAAACATACATATATAAAAACATCCCATTGTAAAATTATAAATTTACGTATGTATGTTAAAAAAAAAAAATACAAAAAAATTTAAAAAAAAAATTAAAAAAAAATTTTTTTTTTAAATAATTAAAATATATATAATAAATATAAAACAAAAAAAAATGTTTAAAAAAAAATTAAAAAAAAATAATAAAAATATAAATAATATATTAAATAAAAAATAAAAAAAAATAAAAAAAAATGTTAAAAAAAAAAATTAAAAAAAAATTTAAAAAAAATAAAAAAAAATTTTTTTTGGCTCAGCTGGGATTCGATGCCACGTTTTCTCTAACCAGGGGGCAAATTACGGCATTCGAACGTGATCGAAATTTAAAAATTCTTATTAGAATTTCTATACCTAAAGCACAGCGAACTCGATTGTTCGAATAAAATTTCGATCGTGATCGAATGCCGTAATTTGGCCCCAGTATACACGTTTGTATGTATGTATGTTGTTGTTGTAATATTGTTTTTGCGAAAAAAAAATCGAGGTGGTCGTGGCTTTTTGCTCATATCTGAGTTGTTTATGTACCGATGTTTCTGATTTTCAATACCGATCTACTCCCGAAGCGATGTCGGGGGGCTTCAAAAAGTTGATTTCAACATACACACGGACAGACGGTCAGACGGACAGACTGACAGGGCTTAAGCGACTCCCCTATTCATAAGCTTTCAGAAAATATATACTTTATGGGATCGGAAATCAAAATTGTAGAAATTTCACACGGAATGACAAACCTATATATACCCTTTTTCACTGTGTAAAGGGTATAAAAAGGGTGTCTTACTAACAATACACTTTTTTAACTTTAGTTTAATTTTTGTGTACAAGGTGCAACTCTGACATTTGTCAGCAGTCACATATTTTTATTCCGATTATTTAAAATGGAGCGCTTTACGAAAGAATAACGCGTTATAATTGTGAATACTTATTACAAAAATTTGGAAAGTTATTCGGAGACCGCTCGAACAATTTCCATAGCGATTCATTTCAAAATATTTCCAAAAGATTGTTACCACAAACAGGTCTGTGCATCATGTGGGAGCTTCTAAAAGACAACTTCAACCAACACACATACTGATGGACATTTCTCAATTGATTCCCCTAGTCGTGTCGTAAGCTTTCAAAAAATATTCACTTAATTTTTTTTCAGTTTCTATACCACCCAGAGAGCCAATATAGATATCAAATGAAAGAATGAATAGAGTTAACTATGAAAAGGTAAAAATCCAAGATGGCGTCCCATGTTAAATGGCCAATATATGAGTCAAATATAGTAGTTACGGTTTGGTTCCCTTTAACCCCCACAATATGGGTATAAAGTGAAAAGGCTTGACCAACAAAAAGGTGTAAAATCGAAGATGGCATCTGAAATAAAATAGCGTGCGAATATAAATAGCACTCTTACTTGTTAATTTTTGATTTAAATATATATTTTTTTAAGTTAAATACTTATTTAATAAATAATTTTTTTAACTCAGTTTGAGTCATAATTTGTCACCGATCTTATTAAGATATAGTAGCCTTTTTTAAAAGCTAATAACTTTTTGTTTGTGCTAAAATATAACTTTGTCGAGTTTCTATTTGTACTATTTTGTTGCTCAACAATGTGTTTAACATTAGTCCACATTTATGTTGACGATTTAGTTGAACTTGGAATAAATAAAAACTAATATTTATTTGCACTGGTTCACTTTTTTAATACAAATATTTACAAGCATTTATTTACTGACCACTATTTTATATAAATGTTTGATCAAGATGATTGTATTTATATATGTATTTATATATTTCCAGAGATTATTCATAAAAAATGGGAGCGACACTTACAGTAGAAATAGAATTTTTAGTAGAATACAACTTTTAATAGTCTTAAGCTCTTGATCATTATTCCACTATTTAATTCTTGTTATCTGAAACTGAAGTAAAAACTTCTTGTGTGTCGTGCCACATACCTTTCACTGTACAAAGAATTGACTGAGCCCCAGCTTTTATGCTCAATAGTTATTTGAATTAAAAAAAAGAATTTAAAAGTTTCTTGTTTTTTTTTAAATTTTTATCAAAATCTCCGATTTACTACTTTTATGAAGAAAATCAATTTTTTATTGTTTGTTTAGATATTAAAACCGTTAAACTTTTTTTTTCAGGTTGAGTGTGTTCAATGGACCTTTGACAAGAATGTGCCCGAAGATTTAAGTGGTGAGCTGAGACACTTGGCTGAGTTTTTGGCTACCAAACAATTTGATATGATCATCAATTTGCCCATGAGAGGTGGTGGGGCCAGAAGGTAAACAATTTTCAGAAAAATGGAAAAAAATATCACTAATAAAATGTTTTCCCTCCACTTTTCTAGAGTTTCCTCTTTCATGACCCATGGCTATCGTACCAGACGTTTAGCCGTGGATTATTCCATTCCTTTGGTTACTGATGTTAAATGTACCAAGCTGTTGGTAGAATCAATGCGCGTTACTGGCTGTAAGCCGGCCATGAAGACTCATACCGATTGCATGACTTCTAGACGTATGGTAACTTTGCCCGGTTTTATAGATGTTCATGTGCATTTACGTGAACCAGGTGCTACACATAAAGAAGACTTTGCCAGTGGTACCGCAGCTGCTTTGGCGGGTGGTGTTACAATGGTGTGTGCCATGCCGAATACAAACCCATCTATTATTGATAGAACTTCGTTTGCTATGTTCCAAGAATTGGCAAAGGCTGGCGCACGTTGTGATTATGCCTTGTATGTAGGAGCCTCAGATACAAATTGGCAACATATCCATGAATTGGCTGCTCAGGCGGCAGGTTTGAAAATGTATTTGAATGATACATTTAGTAATCTTAAAATGACCGATATGACCGTTTGGGAGAAACACATGGAAAATTGGCCCAAACGTGCTCCCATTGTTTGTCATGCAGAGCAGCAAACTATGGCTGCTGTTATATTAATGGCTCATTTTATGGATCGTGCAGTGCATATCTGCCACTTGGCCCGCAAAGAAGAGATTATGATTGTTAAAGCAGCCAAAGAGAAGGGCATGCGTGTAACCTGTGAAGTTTGTCCTCATCATTTGTTCCTGTCCACCAAAGATGTGAAATCTATTGGAGCTGGTAGAGCTGAAGTTAGACCATCATTGTGTTCTCCTGAAGATCAGAAGGCTTTGTGGGATAACATTGACTGTATCGATGTATTTGCCACAGATCATGCCCCCCATACTTGGGAGGAAAAGAACTCCGAAAAACCTCCGCCAGGCTTCCCGGGCATTGAAACCATTTTACCTCTATTGCTGCAAGCTGTCGATGATGGTCGCTTGTCTTTGGAGGACATTAAAAATAAATTCTATCGAAATCCCAAGAAAATATTCAGTCTACCCGAGCAGCCTAACACTTATGTGGAGGTAGATTTGGATGAGGAGTGGATAATAAGCAAAGAAATCATGCATTCCAAATCTAAGTGGACACCGTTTGAGGGTACAAAGGTAAAGGGTAAAGTACACCGGGTCGTCTTACGTGGTGAAGTGGCCTATATCGATGGTGAAATTTTGGTTCAACCCGGATTTGGACAAAATGTACGCAGTCATTACAATCTTAAATCTTTGTTACAAAATTCCATGGAATCATTGGATACTAGAACTTCAATTGACAATTTGGACACGATCAAACTATTGGATCGTAGTGGCAACTTTGTTTCTGATTCTCAAGCCAACGAAGTGTTTGCCAAATTGCTTTCGGAAGCGCCCTTAAAAACAAATGTACACTTTGCTGGAGATCCTAGTATTTTACGTCCCATTTCTCCCTCACCACGCATACGTTGTGATTCGGCCAGTAATGCCACTCTTAAGGAACTCATACAAAAGACTTCCGCCACTGCACCCATTTCTCCTGTTACCCACAGTCTTTTGGGACGTCATATTCTGTCGGTTGATATGTTCACCAAAGAGCAACTTAATGACATTTTCAACTTGGCTCAATTGCTTAAGAGTCGAGTAGTTAAAGATC
Organism: Phyto melanocephala; assembly: GCA_941918925.1. Classification (NCBI taxonomy): domain Eukaryota; kingdom Metazoa; phylum Arthropoda; class Insecta; order Diptera; family Rhinophoridae; genus Phyto; species Phyto melanocephala. Next base: position 131,465,569 of record OW799234.1, on the reverse strand, counting down.
GTCCCGTGGACGATTTATTAAAAGGCAAAATCATGGCTTCCGTGTTTTATGAAGTCAGCACCAGAACATCTTGCAGTTTTGCTGCTGCTATGCAAAGATTGGGTGGTCGTGTTATTTACATGGATGAGACCAGTTCTTCTGTGAAGAAGGGTGAAACTCTGGAGGATAGTATCTCGGTAATGGCCGGTTATTCGGATGTGTTGGTGCTGAGACATCCTCAGCCCGGAGCCGTGGGCGTAAGTAAAAATGTTTATAAGTTCACTATATATTGGATAATTGATATTTTCTTCTGGTTTATAGCGTGCTGCTCAACATTCTCGCAAACCTCTGATAAATGCTGGAGATGGAGTGGGTGAACATCCCACACAAGCTTTACTAGATATTTTTACTATACGTGAAGAGATCGGTACCGTTAATGGTCTTACCATTACCATGGTGGGTGATTTAAAACATGGACGCACAGTACATTCATTGGCCCGCCTATTGACGCTCTACAATGTGACCATACAGTATGTCAGTCCTGCGAATTTGAGTATGCCCGAACACATTATGCAACATGTCAGCTCGAAGGGCATAAGTCAAAAGGTCATGAACAGCTTAGAAGAAGCCCTACCCACCACTGATGTTTTGTATATGACACGCATACAGAAAGAAAGATTCGCCAGTGAGGAAGAATATGAAATGGTGCGTTTAGCAGATACAATTTTTTATGTAAAATATTCTTAATTTGGTTCTTTTCTTTTTTAGTGCTGCGGTAAATTTATTGTTACACCCAAGTTGATGACCCGCGCCAGTCGTCGTACCATTGTTATGCATCCTTTGCCACGTGTATTTGAAATTAGCAAAGATTTCGATTCAGATCCAAGGGCAGCTTATTTCCGTCAAGCGGAATATGGCATGTATGTACGCATGGCTCTGTTGGCCATGGTAGTCGGTTGTCGCAACTGATACCGTTTAAGATATGAGGCATTTGTTGTTTTACTTTATAAGGCATTTCTTTATATACACATACATATACATATATTTTTTATATGATTTATATTTTTTTATATGTAAACTTTTTACATTCATTATCCACATACTTACTGTATACTTATTATATTATTTTATTACACTATGGCTAGAACTAACAAAGTTTAAAAGCTTAAAAAATACTTAAAAGTGTGTGTGTTTTTTATTTTTCTTAAATTAAATTCTAAAATCTAATACGAAAGAGTTAGACATTTCCACATCGTTCCACAGATGCTTTTGTAGTCCAAAATTCCGTTCAGTCTTCTTGTTTACATTTCACTTTACGTTCAAATTCTTTTTTTTTTTTTTGTAATTCGGCATTAACTGTTTATTTGAGGCCTAGTAACGTTCTATTTGTATAGAAGTTTCTCTTTGCATTTCCATTTCATCTTGCCAATGAGTTTTTTTGTTTTGCTTAGGCCTCTCCAAGGTACTGCGCAAGTCCAGTTCACTACTCTCAAAGGCTTTATTCAAATTGCTTTGAAAGTTGCCCTTGTTGCTGCGACAGCTAACATTGTCGCTTCTGCCACATATAACAGAAATAGATCTACCTTGCAAATGCTTAGGATTGTGGATGATATTTGTAGCAGAGTGTTTACTGTGACTCTTAGCCACATCAGTGGAGTTGCCTGTAGTGGAACCACTTTCTGAGCATTTATCACATTTATGTTTACTAGAATTAAAGAAAAATTTGTTAAATATTTTCTTTTCTGCAAGTGTTGTTTTTCTTACTTTTTAGATTTTTTGCAGGCCACAAGAAATATTAATACAGTTAGTATGACGATAGCTGCCAAGAGACCCGACAGTCCAGCTATCATGGTCATCATTTCATGAGGTTCCCCATCAGATGTAACTTTAGTTACTACAAAGAAAAAAATCAGATTTCAATAGATTAAGTGCACGTGTTTAAAGAGCTTTTAGTTCGCTACGCCAATGGGCAGCGTTGTAGCTTTTAAACTATCAAGTAGATGAATTTTTTTAAGAAACAATAAATTAGATATTAATAATAAATTGTAAACGTTAGATCAGACACTTTATTATAAAAATGGTTTGATGATAATGCAAATGTTGCGGGCATTTTAGCCCTTTTAAGCCCTTTTTTGCAGTTTGCAATGTAACTTTACAAAGCATTGTGTTCATAAAAACATTAAAATTTGCATCATATTCATTATTGAATGGCAATGCTTTTCAGTGCGCATTATTTGTCAATTTCTTGCATGGTTTTTTATTTGTGATGCTTTGTAAACATTTAATACAATAGGGGAAATCACCCTTCGTTGCAAACAGATCATGCAAATGTTGCAGATCTTGCAAGTCTAGTATATAATCTTAAGTTTGCAACAACACATAAACAATATACACTAAAATTACATTTCCCACACAAGCACTTATTTCCAATACTAAAAACAGTTGGAAACTTTCAAAAGTAACGTTTGCAATAGAATATTTTCTAGACTTGCAAGGTCTGCAACATTTGCATCATGTTTGCAACGAAGGGTGATTTCCGTTAATATAACTTTGCCTTGTAAACAATTTTCTTTACAATGTTGCAATGCAAACTGCATTTGTAAAGTCAGCCATATATTTGAAACTACCGTTGAAGAAAATAATTACTCTGTCAATTGCTGCAGTCGGCAAAAGCATGCCGTCGATTCCTTGCCACCCATAAGAATTCAAACTTTAATACACTTCAACTTGACGTGAATTTGTGTTGGACTTACAACCGTTTAAGATATACATAATTGACCCAGTCCGTGCTTAATCGAAAACAACGACGCTGAATCGGTCTCTGTCAATAGCGAGCACTACACATCAATACTAACCAATTTTTTGCTGGATAAAATTGTACGTTAATGATTTGTAGTTTAAGCAGAAGAGTGCAACATTTCAGTCAACGAACTATTCAAGCTACATTCGGTATATTTGTTTTGAAGGTATGGTTATGATGCTACTACGAATAAATTACAGTTTGACCCCATTAGAATTTCTAATAAAAAATTATTCTTAAACCATGTCAATCATCATGTCAATAAACTGCAATCGATCAATGTTTTTATAGTCATCATATGCACTTAAACTAAGACATTGCTTTGACAGACAAACCTAAACAAAAGCGGAAATCATTGTGCTTAGCGCTAATGCTAAAGTGAAAAACATAAACAATAATCTTTACTTTGTGTAATGAATAAAATTGAACAAACAAGCAAAATTGGATAAATTCACTAGATTGACCTAAAAGTAGTTAAATTACAAAAAGCAGAAAAAAACAACAGCAGTTGTAGTGCAGCCAACTTCATACCTAACTCTGTGTCTATGTTAGATTTTTATACCCGCCACCAAAAAAATGGTGGGGGTATATTCATTTTGTCATTCCGTTTGTAACACATCGAAATATCCATTTAAGACCCCATAAAGTATATATATTCTGAATCAGGGTTTGATTTGATGACGATCTAGCTATGTCCGTCCGTCTGTCCGTCTGTTGAAAGCACGATAGAGGTCGCACCGAAAAAGCTAGAGGGCTCAAATTTTGCCAGAATCTTTCTTATAGACAAGGTTTGGTTGGTATTGAAAATGGGCTAAATCGGAATATTAGGAAGAGAGTTATAGCTCGAAAAGCAAGAGTAGGTCGAAAAAACCGTGTCCTTCGAACATCGAATAAAATGGAATTGTGTCCAAACGCTTTAACGTAGACTCATGAAACTTCGAATATATATTTCCTGAGTAAAAACAATATTTTTCTCCGAAAATTATCCAAATTACGAAAGGAGTTATCGATCAAAATGTACGAAAATTTATACCGCACAGTGTATTTTTCGGTATATTTAAAAACAAAAACGTCATAAAAGCAACAAAATTGGATGTACGACTCTGAAATTTTGCACACTTTGCTTTTTGGTGACGCGCTTTTTTGTAACGTAAAATCAATATGCCACGCCCACTTTTACGCCCACCTCCCATATAACGTTTTACCTAAAATTCATAAAATTTCTCTATTAATAAAGATTTTGGAATAATAAAAGGCTATATTAAAACATTTAAAATGTATTCATTCGCAAAACCAACTTTGACATGCCTACTATAACGCCCACTTTTCATGTTATCTACCGTTAATGAAATTTAAAAGCTCATAAAACCGCCAAAATTAGAGATATGATAATCAAATTTGCTACGTACATCCTTCTAAGCAATGTTATTACTGTGCCAGAAAATTAAGGTGCCACGCCCACTTTTACGCCCATACCATCAGCTGTTCGCAACAGTGATGGTAATAGAAAACTTGTTTCGTTTATTGGGATCTAGAAAACGTACCAAAATGAGAATAACCGTTTTTAAGTTGATAAATATAAAAAAAATTTTTGTTATACAAAGTTTTTAAAAGGTTTTTAAAATGTTGCCTAATTTTGTAAATAAAGTGTACATATTTATACATATGTATATACTAATGCACATTTTTATCAAATTTTTAAATTTGGGTTGTATATGCTGCAGTATATGTAGGTAGGATTTTGCCAGAGTTCGATATATTTATTAACACGCTTTTATTAACTTCATCTGTATGTATATTTTATAGAAAGTTTTAAAAATAAATTATAGTTTGAAAACCCTTAAAAACACACTTATAGAAAATCAAACTAAAAAGTAGAAAATAACTTTAAGTATAAAAGGCTTTATTGTAAAAAAGTGTGGGGTGATGACATCAAAATGTTTCGAAAACGCCCCTACATTTTATTTCTATAAAACCTTTTATACTTTAAATTATTTTCTACTTTTTAGTTTGATTTTCTATAAGTGTGTTTTTAAGGTTTTTCAAACTATAATTTATTTTTAAAAAATACTTTAAACCTATGTATATGTATATATACATATGTATATGCAAATATGCATTATTTTTAATTTTTTTGTCAAAAGTTCCCAGATATTATATAAAAATAGTACCAAAACAAGAGCAGACATACCCTCATATCATAAGCTCATCACTGACTTACAAATGTCACTTAACAAAAATAGGAATTTTTGTTTTATATTGATTGGAACCAAGGCGAATTCAATATCAGGTGATATCATCCCTACAACAAACACAAAAAGGCCAAGAGAATGTCAAAACACAAAAAAAACAAATTTTTTGTTTACTTTTAATTAAAATTTTATTTTTATAAATTTACGCGAAAATTTAAAAAAAAACAAGTATTTTTAATTTATAACATGAATTTGTGCCAGTTTATATCACATATTTGTGTTTTATATCACATTTTTCACAATTTTCACAACTTTAAATCACTTGGACAAACACAACGGAAATTTTGCATTTTTTGAATTAAAAACATTACAAATGTTGTTTATTCAACTTATAAAATGTGTTTTACTTATTTTCCAATAAGTTATTGCACAAATATTAGTATTTTTATATTTTTTCACACAAATTTTACCACTTTTATAAAAATTTTCAATCAACGCACATAAAAATTAATTTAAATGTAAACAAACTTTGACATTGTGCCGTATAAATAAAACGAGCAAAAAATAATCAGCTGGCTTCTTAACATCACCTAATATTGAATTCGCCTTGATTGGAACGTTACAGCAACGTGACGTTTAAATTCGGTAAGCTTTTGTATTGCTTTTCCCATACTATACACGAACAGCTGACACGTTTTCTTAAAGAAACGGTACGGTACGGCTCGCTATTTCTACCTTAACTCTTTGTCTATGTTAGATTTTTTAATGTAAAGCGTTGTTGTTATTTCGTTCAGCTTAATATACAAATTGTATGGGCGTAAGAATTGTTAAGGTTAAATTGTAACTGGATCTATGCGGCGGATATATTAAAAAAATATATTTATATATCGACCCCTGTGCGCGAAATGATCGTTACAAAAACAAAATTTTACAGTAGAGCGTTTTTATTACTTTTAAATAAATAACACTGCTACATACGATAAAATGTACACTGTGCTATCTCCATAACTAAAACAGTTGTTATCGCTATAATATTTTGTCAGCAGATGGATTAATGGATGTAGAATCAATTTGCATAAAAGAAGTCGATTTCTAAAAAAACTTAACATACAATAATTTCGCACACAGTGTTCGATATTATTGACCTCACACACAACTTGTTTTGTTCCATTTTAACATCGAACTTCTTCTTAATGTACATAAATATATACAATACACACACACACACACACACGCACACACTCACATGAAAGTTGTTAGCACAAACAAAAAGGTGCAATAACAGCAGAGTTGAACAAGTGCCAAGTTGAAGTTCAAATTCACTTTCAAATTGAAACGAACTAAAAGTAACAAATTAAATATTACTTTTATTCAAACAAAAATCAGTAGTTGTCAATGAACGCATTAATTTGTAATGGAATATTGTCGGTTACTTGAAATCGTTTATCTTAAAAAATAAAATAAAAACGAAATACATTAATTATTATTGAGATGTTTTGTTTTCATGAAATTAATTAATAAATCAACGCTTTCTGTTTATTCCATAAACAATTACAGTTGCTAATTAGCGTTTGCTCCAGTTTGAGTTTTCAACAGGCTACTTACTTTACGTTTTGGTAATCGACTGAATAATTATTTTGAGGATTTTTTTTTTCAATTTCAACCTTGCAAAAGCTGTTTGTGATTGATTTATTGTCTAAGATTAAAAAGTAAAAAAGATTTTTTGCAAAATTTTAATTTAATGCAATTATTGGCGTGTGTAAAAGGTGATGCATTTAGACATTCTTATCAGTGATGGTATATGAGAATTTCAGTCTTGTGCCAAAATTTTAGCTAAAAAGTGCCAAAACATCTTAAAAAGTTCCATAACAAACATGTCATATCTACATATTTAAAAAAATCCATTCATTCAGTTTTATTATTATATATAAAAAAATTTTCGAACTTCAATATTTAAAAAATTTATACAGATAAATTATATATAATTATTATATTTATTAAATATTAGCTTGTGCCCGCGTCTTCGTCTGCGTAGTTATCGGGATAAAAGGTAGACTTAGTATTAACAACAAAAATACAAAAATTTACAACACAAACAACCCGTTTAGGATGTGTTATGATGAGCTTGCCAACGACTTCGCGTTATTATCGCGATAAAAAGTAGCCTTTGTGTTAATCTATGTTGTTATCTATCTATGTGCCGAATTAAATTTAGTTCCGTTCACATTTATTGTATTAGTAGGATAGGATACACATATGTATTTTATATGAAATGTTAAATAATTATTCCAAAATAGGGATACATTAAATATATATTGTTAAATAACATTAAATATACATATGTAGTTATAAAATTCTAGTAAAACCTCGTTTACAAAAATTGTATTTGTAACATTTGTTTAGGTAATTATTTTTAAGACATCACTGTCATAACAACATTTTAAGTTGGGTTTTAATAAATTCTGAGTTTAAATTAATGATGATAAAGTGTTTACCTGAAGCCAAACACTAAATTCAAATTGAACTTCTTTAAGCAAAGCCTGAAAACAATTATTCTTTCCCATCATAACCGAACAATTATCCGATTAAATTTTTTTTAGGAATTTCATTATCCTGTAAAACGTACACAATGGCATCACAAATCGATTGAGCGGAACCATCAGGTACTAAAACTAAGATCCAACATATAAACGTACTAAAATGGCCAAATTTTTGATACTGTACAGTCTGTAGTTTCGCATTTTAGTATTTACAACAGGGAGAAAAAGCATTTATTTCTTTTTAATAAAAAATATATTTCTTAAAAACTAAGTAAAATTATATATTTTTAATTGTTTGAAAAAGTGCCAAAATTTTATTGAGTGTGCCATAGTGCCATTAAACAATCAATAGTGCCAAAAATGGCACGATTGTGCCACTTTTGCCAACAGTGATTCTTATACCCTTTCAATGTGGTGTTAAAGATATATTTAGCTTCGTCATTCCATTTGTAATTTTTTACAATATTAATTTCCGACCTCATAAATTATATAGTATTTTCTGAGAGCTTTTGACTAGGGAAGTCGATTGAGCAATGTCCGTCTGTCGTCGTTCGTAAATTATTGTTTTCTATATGTATAGGTTTTATATGTCACATAGAACACAATAATTTACGACTATCGACATGTTGCACAGATCTGTATGTAGTCTCTATTTTTTGGAAATACTTGAAATAAATCGCTTTTGAAACCCTGTATAATCGCTCTTTAAGATTCTGGGATATGAGCAAATAAACATGACTGCCGCTATTTTTAAAATAACAATTTTTTAACCCCTGTATCATTTAAAGGCAGGTTTGTTATCATTTATATACTATATACCTCTAAGGATATTCATACAAAATTTTGTACAAATCAGTTACTAATCGGCAAAGCTATAGGCAAAAATTATGTGAAAAAATATTTATTTGTTTTAAATATATCAAGTTTCTCAAGCTTTTAAGTAATTTTTAGATACAAAATTGCAAGTCATTACCTCGGAAATTATTCACGTTTTTAATTTAAAAAAAAAAAAAAAAAAACACATAATATAGAACTAGATGTCGGTATGTTATTTGACATTTACTTTTCAATGTTAAGTGCAGCCAAATACATTAGAAGGTCTTATTAACGAGCATTCCTTTCATCATAACGGAATTTTTATTTTCTGGGATTTAATTCAGGGATATTTTAGTTTTAGCAGAAATTGTACGGCACACATAACGTGTGAAACGATAATTTCACTTTCCGTACTTATCATTTGGCGATTGAAAATTTGTCCTTCCGCATAGACCCAATAGTAAATGTTATAGACTGTGTTCTTGGATCATAATAAATATAACGGCATCTAATTATATGAAAAGTGTTTTATTTAAAATTTAAAAAAAGTCTAAAGGAATTTCCATAAAACATGTTCTTCTATGACTGTTAAAACTCCTAAAGAGTTTCTTCAAAAAGGGCACAAAATTGATGTGATTTCAGAAAGACAAAAATATTTTTTATATTTTGCTAATGACTTAATGACTTAAGCTATTATATTTGTGGCAGCAAGGAAAAACTGCTTATGTCTAAAACACTAAAATTTTTGAGATGATTATTATAAAAGAATTCCTTTTCAAATAGAGAAAACTATATGAATTCCGCTCTTAATTTATAAAAGGGAATAACGCTTTTCGTATATTTAGTTTAATTATAAGTTGAAATATGTTAATATTCCAAATGAAATTGTTTCTTGAAAATATATGGGCAACACGTTTTTTCGCTATAACAACCTGTATAGTTGTCCAAATTAACTCGCCTTAAGGGTAGTTTTAAATTGCGGATTTACAATGGTATTATTATCTTAATTTGAGCTTATGTCGATTTGAGCGGTTATTCCTTTTCAACACAGATATATTTGCATTTCTACAATACTAATACCAATGACGTGGATACCCTTATTAACAACATAATATGTCAAAGCGTAAACGCGGAAAACTTCCTGTTCTTTCAAATTCATATGTAGTAGCATTAAACAAATTAATAATACTTAATTAGAGGTTGTGCTGCAGCTGTATTTTTATATCATTCTAACTAAAGCTTTTACAATTTTCTATAATTTTTTCTAAATTAAATTGACACACTTGACTTGACTTTGTTTCATGGAAACTCCTTTTACAAAACGGAAATGCGTTGTATTAACCTTCAAATTGAAACATTAAACGCATTTAAATTATTGCGGCAAATGAAAATAAAACAACTTTCAAAAACTATTTTTAAATCTAACAATTAAACTTACAACTTGGCGACAAAACATTGTTTACAAACACGTTAAAAAATTGCTAATTTTAGAAATTGTAATAAAAAAAGTTTAACAAATAAAACTGTTTTCGATTCTATTTACTGTGTCAGACAAAAAGTTTTCTAATGTGACAATATTTGATGTATTGCCAGCTCTACCCAGCAAAAACTTTCATTACAAAATAATGAGTTGAATGAACTAAAAAACAGTTCTTCACAACTTACAATTTGGCATCTAAACCATAGATGCCCAAAAATGTTTTGCAGCGGTATTGGTGAGAGAATTTTAAAGTACAGTGCTATGAAAAAGTGAGCTCACAGATTTTTATCAAAATTAGGCCACAGAAAATGGTTTTGGTTTTTTTAAAATGTATAATAATGCATTTCATTCAGAATACGTGTTTTTTCGATTGAAATTTATTCCGTTTTTTTTTACAAAAATACGATGAAAATTTAGTTGAACCAAAAAGAACACACAATTGAATTGATCAACTCGGATTAAACAGGCAATACGTGTATTTTTATTGTTAAAAAAAATTATGATTGTGAGAGGATTCATTTAATATGAATTTTTGTTCATTCGAACAATGGCAGTCTCTGTTTGCCCTACTAGTTAACGCAAATTAGTTACAATTTGTAACAGTATTTTTTTCTATTTAAAAGTTTTAAATATAATTTGGTTAATAACTAACATCTTGTTTATCTAAATAATGTTATTAATTGCAAACAAGCACTTAAGATTTTTTAAGAAAACAAATAATTTTGTTTATTTAAATAAAAAACAAAAACAAAATCTAAATCAAACTGTTATTTCATTTTTTAAAGACACACCCCTTTAATGAGAAAATATCACAACGTCATGTAAACTGATAAATAAGTACAAAAATCACAAAATATTATTTTTAATAATAAAAAAACATGCAATTTTACTATACTTATTTGTTATTATTTTTAGTTCAATATTGTAAATAAATAATGAATTATTTTTAATGTATTTGAGGCTATTCATGCACTTTAAAGAGTTGCACAATTTAAACAAAAAAACCACTTACAACTTCCTTATTTAAGTTTGTGTTTTTTATTTAAACATTACCGATGATTGACATTTTAAACAAATGACTGGCATACAAATTACTAGTTAAATTTTCTCAAAAAAGAGATATAATAATAATAATAATAATAATAATAAATAACTAAGCATCCTAAAAATAATGTTATAACAAAGAATCTTGCTAAAATTTCAATTGACTGATAACGGTTAACGTTAAACACAAAAATACGAATTTGTTCAAAACTGTAATTAAGGCCCTATTACTTGACCGTAAGCGATGTTTGAATTAAATGTAACGTGATGTTTCATATTTTTTTTATTGCTTAAAAAAAACATTTTTTTAAATTATAATTATAAGCAAATAGTTTGCAGTATTGACAACTATTACAGTTGAAAATTAGATCAGAAAGAAAAATATCTTATTGTACCCTTCACAGTGAGTGTAAGGGTATATATGTATATATATAGGTTTGTTATACCGTGTAAAATTTATTTATTTATTTTATTCAGTTCCAATCCCATAAAGTATATATTTTCTAAAAGCTATTAAATAGGGGAGTCGATTAAGCATTATCAATCTGTCCACGTGTATGTTGAAATCAACTTTTTGAAGCCCCTGACATCGCCAAGACCCATGTAAGGCATCAACATATCAGAAATATTTGAGAGCAGATCGGTATTGGAAATCAGCATAATCAGCCAATAACTTTCTGAGATATGGGCATATAAACGACTGTCTCTGTTTTTTCGCCCTAGAATAAATTATAGAGACAGTTGTTACTGTTTATAGATTTGGTATGCCTCTGGAGAAATTTATGAAAAATTTCGACAAATTGGTCACTAATCAGGAAAGTTATAGGCAAAACTTATATGAAAAAAAAAATATATTTTATCAAATATATCATTTTTTTTTTTAAGCTCCTATATAATTTTTAAATAACCTTAAAACACAAAATCATACGCCGTAATCTTAAAAATTCTTTCTAAGAAATAATTGGTTTGAAATCAACTGAGATATAAGCACCAAAGTACAACTGCTTCAGTGTTTTTCCTTAAATTTACGAACTAAAATAGATATTTTTCAGTTTCTATACAACCGAGAAATCCAATATGGGAATTAAATGAAAGGCCTTGAGTATTAAAATATAGTTAGCTATGAAAAGAAAAAACAAAGATGGCTTCCTAGATTAAATGTAAAATATATAAGTTAAATATAGTAGTTACGGATTTGCCCTCTTTAACTCCCACAATATTGATATCAAATTAAAGGGCTCAACCAGTACATTGTAGTGAACTATTAAAAAAGTGTCAAATATAAGATGGCGTCGGAAACAAAATGTCGGAAAAAGTTGTTTAAGCCCCAACAATATGGGTATCAAATGAAAGGGCTTGACTAGTAGAATGCAGTTAACTATGTAAAAATTCAAAATCAAAGATAAAGTCGGGAATAAAAATTGTCTTTTTTAATATTACATGAAATATAAAATTTACTCTTAGCTACGATGTGGTATTTATACATATGTACATGACGATGAAGGTTATTATCAGATTCGTTATGACCGCATATAGCGCTCTTACTTGTTTTATGTCTGAATTTGTCAGCTTTGTGACGTTTAAATTATCTTTTGTTTTTTAAAGTACTTGAATTTATTGGTTGTGCATAAAACCAATCTTCATAGTTCCAATTTAGTTACTAAATTTTTCAGCTCCGTTACGACACAATTAAAATACTCATCAAGCCTTTGAGGAATACAGTGAACTCGCGTTAATATTGACTAATTAAAAACAAACCAGTTTACTTTTGCGAAATTGTTTATTTCTGGGAATGTCATTCAAATTTCTTTCAAAAATGTATTTCCCACAAAAATTAAAGTTTCTTATGTTCAATTTTATTTTTTATTGGATCTCAAAAAATTAATTTATTTAAAAAAAACTTTTGTTCAATGGCTTTAAAAAATTAATTTATTTAAAAAAAAGTTTTGATCAATCTTTTTTAAAACGTACCGCTCTCTTAACTTTCTGTTACCCCCCGACTACTCGAGCAATATGTTTAACAATTATTGCCACAGCAATTGTCAAATTCTATTGCTAACACAAAATATTAACAGGTGGATTGCATGAATACGCATTAAAAGACATATTTAGCAATAAATGTTAAAATTCATTGCAGAGCAATAATCTTTTACCATAAACTGTCAAATACAATAACAAATAAATAAAATATAGCAACAACACTAATGTACTAAAGATTTTACACCTGCCCGATATAGAATTTGTATGCTATAATATAATGGAATATAACATTTGTATCAACCTAAACTACAACTAAACCATCGAAAAAAACGGGTTTACAACTATTTTGAATATTACGGACATTTACTTGGTATAAAAGTGGTATACATTAATACGTATGGTATTTAAGCCATACATATTTCTGTCAGCAATATCAGCAATTCTTAAATAAAGCCATTACGTCAATTAAGTATATGATTAATTTTAAATATTTAAAAACCAATTCATGCAATTAATATAAGAATTTCTTACTATTCGAATTTAGGAAGCTAAAGGTTTGATTTTTTTTTTAATTTAAACAAATAAATTTCGATATAATACGCGAATTTAAAAAAAGTACTAAAAAAGTTGCACACAAATTTAAATGAATATTTAACAGAGAAAAATGAATTTTTCCCAAAAGCAATTAAAAAAACTAAAACAGTAATTATCACATTTAAAAGCAAATAAATAAATTAACTTGGCATTAATAAATAATTACAGTTACAATAAAATTATATACCTATTTATCTGTTAAATTAATTAATACGTAATAAATTAAATACTTTCTTTCTTCAAGAAGCATATAAAATTTAGACAATAGAAAAAATAATTAAAACATTTGGAATTATTTTTTTTTAATATTAACATATTTATATTATTTTGTTAATTACAAATTAAAATACTTAGTTACTTGTGTAATTTTACACAAACTAAAGTAAAATTAATTTTTTTGGTTTATACTTACTCGAGTCCTCAACAACGAAACGTTTTGTATTCGAACTTTTCAAAACAAACGACGACGACGACTCCATAATTAAGGCAAGTAGTGCTGAATAAATTTTTATTTCAATATAAAAACAATGAGATGTATAGAAATAATAGGAACATAGAATCGATTCAAATCGAATTCTGCGGTAAATTGATGTTGTCAATTATGGATTTAATTGATTTAATAATTGGTTCTTCGTCGCTTTAGGTGTAAAAAAGAAAAACTAAAAAAACAAGATAGAAAATAAACAATTATAAATATTTAATGTAATGCTAAGAATTAAATAAAGTTATTGATTTATAATTGATGTAATAAAACCTAAGAATTTCATCACTATAAGAACCAAAACAAGACATGAATTGAAAAGTTTAAGTCGACCTAAAGTTTACGCTGCAGTGTGTTTCACGAAGTAGATTTCTTTTTGTAAGCAATTTTTTAAAATACATACAAATAAGAATAAAATAAAAAAAATTCTGTTCTGTGTTTTAATTTGTAACATATCTAGTGATAATAAACAACTACATATTATCAATATGTAGTACATTTTATTGTTTAGAAAAAAATATTTAAAATAGCTCCAGGTGAAAAAAACAATATTTAGAAATAAAGGTCTTAAGTGTAATTTTTTAAATTTAAACAAATTTTTTGTGCTTAAACTAAAAAAAAAAAAACAAAATTATATTGTAAACTTGTATAAATAACTTTGTCATCTTAAATATAAATATATTAAATTTTAGTACTAAAAACAATATGAAATTTTAATACCAAAAATAATACAAACATTAGCTTCAGTACTTAATGATGAGTTTAGTACTAAAATGAATTAAAATTTTATTTGTCACAAAATTGTTAACGTCAATGGCTAAGATTGCAATGAGATTTTAGTACAAAAATTTTAGTAAATTTTGTGTACTAAAATTAAAAAGAAATTAGCTTATTATTCAAATTATATTCAAATTATTTATTATATAAAATTATGTACTAATAAACATATGTATATCTGAAGTACTAAAAAACCCTTAATGTTAAAATTAAACTAAAATTTTAGAACTAAAAAAATTCGAAAATTTAATACCGGAATTTTGTTGGTACTACAAAAATAGACTGCCTATGCTTTTTACAGGACAAAGGACGATAGACAGACACATTTATACAGATGTGTTTTTTGGGCTAAACATCTTAAGTCGAAATAAAACAAAAATTTTTAAATTTTACTTCGATTTCAAAATTTCCCGATTGTATACTTTTTAGCATCTGATTCACATTTGTTTTTTTTTCAGTCCCATTTCAAAATTTATTGTATTTTAAAGCAAAAAACTGAATCCGGATTTGTCAAAATATTAAAAGTGAATTCATATTTGTATACCTTTTACGTGTGGTGCCAAGGGGAAAATATATAGCTTTGCCATGCTGTTTGTAATCTCTAACATATTAATTTTCGACTCCATAAAGTATATACTTTTAGAAAGCTTATGACTAGAGGAGTTGATTGAGCCATGGCCGTTTGTCCCTCTGTCCGTGTATTAGTTAAAATCAACTTTTAGAAGCTCTCACATGTTAATGTAATCTGTGTATTAATCTTTTAGATATATCCGGAAAGGAAACGTTAATGAAACCCAGTATAATCAACCTATAACTTTCTGAGATATAAGCAAATAAATACGACTGCTTTTGTTTTTAGGCCTAGGATAATTTATAGAAACTTGTTGATACGATATGCCCCTAGGGCCACTTGTAGAAATTTTATCAAATAATTCACTAATCGGCAAAGTTATAGGCAAAAATTATTTTAAAAAATATATATTTTTTGAATCTAAAGAGCTTCTAAATTATATAATTCTCATTAAGTTTTAGACACGCTAAAGATATCAAAATACAAGCTGTAGTCTTGGAAAATATTCCTGAGAAAAACAAAAAAACGGTTTAAAATTGACTGAGATATAAGCACAAAAATATAAATATTTTGGTGTTTTTACACAAATTTTCTAACGATAATTACTTTATTTCAGCTTTTGGACAACAGTGAGTACTGTTATTGGTTTCAAAAAAGGGCCTAACAAAATATAATTCACTATAAAGAAATTTAAAATCCATTACGGCCGCACTACAAAACGGCTTACCATATAGTTATATATAGGGCAAATCTATTAAATAAAAAAGTGCGCTCTCAACCCCCTTAATATTGGCATCAAGAAAAAGAACGGTTGAATATATATAATTATGAAAAAAGTTAAAATCCAAAATGACAATCGACAAAAAAGGCAGATTATATATAGTAATTAGTTAAGTGTAGCCTAAACAAAATCAAATCGAATATATAATACGTTTATATGACAATAACAAAGATATTGGCATTATATAATCTGCCGTTTATACATCAAATTTTTAGTCTTTAGTACTTTCGGATGAGAACAATTTAATTACAACGACAAATTTCTGCTCAATATTTATTAACAATTGTATCTTTTATGTTTTCTGTGCAATGTTTACGCATCAATGGTATTTTTTTTTTATTTTGACCAGCAAAAAGGTGGCAACGTTAAATGATTACTTTACAACGAAATCTTTTCGTGAGCACGTATGTTCTGAAACAAAAACTAACTCAATGTTTATATGCAAAAAATACAAATTGCAATAACTTTAATTGCAATTTAGCAATTGTATTATTATAAAACTAATAGCCAACCCGGCGCGCGTTGCTACGCCCCTTAATAAATCGAAATGCATTCTGAATTTTAATTGAATATCAAGTGCAAAAACCTAAATATTATAATTTTTTTATGGGCGTGGCATTGCCCACCTTTCTAATCACGAAATTGTAAAGTCATAATAACTCAATATGTGTGCAAAGTTTCAGAAGAATCGGACCAATGCAAGTACCTCAAAATTATAATTGTGTTTATGGGCGTGGCCCTGCCCACTTTTCTAATCATAAAATTGTAAGGTCATAACAGCTCAATCTGTGTGCAAAGTTTCAGAATAATCAGTCCAGTGCAAGTACCTCAATATGATACCTATTTTTTATGGGCGTGGCACCGCCCACTTTTCTGATCATGAAATTATTTAGTCATGACAGCTCAATATGTGTGCAAAGTTTCAGGAAAATCGGTATGGTGCAAGTACCTCAAAATTATAACCTTTTTTTATGGGCGTGGCCCTGCCCACTTTTCTAATCACGAAATTATATGGTTATGATAGCTTAGTATGTGTGCAAAGTTTCAGAAAAATCGGTCCAGTGCAAGTACCTCAAAATTTAAACTTTTTTATGGGCGTGGCCCCGCCCACTTTTCTTATCACGAAATTATTTAGTCATGACAGCTCGATATGTGTGCAAAGTTTCAGAAAAATCGGTCAAGTGCAAGTAGCTAAAACTGATAACTAATTTTTATGGGCGTGGCCCCGCCCACTTTTTTACACCCATAAACACTCCCTGGTATGTGTCCAACAACTTGCCAAAGTTTGAGTCCGATCGGTTTTACAGTTTCGGAGTCTATAGCTAACACACACACACACACACACACACACACACAGAGTTTCACTTTTATATATATAGAAGAAGAAGATTAACAGTTTTGTCTGATAAGCCGTTTTTAACTAGATCGTTTTCTATGTTATCTTTGATGAATATTAAATGTTAATCTTGTGGATCGTTTAAGTATTATAATTACAGCTACTTAAATTAAACGCCCTACTTTACAAACATTTTTCTTATTTAAATCAACTTAGAAACAGGTAATAATTTATATTTATTAAATCAAAAGGAAGGAAGACTAGTAGCAAAACAAAAGTAGCAGATTCTTAAAACGTTTTCAAATAAATTAATTAGACCTTAACGTTGACAGCTCTATTATAAATATTCGTATTTAAATAAAATTCCACCGAAACAAATTTCATAATTGATCATAAGTACCAGATAAGGCCTACTTCCAAGAATCACCTTAACACTCATAATGAATATGGATGTCACACAAGTAAAATTCAGCACAAATGCCTAAACATATTATGATGTATTTTTACATAATTTAACTGCAATGTTTGAATCATTGTTATGATTTTTTTTTTAGTTTTTGCTGTTTCGAAAAATAAATAAATTATCAATTATCACTTTTAATTTCTAACGGCTACATGTTGTTTCACAAACAAAAAAAATTTAATTTCATTTCTATTTAACAAGTCTAATCAAATCTGTGTGTCTTTTGATTTATTTATTCCTTAAATGAGTCTTGTTTATTTTAAGCTGCTGCACCAAAAACAAAAATTCATTTATTTTTGTATAGTTGGAAAAAAATAAATTTCATTTCCTTTTATTTAAATAAGTTAGTGATTAGAGACACACTCGTGAAAAAATGTTCGTAAGACTAAACAAAAATATAAAACAAGTAGTACGGAAATAGCTTGAATTGAATGCGGAGTCTAAATCATTTACAAAATTAAAACTAATTTATTTTTTATGTTAGGTAGGTAAGGCTGGTACAAAGTTACCCTTATACCCTCACCCGGAGACCATTACGGTCCTTTGTGACGCCTTAATATATAAATAAAGAGAAGAATACAATAAGAATAGAAATAGTAAGAATATAAGAGAAAAAGAAGTAGACCAGTCCAGAGTCTCTGGCGGGAATCGAACCCGCAACCCCCAAACTAGCAGACCAGCATACTACTGAATAGTTCATGCCATGTTCACTCTGACCAGTATACCATGTTTGTATGTATGTGTTGTATGTTGTTGATGTGAAACAAACGAGGTGGTCGTGGTTTTTTGTTCATATCTCAGTTAATACCGATCTGCTTCCAAATATTTCTGATATTCTAATAACTCTCTCGGACCAAGGCAGTATCGGTGGGCTTAAAAAAGTTGATTTCAACATACACATGGACATACTGACAGCCTGAAAATTGTGGAAATTTCACACAACAAAACAAACTTATATATACCCTTTTTCACTGTGTGAAGGGTATAAAAATTAATTTCGATATAAAAACACTTATAAATGTTTTTAAAAATCGTTATCCATAGAATTTAAATTTTGACAGTTTTTGTAATTAGAAGACCGTTACGCATTAAAAAAAGGAAAAATAAATTATCAAAAATCACGATAAAAGTTTTATATTGTTGCATAGTGTAATTTAAACAAACATTAAGTACTTTTTTTGCTGAAACAAGTATAAAAAACTATAACTGTTATTATTTAATGTATATAATATTCATATGCATAAAGAAATTGTTATTTATGCATACTAATTAGTACTGCTGATAGGTTAGTTAGTTTAAGATTTTTACAATTCCAAATAACCTAAGTAACATAATAAAGCTGTGTTAACAAAAACAATATTTTTGAATCCGATATATATATGTATTTGGTTTCATTCTAATCAAAAAATGTAATTTTCGTTTCAATGTACCAAATAGTTCCAATTTTACAACGTTTTTTCCCTCTCCTGTAAACTTTTAAAAACTGCAGATAGGTTATTTCGTCGTTAAGGTGACGATTTGTAATTTATATAAGATGTAGTTGTCGTTACTGATAATAGCGTCTGAAATGGTAATATATATTTTATAAATTGTTTTATTATACCCTTCACACAGTGAAAAAGGGTATACATAGGCTTGTCATTCCGTGTGAAATTTCTACAATTTTCATTTATTTCCGACCCCATAAAGTATATATTTTTTGAAAGCTCTTGGATAGGGGAGTCGATTAAGCTCTGTCAGTCTGTCCGTCTGTCCGTGTGTATGTTGAAATCAACTTTTTGAAGTCCCCGACATAGCTTGGACTCGGTTGATGTATTAAAATATCAGAAATATTCGGGAGTAGATCGGTGTTGAAAATCAGAAACATCGGTACATAAACAACTGAGATATGAGCAAAAACCCACGGCCACCTCGTTTTTTTAACACAAAAACAATATACAACAACAACATACATACATACATACATACATGCATAAGTGGTATACTGGTTAGAGAACCCCAGCTGAGCCCAAAACAATTTTTTATTTTTTATTTCTTATTTTATATTTTATTTATATTTTTATTCATTTTTTTAAATAATTTTTTTTAATTTTTTTTTTTATTTTTTATTTAATATATTATTTATATTTTTATTATTATTTTTATATTTTTTTTTAAATTTTTTTTTATTTATTTTTTGTTCTATATTTATTATTTATATTAATTATATTTAAAAAAAAAATTTTTTTAATTTTTTTTTAAATTTTTTTTAAAAATTTTTTTTTTATTTTTTTAACATACATACGTAAATTTATAATTTTACAATTGGATGTTTTTATATATGTATGTACGTATTTCATATGGAATGAATGGTGATACAAACTACTGTTATTACATGACTACACGTTGTGAAGGGAATATAAGATTCGGCACGGCCGAATATAGTGCTCTTACTTGTTATATTTCACTTTTCTTCTTGATGAGTGATTATTTTTTAAAAAGAGAAAAATAAAATCTATGCCCGTGGAACATTATATAACCAACATATTGTTTATTTTAAACAAAAACACTTAAAAATCAAACCTAAAAAGCTTTTACTGTTGCCGCACAAAACTTGAAATAAATTTGTTACTTTTTGAAAATTTAAATTTATTAGGGTTAAATACAAATTTATTGTTTGTATTTATGTATTGGCTCATTTTTTTGTCATCAGAAATCAACAATTTAATAAAATATTTGTTAACAGTCATTTTTATGGTCAACAATTTCACTTCTTAGAAATTGGTGCAAAGTTTAATATTTAAAATAGTATTCCAAAAAAATGTTGTTTGTGATTTCATACATTTTTATACCCTTCACCTGTGGTGCACAAGGGTATACATAGCTTTGTCATTCCGTTTGTAATTTCTACAATTTTCATTTCCGACCCCATAAAGTGTATATTTTCTGAAAGCTTATGAATAGAGGAGTCCATTAAGCCCTGACCGTCTGTCCGTCTGTCCGTCTGCCCGTCTGTCCGTGTGTTGGTTGAAATCAACTTTTAGAAGCAACTATATGTTCCTCAGATCTCTATATAGTATCAATCTCTTGGAAATATTCAGGAATGAATCGCTATCGAAATTCAGCACAATCGCCCAATAACTTTCTAAGATATGAGCAAAAAACCACGACCACCTCGTTTTTTTACACAATTACAACAACAACATACATACATAAATATATGTAAAAACCATACAAAAAAAGAAGGAATTACAAAAAGAAAAAATATTAAAAATAAAAAAAAAATAATAAAAAAAATTTTAAAATAATTTAAAAAAAATTTTTAAAAATTTTTAAAAAAAAAATATAAAAAAAAATAATAAAATATAAATAATATATTAAATAAAATAAAATTTTTTTGGCTCAGCTGGGATTCGATGCCACATTTATTCTAACCAGTATATACATATGTATGTATTTGATATGAGATGAATGGTGATACAAACAATTGTTATTGCATGACTACACGTTGTGAAGGGTATATAAGATTCGGCATGGCCGAATATAGCACTGTTACTTGTTAATATATGTTTTGGTTTAATGACTTTTAAGATAGTCAAATAGTATCTCTATTACTCGTATGTTTATACCTTTTACCTGTGATGTCAAGGGTATAGCTTTGTTATTCCGTGCTTACTTTCTACAATATTCATTTCCGGTGTTTTTCCAAAAATTTACATACGAAAGTCAGGTCAAAGGAAATTTAAAATCATGACGGCCAGCACTACAAAATGGCGTACAATATGCATACATATCTGTGGCAATAAGAAAAACTGCTTATGTATGTTTTTTTTATAGTTTTTCAGGAAAATTAAAGTACTTTGAGTTGATTTTTAAAAATCGATTACTATACAAATTAAAAAGCATATTAATTTTTGTAAGTTAAAATAAGTTATTATTCCAAATGTTTGTTTTTTGTTCTTTGAAAAAATATAGGCAATAAGTTTTTATGCTTTAACTTTCTGTTAAGCTGTCCAAAATAGTTAAACAAATTTTCCCGAGTGTGGTTTACAACTTCGGGATTGTAATGGTGTGATTATCCTAATTTTAGCTTATGTCGACTTAAGCAGTTTTTTGTTTTTTTTTTTTTTTTTTTTTTGGCACAGGTATTTCTACATGGGTCAAATATAGTTATTTAAAATTTACTCACTTTTACTCAATTTTGGTATCAAACGAAAGTAGAATGGCCAGCAGAATATAGTAAATTATGAAAAAGTAAAAATCCAAAATGGTGTCCTAAATAAAAAGTAAAAATATATGGGTCGAATATAGTAACTACGGCTTTGCCCACTTCAATACCCACAATATTAACAAATGAAAGTAGAATACATTAAACTATGAAAAACTGTAAAATCCAAGATGGGGAAACAATTTTTTCTTTCTTTCAATCAGTATGGGTATACAATTGAAAGGGCTTGACTAGTGAAATACAATTTATAATGCAAAAAATCAAAAATGGCGTAGCAAATAATAAAACAAAATGTCGCATAACATAAAATTTTAAATCTAGGCTAAGCTATGATGTAGTCACGATACCTATGTACATGATAGTGAAGGGTATTTAAGAATTCAGCACAACCGAATATAGCATTCTTACTTGTTAGGCTTATGCTGGCTTTTAAGGATATAAAAAGCTTAATACTTTGTTTATAAAAAAAAATTTAAGCGATTAAAAGGTCATCTGCAGTATACAAAGTATAAGTCACAAAGAAATTATTAAATACTTGAAATCAGAAAAACAAATACAAAAATTCTAAACTTTATAATAATGAAAGAATGTTTTTTATAAACTCCACTTTGTTTGCAATAAAATCTTTATTTTTATCAAAGCAAATTTTGTTTAGTTTAACTTTGAATAATTTAAAAATTGATAAGGAAAACAATGATTGCACTTTAAGAATTTATTTTTTAATTTTAAATTAATTTCAGTTTTTAGTTTTTTCTTTTTTCACCTAAAAAATATTTTAAAAAAATTGTTAAAAAACTAATTTATACAAAAAAAAAATAATTATTTTGAAAATTTTGCGTGTTGTTCGTGGAAATATGTTTTGTTATAAACATACATGGGTATGTAAGTCTTAAGCAGAACAGGGGGATAATTTTTTATTAAAATATTTATTTTTTAAATACCAGCAGTCTCAAGGCTTCTTTTTCAAGACTCTACTTGTTATTTTATGATTATCGCTTATTCGACCTGAACATGACCTTAGGTCACTAATTCTTTTATAAATTTTCAAGTACATATTGATGTATTATTTTATTTTATTATTATTATTTTTTTTTTTTTGTTTTTAATATTATTACCTTTGAAAGTAAAACAGATATTATGTTTTACATAAAGTTTTGTTATTTTTATTTTATATTTTTTTTATCGAATTTTCTTTTTAAGACTTCACTTTTTCATGCAATTGTATTCAATAAAATATATTTGTTTTTAAAAATTTTTGTTGAAAACGCCGTAACTTTTTATTAAAAATATTTAATTTGTTGTGCTAAAAACGAACTTCAACTCTGGACAAGTAGTGATCGACTAAAAGTTTATAAAAGAAAAACATTCAGTTACAGTTGTTTAGATTTGTATTTTATACTTTTATTTTTTCATGTTTTTTTTTTTGCTACTTTTAAATTTTTTTAAGCAAAGAAGTCAAAAACTTAGTTCGTCTGTCTGTCTGTCTGTCTGTCTGTCTGTCAGTCTGTCTGTCTGTCAGTCTGTCTCTCCATCTAGCTGTGCATCGCGTAGTCTCCGATAGACAACAATACGTACAAACTAACAAACGAACCTTGCTGAAATGATGTTGAATAAAAAGTTGTTCAAGAGGAGGCGTGGGTATGTAGAGGCGGTAAATATCAACAATTTGCTGTTTATTATAATGTTTATAATAAAGTCTACAATATGTGTTATAATTTATTTAAAAAGAAACTCATGCTTAAGCTGCTGTTTTTTAACTTATTAAAATTGTAGTTTTGATTTTTCAAACACAATTCATTGAAGATGCGTTCCGTAGGGATACAGCACTAAAAGCGACAATTATTATTTTTTTTTTAATAAAATTTAACTTCAAAAGAAATCTAAAGTGTGTGAAGAAAAATATTTCCATAAATTAAAGGCACAATAAAATCTCATTATATAAATATTGAAATAATTCAAATACAATAAATAAGTCAAAAGCGTTTTATTTCAATTCCTACATAAGTATGTTACGAACATTATAAGCCCTATTTGTAAAAAAGCTTTTTTTATTAAATACAGTGAACTCGCGATAACGTGAACAAAGCAGTTTACGTTTTCGATTTGGTTCAAGTTATCAAATAGCAATTTCTTGAAGGAAATAACACCTCTGCTCGATTTTAGAAATGCTATTTAAAAAAAGTTTAAGCAAGGATTTAAAAAAACAGAGGGCACTGTTTTTGGTTATACGTCTATACTTATTATAATTTTAAGCTTTTGAATGTCCCTCTTTTTCAACTTTACCTAAGTACTTTAAAACATTTTTTTAATTAATGTTTAATAACCAAAAATTTATATCAGTATTTATATTTAGTTCAGTTTGCTTATGATAAATTTTAAAAAAACAAGTAATAACGCTTTAATCGGCCGTGCCGAATCTTGTAGTACCCTTCACTATCATGTATACAGGTATAGTCACCACATCGTAGCTTAGCTTAGACATTATTTTATATGCCATTTTACTTTATTATTTCCGATGCCATCTTCGATTTTGTATTTATACATAGTTAGCTGTCTAGTAGTTAAGCCCTTTTATTTGATAACCATATTAATGGCTGGGAAAAAAATTATCCGCCATCTTAGATTTTACTTTTTTTTATAATTAACTGTATTCTACTGGTTAAGCCCTTTTATTTGTTACCCATATTGTGAAGGTTGAAGGGGCATAGCCTTAATAACTGTTTTATACCCATATATTTGCCATTATATTTCGGACGCCATCTTGGATTTTACCTTTTTAATTATTTATTGTATTTCACTGGCTAAGTCCTTTCGTTTGAAACCAATATTGAGGGGGGTTGAAGTGGGTGCAATTTTAATTACTAAATTTGACCCATTTTGTAGTGGCTACCATCATGGATTTTAAGTCCTATATTTTGCTAGCCAAGCTCTTTCTTTTAATACCCATATCGTTCCTCTCTGTTGTCCAAAAGCTGAAAAAATCGATTTTCGCCAAAGCTGTATTTTGGTGTCTCAAACATGTCCAAAAACTTATTAGAAGCTTCAAAAAATTGACGTGTAAAAAATATATATGTTTTTTTAAATTATTTCTGCCGATAACTTTTTGATACCACATATAGATCTGAGTAACATGTGGGGACTTCTTAGAGTATATTTTAATTAACACACTTACAGAAAGACAGAAGGATATGGTTCAATTGATATAAACTTTTAAAAAAGAACAAAAACATTTTTTGTTTAAAGTGGTTTTATAAGTTAAAACAAATTTAAAAAAATCGGTCATCTGTTTTGATAAGTTTTTTTGTTGAACCATCTTTAACAAAGCTTTTTCTTTAAGGTCTATTAAGACTTAGTTGATTTTTGTCGACCATATTACTCAGTACATCGACATATTCTACAGCCTTCTTCGGTTTAAGTTTATTTTGAAGCTGGTATACCATCGAATCGCCAACGTCTTCTGTGCAACTTTCTTCAGGATTGTTGTTCCAGTGTTCCACCGTGGAAAATACTGAAGCGTACAATGAAACAACCTTGAGAATTCAGCGCTTAAAAAGTATAATGGCTGTTTCTTCTAGCTGTCCTATTTATGGAAGAAAAGTACATTCCCTTATAACACTTAACTGAATGTTATCATTAGAGTCATCTTGATCCAAAACTAAATTAAAAATATTTTTCATCATCTGTATAAAATTTCTTGTGAAATTCGACTCCATGCAAAGTCTAAAGGAAATATATGTCCCAGACGCCCAAACGCACTTTCTCTAATGATAATACGTTTGTTATATCTAGCAGCTGCTTCCAATAGAACACGGATTCGTTAGAATTATAAAGAAAGGGAGTTCCTCCATTTTGGGTATTAATTTTCGTTTAAACGGGTGAACGAGTTGTGGCTGAGCACAAATATTTTTTTTAGAAAAACCACTGCTTATTATTATTTAACCTAGACACCGCTGGTATTAAAACCACGATTACTTTCTTTAATTTGTTGCTAAATTTATAAAGCTTTTATCATCAGTCTGTTCATTACACAGCACCATATTTTCTTGCTAAACCACTAACTTTTTGCAATAATTGAAGAATATATATATTTTATCTTTCAAAGATAACACTTTCGGTTTCTTTTAACGAATATGCATTTTAAATCACCTGCAACATTTACGTAGCGATATCAAAGAATAACAAACAGGTAAATGTATCCTCTTAAGACCTGAATAAGAACAAATTAATTTTTTTCGGTTTTTATATATTTATTTTACTTTTTAGGATAAAAATATAACAATTATTTGTTATTTTATTATTTTTTTTTATTAGTAGTAATGGAAAAAAGTGGTGCACATATGTGCACCTCAGCTCCTAACATATATTTAACAACTGTCAAAATGCTTAACGGTATGGTAATTTTCAAAACAGTTATTTTTCAAAATACATAGATATACAAAAATTTATTAAGCAAGTGAATCCAACCAACAAGTTCAGTTCAAAAATAAATGTTTTTTACTCATGATCATGGCCTACTAGAAATTTTTTTAAACGTTAAATCAAAATTTAAAAATAATGAGTGCAACTTGGTTTTGATGCCTGCTATTCATTTTTAGTAAAGCCTATAATCATATAAAATGCAACAAAAGTAAAAAAGCCACATCAAGATGGCATTGCTTGAAAAATTGAGTCATAACTAAAGGTACACATATGTGTACCTGCGGTCTTAAGAGGGTATACACACATGGGTTCAGTTAAGAAAAAATAATGTTGTAACACAAACAAATAAGTGAACTCAATTCAGGAAAAATAAAAAATAAAAAATAATGTGTTCACGTTTTCGGGAGTTTACTGTAATTTAGCTATCAAATACGCTTATAGTTTGAATGTAATACTATAAACATAGCAAAAATTTTCAAAAGTAATTTGTACTGGTTTTATAATGTAATTAAGTAGTATTTTTTTCCTTAAATAGGATATTTCATTTGAAAACTAAAATTTAACTCAATAGTAAACATTAGCTAAAATTAAGGAACTTTATGCTTGAAATTGGAGTAAAGTTTTTGTACTTAAGGTTCAACTAGGCGTACCCTGTCTTAACACTACAGTCTTAACTATTGCCAAAACTGTATTTACTGTGATCGATTAGTGATACCAGACCATAAACCGCTTTTTTATGTTTCTTTCTTAAGTTTTCGTCATTCATTTAACGGTAAATCAGTTGTCCACAAAAATATTCGAACAATAACAAGTAAGAGCACTACATTCAACTGTACCAAATTTTTGATAACCACTACCAACTTTGTGTAGTATTTTTAACAGCCAAACCTGAACAAGAGCGGCAAGCGTTTTTTAGCTGTCAAAAATTCTTATGTTTATGTAATTTGTATGAAACAACCCGAAATACCGCGGCGGCAACGCTTTGTAATTAGAAATTCTAATTTTGACAAGGTATGAAATTCGGCTGCAGTACAATTATTGTTGTTTTTTTTTTACTTTTATAATTGTTAAAAAGTAATGCCATTTTAGCTATTTTTAGGTTAATCTAGCGATTTTATTTCTATTTAGTGAGTTTTATTAAAAATCATAAGTGAACATTACAGTTCATTACACAACGTTGACGCTCTTGTTTAAGTTGGTCACCTCAGCGTTTCCGCGTAGCAGAATACTACGCAACGCCTGCCGCTATTGTTTATGCTGATTTGTAAGTCACAAAATAAATTAGTTTGTTAACATCATCAATTACTATTAAATAATTTGTTAATAAATGTGTCCATCTTTCCATTAATTATTTTTTTACATTTAATTTAAATGAATGAATATGAAACTTAAGTAGTTTTACAACAGCAGTGATATTATCCACTTCTTTTTACAACAATATTTGAGAAGTTGGCGTTAAAGTGGGCGTGTCAATATTAAAACACAGAGTCCATTATTCTTCTAAGATTTTTGTCTATAGAAAAATTATATAAAAATTTAGGAAAAATCGTTATATGAGAGGTGGGCATTAAAGTGGGTGTGTCACCTTCATTTTTCATTATGACAGTAACATTAACCAAAAGTGTATGTTTGCAATATTTTAGAATCGTAAATCTAATACTATCGGCTTTTGTCACGTATTAAATTTTTAATAAACTAAAAAAGGCACAGTGCGGGAGAAATTTGCGTACATTTGTAATGTACGATTTAAAATTTTTTTGGGAAAACATATTTTTACTCAAGAAATTTTAACACTACTTTATTGCGTTTAGACGAAATTGCGTTTTAATTACATTTTTATCGATGCCAGAACGACATTTTATCTCTTCTTATTAAATCGATTTAACAATTTTTAATATCAAACATTTCTGATTTATAGAAAAAAGTCATCCCCCTAGGTTTTTCTATTTGAACTGTATCGTGCTTTCAATAAACGGACGGTCATATCTATAATGAAACCAGGACTCAGAAAATATATACTTTCTGACGTCTAAAATAAATATTTCGATGTGTTACAAACGAAATGACAAAATGAATTATGAAAACCTTTACTTAAGTGGTGGATATAAAAAGATGAGATCTATTTCTGATCTATTGGTTATGCCATTGTGTGGGCAACACGAAGAGGTTCGAAAGCTGCTGTTATTTTCGAATACAAATACGTTTAAGCGTGCTTTTAAAGCAGAGGAATCGTAGACTCATATTAATTGGAAACATAAAAACAGCGTATCGACGTAATATAGTCAGTAAGAACAATAAAGGTATTCACCTCGAAAATTTTAGTCATGCAAAATTGCAAAAGTGCAAGGCAAGCGTTCAACACATCGGCGTTTTAGGTATCTAAAAAAGTCAAAAGCCTCGATTCTTAGTAATTCACCTTCATTCTCTGAATATCAATCATCTCTCAGTTAAAAACGTTGATCAGGTGAGACCAGAGTAAACTTACGCAATTTCCCATTTTCACAATAATAAACTTGTGACGTTATACCTTTAATAATTAAATGATTTACCAATTTTACGTAATGTAGTATCACTACGTAATCTGGGGATAAAATCTCGTTCTTTAAAATTTTAACTGTTTTTGCGTGCTATTTCATATGGTGTCACCATACCTTGTACTTCTCATTTAAATTTTTCACAGAACGAGAACTGCTCTCCCGACATTAACTCCATTGTCGCTTTAAAAATTTTTTAAATCAAGAATTAAATAAAATTTTTAGACAGGTGTAACCAGTGTTGCCATTTAAGCACTTTTTATGCTAGATTTAGCATTTTTTCTTAAGCTAGCACAAAAGATTTTCAAAAAAGTGCTAAGTGCTAGTTTAGCACTTTTTAATAATAATCCGGCATCTTTTGCACTTTTTTCATATAAAATTCAAATGCAATCAATTATTTTTTTATGTGTAAATTTTAGATGATATTTTATTTCTTGCAAAGGTTATAGCTGTTAAAATAGCTGATCGTAATAACTTTTGGGAGATGAGAAAGAAATATTTGAAGAATATTTGCTACCAAATCCGTATTTAGGATATGAATTCAAATCGTTTTTAAAAAAGAATAAAAAAAAATTATAATATCTTATGAAGAAGAAGACACAATCAGAAAAATATGTTTTATATTTTTAAAATCGCTTGTAAATGAACTAAAATATCGGCTTCCCAAAAATATTTTGATATTAAAAAACAAAATTTAACAATTTCAATTGATAATACCCTTAAGGCACCTATTACTTGTATCTTGGAAGATATGAATTTTAGTATAACTTAAATGGATAAAATCCAAAATCATTAGAGCTATATAACTGAACAAATCTGGCATACCCATATAGATACTACGGAATTCTGGATTCAAGTAAACCAATTTAGAAATTCAATTAATAAAAATCCTTTTAAGGAATTATCGGATTTTCGCGGAAGTGGAGCGTTTATTTAGTTTAATAGGCCTAATAAAAAGCAAACTTAGAAAAAAATGAATACAAAACTTTTTGTTCTGTTATACGTATAACGTAAAACTAAATAACGTATTTATGTTGCTATAACATCAATATATCGGACGATGTTTTGATTAAAATTGGTTCATCTAAAAAATACCAAAAAAAAAAATTGCAGAAAATTATATGATTGAACTTGTTAACCTTCTTACCACATCTGACTCTTTTTTTGTGTAAATATAATTTTAATAAAATTGAATTTAATTGAACAAAATGTGTATATAAATATGTTGCAAATTATTATATTTAAAAATTATACTTAATTTTTAATGTTTAAAAAAACAATATTGCAAAATTTTAGCACTTTTCTTCTTGAACTGTAGAACATTTTAGCACTTTTTTCCGAGGTTTTGCACTTTTTCTCTGCCATCTTATGGCAACACTGGGTATAACCCTGTATAATAATAAATTACGTACATACATACATAAATGTTAAAATATATTTATAAAATATATACTATAGTAATATTTAACTGTACTTAGGATATCTTACTGTTACGTTTTATGTAAACAACACTCACATGTGTTTAAACTTAAAAGTGAATTTACTTTTAATATTTTTTTCTATAGTTTATATTTAATTTTAAATTGTTGTCACCAGCGTTTTATTGTTTTACTTTGTTTTCATTAACATTGTGGATGATCTTGGTGATCTTGAATTTACTCACATTTTTTGTGTGTTTTAAGAGCATTTAAGGGTTAAATATGTATTAAACTAGAAAAAAACATGCCTCGTCTTTAATGTGCATATTTATGATCAAATGCATTCAAATTTTAAAACATTGAAATAAAAACTTTTATTTTTGTTTTTGTCTGATGTTACTATTAAGAGTTGTAGTGTGTTTGACTAGTCATAGACATTTAATACACATACTTTGTTGTATATTTATTTACCCGCACTACGCTGCACAGTGGGATGGCACTTTACATTTTTTTGTCAAATACATAAATAGAAAACCATTAAGAGTTTGTACTAGCACTACATTGACTAAATTAAGATAAAAATGGAATTTCATTTAAATCAGCCACTCCCACCGCCCACCAGCCTTACAATCAAAATAGATTTTTTCACATAAAAATTTTTCAATCCACACAAAATTCTTTAAATTTGGTACATACACTTACTAGAAAAAACAAAAGAAGCATGCCAAGTTTCATTTACATCGACCATATGCACCGCCCACACATATGTAAGTAGAATTAAAATGAATCCAAAACAAGTAAGAACGCTATATTCGGCCATGCCGAATCTTATATACCCTTCACACCGTGTAGTCATGCAACAACAGTAGTTTGTATCACCATTCCATATGATATACGTACATACATATAAAAAACATACATATATAAAACATCCCATTGTAAAATTATAAATTTACGTATGTATGTTAAAAATAAAATCAAAAAATAATAAAAAAAAAAAATTTGAAAATATATTAAAAAAAAATTTAAAAAAAAAATAATTAAAATATATATAATAAATATAAAACAAAAAAAAAAATAAAAAAATTAAAAAAAAATAATAAAAATATAAATAATAAAATATATATAAAAAAAATATAAAAAAAAATATAAAAAAATATTAAAAAAAAAATATATATAAAAATTTTTTTTTAGCTCAGCTGGGATTCGATGTCACGTTTTCTCTAACCAGTATACACGTTTGTATGTATGTATGTTGTTGTTGTAATGTTGTTTTTGTAAAAAAAAATCGAGGTGGTCATGGGTTTTTTCTCATATCTCAGTTGTTTATATACCGATGTTTCTGATTTTCAATACCGATCTACTCCCGAATATTTCTGATATTTTAATACCTGACCCGGGTCCATGCGATGTCGGGGGCTTCAAAAAAAGTTTATATAAAACAGATATCGATCGATGAAAGCTGGTGGATTTTTTTTTTTGGTAAATTATTATTATTGTTATTTGGTTCCAGTAAGAAGACAATTGCCGGAAAAATGCAGATGCTAAACTTTATAAGACCATTTTAATTCGCTTATATCAACCTTAACACATATCAATGGATTAATAATAATAATAGTGTTACCATTCACAAAATAAGCACTAGTTGAAAAAACGTTAGATTGCGGACCCTTTATAAAAAAGGCGAATTTTAACGAAATAGCGTTTGAAAATAACGACTTTATAACTACTTTTGAAATCCCTGCCTCAGTAGCAGAAAATCCAGATACGACCTTTTTATATTTAGTCATCGATATGCAATCCAAATAATTTTTTTTTTATTAAAAAAAGGTGCTTACAAATTTTCATCAATTTTTGTTTTACAAAATTTTAATTGACTTCACTAGATATTTTTTAAAACAAACTTTTACTTTTTATTTAAACAACTAATGATTTTTTTCCTAATAAAACACTGTTCTATATAACACCATCATTAGATATAAACAAGTAAGAGCACTATATTCGGCTGTGCCGAATCTTTTATACCACCACCAATTTTGTGTACATTTAAAGCACAATATTTATTATTTTGTTAATCATTATGGAATAATCTCTTTATAATAAAATATGTATCACTTTCTTTGTAGAGGGTGGTTAAATTTTAAGGGGCCATGTTGAAGGTTAACTACACCTTGTCTTTAAATTTGTTTTCTGCATTTCACTTGACATTTCTCAATCTCAAACTTACTCAATTTGATCCGTGGAAAAATACGCAAATGAGCAAAGCTTTAAAGTTATTCAGGTTTTTTATAAAAATGGGCGTTCAAATCAAAATGCATTTTGTGCACTTCGTAATTCTTTTGATCAACATAATCGTTCAAATTCGTCCACAATTGGGTGAATTGTAAAAAATATTTAAATTTCTGCAAAACCGGTCTGAATAAAATGTTAGAAAATCTGTGCATGCCTTTTTAGATAGTGTGACAAAAAAACAGTCAACCTCGCCTCATCATCATGCCCAACAATTGACCATCAACATTGTCATTGAAAATTTGGAACATCCGATAGAGGAGTGGCGCCAAGGATGGGGGGGGGGGGGGGCTATTTGGCCGATATTTTGTTAAATACATAATTGAACCATACAAATATTATAATTACAAAAAGAAATAATAATAATATCCTAAATAATTTGTGTTTTATTTAAATTCTACATCGGTCCTTAAAATTTAACCACCCTTTATAACTTCGATATGCTACTAAAATGATTTTGTAAATATAGTCTTTCAATGAAAGTGGGCGTTAAAGTAGGCGTGTCAATAAAGTTTCTGCTAATAAATACAACTTAGATATTTCAATATAGTCCTTTATTTTCCCAAAAACTTTGTCAGTAGAGAAATTACATGAATTTAAGATAAACCGTTATATGGGAGGTAGGCGTTAAACTTTTTGGCACAACAATTACATTGATTAGAATGATATACGTACAAATTTGATCATCATACCTCTAATTTTGGCGGTTTTATGAACTTTTAAATTTCATTAACGGTAGATAACGTGAAAACTGGGCGTTATAGTAGGCGTATCAAAGTTGTTTTTGCGAATGAGTACAACTTAGGTGTTTCAATATAGCCCTTTATTATTCCAAAATCTTTATTAATAGAGAAATTATATGAATTTTAGGTAAAACGTTATATGTGAGGTGGGCGCAAAAGTGGGCGTGGCACCTTAATTTTCTGGGACAGTAATGACATTGCCTAGGGGGATATACGTAGCAAATTTTATCATCATACCTCTCATTTTGGCGGTTTTATGAGCTTTTAAATTTTAGTAATGGTAGATAACGTGAAAAGTGGGCTTTATAGTAGGCGTGTCAAAGTTATTTTTGCGAATGAGTACAACTAAGCTGTTTCAATATAGCCCTTTATTATTCCAAAATCTATATAAGTAGAGAAATTATATGAATTTTGGTTAAAACGTTATATGGGAGGTGGGCGTAAAAGTGGGCGTGGCACCTTAATTTTCTGGCACAGTAATGACATTGCCTAGAGAGATATACGTAACAAATTTGATCATCATACTTCTAATTTTGGAGGTTTTATGAGCTTTTAAATTTCATTAAAAGTAGATAACGTGGTAAGTGGGCGTTATAGTAGGCGTGTCACAGTTATTTTTGCGAATCAGTACAACTTAGGTGTTTCAATATAGGCCTTTATTATTCCAAAATCTGTATTAATAGAGAAATTATATGAATTTTAGGTAAAGCGTTATATGGGAGGTGGGCGTAAAAGTAGGCGTGGCACATTGATTTTCCGTTACAAAAAAGCGTCTTACCAAAAAGCAAAGTGTGCAAAATTTCAGAGTCGTACATCAAATTTTGTTGCTGTTATGACGTTTTTGTTTTTAAATATACCGAAAAATACACTGTGCGGTATAAATTTTCGTACATTTTGATCGATAACTCCTTTTCTAATCTATAGATTTAAGCAATTTTTGGGAATATATATTGTTTTGACTCGATAAATATATATTCGAAGTTTCATGAGTCTACGTTAATGCGTTTGGACACAATTCCATTTTATTCGATGTTCGAAGGACACGGTTTTTTCGACCTACTCTTGCTTTTCGAGCTATAACTCACTTCCTAACATTCCGATTTAGCCCATTTTCAATACCAAACAAACCTTGTCTATAAGAAAGATTCTGGCAAAATTTGAGCCCCCTAGCTTTTTCGGTGCGACCTCTATCGTGCTTTCAACAGACGGACAGACGGACGGACATAGCTAGATCGTCATCAAATCAAACCCTGATTCAGAATATATATACTTTATGGGGTCTAAAATGGATATTTCGATGTGTTACAAACGGAATGACAAAATGAATATACCCCCACCATTTTTTTGGTGGTGGGTATAAAAAAAAATTGTCAAAGAATTGCTTTTTTGTCATCAAAATACCTCTGTGCGCTTTAGCTGGCAGTTTGGTTTCATGCTTAGCCAGCAGATTCCCACGCATAAAAATTACGTCTGTTAACCGTTGGCTTGACTGCCTTCCAACAAAAATAATAAACAGATATTTGATCTAGTATGTTCTGTGGTCGACCCATTAAACTGAAATCTAGTTTAAAATGTTTTTTAAACTTTTATTTCTTTTCTAAAGTAAATTCAATAAACTGTGAACACCAAATCTGAAAAAGAAAAAAATCAAACAGCAAAACATCTTTTAAACTGGAGCTTAAATTGTTACACTACAGTAGTAGTATGGGGAGCTCAGAAACAAAAAAATTTAACTTCTGGCACCCCTTGTACCTTCGCGTAGTAGACCTACTATACTCTCTTAGTTTTGTTTTTTATACACACAAATCACTGTTTTCGAAAAAAAAACAATTTGAGAGTGTATTTGTCATTCTGTGTGAAATTTCTACAACATTCAGAAATACTTGTAGTATAAAGTATATATTTTCTGAAAGCTTATGAGTAGGGGAGTCGATCAGTCAGTCTATGCGTGTGTATGTTTAAATCAGTTTTTTAAGCCTCCGGATAAAGCCAAGATCCGAGTGAGATACCAATTAGAAATATTTGAAAACAGATCGGTGTTGAAAATCTGCACAATCGCATCATAACTTTCTGAGATATGAGCAAATAAACACGACTGCCTCTCTTTTTCGCTTATTATAATTAAAATTTTCCGGCCCTAGGATAGTTAATAGACACTATTGTTACTATTCATAAATTTGGTATTCCTCTAGAGATATTTATGAAAATTGGTCACTAATCGGCAAAGTTATAGGCAAAAAATATTTGGAAAAATACATCTTTTTTAAAATATATTAAATTTTTCAAGATACTCAATACAATTTAGAAACCAAATTTTAACCTGCGGTCTCAAAAATTATTTCTGCGAAAAATTCACAAATTGGTTTAAAAATAACTGAGATATCAGCACCAAAAAAAAACTTCCTCGGTATTTTTTCTGAAACTTAGTTTCTACCCAAGCGAGAACCAATATGAGCATCAAGTGAGAGGGCTTAGTCAGAAAATTTCAGTTAACTATGGAAGGGTAAAAATCTAAGATGGCGAATATGAGTCAAATATAGTAATTACGGCTTTGGCACCTTGAACCCCCACAAAATTCGTATTGTATGAAAGTGCTGGACCAGTAGAATACAGTTAACTATTAAAAAGTGTAAAATCCAAGATGGCGTCTGAAAAAAAATGACGGAATTTTTTTTAACCGAACAATATGATTATCAAATGCAAGGACTGGACCAGTGGAATACAGTTAACTATGTTAAAGTTAAAAATCAAAGATGGCGTCAGAAATAATAAAGGAAATGGCGTATTACATGAAATCTAAGATCTAGGCTAAACTACGATTACATGACGATGCAGGGTATTATCAGATTCGGCATTGCCGAATATAGCACTCATACTTTTTTCATTTTTATTACACACATATGGTTTGAGCATGTGTTAGTAGCAACTTTAATCCTAAAATACAGAGCCAATTGTAATAGGATTGCAGGAAAATTTCTTTTAAATGGTTTTTTTAAACTAAAATCGATTGTATAATGTAAGCCTAAACTGCGTAACAAAAATATCGATTTGCCTATTAATTAAGATTGACAAATTTTAAATTATTAAAGAGGATTTCTTTTCTGTTTTGAAAACGTAAATACATATGTATATTTGTATGTATATTTTGTTAAAAAATTTTTTTATATATTCTACCTTGCAAAAAAATAAAAGCATTTAAATGCCGGCAACTTGTTTGAAATTACTTATAAATCAAATTTAATTGTCATCAAATTCATTATTATTGCAAAACGTGAAACACTAATATCGTTTTTGTTCTTCTGTCGAAAAGAATTTCAATCTGTTCTAATTGTTTAGTGCGAAATAATAGCAACAACAGTAAGAATAAAACAAAAACAACTTGTTTTAAACATTTTGATAAAGCATTTTAGCATTAAGTAGCACAGTGGGATGTTAAAACCAAAAATTTCTAAAAGAAATATATAATAAATGTGTAGCTACAATGCAAAACTCGTTTGGTACAAAAATTTTAAAAACTAGTTTGTTCTAAACATTAATACACTATTTTGCTATATATTTCAGTAAGTTTCGATGTTTTGACAGTTGAAATTTTATTCAAGAATGGCAAATCATTTATTGAAGAATTAAAATTATTCAACTAATTTGGTTAATTTAAAAAGCCGCAAAGGTGTTTTGCTTGTTTCCAAAAATTTGTTAATGTGTAACTGACGTGTTTTGCATCTCTGCTACTCATATACATACATGAATAATGTATAAAAATACAGTGCACTCGCGATAATATAAACACACCGAAAATATCAACAATTTTATTCTTCCGTTGACTACTCTAAAATAAATATTAACTAAGTGCAAAAGCTGTGATTTTTTAAAGTATTTTACATACACAGTATTAAAATCTAAATCAATCGTGTTAGTGGATTAATTCTGATGCAACTGCATAATAATTTAGGGATTTCCTTTGCTTTTATATAGTCTTCAACAGTCTATTCAAATTTCTTACGTACACGTGCTCGCATTCAGCTAAAATTCCATAATCCTTTTTTTGAGTATATAAAAGTGGAAAATGCAATAGTCACACCGATGGTTTTTGAATATGAAAGACAACAAGATTTCGGTAGAAGGCTTTTGTTAATAAAAAACGTCAAATATGACATGGGATGATGAATGAGTGATGCCTCTGTGGAGGTGCCAAAAAGGTATTTTAAATAAAGCATTGGAATGGGCCGGATGTGAAGTGGTTGATCAACGAGATATGGATGTAAGAGAGCGGGTCATTTTGAAGGTGATTGAACCAAATAAACAGCAGAAGAAAACCACAGACTCTTTCGCAAAAAATTTTTTTCCAAATTTAAACTATATTTTTTAATCTAATCTAATCTTCTATATAAAAGTGAAACTCTGTGTGTGTTAGTTATAGACTCCGAAACCGTAAAGCCGATCGAACTCAAACCTTGTACACATTTTCCAGAGCGTGTTTGTGGGTGGGACGACGCCCATAAAAAATTAGTTATCATTTTTAGCTACTTGCACTTGCTTGATTTTTCTGAAACTTTGCACATTGGATTGGAAAAGTGGGCAGGGCCACGCCCATAAAAAAAGTTAAAATTTTAAGGTACTTGAACTGGACCTATTTTTCTGAAACTTTTCACACTTATTGAGCAGTCATGAATTTAAAACTTCTTGATTAGAAAAGTGGGCAGTGCCACACCCATAAAAAAGTTATAATTTTCGACTACTTAAACTTCACCGATTTTTCTGAAACTTTGCACACATATTGAGATGTCATGACTATGCAGTACAGTGCCAAGCCCATAAACAAAGTTATAATTTTTTAGGTATTTGCACTAGACCAATTTGTCTGAAACTTTGCTTACATATTGAGATGTCATGACTATACAGTTTCGTGATTAGAAAAGTGGGCAGTGCCACGCATATAAAAATAAGTTATAATTTTTAGCCTTGTACTTGATATTCGATTAAAATTCAGAATGCGATTAAAATGAATTAAGGAGCGTAGCAACGCGCGCCGGGCTTGGCTAGTAAACAATATATAAAACAAATTAATATAACAAACTTTTATTTTTATGGGAAAAACGTTGTTAAATGGAAATTAGACGACATTCGGATATATGAACAATTTTGCAAGAGTGAGCTGGCTTTTTCCAATTAGTTTATATTATTGCGAGTTCACTGTAATCAACAAAAAATACTGCATAAAATCATGAAAATATAATTTTCTTTACAACCATTCCTTATGACTTACAAAGGTAAAGAAAGACATTTTTATGAAAACTAAAATTTAAAAATTAACTTTAATTACAATTGAAAAAAATTCCCATCCCACTGTCTTTTAAATAAGGCACATGAAATCTAATTACAACAACAATACAAAGAAATCAAAATTAATCTTTTTTAATTTATTACAGTAAATACTGAAATTTATGTTTTAAATGTAAAAACAATTTGACACTGTTTTCTTACAACAATCACCATAATTTTCAATTATTTAATTAAGGCTTTAAATAAAATAAATAAAAAAATGTTCTATATTTCTAAGATTTGCTCGCTTTTTTTTAATGAAGAACGTTTTTTTGTATTTGCCTCTTCAGGCAATGAAAAAGTGTAATAAAACAAATACATGAATCCATTTAAATTTATTAGGAAACCCTACAGTGTGGTTAGAAAATAATAAGGACACTGTTGTATGCGAATAGTTAGCAGTCTAGGTAAACATTTCGTTTTATCTGCGCAATTGACTTATGGCAAGATACTTAAACTTGTTTTTAAAATACCGACCGATCATTATTTTCCTTTGATAAAAATTTATGTTTTTAAGTTATTTTTTCAAGCATATTCCTTCCATTCACTTTTTTAACAATTTGTATTCATACATTGTATTGAATTGTAAACGTTTATTAATTTTAATTATACTATTTTGTATGATTAATAAATTAAATAAAACATCTTAAATCATCTTCTTTAAAATGCATTCAATTGTTAGAAAATATCTAATAAAAAAAAATAATTTATAATTAAATACAGAGCTAGTCAACAAATTTTCTAAATTTGAATTGGGAAAAATAGTTCCATAATGCCAATAATTGATGTAAAATTTTTTAACTAAATACACTGTATAATTCTACACTCTTGGTTTGATAAAGTTTATGAATTAGTAATTCTACTCTTTTAAAAAACTTTGAAGAACATTTTTTACAAATTTAATTTACAAATTTAAAAAGTACAAATTTGCTATGCGCACAAATACTTTCAAAAGTAGGTTTAAAACGTACATCCCGCAGAATCTTTAATGCTATATTTCAATATTTGGTCTTACTAGCTAAGCAGCCACAACCATTCGATTTTAAATGTTTCTAGACAGTGATACATCTGTCATATACCAGATGGAGATATAAAGCTTACATTTTGCGATTAAAATTTATTTCAACACAAGAATGATCCTTTGTTAGTCAAAAAAGGATTTTGATTTTATGAGAACGCATTGATCCTGGCCATGTAGTATCCAATTTTAAGCCATATAATACAAAAATATATGTGAACTAAGTCCTTATAGCATCCAC
This sequence comes from Phyto melanocephala, assembly GCA_941918925.1. Classification (NCBI taxonomy): domain Eukaryota; kingdom Metazoa; phylum Arthropoda; class Insecta; order Diptera; family Rhinophoridae; genus Phyto; species Phyto melanocephala. The sequence goes on along the minus strand of OW799234.1, from coordinate 131,425,547 downwards.
TAAGGTGGCTGTAAATGGCACACCGCAAGGTGGCGTACTTTCTACACTACTATGGAACATCAAAATTAACATCCTGCTAAGGGCCATGGAGAATATATCCTGCATGACTGTTGCTTATGCGGATGATGTGGCTTGCTCTCGGAGCTCTTGGAATCTGCGCTAACGTCAATATTTTGATGATGCCAGGGATGTGGGTTGGGAGTCAATCCTGCCTCCTTCATAAGGAGGTACAAAGTTCCAACCTTTGCTACACCTAGGATAGATGGAGTGGCACTAGCGTTATCCGATAATGCCAAATATTGTATTGAATAGCAAACTAAACTGGAACCTGAACACAAAGTCTAGGTCCATTAAGGCGGTAACTGTATTATTCTGCTGCAAGAGAGCAATTGGCCTTAATTGGAGTATTAACCCCAGGAACCTTTACTGGCTATACGGCTCTGTCGTCAGACCAATTCTTTATTACGGAGCGGCAGTCTGGTGGGTGGCGCTGGAGAAGAGAATCCCCCAGGACAGATTCGAACGTATTATGAGAATGGCTGCGATTTTGATAACAGATGCTCTAAGGCACTGTTCACTATTTTGAACTGGTTACCACCAGACATCCTGGCTAAGCGGACACCGCACTGAGGCTGAATGCCACAAGGGCATGGAAGCATGTAAATTATGGACATGCAAGAATTTTAAGTATGATCAATATTGTTTCTCCTATTGATTACAAGGTACCTGAACCAACATTCGATCCGGGTTTCGTGACAAATATACCGAATAGATCTGAATACGATAATGGCCTCCGATCTCCGGATATATACTGATGGTTTGAAATCACATGCTGGAACTGGATGTGGTATTTTTTCGATACAGCTGGGTTTGGAATTGTCCCTGAGGCTAGTACCACCTTAGATTCGGTTGAATCCAGTTGTGCTTTGGGTATTTCCTTATCGAAGGGTAAGCAGCTGATCTCGCATCGATTATACTTGGATGCCAAGGAAATATGGGTGAGAGAACCCACTTGCTTAGAAACCAGAAAGATCTGGCCGACATGGATGCGCATAGGACGCAATATGCGGTGAATATGTCCCGAATCCACCTTAGGAACCTCATAGCGGTCATTACTGGACACTGGCCTATAGGTACACATGCAAAAACGCTGAACATTCCTTACAACAGGAAGAGGAGGAGACAACTGAACATCTTCTCTGTAATTGTCCTGCATTCGGGGACCTGAGATACTAGATTCAAAGTCAGCGAATACTTGAAAGTAAAACTTGTCTTTCCGCAGTTGATCTGGAAAAGATCCACACCTTTATAAACAGGACAGGATAGCTGAGGAATGGCCGCCAGAGGACATATACGAACGGGCGTTGGTGCCTACGGTATCACAACGGGACCCTCGGAGGACCCAAGTGAGATATATCCCGAATTTAACCTAACCTATAGCATCCCCTCTATACGATATCATAAAATCTTGAACCTATTCTGCTTAGGCATTCTCGAAGACATGCGACTTAACTACGTTTTATAAAAGTCACAATAATAGTCTTAGAGAACTAAAACCAGAAGGAGAAAGAGATTTATATTTTTGCCATCACCAAAAGCATATACTTTTATCTTCTAGCTGATTATGAGCTGCTCCGATTCTATAATCAAAATTTTATACATTCTTTATTAAGGCTAAAATGTTTTAAACCAACTGAAACTGTGAAATATTTATTGTAGAATAAAATTAGAAAAAATAAGTTCGACATGATGAAGACAAATTTTTTAAAAAAAAAGTTGGTAATGCTGATAAATTGTATATAACAAAACTGTAAGCGGATACCTTACGTTTCAATTAAATATGAAATAAAATATCCATCAAATTAGAATTTGTTGAAATAATTTTTTTCTGGAATTGTAGTTGCAATTAATGTATTGTTTCTCTTGCAGTCTGACAGGGGGTGCTGTCTTGCAGAAACCACACGTCGTCCATGTGAGTCAAAAATTCGACAACTTTGTGTTTTCACAAAGCCATTTAGATTTTGACTACACTTTGCCCCATTATCAATTGGACAAATTACCGATGCTTTTCGTGGTCTGCTGATTAGAGCTCCAGAATAAGCTGAATTTTATACGCTTGAAGGTGGAGGGGGCTTTGGTCAAAACTCGCTGAGTAATTCTTTGTGAAATTAGAAGCTGCTAAGAACGATGCCAAATTGATGTTTTCGTCGACACTCTCGTTTACTACAGCAGAGTTTTCAAGATACCGACCAGTACGTTAAGGTACAGGAATCTTATTGTCCATAACAGACCCAGTGTTTTTAATTATTTGACCACTCTTCGGATGGTTGATTCGTTAGGTGCACTTCTCGACTGAAAATTCTTCAAATTTTGCAATTCTTTTGCTATTTGGATTTTCAGAGCCAAAAAAAGATTCGTAACATGTGGCAATGCCAAAAATGTTCAACAAGCCAGTCATAATTCCAGTCATGGAATTAGCTGCTATTAGTGTGATACCTGCCAAAATGCCCGAAAAATTATTCCAAAATTGGAGCTTAAGGATGGATCATGAAATAATCTTTAAACTATAAATGGCAGGCATTCATTTATCGTCCTATATATACATGTTTTATTTACTTTTGCATTTTTGTTCTATTTTCAAAGTTCAAACGTTTAAAAATTCACCCGATATGTACGTACATTAAACCGTACGCTTCTGTTTTATTTTTGTATCGAGAGTATAAAACAAAGTTCTAAGTCCAAGAATAAAATTTTGAAGTTTTGCCGAAATCGTGCTTAAAAATTCTGACACCGCTATGGCCTAGTTTAGGTACGGATTACTTGATTTGTTTTTTGAGTGTACGTTCGACAAAACAATTTTTGATGCTCCTATATTTCCTTTACGGTGTTACAATTTAATGTGTACATTTAATGTATGAAATTAACAGTTAAAACTTATTACTTAATTCGAATATTAAATTGTTTCAATCAATTCAAATTGAGAAAATTTAAAATCATCAGCTTTTTAACAATATACCAATTATTTTATTTGTGTTTTTTTATTGTTTTACGTAGTATTTAACAATTAATCACTTTTTTGAAATCATAAAACATCTCGTAAATCCTTAACAATTCTCCCAGTACAAAAAAAAACGAAACAAATTAGAGCGCTATATTCGCCCGTGCCGAATCTTGTATACCCTTCACAACGTGTAGTCATGCAATAACAGTAGTTTGTGTCACCATTCATCCCATATGAAATACGTACATACATATAAAAAAACATACATATATAAAAACATCCCATTGTAAAATTATAAATTCACGTATGTGTGTTAAAAAAACGAAAAAAAAAATTTTTAAAAAAAAATTTAAAAAAAAATTTATTATATATATAATATATATAAAACAAAAAAAAAAAATAAAAAAAAAAAATTAAAAAATAAATAAAAACAAGTAACAGTGCTATATTCGGCTGTGCCGAATCTTATATACCCTTCACAACGTGTAGTCATGCAATAACAATTGTTTGTATCACCATTCATCCCATATAAAATACGTGCATACGTACACGTTAGAATAAATGTGGCATCGAATCTCAGCTGAGCCAAAAAAAAATTATTTTATTTTATTTAATATATTATTTATATTTTATTATTTTTTTTATATTTTTTTTAAATTTTTTTAAAAAATTTTTTTAGAAAAATTTTTAAAATTTTTTTTTAAATTTTTTTTAAAATTTTTTTAAAATTTTTTTTTTGTATGTATGTTGTTGTTGTAATTGTGAAAAAAAACGAGGTGGTCGTGGTTTTTTGCTCATATCTCAGAAAGTTATGGGACGATTCTGCTGAATTTCAATAGCAATTCATTCCTGGATATTTCCAAGAGATTGATACCATATACAGATCTGAGGAACATATAGTTGCTTCTAAAAGTTGATTTCAACCAACACACGGACAGACGGGCAGACGGACAGACGGACAGACGGTCAGGGCTTAATCGACTCCTCTATTCATAAGCTTTCAGAAAATATATACTTTATGGGGTCGGAAATGAAAATTGTAGAAATTACAAACGGAATGACAAAGCTATATATACCCTTGTGCACCACAGGTGAAGGGTATAAAAATTTAAAAAAAAAATAATAATAAAAATATAAATAATATATTAAATAAAAAATAAAAAAAAATAAAAAAAAAAATAAAAAAAAATGAAAAAAAAATTGTTTGCCTCAGCTGGGATTCGATGCCACGTTTTTTCTAACCAGTATACACGTTTGTATGTATGTATGTTGTTGTAATGTTGTTTTTGTGAAAAAAAAATCGAGGTGGTCGTGGGTTTTTGCTCATATCTCAGTTGTTTATGTACCGATGTTTCTGATTTTCAATACCGATCTACTCCCGAATATTTCTGATATTTTAATACCTTACCCGGGTCCAATCTATGTCGGGGGGCTTCAAAAAGTTGATTTCAACATACACACGGACAGACGTACAGACGGACAGACTGACAGAGCACAATCGACTCCCCTATTCATAAGCTTTCAGAAAATATATACTTTATGGGGTCGGAAATGAAAATTGTAGAAATTTCACACGGAATGACAAACCTATATATACCCTTTTTCACTGTGTGAAGGGTATAAAAACACAACGTAAGTAAGTGACTACTATGTGTACTTAAACTAAGACTGTGTTTTTCCACAATTTGTATTTATCATTTTTAGTATTTATTTTTCCTTTTTACGGAATTAGTCAGAAAATCGTGTTTTTATAAAAAACAATTTCTTTATTTAGCTTCTTTTTTTTTGATTTATAAACTGATAAAAATAATAGTGGCTATAATTTACAACAGAAGATGAATAAATATTTTTCACTTTTTATATCAAGGTACGTTATTTATAAAACAAAAAGCACAGTTACAATTAGAAGTTTGAAAAATACTTGCAAAAAATATGACACATTTTTTATAATTTTTTAAAAAATTACAGTTTTATGTTTTATGAAATTTTTCAAAAGAGAATTGATGATTTTCTTTAAAATTCGTTTAATTAAAATAAAACAAAATTCCACCCATTTAACATAAGTATTGTAATACCACCTTAACAATTGTCGTAACCAAAATTAGCTATTATTTAAAGCTATAGGAAAGTTTAAAAAAAACACATAAAATTCAGAAAAATGCATTAAAACTTTATTTGAATCGATAGTACGGTCCATATAATTTAATGTTTGAAGATTATTTTATGCAAATGTTGACCGTGACTGCGCCTCAAATGGTCCATCCGTTTAGTCCAACATTTCGGCCGGTATCTCATGAATAAATGCTTCAATGTTGACTTCCAATGCGTCAATTGAAGCAGGCATGTGTGTATAGACATGAGCTTTAACATAGCCCCACAAAGAATAGTCTAAAGGCGTTAAATCGCACGATCTAGGCGGCCAATTGACCGGTCCCAAACGTGAAATAAAATGTTCACCGAACTCGCCTCTCAATAAGTCTATTGTTAAGCGTGCTGTGTGGCATGTGGCACCGTCTTGTTGAAACCACATGTCATGCAAGTCAAACTCTTGCATTTTGGGCAAAAAAAAAGTTGGATATCATCTCACGGTAGCGCTCACCATTCACAGTTACGTTACGATTCGCATCATCTTTGAGGAAGTACGGTCCAATGATGCCACCAGCCCATAAACCGCACCAAACTGTGACTTTTTCTGGATGCATTGATTGGTAGCTCTTGAAATGCTTCTGGCTGATCTTCACTCCAAAATCGACAATTCTGCTTATTAACGTACCCATTGAGCCAAAAATGAGCTTCGTCGCTGAACACAATTTTTCGATAAGAAGAGCGCGATGAACTTTCTTAACACAGCGCGCATATTGCAAGCGTTGTTCGTTTGTAAGACGATTCATGGTTAAATTATAGACCAAACTGAAGATGTTTGACAGTGAAACAAAACACGAAACGTGCGTCAGCTGTTTAAACCAGTGTTGCCAAAAAGATAATAGCTAAAAAACCACCCTTTATATCTTTTTAAAAAGTCTTCCGTTAAGAATGTATTTGATTAGTGTAAAATTTTTTGTTTGTTAAAATATTTGAATAAATAAAAACAAAATATTGTCTAATTTTATCCGAACTTTATATTAATATTTTGTTGTTTTTGTTGAAATACAAATTATTTAATTTGTATGTTAACCCTGATGAAGCTACTTATTGTTTGGTAGCGAAATATTGTTGTTAAGAAATAACATTTTTGTAAACGAAAAAAGGACAAAAAAAATTTCTGAAATTATGTTTCTTAACATAAAAAAAGCCGGCAAAATAACACGTGCAATGCCTTAGTTTTAATGGGCAATAGCGTATGTGTTAAGATGAAATTGTAGGACAAACAAAAAACTATGATTTAAATATACGTAAACTTAGGTCATACAAATTTATTTTAAAAATTTCAGACAATTGTCCTTTAACAATTTTATCCTAGTTAGGACCAAATTAAAAATGTGAGTGATATATTCGGCCGTGATGAATCTTATACCATCATGATAATGACTACATTGTAGCGTAGCCTAGATTTCAGATTTAATTTTATACCCCATTTTGCTTTATTAGTTTCGACGTCATTTTTGATTTTTGTATTCTAGTAGTCAAGCCCAAGGCATGTTCATACAGGTATATGCAACGGCGTATTGATACAACAAAGCAACTTTTTAGGGGATGTTTTCATTCAAGCCCAATTTGCATATCAGGGATGGAAAAGTTGTTTAATTTAATAAAAGTGGATAAAAAAAATAAACATATTTTTGAAACACATTATAAATGGCATAAATTCAGCAGATTTATTATCAAAACAGTGCACTTAAGTTAGTTGTCTAATTCCGAAACCAACATCTCATATTCCATTCCTCCATTATTTATTTATTTATTTTGTATCTCCATACAACAAGACTTAAAGTCTTATAATAATAGTATAGTATGAGTAAATTGAACAAGATAAGTTATTACAATATGATTATTAAAAAAAATAAGAAAACATTTTCTTCTTTGGCTGGGCTGATAACTTCATCTCTATGAATTCGCCTTGGTCTAGCCCCTTTTTTTTTGATACCGACATTGATGGGGTTGAGAAAAAAATTTTACGCAACTTTATTTTGATGCGCCATGTTGGATTAAAACTTTTTCATAAAGGGTCTGCCATCTAACGTTTTTTTTTTTCAACTAGTGCTTATTTCGTGAATAGTAACACTTAGCTCATGTCTGATTTGACAGATAATTAGTTTTATACTTCCGCTGAACGAATATGGTTGTGTATACGCTTGAACAACGCCGGGAAATATTGCGACATTACTTTGGCCGATTTTGTCAAAAAAAATCATTTTTTCAGATGAAGCTCATTTTGATCTTGGCGGGTATGTAAACAAGCAAAATTGTCGCATTTGGAGCACAAAAAACCCGCACGCATACATTGAAAAGCCGACACATCCAAAACGAGTCACTGTTTGGTGCGGATTTTGGTCCAGAGGCATAATTGGGCCATTTTTCTTCGAAAATGAGCAAGGAGTGGCCGTAGTCAATGGCGAATGAACGAATTTTTGTTCACAAAAATTGAAGAGAAGTATATGGGAACATTTGGTTTCAACAGGACGGTGCTATGTGCCACACAGCCGAAACTACACTTTTTTTATAGCATTTTCAAAAAAAAAAAGTTATTTGGCGGACCCTTTATTTTACTATACATATTCTAATGGTCAAGCCCTTTCATTTGATAACCTAGTGATGGGATTAAGAAACAAATTTATTTGAAAAGCCATCTTGAAGATTTTACTCTTTTTCATAGTGCCATGTATTCCACTGGTCAAGCCATTTAGTTTGATACCAATATTGTTGTCTAGAAGCTGAAAATTTTTAAAATTTAAAACTTTTAATAAAATTGAAAACTTCCGTTTGTACATTCCAAGAAAACACCGAAACGCTTATAACTTGGTACGGATATTTATCTCAGTTGGTTACAAAGGTGAAAAAAATAAATTTTCGTTTGTAGATTTAAGGAAAAACACGGAAATAGTTGTATTTATGTGACTATATCTCAGTTGTTTTCCAACCGACTTTTTCATTTTTTCTCAGCCATAATTTTCGGGACCACGGCTTATATTTTAGTGTCTTTAGCATGTCCAAAAATTAATTAGGAGCTTTAGTAAATTTTAAAAATATACATATTTAATTTTTAAAAATATTTTTGCCTATAACTTTGCAGATTAGTGAAAAATTTGTGCAACATTTTTGGTAGTGTGTCTATATATTATCCTAAGACTGAACTTGTTTGTTATGAAAAAAATGTGAGAAAAAACAGAAGCAGTCGTGTTTATTTGCTCATATCTCAGAAAGTAATTGGACGGTTGTACTGCATATTTTCAAAAGATTGATATCACATTCAGATCTGTGCAACATGTGGGGGCTTCTAAAAGATTTTAACCAACACACGGATAGACGGACATTACTTAATCGATTCCCCTAGTCATAAGCTATATGCATATAACAATAGAATCATAGGTGAAGGGAATAAAAACGTTTATTTGAAATTTAAAAAAAAAACGCCAAACTAAATTTAAATTGAGTTTGGTATGTATTTTATTTAAAATTTTTTCACACAAAATTTTCTTAAAATGAATTTTAAATACATTTTGTTTTTATCAATAAAAGTCGAAGATTTTGGAGGAAAACAAAACAAACAAAAAATTAATCAAATTTAGCTCAATAAATAATAAAAAAAACATGTGCGCTTGTGGCATGAGGGTACAAATACCTTCTAAGAATATTGATTTATATTAATATGAGCTGCAAAAGCCACGTTCTTTTACTCTTCTACTTTGTATATATTTTTCTAAATTTCTCAAAATTTGTCTATAAAACCTTTTAAAAATGTGTCTCACGTTTTAAGTATTGTGATAATTTAATTAAAAAGTCAAACCAAATGTATTGAGGAAGATTTTTAAATAATGAAAAAAACATGTATTGAAAACCAAAATATTTTTATTTTATTTTAATATTTGCTCTGTGTGTGTATGGATATCAAATTTGTATAAAATATTAAATTTAATTTTTTAATCTAAAAAAATTAAGTTTCAACTATTTGTATACCCTTCACACAAAAGTGGAAAAAGGTATAAATAGGTTTGTCATTCCGTGTGAAATTTCTACAATTTTCATTTCCGAATAGGAATAGGAGAGTCGATTAAGCATTGTCAGTTGTCCGTGTGTTTGTTGAAATCAGCATCCCAGCTGTGCCAAAAAAAAATTATTTTTTTTAAACATACATACATACATACACACATACATAAACTCAATTTATAATTTTGCAATGGTATGTTTTTATATATGAGTAGGTGAGATGCAAAACTCGTTCGTTACAAAATTAAAAAAAAACTCTTTTCGCTTCAAACTTTAATTCATTATTCTTTTATATTTCCTCAATTTTCGATTTTTCAAATGTCAAATATTTAACTAAGAATGTCATGTTATTTTAGGGTCAAAAACGATACCCTAAATTGCTGCATTTCGCCAGCAGCACCTTGATTATGTGCGCTTCTAAAATTTTTTTTAAAATGTAACCAACGAGTTTTGCATCTCACCTACTCATATGTATGTATGTATGTTTTTTATATGTATTTACGTATTTCATATTAATGAAATGAATGGTGATACAAATTATTGTTATTGCATGACTACTTACAAGTTGTGAAGGGTATATAAGATTCGGCACGGCCAACTATAGCACTGTTACTTGTTTTTAACAAAAACTATATATAATTTTCTTTTATAATCTAGCGAAAACACACACAACGTCACACAGGTAAATTTTATTTATTTTTTTTTTATTTTGTATTAATTTTAATCATTAAATAAAAATTCACTTATTTTCTTGGTTTTTACCAAAGTGTGTAGTTTTTTATAATTAATTTTTACTAAATATTTTTCGGAAATTTTGTGTTATATAGTTGAAAATTGATTGAATACTTTTATTCTTTAGAAATTCTATTACGCCTTGTAGTAAATTTATAATTATACTGGAAAGTCTTTCGAATACAGAAAAAATCTATGGGCGTTTGTTTATTTTAAATTTTTTGTTTTTTAAAAATATTTTGTTGTGCTTTTTTCGATTTTATTTTGTTTATAAATATTTTGCGTATGCTTTTTGTTGTCTTTTTATTTTTGGTTATTTTTTAAATTTATTTTAAATCTACGTACAATTTCAGTGACGTCAATTGTAAAAAGAATTTTTACATTTAATTAACTAAAACATTAAATATTTTTGTTGTAGAATAAGGATTATTCTTTGAGTGTAAAATGCCGGGACCGCTAATAGCGTCCATTCAAAAGTGATGTCCGCTTAAGGAAAGTGTCCGTAATGAGTGTTTCGACTTTATTCACATCACCGGTTTTACTCTTGCGAAATTGTGTAAATTTACTCTTGTTGAAGTGAGCATAATTTTTAACGACAATATGATTAATATTCAGAAAATAGAGCCGATAGGCTAATAACAGCGGATTTTGATTTGTCTTTTGGTACTTTAATAGCCGACAAATTGTGTTCTGAGTGTCTCAATATTTACGCACAAGGTCTGGGGAACTGCAAAAGCTAATGCTGAAGTATTTTGCTGTTATGTTAAAAAAGAAAAATTTGAATTTTCGCAATTTTGCAAGACTAAAACCGGTGGCCGGTGAATATTTTTAATAATCAATTTAACTGTCACAAACTCAAAATAAGCGAATTTAATTTACAGGTGGTGGTATAAGCACGCTAAGAACAAATTACGGATTCGAAATTGAAATAGAGATTCTAATACAAACTATAAGTTTCGATCACCTTCAAAAGTTTTAAATACTTATTATTAATACTAAAAGCGAACCTGAACGTTCGAGTAAAATTTCAATCGTTATCGAATACCGTAATTTGGACCCACTTTAGATCCACTTTTTTTTTGCCTAAATGTTGACTGGACTGTCAAGAGATGTTTATGTTTGCATAGTAAGCTTTTTCCGACGCGAGTTTTCTGAAAAAAAAAACACAAAGAAAAACCACGTTGTTTATGACACATTGGCAACTAAAGAAAAAATTTGTTTTTTTTTACCCTTAACAGAGAGTGATAGGTTGATCATTCCGTGTGAAATTTATACAATATTCATTTCCAACCAAATAAAGTACATATTTTCTAAAAGCCTATGAATAAAGGAGTCGATTGAGTATTGTCCGTCTGTCCGTGTGTATGTTGCACTCATTTTTGTAAGCCCCCCGACATGATCAAGACCATGTGTAATATTAAAATAAGTACATTGAAAATCAGCATTATCGCCTTATAAATTTCTGAGATATAAGCAAATAAACACGACCACCTCTGTTATTCCCTTATTTCTACGCTCGTGACTATTTTAAGATATGAATTCCTTTAGAGACATTCGAACAATTCGTTTACTAACCAGCAAAGTTATAGGCAAAAATTATATGAAAAATAATTTTTTTTAAATATATTAAATTTTTCAAACCCTTAAATAGTTATTGGACACGTTATAGATAGCAGTTTATAAGCGGTGGTCTCAGAAATTATTTCTATAAAAAACTAATAAATTGTTTTGAAACTAACTGAGATATAAGCACCAAGGTACAACTGCTTCGGTGTTTTTCCTAAAATTTACAAACGAAAATCAAGTTTCTATACCACCGAGATAGCCAATAGCGCTTGAGTATTAAAATATAGTTAGCTATGAAAAGAGAAAAATACAAGATGGCGTCCTGGATTTTATGGCGAATATATAAGTCATACATAGTAGTTACGGCTTTGTCCTCTTAAAAACCCCACAATATTGATATCAAATGTAAGGCCTTGACCAAATAAATAAATAAAATAAAGTAAACTATAAAAAAGTGCCAAATCCACGATAGCGTCTAAAACAATATGGTGGATTTTTTTTAATCCCCTCAATATGGCTATCGAATGAAAGGGCTTCAATATTAGAATACAGTTAACTATGTATAAAATCAAAGATGACAGCGGAAATAATAAAGAATATGTCGTATAAAATCTACAATAAGCTATACTGTGGTCATTATACCTATGTACATGATGGTAAAGGGTATTTTCAGATTCGGCATGGCCGAATATAGCACTCCTACTTGTTTAATGTTGTATTTGTTGTAGAATTCCCACCACCTAAAATTTTAATTTGCCTTGGTCAGCAAGTTATCAGGTATTTTAAGACATGTGGCTTGGAGCTAAAAGGGCCAATGTCAAAATATTTACTTTTGAGAAAATTTGAATTGAACTTTATCTTTTACATATGCTTTCATAGTGACATTAGCCAGCTTTTTATCTATGAAGCTGTTCTGGGTTAAGTATGATTTTAGATGTTTTACCATAATAAAAAAAGAGCAAGAAAACAAATCTAATGCAATGATTAACTCAAAAGAGCAAAAAAGTGACATTGGCCCTTTCAGCTCCAAGCCACAGAAATAATCTTTTATATTTCAACATCTTAAACAGGCATTTCTAACAAAATTATTTAAATACTATATATACAATGCATTATTCATTCATTATCTGTCGTTTTGTTGTATTGCTATGTTGTAATATTTAAATTAATTAACTACTATTACATATTGTTATTGTAAAACAATATCAATAAATATGTATGTATGTATGTATGTATGTCTGTACGTAGTCAGTCGTACTATGTAGTTATTTTTATTTCATTTTTAATTTATAAATATATTTTGTAATAAGAAATAACAATCATTATGACGCTGATCATCATAACGACACAACAAAAAAAAACAATAAATATTGAATAAATTACAAAAAGATTATTGACCGGCAAATAGCAAAAACATAAACAAATAAATAAAAACTACTATTATAACAAACGTTATACTCGTAATTGTCAAATAATTTGCTTGACTGACTAAAAACGTCTGTCATTACAAAAAAAAATTATAATTGAAGATGAAAAAAAACAACAAATTATGAAATTACCCACAAAATATTTGCAACTTTGCCGCCACAATAAAAATCAACAATCGATAATTCAAATACAACTATACTTGTACTGGTGAATACGTCAGTACTATAACTAGAAGCAGCTTTAGAACAATACAATGCTACGGAAGATGCACTTGATGCATTTCTTCTAGAATGTTTTTTTTATACCCTTCACACAAAAAGATGGTGGGGGTATATTTGCTTTGTCATTTCGTTTGTAACACAACGAAATATCGATTTTAGACCCCATAAAGTATATATATTCTGAATGACGATCTAGCTATGTCCGTCCGTCTGTCCTTCTGTTGAAAGCACGATAGAGGTCGGACCAAAAAAACTAGGGAGCTCAAATTTCGCCAGAATATTTCTTATACACAAGGTTTGCTTGGTATTGAAAATAAGCTTAATTGGAATATTAGGAAGAGAGTTATAGCCCGTAATGCAAGAGTAGGTCGAAAACCGTGTCCTTCCAACATCGAATAAAATGCAATTGTGTCCAAACACATTAATCTAGACTCATGAAACTTTGAATATATTTTTCCCTCAAAAGTGCTTAAATCTATCGATTAGTAAAGGAGTTATAGGTCAAAGTGTACGAAAATTTATACCGCACAGTGTATTTTTCGGTATATTTAAAATTTAAAACGCAATAAAACTGACAAAATTAGATGTACGATTCTGAAATTTTGCAGCCATCCATTTTTGGTGATAGGCTTTGTACTAACGGAAAGTAAATGTGACATGCCCACTTTTACGCCCACCTCCCATATAACGCTTTACCTTAAATTCATATAATTTCTTTATGAATAAAGATTTTGGAATAATAAAGGACTATATTGAAATATCTAAGTTGTATTCATTAGCAGAAAAAACTTCGACACGCCTACTATAACGCCCACTTCTCACGTTATCTACTGGTAATGAAATTTAAAAGCTCATAAAACCGACATTATTAGAGGTATGATGATTAAATTTGCTACAGATATCCTTCTAATCAATGTTATTGTTATGCCAAAAAATTTAAGTGACACGCCCACTTTAACGCCTACATCCCATACTATGAATAAAGATTTTGGAAGAATAAAGGACTCTATATTCAAATATCACAGTTTTATTTATTGGCAGAAATTATGTTGATACGTCTACTTTAACGCCCACTTTCATTTAAAAAGACTAAATTTACGAAAACATTTTGCTAGCATATCGAATACATATTTTCGTTTAAAAAGATTTTTCCATAGCAATTACTGATAATAACAAAAAAAAATTTATGCTATAAAAGTATACAAAATTTGTGGTGGGTATAAAAGATTCGGCATAGCCGAATATAGTGCTCTTACTTGTTTATATTAAATAATTAAGTTATTTGATTGTTTGTTTTTAAGACTTAAACAGAAATATAAAATTAAAGAATAATATAAACAAGAAACATGTTGGTTTTTTATATGAAAAATAAGTTGTGGTAGCTCCATGATATCAGACTTTAAAAGTATGCCTTCTGTGACTGTTTTTTTTTTTTTGCATACCCTTCACAGTGAGTGTAATAAAAATGCGAATAATCGATCACCCTAGTGTCTACCTAAATTCTCAACATAGATTTTTTAATCAAACAGTTGATCGTCTGTGATCTGCATTCCGAGTGAATTAAAAGCATTTGAATTTACCATTGCTTTGTTATTGTTTATAACAACAATGTTATGACAATTACGAATGATTTGATTTCACACGGATTGCAAAACATGGACGAACATAAATTTAGAGTTTTTTTGCATTTTTATAAATTGGTCCAAAATGAATTGGTTGAAGAAAGGGAATTATTTTAATTAGATAAAATCCATCTTAAATTCCAAACTTAAACTAAAGGATGAAAAACAAAAATTTTTTACCGAATTATACACCACTAGCATTTAACCCTCTACTTCGTTAGCGCAGTTCTTACTATTTATTGAATACTCAAGTTATATTTATAATTATTAAATATTTTTGGTTCAATTTATGAAAATTTGTATCTCTGATTCAATTTACTTAGAAATATAAAAAATAGAGTAAGGATATATCGGGCATATATTTCCTAACTAAAAGCAAGATCAATGCTACTGAGTTTCAAAAATTAAGATTCATATTTTGCGAAAATTACCCTAAAAATAATAAAAGTAACATTTTTTCCTTCAATAAAACTTCCACTTGGTTTATTATTACCTTTATTTAGAATTCTATGTATACAAAATATATAAAAAGAGAAAAAGTAATTTTGGTAGTCCATAATATTAGGATTTAGACCTCGGATCAAAAAACACAAATTTTAAGAATCTATGTTTACAAACGTAAAAATACAAAGAGTGCAATAAAAATGCGAAAAGGCTTTTTTGTGTCTCCAATATAATTTTAATTTTCAAATTGAATCAACCATCCTTTATTTCACTATTTTAGCTTTATAAACGTAGGAAATACAAAAATTCCCATTAAAATGCAGAAAACTACCCTTTTGATCGCCCATAACATTTTTAGTCACACCTTGTATCAATTGTCACTAATTTCAAAATTCTAGCTTCGAAAACGTTGAAAATACAAAAAAGTACCATACAAATTCAAAAAAGTACCTTTTTGGTCGCCCATAACATTTTTAGTCTCACCTGGAATCAATAGTCCTTGATTGTACAATCCTACCTTCATAAACGTAGAAAATACAAAAAGTACCACAGAAATTCAAAAAAGTACCTTTTTAGTCGACCATAACATTTTCAGTCTCACTTTGTATCAATAGCCACTAATTTTAAAATTCTAGCTTCGCAAACGTTGAAAATACAAAAAGTACCATAAAAATTCAAAAAAGTACCTTTTTGGTCGCCCATAAATTTTTTAGTCTTACCTTGTATCAATAGTCCTTTATTTTACAATTCTACCTCTATAAACGTAGAAAATACAAAAAGTGCCATAGAAAAGCGAAAAAGTACATTTTTGGTCAAAGTTCCAAATTCCAAGTTTAAAATGTTCAAATATCTATGAAACAAAATATTTTAATAGACATGATTTAAAGTTAGTAAATCTACTCTTTTTTGCATAAAAGTAATTATGTTCTAAAAAATACCAAACTCTTTCCGATTTTTCCCCTTTCTACCCTGTTATGAATGTGTTTCAATTTTTAAGAAATTACATAATTTTTTATGTCTAGTGAAATCTCAATTAAAAATTTTGTGAAAATTGGCCGTCTAATTAGGAATTACATACATTTTCCGGAATTTTCCCCTTTTTGGTACCTTTTTTTTCCCAAAAAAGTTTCCAAAAATTTCACCTTAATAGTTGTCCATATTCTATTAGGAAATAATAATTGTCAAATTTTGTCCCATTGAATAATATAAGAAAAGTTTATTTTAAAAAAAGTACCAAAAAAAGGGACAATTTTTACCCCTTATACATATGAATTTGACAAAAGTGCCGAATTCTTATTGATATTTTTTCGCGGATTACTTAATACAGTATAAATTTTTTCCTAGCTTTATGCGTTTGGAAGTTACATAGGGTACCAAAAAAGTACCAAATTATAGTTTTTACCCATTTTTTCCCCTTAGGGGTTGAAAATTCCAAAAAAGGCCAGACACCTGTCAGCTTATTTTTTTGTGCAAATTACAATACTTTTTCAATTTAATTTGTATCATTTTTAGTTTAGCCGATATAAGATTACCGATTTTACCCGTTTTTACCCTTTTTACCCCCTTAAAGTACGAATTTCTTAGTGGAGCTATACATTGAAAGAGGAACCGATTGTCCAAATTTCATGTCTCTAGCTCTTTGCGTTTGGGCTGTGCGATGATGAATCAGTCAGTCAGTCGCATTACTCTTTTATATATATAGATAAACATTTTTTCATATTTATTATCTCTTTAACAACACTGCTTGAACTAAGCACATAAAAAATGTCGTCATTGTAATTAAAATATTTAATTTATATCATAAATCATTTCGCTGTAATAATATAGCGGACAAAGATGAGATGGATAAGAAGTCGACATTTTTCTTAAAACATTAGCATAAAAAGACTTTAAAATAAATACCTTTTAAAGTGAAACTTTTAAACAAAAAAAAAACTTTAAACTATTTTTAAGCAAAAATCCTTAAATTAAATCAAAAAACTCAAAAAGCTTAAATTTCATTGCCGTATTCTTAGAAATTATTTCAGGTTTTATAAAGGCTTATTTGACAGATGTTATAGAGAAATTTGTCGAATAAGCCTTTGATAAATAAATAAAATTGTTATATGAATACGGAAATAAATCTATGTATTAATATTTTTAATTCTATTCTAAGGTGATAAGTATTTTATTTTCATTCTTCTAAAGTCAAATATTATGAAAACTATTAATAGAAGCAATAAATGGTGTTTATTTGTAGAACTAAAAATTGATACATCAAATTTAATAAGAAAAATGAAAATAATGAATAATTAATTATTAAACAAAATTAAATTAATTGTATTTTGTGCGTTGAGTCTGTTTAGTGATGTACAATCAGAACAAATTAAAAAAATTCGTTATTTGAATACCCATTTCTGTCCTAAAAAACAAGTCTTGTTTGCACCTTTTTAATTAATCATATTTTTTTTTACTAAATCAGAAAAAATATAAGCTATAAAATAAATGTATTCACAGATGACTGTGGTATTGCCAGTATAAAAATTACACTTTAAACATATTGTTACTGATTTTAATTTAAATACAGTGTAACCTCGGTTACCGCAACCCCTCGATTATCGCAACAACCAAATTCTTAACATTGAAGACTCTGAAAGCGCAACTTTTTAAAAAACGAGACCTCAGTTAACTCAACTTGTAACAAAATTTGTTAAACTAACAATAAAGCAAAAGTGAAATTCTGAAGAAACTTGAAAGTGTCATACCTGTGGAAACGATTTGCAATGAATATAAAGTTCGCAAATCAAACAGTATGTAGAACTATAAAAATGAGAAAAAATTAAAGAAGTTTATGGCAAATGCTGAACCTGGTGCTGGTAAGCACTTTTTAATAAGAGCCTCCGAATATCACGAAATAGAAAAAGCTTTGTACAAGTAGTTACTTAAACATAGAAAGAGAAAGTTGTCAGTTTCTGCTGAAAATTTGAAGCAAAAAACACGCGAGTTGCATAACAAAAATCGCAAGTGACCCTGGAGGATTTATTGCAAGCAACGGCTGGTTTGCAAATCTTAAGAGTCGCTACGGTATACGGTTGCTTAAAATTTGTTGAGAAAAGCTCTCAAATAATGAAGCGGCTGTAAACCCATTTTTAGAGAGGTTCCAAGAGAGAATACGAGAGCTTGAATTAACACCGGAACAAATTTAAAATGCCAATGAGTCTGGTCCTTTTTATTAAATCATGCCGGACAAAATATTAGCTTACCATTGCTTTTTCAATAAAACTTTTTTTTACTTAAAAATAACCCTTTTAATCGAGAAAAAAAAGGCACACAAATTTGTGACTCGGTTTTCGCTACAACTCAGTTAATGAATTAACACAAAATTTCTATTGAAGTGAGGTTACACTGTAGCTTAATTTAAAATACAATTTTATTAGTTAAATTTACAGTAGTTTAAGTTACAGTATTTATACCCTTCACCTGTGGTGCACAAGGGTATATATAGCTTTGTCATTCCGTTTGTAATTTCTACAATTTTCATTTCCGACCACATAAAGTATATATTTTCTGAAAGCTTATGAATAGAGGAGTCGATTAAGCCCTGACCGTCTGTCCGTCTGTCCGTCTATCCGTCTGTCCGTCTGCCCGTCTGTCCGTGTGTTGGTTGAAATCAACTTTTAGAAGCAACTATATGTTCCTCAGATCTGTATATGGTATCAATCTCTTGGAAATATCCAGGAATGAATCGCTATTGAAATTCAGCACAATCGCCCCATAACTTTCTTAGATATGAGCAAAAAACCGCGACCACCTCGTTTTTTTTTCACAATTACAACAACAACATACATACATAGATACATGTAAAAAACATACCAAACAAAAAAAATTACAAAAAAAAAAATATTAAAAATAAGAAAAAAATAATAAAAAAAACTACAAAAAAAAAATTTTAAAAAAATTTAAAAAAAAATTTAAAAAAAATATAAAAAAAAATAATAAAATATAAATAATATATTAAATAAAATAAAATAAAATTTTTTTGGCTCAGCTGGGATTCGATGCCACATTTATTCTAACGTGTACGTATGCACGTATTTTATATGGGATGAATGGTGATACAAACAATTGTTATTGCATGACTACACGTTGTGAAGGGTATATAAGATTCGGCACGGCCGAATATAGCACTGTTACTTGTTTTATTTCTTGTAGTTTAGCTACATTTAACATTTCCTTTGGTTGGATGCTTGTCGAATATCATTTAAGTAATACACAACCGAAGTGTGTTATTATGTGCAGCATACTTTTAGGCACATTCGTTTTCCTGCCTTTAACTTAACATTAACATTAACATTACGTCTTAATTTAAATGAAACGGCCTCTTAATAATTTACCAGAATATATTAGTATATACATGCAAGAACTTTATGGAATAGTTTGAAATTTAGAATTAAAAAAAAACCGGTTGCTATTTTGAAAATTTAGAAAAAAAACGGTTAACCGGTTCGAATATATAAAATATAATATTTAAAGAAAAAATTAAAAAATATTGCAAAAAAAGATTATAATAAAAATTATATCTAAATATAAAATTTTTAAGGTTTATATACGTTTGGCTGCACAATAACGCAATAACTGACATGAATGCAGTTGACTTATTTGGTTTTTATTAGTTGAATTTAAGGACAACAGGTTATCTTTACAAGTGAAATAAATAAATACAATAAATTAATACAAAATACAAATACCCCTGATAGACACAGACATACAAATATAGGCATAAACTAGTTTGTTCGATGGTTTAATTAAAATTTAAGTTGACAGACACTCAATGTCATTAATTAAAATAAGTATCTGGAAAGAGATTATTCCTTTTTCCTAATTGTAACTACACTTTTTCCCTAAAAGTGATCGATCAGCTAAGTTTATGCTTAAATTACCTTTAACTTTTAACGTTAGGTTTATATCCTATAAAAAAATAATATTTAAGCTCAATATTTATTTTTTTTTTTTACATTTGTTTTTTAAACAACAAATAGATTTCTTACAATATTATGGAAGAATATTTAATAGTTTTTATTTTCTGATTTTTTGAAACTTTTCGCGTACTAAATATGTATACTATGGTACAATTTGTTACAAAGAAAATAAACTTTAAAAAATAAAAAACCGGCTTTTCGGATAAAAAAACCGGTGTATTCGATATTCGAAAAATTAACATTTAGAAAAAACCGAAAGCAGAAAGAGGAAAAACCGGGTTTTCCACCGGTTGTAAAACCGAGTCGATAACCCTAGTATCAAAGTGAGTTTGATAATAAAATTGCATAATGATAAGTGAAATAAGTAAAGTAGTGTAAAAGCAATATCTGAGAGTGTTAAAAAAACAAATATGTCTTATTTTTATAATAAATTTCAAGTATTTTTTTAAAGGAAATAAGCCAACCAACCAAAAACAATATGTAAGTTTCAAAATCAGGTCCATTGCTTGTTATCGAACATATATCTAGTTTTTTTTTGTTGTTATAACAACACTTTAACCTTAAAGTGACCGATACGATGTTTTTTAACGTAAAGTTTATAAATTAAAGTTACCATATGTTTTATACTATACTGTATGTAACAAGAAGTAAAAGTAGCCGGTATTTGCCCTATTACAATCATATATTCGACATGGTGAATTTCAAAAAAGTAAATATTTTTTATTTTATATAATTTTATTATATTTACCACTACCGTGAAATTTTCTTCCCGCGAAATATTTTCCCTTTCCCTGAAATACCCATCGTAAATAAATTCCCCCAAAAATCTTTACGTGAAAAAATCCCCTTATCGTGAATACTTTTACCTCCCGAAATTTTTTCACTTTCACCTTTGATGTGTTCACTTTATTTTTGCTGGAAGTATTTATTTCTGTGAACGTACATCAACATCAAATTGTCATCATTGTCATTCTCAGTTAATCAAAATTTGTCACATTTTTTGATGACAATTCTTCTGTATTTTCTGTTTCTTCTGTAAATGCGTTCTTTTTATTATGCTTAAGAACGTGGAAGACAATTAGCACGTACTTAGCCATTACAACAAACACCGTAATCATGCTTTCCCTTACTCACTGCTGCAAAGGGTAGAAGCAAGTAAGGAAGAATATGAAAGAATTTATAATTGAAATAAATTGTTTTCCTTTTTTACTTTTGAAAGTGCGAAAAGAAAAGTTTTTGTACAGCAAAAGGAACATACTTTCACAGAACGAGAATTGACTCTCAGAAGGCATACTTTTTTACGCTTTTGTATGAAAATAATTTCCATTTATGTTATACAGTTAGCGGATAAGGTCAACTTTGCTTACGAAATTAAAAAAAAAAATTGTTGTAAGTGCCTTAAGTGTTTATAAAAACTGAATAAAAAAACAATATATGTATATCTATAGGTATGAATGTTATTGCAGTATAAACTCTTTTAAAACTCTGTTTTATTTGAAATTGCATCATAAGACGCAATTGCCAACGAAGCGTTTAATTGAGTTTAAGAAAATTATTTCAACAAAACAAAAAAAAACAATATTTTCGTATTGTGTAAAGATTGATATTTTGATAAAATTGCTAAAAAAAAAAAAAAAACCGAACAATAAGTGTGTAACATCATAATACTTAAACTTGTAACAAAACATATGCATGTTCGTTAGTAGTTGTAATTTGATCGTGCTTATTACAAATCAATAATTGTAACAACGAAAAATACTAATAATAATGCCCAGCAAAAAAATGCTGCACTAGTTAAGAGTAAATGATATTGTTCATGTCATCAATAGTGTAACAGAATGCATTCCTCATGACTCCCTAAATGCAAAATAGTTAGTCATAAATGATGTGCTTCAAAATACTTAAAAATTTATTTATATTATCTTAAACAATTATTATTATTGTTAGTCTATTAAACATGGGTTTCTTTTCAACTAATATGCATGCGCTTCTTCTATACACTTATTAGAATGAAGTAAATTTTGTTAATATTGTTACGTTTATACATTTTATAAACGTTGGTTTATTTCCTTTAAATACACCGGGGATTCTTTTGTATTGCAAATTATAACACTTGAAATTTATTATAAAAATAAGAGTCCTTCATTTTTTTAAACACACTCAAATATTCTTTTACACTACTAAAGAAAATGTTAAATTTACATAAACTACTGCAAATAAAAGTACTGCAGCTTAAACTATTGTAAATTAAACTAACAAAACCTACATGTAAATCAAACTATAAGAATGTAAAACTGTAGCAATATATTTATATAAACACTTATTTTATATCACACGGTAATGTTAAAATCATGCATGTTTTATGTAAATAGAACCACTTCATCACCTCATTTACTATTTCTTTTGCATGTCTTTTATGCTGGGTAATAATAATTGTGATGATAATGACTACATTAATTTAACTAATTTGCTGATCAAAAAATTTTTTGTTTTAATTCAGAGACAAGATTTGCAAATTTATAATTTGCAGTCTTTTTTAAACAATTTTTTTTATCTTAAATTAAAAACACGTGTTTTTTGAAATACTTCTGATTTATTTATTGGATTAAAAAGGAAACATATATCGAGTAAGTATGGAATAAAACATCTGTTAAATGGCTCCCACGGCTCTGATAACAGGCAATTACTCTTTGCATGAAATCAATAAATGGATTTTTGCAATAAATGGATTTTTTCATGCGTGGTATGGCAAGTGACTCCGTTTTGATAAAACACATATCGTTCATATTCATGCTGTTCAGTTGAAGCCAAAAGAACTTCGTTATCATGTTTATGTGATGAATGCTGTTCTCAATTTCGGCCTCATCTTCAAAAAAAGGAAGGCCCAATCGAAATCTGCACCAGAGTGTTGCTGGTCATTCGACAATTCGACAATTTTCTGTATTTACGAAGCCATTTAGATGTTAATGTGCTTAATCGGAGATGATCTTTCCAAAAAATTGGCATTAACTTTACTCTGATCCATTACCCATTGAACAAACTGCCGGCGCTTTCTGAGTAAACTGAATTTTTTATGCATGAAAGTAGAGTTCTTATGTCAAATTTTTTTCCGTAGTGTTTGGTGAAATTTCAAGTTATTGATAACGAAGCCGAATTGATATCTGTGACTTTTACCATTTTTCGAATTGTTGACAGTTTAGGTGTTCTTTTTCTACGTTATAAGGTAATGCGCTCGTCAAGCGCTACATTTGTAATAATCGAAATAAATATAGGTGACAGCTGTCAAATTTTAGAGTTGCCACTTGCAAAAAAAAATTACACAAAATAAGTAAGTAAGAGCGCTATATTCGGCCTTCACCGTCATCGTAGCTTAACCTACATATATTTCAGATTTCATATTTTACTTCATTTTCTTTATTATTTTCGACGTCATCTTTGATTTGGAATTTTTACATAGTTAACTGTATTCTACTAGTCAATCACTTTCATTTGATACCCATATTGGTATGGGGTTAAAAATATTTGTTCCGCCATATTGTTTCAGACGCCATCTTGGATTTTACAAATATACAACTTATATATACCCCTTTGCACTGTCGTGTGAAGTGTATAAAAAATGCATTCCTTTGCTTTAAAGTACATAATATTAT
The DNA here is from genome assembly GCA_941918925.1 of Phyto melanocephala. Lineage (NCBI taxonomy): Eukaryota > Metazoa > Arthropoda > Insecta > Diptera > Rhinophoridae > Phyto > Phyto melanocephala. The sequence goes on along the minus strand of OW799234.1, from coordinate 131,401,781 downwards.
TTTAACAAAAATATTTATAATTTCTTTTAATTACAAACAACATTTCCGTTATAATTAAAAGTAATTAGTTTCAGATGCTACAACGGTAAAAAAAACATAGTTTTTACTTATACAAATGGTAAATAATAATAACAATTTACAATAAACAAACAAACAAACAAAAAAACTTTCATGTGAAATAAACTGATTACGAATGTTGGAAGATTTTGATCTGGGAGTTGCGGACTAAGTTTCAGTTTCAAATCTAAAGGGATAAAAAATAAATTTTGTTTTATTATAATTAAAAATGCATTCAAACTTTCACTATTCAATTATGACATTTTACCTTTCGTCTGGCGTCAAAAAAAGTAGACATACAACCCCATTGACTATATGGAAAACACCTGCTATTGCCGCATATATTCCAACGGATTTAATTTTTACTAAATTATCACTTTTACAATCTTCTATACCAAGGAATGGAAACAAGGCGCTTATGGTTAATAGACCAATTATGAAATTATAAAGTATAGTCTGAACACACAAAAAAAAGAAATGATAAAACATCAAACGAACTTCCTATAATAGATAAAGACATACCCCAGGATCGGCACCAATATTACTAGCTTTAAACACCATACCTATGGCTATGCACACTAACATGATTATGTCTGGTATTAAGCCGATACAAATCAAAAGTAAATAATTTGCAATCTCATCATTGACATGCCAGCCAGCAATACAGGCCGAGTCCTTTTGACCATTTAGTATTAAGATGCAAACAAGTTTAACGAGCTAAACAAAAAAATCAAAGATCCTAAAAGTTGTATAAAAACGTGAAAGTAAAATTTTTAGCGACTCACGGTGGTAACTGCAAAGAACGATAAACTTATAATTTTGGTGGCCTGTTTCGATAGCTCGGGCAAAGGCATGTATGGAAAGTTTTAAAGATTTACAGACGCGCAATGATGCATAAATAAAACTTTTTACATATATTTTGATTTTAACTTTGTTTGAATAATATAAAATTGTTGATTTTCAGTTATAAAATTTAAAGGGTTGCCAAAGTTGTATGTTTATATAATTTTAAAATCGTAACCGTAAATACCGATACAGTTTATTCTAAAAATGTATGCAATTATCAGTACATACATCTCTGATTTTGTAACACCCCTACTCATCCATGTATATTTAATTATCCATCCTGCTTCCGAGATTCAAATCCGATAAAAATCGTAAGAAACATACAAACAATTTTGGAAAGATGGATTCAGAAAAAAAAGCAACAGTCAAACCTAAACAAGAACTCTAAGCGTTTGTTAGCTGTCAAAAATGTTCATGTCCATGCAAGTTCTTTAAAGCAAACCGAAATACCGCGGCGGCAGTGCTTTATAATTGGAAAATTCAATTTTGACAAGGCGTTAGGTATTGAAGTTGACTACAGTGCAACTGTTACTTTTACTATTTTTTTTGCACTTGTACTTATTAAAAAGTACTATTTTCTGGTTAATCTCAATCTTATCTCTATATTTATTTCTATTTTGTGGGTTTTATTAAAAAAATAAGTGATCATTTCTGTTTTTTAAACAACGTTGAACCTCTTGTTTAAATTTGTTACTTCAGCTTTAGCGCTTAGCACAACGATGACTACTTTTGTTTAGGTTTGGGAACTTTTTTTCAATGAATCCTGCTAAATGTATCCTTAAAATCGCTGGTAAAAGCTATATTTTTCACTATTAAAATTATTAGCGATAAATAGCTTACTTTCGTCATATGTTTCAAAATTTGTTTAAAATTAAAAAAAAAAAACTTTTAAAAAGTTATAAAGTCCCCTTCTACACTTGAGAAATTAAAATACAAAGAAAAGAATTTTGATTGTAATGGAAAAGGTAGAGTGTAAAACGAGCGTTGTAGTGAAGACCTTTTGCCTGTTTTTGAGTTACGGAACAGAGACCGTGCCGGGAAACGAACCCACAACTCTCAGACTGTAGACTAGCGCACTACTGATTAACTCACCGAGGCACGCTTTAAGTATTTAACAAGACACGGGATTCGAGATTTCCGAATCAGCACCCTTAGTCACCATGCAATGGAAAATTCTTAAGAGCAAATTTTATAGTTTAGGGGTTTAAGATTATATTCTTAAGCCCCTTGGCTTATAAATTATATAATTTTTTTTTTAATTTATTTTACTTACAATCCGTCCAAAAGGATATTAAGTAATAGATAATAGATTGATAGATTATATAAATAACAACTGGAGAACAGATAATGGAGAGATTCACAACTAAACAAAAAACCAGAATAAAAAATTATTTAAATCAGCAATCAATTATTTTAACGCAAAGAGCATAACCATGATATTTCAACGACAGAATTGAGACATTTTAAGCAATTATTCGTTGCTTAATTCATTGCCACCACATGAGACCGTAAGGCCCCTTTCGCATTAGGCAACTATAATTGCGCAAGTATAATTTTAATTTGTATTTATTTTCTTTTGAACTTGCTTTTGTGTTCACATTGAATAACTTGGTTGCTCAATTTCTTCCAGTTTCTTCCAATTTCTCATCATTTTTAAATATTTGATTCACTTATAAACAAATAAAATTTTCACACACACAAAATAACACAACACACCGAAGAAGAAATAAAAGACAATGTCAAAAACAAATAAATATTCCAAGACAAAAATGACAGCAGAAGCAGAATTGTCAAGTACAAGCAAGTCTGTACTCAAATCTCGGCAATTCTTTCCCCTTCACATCGGCCTTTACTCTCACACCAACAAACACAAGAACTGCGCAATTATAGTTGCCTAATGCGAAAGGGGCCTAAGAGATTTGCCTCGAACCATATTGAACGTGTAAAGTGTAAACGAAACAGTAGAACATCCACCAGAAGGCGTTCTACTTAGCTAGAAATGGCTCGTACGTCACTACGGCGCGCCTAATACACGGTGGGTGCCGAAATTATTAATAATGCTCCCTTACCCATTGGGCTATTATAGGAAGAAGCGCAAGAAGCACGGAATATAGATTTTAAGAAATATAGAGAGTTTCATTCACGAAAGTGCTGTCGCGAAAAATCCGTTAAAGATGTTTTTATTCTTAATAAGCTCTGACCCAATTATTTCGAGCATGCGAAAGTTGCCTCCAAAGAAGGTTCAAAGTTTGCCAGAGCAGGCAATGGATTTAATAATACCAATTTGTGTGATCAAAATGATGATTATGATAATGAGGGTGATGATGATGATGAGGATAATGATGATGATCAAGTAGATGGTGATCATGAACACGAAGATAATTATTTTTAGGTTCTCATATGTTATCCATATTTTAACTTAAACTCCCTTATTTGTAATAAAACTGCACTGAAATATACTTAAAAATGCTTTGTTTTATCAAACTGTATTGGTATTAGGTGAAAGATAATGGAAAAATATCCTAACAGAGCTTCCCTAAATTGATCCTCAAAAACTATACAACCCTGTGTGCTGCGCATTTAAAAAATATATTTCCTGGTTTTTTGGGGTTCTGAAAATCCAAGAGACATTCAACAACGTCAACTGCACTCTATTAGGTGTAAAGTAAAGTGTAGCATTACATCTCAAAAAATATCACTGGTCGTCGAGCCATTACTCCTGGAGCCACTGCTTACACTACCCGAGAGACAATGGCACTTTTAGGACAAATTCTTGGAGAGCAAATAATTTCCAGAAATTCCGAAATTAATTGGCAAACGCATTCGCCAGATTTGTCAACACCGACTACTTTTTTTGGCGTAATTTAAAGGAACGAGTATGTAAGTGTAAAAAATTTACGAAATGTCAGAAATGAAATGACAGAAAAAGTCTCCTCCATTAAGTGTACTACTTGCATCTGTATTATATTACAGATGTTAAAAATTTCGTTCACAAATTTCGAACAGAAAGTTGCTTAATGAATTTCCTAAAATGATCTAGGATAATAAAAATTCATATGTTTCCATTTCGAGAACGAGGAAATGGCCCAATCAGATCCATATACAACCATATACAACAGAACTGTATCTTTACTGTATGGTTAAATGTCAGTTAAACCTAGATTATCTATTGTATCGTATAAGACATTTTTCAACTTCTCCATATAAAAAGTTGCTGAACGATAACAATTTTTGCAAAAATAAATTATTGTTTATTTCTTTGAAATCTTTCCTACAAATTTTATGGAAAAAATTCAAGGTCTTCCTCTCCATCTCTTCCTACCGTTTTAATTTGATTTAATTTACGATGTGTTAGAAATATAATAATGTAATATTTTTTTTAGTTTATCTTTAATGCAATTAAATAGCATGCATGTAGTTAGTGCCCAACGGCATGCTATTATTTATTTATTTATTTTTTTAAATTTCATTAAATATTTAATATTTAAGTTAAAATTATTAAAAGTGATGCAATAATATTGAACACAATTTTAGCATGAAATCAATTTGCTTTAAACTAATTAATATGTATGTATGTAATAAGCCCTAGCGCGGATCCAGGGGGTGGTGGTAAATAGAATATTTAACGATCTTTTTGTTGTTATAAATTTTCTTTGTATGATTGGGCTTTCAAGGTCTATATGCATATTTTAATGCACATGTTTTATTATACCCTTCACCTGTGGTGCACAAGGGTATATATAGCTTTGTCATTCCGTTTGTAATTTCTACAATTTTCATTTCCGACCACATAAAGTATATATTTTCTGAAAGCTTATGAATAGGGGAGTCGATTAAGCCCTGACCGTCTGTCCGTGTGTTGGTTAAAATCAACTTTTAGAAGCAACTATATGTTCCTCAGATCTGTATATGGTATCAATCTCTTACAAATATCCAGGAATAATTCGCTATTGAAATTTAGCACAATCGCCCCATAACTTTCTGAGATATGAGCAAAAAACCACGACCACCTGGTTTTTTTTACAATTACAACAACAACCTACATACAAACTGGTTAAAGTAAACGTGGCATCGAATTCCAGCTGAGTCAAAAAAATTGTATTTTATTTTATTTAATATATTATTTAAAAAATTTTAAAAAAATTGTTTAAAATTTTTTTTTAATTTTTTTTTAATTTTTTTTTAACTTTTTTTATTATTTTTTTTTATTTTAAAATATATTTTTTTTTGTAATTTTTTCTTTTTTTGGTATATTTTTTACATGTATGTACATACGTATTTTATATGAGATGAATGGTGATACAAACAATTGTTATTGCATGACTACACGTTGTGAAGGGTATGTAAGATTCGGCACGGCCGAATATAGCACTGTTACTTGTTTTTTGATATTTTATGATCCCCTTCGATTTTTTGCCATATAGACCGTAAATTTTAAATGGTATTAGGATCTGATGTTTGCGATTGTTAGCAATTATATACTAATGAATTTTGCACGATAACAGATATATGCCGGATCATTGTTCGATAATCCATTTTTTATGCTCTCCACTCTGTAACAAATTATTCTTTAGGATCTAAGGGTACAAAAAAAAATCTTAATTCTAGTCAGTTTCTATTTCAATTTTAAAACAAAGAATTTTTCGAATCTGCAGCATGCCGTTAATTAGCAATTTAATTGTTAACTTTAGTTTGCACATCATACAATTTGAGCATTAAAATGAAAACAATTAAAAAAATCTAAATTATACTAGCAATTAATTGGTGTCATCCGTCACACAATAGACACTTTTATGTAATAAATTTGTGTAGAGAAAATAAAAGCGACACTTTTACCACTTTCCCACAATTAAAAATTTTGCCAGTATTCAAAACAATACAAAAGTTTCGTAATAAACAATTAAGTTTTATTAAAATTCAATTGATTACCGAAATGAGGTAATAAAATTGCAATTGCATTTGAGTGTATAAAGCAAAAGTTATATCATTTAATATCCGTTTTGAAGAAAATTGTTTAATTTATTTTGGGAAAATTAAATGAGTCATTAGCGTAAAAAAACGAAAAAGAAAATTAATTTATCTGATTGTGACAACTGAAATACGTTTTTCAATATCATTTGGAATATATTTTTGACTATCATCAACTCAGAAAAAATGCATGCCTGAAATTGTTTAATTAATTGAATAAACAACTTGTTTTCAAATTTTAGTTGCATTTTTATAAAGTTTTTAAATAGTTTTTTTAATTGATATGTAATCTTTTTGGTTGAGAAAAATAAATAATAACATTGAATAAGTTGAGTTATTTAAAGATTTAATTTTGGGTTCGTTCGCTTACTAAAAGTTTTTACGAGTTTTTACTGGACTTTACTGGATTGTTTACGTTTTATATAAAAAAAACTAGCCAAGCCTGGCGCGCGTTGCTACACCCCTTAATGAATACAAATGCATTCTGAATTTCAATTGAATATATTAAAAATAAGATTTTATTGATTTTTATTGTAATGCAAGTGGGTATACAATATTTTTGGTTTTTCCGTTTGCTGTAAAAATTAACAAATTTTTTGGTGTTCCCACTCTGGAGCATGTGATTGTCCTTGTGCTTTGTTGATAGTAATAATGAAGGCAAGGCGAACTGGAAACTGTAGTCGCTTGGAATTGAAAGGTAAATCGATGGGAACCATTGGAATGCGTAGAAATAGCTTAAAATTATAACTTATTTTCAATGGGCGTGGCTCTGCCCACTTTTCTAATAACGAAACTCTATAGTCATGACAGCTCAATATGTGTGTAAAAACTTTTTTTATGGGCGTGACACTGCCCACTTTTCTAATCACGAAATTGTATAGTTATGACAGCCCAATATGTGTGCAAGGCTTAAAAAAAATCGGTTCATTGCAAGTATTTCAAAATTATTACTTTTTTAATGGGCGTAACCGCGCCTACTTTTTACTATCCATAAACACTCCCTGGAATGTGAACAACAACTTGCCAAAGTTTGAGTCCGATCGGCTTAACGGTTTCAGAGTCTATAGCTAACACATACACAGAGTTTTCACTAGAAAAGCCCGGCGCGCGTTGCTACGCCCCTTATGAAAAAAATGCATTCTGAATTTAAATTGAATATCAAGTACAAAAAGTTAAAAATTATATCTTTTTTTTAATGGGCGTGGCACTTCGCACTTTTCTAATCACAAAACAGCTCGATATGTGTGGAAAGTTTCAGAAAAATCGGTAAAGTTCAAGTAGCTGAAAATTATAACTTTTTTTTGCGGGCGTGGCACTGCCCACTTTTCTAATCATTTATTAAAAATACTACAAATTAACTTGTTAAGTGAGAAGTTATATAATAAGAAAATGATTTAGTTTAGTCTGCAGGGAAAAGTTCTAGCAAGTACTAACAAAACGTTGTTCCTCATATAATAAAGAGCTTCAGCTTTAATGCAAATGTAACAAAAATCAGAAATATTAATCCGATATATTGTAGCACTATGTATTCTGCTAGACTTTCATCTTCTTCGATCAAAACATTTTACTGGTTAAAATTTCTTTATGTCAAGGACATGAAAGTTGCCCATTCTATTGAAATACATCTTTTGATTACGCCTCTAGGTCCTACTTACATATATTATTGTATCTGTTATTATTTCTTCTTTTTCCGTATATTTAATAGCAAAATGTATTTAAAAATTTTCAATTTATTTATGTTAAAATAAACAAGTAAAAATTCGGCCGAATCTAAAAATACCCTTCACCATCATGTACGTAGGTATAATTAACACAGCATTTACCATCATTATTTCCGATTTTATCTTTGATTTTGAATTTTTAAGTATCCATATTGATGGGGTTAAGAAAAAAATTATCCACCATTTTGTCTTGGATCTTACAACTTTTTAAAGTTAATTGTGTTCAACTGATCAAGCCCTTTTATTTGACACCAATATTGGAGGGTTGAAGTGGACAAAATCGTTTTTGCTATATACGACCCATATATGCACCATTTTGAATTTTACACTTTTTCATAGAAAATATAAAGTTTTTGTACGCCATTTTGTAGTGGCGGCTATCGTGGATTTTAAATTTTTTATAGTCTATTATATTTTGTTGAACAAGGCCTTACTTTTGGTACCCATATCGTGTGTAAATTTCAGGAAAAATCCGAAGCAGCTGCATTCTTGTGCTTATATCTTGGTTGATTTTTTTTAGATTTTTTTTTATTTTTTTCAAAAATTATTTTCGAGACTGTGACCTTATTGTGTCCAAATATTAGTAATAATTAAATAAATTTAAAAAAATTTATATATTTTTGAAAAATTTTTTGCTTATAACTCTGCCTTATTTGTAGAACATTTTTTACGAATAGCTCTATAGGCTTTTTATACCTAAAAATAGTAGCAACAAGGTCTATAAAATATCTTAGTACTAAAAAATTATAATATTGTTACCGATTTATTTTAAATAGCTGTATTTGCATTGTAGTTTTGTTTTAGTAATATTTTTGCCGTTGTTTAAGTTACAGTAGTTTTGTTTGTATGCATTTGACATTTCGTTTGGTTCTCTGGTTGTTCGAACATGATGTTAAGTTGTGTTCAGCCAAGGTGAGTTATTATATGCAGCATACTCTTAGGCACTTTTATTATTCCTGCATCTTACTTAACAATAACATTACGTCTTAATTTAAATGTAACGGTTTTCGAATGAACTAGTGTGTACATACGAGAACTTTGTCGAATGTTACAAAACACCACTATGTTACTCTAAATAGCCGAACAACACACCTAACATGATCTGTACTACAGTAGAGCTTGTAAAGTGCGTATCAAAGTGTGCTTGATAATAAAGGTGTATAACAATAAGTGAAATAAGTAAAGGGCTATAAAAGCAATATCTGAGTGTATTTAAATAGATAAAGTGCTCTTAATTTTATAACGAATTTCAACTGTTTTGATTGCAATAAAAGAACTCACAGTTTATTTAAAGTAGATAAGCCAACATTTATAAAAGGTATAAACGTAACAATATTTATGAAGAAAAATAGAAAGTTATGGACCAATTGTGCTAGATTACAACAGTGAAAATTGCCAAATATATCCGAAAGATTTATATCACATATAGATATGTATGTGCAACATGTGGGGGCTTTCTCTATTTCAATCAACAGACATTGTTCAATCGACTTCCCTATTCGTATGCTTACATAAAATATATACTTTATAAACGGAAGACTAAGCTATATAGCCTAAAATTCTCTCCGCACTGTCATTCTTTAACATTATTACAACATTATATTTACCTACACAGGGGATCGATTCTACTACTGTTAAATAGTAAACTTAAAAGTTTTTGTGTATTATACCACATAGTGCCATCATACCATTTTCTATCCAAAAACCTTTTCATTTCACAGTTTCACAGAACAAAAATTGATAGCTAGACCTGTCAGAGAATCTGTCACATATTTACATTTAAGCTATGCTGATTACATTTTAAAGAATATACAATTCTTTTGACAGATCCAACGTCTACGCTTTTGTAAATTGTCGTTTCTTTCAGATTAACTACTAATAAACTCATTTTTTGTATATTAGGCAAAAAGGTCTTAACTCCAAAATTGTATTTTAAAGTTTTAATTTAGGTTTTACTAAATTTTCTCTCTTTTCCATATGGTATCAATAACTTAAGTCTAGCACAACTGCTTTAAATCATAGTCCTTTGTTCTTTAGGCAATAATCCAATGGTATTAACAAAATACTTCACTTTCGGACTTAACATTGTTTTTCCTAACTTTAAAGAATTAAGTACACGAATTTTGCGTTGAAATTTATACATTTAAAATTTTTTAGTTTCAACGCTATATTTTCAATGACTGTTTAATTGTTTTCGAAATAACAAACTGCTAATTCAAACTATTTTTTATTAAAAACTTCAGTGCAATCGTTACAATCTCCCTAAAATATACTTTGATTATTAAAAAACTATTTGTTTCCCCAAACGGCAAACTAAAAATTCCCAATTATCATGTTATATTTGAAATTAATTTTTTTCTTGTTCATAAACACACACACTCACACACTGACATTCGCTGAAAATCCAACAGAATTATTTATGTGCATTTATCTTAAGAATGAAGTTAAGTCATGTAAATGTGCGCTCAACAAAACATTTAAAGGGGAGGTCGCATCTTTTTCCAACCGACAAACTAAAATCTATTTTTAAATCACACAAAACGAAGAAATGAAGTATTGGGATGCCAAATGTCTTTGTTTTAAGCATTTTACCATTTAGTTGTAATTTTCGAATAGAAAACAAAGGATCGTTAAAGGTGTACATAAAAAAACCGGAAGTTGGAAAATTATTACAAAAACAAAAATTACCAATCAAACACTATTGTTATAATGGCTTCCTTTGGAATTCGTGGTATGAGTCAAAATTTTGGCATTAAAATTTGCTGTTGCCGCGTTTGTACTTGTTTAAATTTCGGTTTTATTACTTCAAAAGCGGGTCTCCTCAAAATTTTACAGTTGGGCTTAGCCAGTTTGTGTGAAGGACTTTTAATTAAATATGGTATACCAGCAGCTGATAGTATAGGTCAAGCTGTGACCAGCTTTTTGACCACAACGGCATATTGTTTTACTACAACTGCTATTTTAATGATTTGTTATTGTTTTTCGGATAAATCGTATGGCTTGATACGACAGTCGTTATTTGTAAGTCGAAATGAAAATTTGTTACATTTTTATATCAGTTTTCATAGTTATTAAAAAAATTGAAAAGAAAAACAGTTTCATAATTAAAAAATCATAGTTTCCATTAAAAAGATCTTAAAGGTTTTATCATTTTTTTAATATATCTATTCTACGAATGCTAGTGAATGTGAAAGTTTGTATGCTAATGTACATATGTCTATGAAATTTTAGAAAAAAGAAGAAAAAGAAGAGAGACCTCGATTATCCGTAATGGTCGGGACCGGAAGAGTTCTGGATAATCGATTTTCCCGGTTAATTGATAACAATTTTGTGTTGTTCTTTTAAAAATTTTTTATGTAAATGCAATTCATTTATTCAGAGAAAATAGTATATTGGGCTTTAGAAATTTTTAAATAATATGAAAAAAAAAATTTAAATTAAAAAAAAGTAAAAAAAAAGATTAAACGATACCAAGGCATATCCATAAGGTATATGCAACGGCGAATTGATACAACAAAGCAACTTTTCATGGGATGTTTTATGTCAAGGCTAATTCGTATATCAGGGATGGAAAAGTTGTTTTTACATATTAAATATGATAAAATTTGATTAAAAACAGGATATAAATTTTTTAAACACATAATTAATGACGGAAAAGTAACAAATATACATAAATTAAGCACATTTATTATCAAGAAAGTACACTAAAGTTAATTGTTTAATACCGAAACCAAAATCACATGTCCTATCCCTGCATTAATACATAAAATCAAGGCGAATTAAACCAATTTTGACAAAAAGTTTCCCCATCATGAACGATACATAAACATTGAGTTTTAATCGTTTAAAAGCAATAAAAAATCCTTCTAATCCCGTATAATAGAGGTAATCACGGCGGTAAATCGATGCAAACAAATTAAGTTTAAAGAAATTATTACAAATTATTTTTCCCGGATAATCTACGTTACCAGTTAATCGTATTACGGATAATCGAAGCCCCACTGTAATACATATCCCTGCAGATAACGCGACTAGTCCATAAACACATGTAAAGACTACTTCCCCAGCAAAAAAAATTGGAAGTAGTGCAAAGCGAATTACATTTACAAGACTTCTAAATCAATTGTGTAAAAGCATTAATTCTAAATGACTTCATAACTGCAAAATAATTTGTCATAAATGATGTGCTTAAAAATGAATGCAACATCATGCAAAATATCTTAAAGAATTCATGTAAACAAACAATTTTAACACATGAAATATCCGATACTTGTCACCAAATATGCATGAGTTTCATGCACTTATTGGAATGGAGTGCAGTTCATTAAAATATTCATGTAAACACATGATCTCCAATAACACGCTAATGTTAAAATCATTAGTATTTTCACCTAAATTTAATCACTTCGTCACCAGTTGAACACCTGCAAAATCACTTTTTTGTCATAAATTTTTTTGCTGGGCCGTAATGGATAAGGGCTAGTCCAAAAGTCACCCAAATGAATCGAAAAAATATGGTCGAATTAACATTACGATGAATGGACCATATAACCCATCAGAGTAGAATTAAAATAACTCTTTATCACCACTGGATGAATGGAACACCCATACCACACTATATCGGCCCTATCTCGAATAATTCTAACTTTACAGAAGAAGTTAAAAACGCATTTGAAACTGTTTTATCATAATGTAATTTCTTTTGTAAAATTGAAAAAAACCCCAACGATTTTATTAACAAATTATTGTAAGATTTTAATGTTATTTTTTTGTAGGAAACCCTGTTTAATAGTGTAGCATGCAGCATGTATTTTAGTGCCTCCAGTTACATGGGATTTGCCTGTGTGGTATGGCTGCATCCACAATTTTTAATCAAACCTGGTTTCTGGGCTTTTCCAGCCATGACAGCTTGTTACGTAAGTTTTAAACAAAACAATTTGTGCTGTTATTTAAATCCTAAGATTAAAATTTATTTGCAGTACATGGGTTATGCAGCAGGTATTTTACATGGCATAGATGCCATATTGGCCTTTAAACAATACAAAAGTTTTCGTTGAACAAGCAGTTAAATACATGTTTCGTTTTAAGTATCAATCAAAGGAAATAATTAAACTGTAAATATTTATTAGAGTTAAGTAAACACAAAATACATCTTTATAAGTACATTCATACATTTATTAGAAAAAGTTAAAAACTTTAAGGCCATTTTAATTCAATTGCATAATAAACAATCAGCCTTATTTTGAGTATCGTTGTCATGTTAAAAACTAATTGCAATAATTGGGAATAATGGTTGTCAAATGCGACAATAATACCATTTTGCTTCGTAACAAAAAAGCTTTTAACATCTACGTGACGGTGGCTACGACAACGACATTTAGAATAAAGCTGAATAGCAAAACAATCATAAACAATTAAAAGAGGTTATTAGTAATAAAAAAGGTTTTTATAAATATAATAAATAGGACTTTGTAAGTTAAGGATCTTTAATCAATAGTTGATAAAATTTTCCAGTTTAAGTCGTCAGTCAATTTTGTTGTTGGCTTTGAATTTCCTAAAATAAAACAAAAGGCAAAACAGTTTTTTATTAAAAAAAAATTATATGAAATTATTATTAGCGAAACTTACTTTATATCTTTATAAGCCAAACTAGATTCATAATCTGCTTTCAATAAAGCAATACGCACCCATCTGGGTCTTTCGTGTATGGCCTTATGTATTACAAATTTTAAACCCAATAGCAAATGTTCGAAAAGTACAAACGATATGTTGGGCATGGATGGAAATAGATTTGTAAAAAATCCTCTATAAGAAAGGCGTTTAAATTATAATAAAGTCATTGATGAATAGCTCTGCAGCTTCTAATACTTTACCTAACATTCGGTTGCAAATATAAGATACCGCAATTACTTAATATGGCCATAACAGATAACAGCTCAAAGGCTGATTGCCAGGCTCCAATATTTTTCGTACGACGAGCAAACGGCCGCTTAAAAATGTTACAAAGCTGTAAAGTTATTAATTAAAAATCAATTCAAAATACTAATCACGGTTATCAGGAATTACACAGTGTGAAAAATTCCGAATAATATTTTTGTTTACATGAATTTTAATTTCGTTTTGTGAATACCATGTAAATAAAATGGAAATCATTTTCTTAAAAAATTGTTTAAATATTTCACATGTGAGCTTTTCAAAATAGTGTGGACTTTTAACAAGTATTTTTTTTTTTCTATACATGCATAAGTAATATGTCCTGAGTGTCTGTCCTATTTTTATAATGCAATGATTTTTTACAATTTTTAAAAGATTTAAAAATTTTACAATTAACAATAAAATACTTTTCACTAATTTCTTTGGAATATATGACAAAACAACACTTAGGACTTCTTGCGAATACGCCGATTGTTTAAAGTCTTATATTTTATTTAAAGTAAAGTCTGATAGTTTGTATCTTTTTTTAAATTCTTTTTTTAAACTATCGTCTGACCATAATTTTAGTTTTGTTGTCCTGAAACTAACCTTAAACAAATCAATATGCATGGCGAAAATATTATTAATTAAGGCACCAAAGGCAGCAAAAGGGGCTACAGCAGCAAACAAAACAACATAACCGAATTGAATACACATTTGTAAGTAATCTTCGTAAGTTGATTGATATTGATCTAAACCGGCCTCATAGTAACACTGTTCATACCGTGCTACATCACTAACTAATGTCCGTTTATCCTCATCAACTTCTTTGTGCAAATATTTAATATATTTTTGTCTAAGAACAGCCAGCAATGGAAAACCGATTTCTTGGGCAATGCAAACCAACTGAAATAGTCTCTTTAAATATTAATGAACAATCACATTGTTTTTATATTTACCTGGAATATTAGCAATTGCATCATTAATTGATAGTTTAACTGATTCAAATCTTGTAAAATAAAAGCAATATAGAACAAAGAAAAGAAATTATTAACAATCTCAAATATCATTAGCTTATTAACTCGATGTCGATCGTATTGTGAGCGGGTACGATGATTTTCAGTGTCCGTAAGAAAAGTAGCCAATTTATCATAGGCCCAAGAGAAGATGGCAATCAATATAGATTGCACTATAACTGGCACATACAATAGCCATGAATCGGGACCAAAATCTGTCAAAACATCGGCCTCGATTTGAAATTGATACAAAGAAAAATAAGCTGATGCTAGAACACATAATCCTACCACCGGATACGAAACCAAATACATTTGTAAATAGGTGTAACGCATGGGATATTGCAATGTCAGTTTACTGGTTATAGGATCAGGCTTGAGCACACCTTTGTATTTAGTTCGTGGCTTATCCAAACTGCTCATTTCAATAGTACCCCAACGATAAGAATAACCCGCACATTTACGTTTCCATAACTCAAGAAAAATCTAGAAAATGTAGAAATTAAGCGAATGTAGTCATTATTTACACACAAATTACCGTAGTCCAAATCACATAGAAGCCGCAAACCAATGAAATATTAAATTTCCATATGTACTGAAGTATGCCAAATAATGTGGGAAATATTAAGGCCTTTGTATAGAATTCAGTAAAACCAAAATATAAACCAATGCTGGAGCCAAAATAATTACGTATGTCTTCAATGGGCATGCTTTGTCGGCGCCAATTAAAGGAGAATTTATCCAAGTACTCCTTCAAAATTTGCAAATGTTAAATTTTTATTTTAACCAACACCGTAACCAACTTACTAAATCGTGAAGAGGAAAAATATCCTCTACAACACCAGTCCTTATATGCGACAACAATTCCGCTTTAATAACATCCTTTATTAAAACGGGCGCTTCACAAAAACGCACTATGTCATCTTTAGTCATACCAGGAAGTAAATAATCCGATGTTGAATAATAATTAAATTTCTGCATACTGCCCGTTGTTGTCAGTTTTGTAAGTTCGGCATCATCGGCCAAACGCAGAAGAGTGTCTGTGTTAGCAGTTAAATACAAATATTTTTCATTTTTACTTATAACTTCCAAAGTGGTCTGTATGCCAAATTGTTGAATAATCTTCTCAACATCTTGGCACTGCTGCAATTTAGCTTTTTCGCCAAATTTAATTACAACATAAGTCTATAATACATTTACCGATTATAAAAACTAATAGCATTATTTATGCAGACATAACTACCTTATCAGTTTCTTTGTCCGTTGTTGAAGACCTTTGTAGGGCTATACTTCTTTGACGACGAAATAGTGGATTTTGTATAATATTTTGGGGTCGTTTTGTTAACAAATCTCCGCCTGCACATTAAAAGTAAACAAATTATTAGATAATCTTATGATTTTTCTAAAAACAATATTTACCTTTGTTACCTAGATTTTCAGGCATTATTTAATATTCTATTTACTTATTACCAATTCTATAAAAATGAGATTTCTTGTATATTTTAATAAGTATTACACACTTGGCACACGCTTACACATTATATTTCACTGAGACAAACAGTTCTTTAATATTTTTGTTAATAATTTTTACTTGACCTCTTGGTAGTATATGCTATAAGAACAATCGCAAAGAAATTGTTGATGTCTGCTAGATATGTACATGCAGATGTAAATAAATTTCGTTATAATAAAAACAAAAAAACAACATATCAAAACAAAAACAGCGACCGGGTTTTACTTATCAGCTGTTTGAAATACATATGTACATATGTCCCAGCCTTGTATATTTTAGAAGCAAATTGTATTAAATTATTTTTACAAATTTACTAAATTATTCGGGATATGCTCCCTTAATTTTTCAATAATATTAGAAAAATAAAATAATTAAAATTGAAAAATTTTGTTAATGAGAATTTAAAAATATAACTTATAACATTTTAAACTTTTTCAAGAATTTTTTTCAACAGAATCCCCTTTTGATCCCTTTTTTGGGGAATTTCGAGCAAGAGCCAAGTAGATTAATGTAAGAATGACGTAGCTAAGCTATAATATATGTATGTGTAATAGTAAAGTCCTTGGAAAATATGTTAGTATGTAAGGAAAACAGTAGAAGTGTATTAGCTTTCTAGATTAAGAGACTAAATTTTATGTAATGAATTGAATGGGAATTAATAAAATATCAAGCAATATCAAGCAAACTTTATCAAGAATTTGGGTAAAGGTTTACTGATGATCTGGCAAAAGCACCATTGAAATGCATATAAACCACCTTAAACCCAACAACCAAATAAATATTTTTACAAATCTTTTTACGAATAAAATACTCTCTAAATTTTGCCACAATTTTTCAATATAAATATTAAAAATATTTGTTTATATGCCCTTCACCTGCGGTGCACAAGGGTATATATAGCTTTGTCATTCCGTTTGTAATTGCTACAATTTTCATATCCGACCCCACAAAGTATAAATTGTCTGAAAACTTATGAAAAGAGGAGTCAATAAAGTCATGTCCGTGTGTCCATCTGTCTGTGTGCTCATTGAAATCAACTTTTAGAAGCAGCCTTATGTTACCCAGATCTGTGTATGGTATCAATCTTTTGGAAACTTTCTGAGATAAAAGCAAATAAACACGACTGCCTCGGTTTTTTCCATATTTTTACCACCAAAATTAAAATTTTTCAGCCATAGAATAATTTTTAGGTACCATTGCTACTACTTGTAGATATAATATGACTCTAGAGATATTATATAAAATTTTTGGATAAAGCGGGCTCTAACCACACAAGGGTATATATAGCTTTGCCATTCCGTTTGTAATTTCTACAATTTTCATTTTCGACCCCATAAAGTATATATTTTCTGAAAGCTTATAAATAGAGAAGTCGATTAAGCCCTGACCGTCTGACCGTCTATCTGTCTGCTTGTCTGTCCGTGTGTTGGTTGAAATCAACTTTTAGAAGCAATCATATGTTCCTCAGATCTGTGTATGGTATCAATCTTTTGGAAATATGCGGGAATGAATCGCTATTGAAATTCAGCACAATTTCCTGATAACTTTCTGAGATATGAGCAAATAAGCACGACTGGCTCTATTTTTTCCTATATTTTTACCACCATAATTAATATTGTTCAGCCATAGAATAATTTATAGGTACCTTTGCTACTATTTGTAGATATAACATGCCTCTAGAGATATTCGTTTAAAATTTTGGATAAATCGGGCTCTTATCGGTAAAGTTATAGGCGAAAAATTTTTTTTAAATATATATTGCAAAAATCGACAAACGAAAATTAATTTTTTTCAGCTTCTAGACAACCGAGAGATTCAATATTGGTATCATCTGAAAGGACTTGACTAGAAAAATAAAAGCACTATGAAAAACTTTAAATTTATGTTGGCCGCCACTACAAAATGGCGGACAATAAATTTATATATGAGCCAAATCTGGTATTTTAAAACGTTTCTTCTTGAACCCCCTCAATATTGGTATCAAATTAAAGGGCTTGACCAGCAGAATACAGTAAATTATTCTAAAATGTAGAATCAAAGATGGCATCTAAAACAAAATGGCGAATTATTTTTTTTTAATCCCATCAATATGGGTATAAAATTAAAGGGCTTGACTAGTTGAATACACTTAACTACCTAAATATTCAAAATCGCGGATGGCGTCAATAATAATAAAAAAAGGGGAATAACATGAAATATAGGTTAAGCTACGATGTGAGATTATACCTATGTACATGATGGTGAAGGGTATTATCCGATTCGGCACGGCCGAATATAACACTCTAACTTGTTTTTAATATATATTCCAAAAATTTACAAGAGAAATTAATTTTTTTCAGCTTCTAGACAACCGAGAGCAAACATAATAAATAATTATCATGTTAAGCACCTATTATATTCAATAGAGCTTCACAGACAAGAAAAACACCCATTTTAAGACGATAATTTAAAATCTTTAATTCTTTAATTCTCTTTCAAAATCCAAAAAATCTTTCATTTTTTACGATGTTTCTTTTTTTTTTCTTATAAATCGGTTAGTCTTATTCAAATATAAATATTTGTAATGCAAAATATTTTTCCTTTAATCTTTTATTGTTATAAAAAAATAAAATTAAAAACAAAATAATTTTTTGCTTTTTATTTCTTTCAAAAAGCACTTTTCACTTTAAAAAATATGTGCGAGCCCAGCTGAAAATTTTTGTGTGTGCCAAAAAATTCCATATATTAAAAAAATAAAATATTCTGTCTGTCTGTGCTATTGCCTTAGAAAGACGGTTCTTTCCCCCTGTTTTCTCTTCCACTCACAACAACAATCCCTTTCTACCAAAAATGATGAAAACAAGATAACGCATTGTTGATGTTTGTTGTAATTCTGCTCTGACGCAGAATAATAAATTACGAATAAATATATAAAGCAAAAAAGTGATTAATTTATATTAACTTAAAAATGGTAATTAACCATATAAGCCATAATATAATGTTCAATAATATACTTTTAAATAAATCATAATGCTTTGATTTTTATTTAATTTATATAAATTTCGCAATTTATGCAAGGCTGATGTGACGTACATGCGAAGAACGAAAACATTTTCGTTACGAAATTACGGAATACTTAATCTTGTTTTTATCATTCTTGTCTTTCAATTGAGTGATTTTTTTAGAGAAAGAATTTTTTTTTTGTATTTAAATTAAAATTTTATTTATTAATGTAGGTATGTACATAATTTTCCAACTCTGGTATGTGCCAAACGTGTTTTTATATATTTTATTCTTCTATTCGTCTATTTTGATTGTTTTTCTCAAATTGTTCTCCATTTGTTCACTATGTGATGCAATTGATTTTTTTATTATTTATTTAACAAATCAAATTCCAAAAGTGAAAGTTTACTCTCAATATAATAATTTTCGTTTAAAATATAAAAACTAGGATCAGCATGAATGAAATTAGTAAAACTATGAATTTTAGGCGAAAAAACATGAATTCAAAAATGAACTTATAAAAAAAAAAAAAACTAATTTGTAAATAAAATATCCAAATAAAAAAAAGCAATCTTAAGTATAAAAATCAAATTGTTTGTACTAATTGATTGTGAGAAACGGAAGTGATTTGGTATAAAAAAACACGAAATCATTAGATAATTGAGTTCATTAGCCGGCTGGCTGGATCAAGCCTATTTCTAATTTAACCTAAAAAAATAACTATTTTCGTCTTAAAAAATGTATAAATTGACGATAAGAGATTGACATTCTGCGTTAAAAAGTTTGTATATACATATAAATAAAGTTTGTAGCAGCATTTAAGCAAGGCAAAAATTCAATAATAATGTTGGATGGTTTAATGCCGATAAAATGGTCGGATCTTCGTATTTTCCCGGCGCGTATGTCCACTACACAAAAGGTAAGTTTTTTTGTTAAATTTCATTTGACTTGCTTTGTTTACCAGTTTTTTTTAAGGTGGTTATAATCTCAGTAGCAGCTGGAGTTACACTTTTGGGTGTTATGTCACGTTATTTGCGACGCAGAAAGACACCTCGTCCTCCCCGACGTACCCGGAGATACACTGGAAGACGTACCCGCAACAGTATGCGTAGTCCCAATGATGTGATTTCTATAGCAGGATCTAGGGCTTCTGCACGATCTGGAAGTCCGGCGGCATCCACCATTGCCTACTCCCAGTCAGATCGTATGTCGATGACCAGTGGTTCTATAGGTGCTGGTGCCCTTGTATCATCTTCCAATCAATGCCAACCCATTGCAATGACCACCCAATTGACCACTCAACAACTGGGTGCAATGGGTATGGAAGCTTTAGATACCGTTATTAATTACTGGGAGGATGCCTTAGCGGTTCACTATTCACCTGGTGGTGTTCCAGCTATTTTAACAACAGCCGAAGAATCGGAGTTTTGTAGGGAAATACAAAATCTCCTCGATATGGCCTACACTTTGCAGGAACAAAGTGAATTACTCTTTTTAGACCAACGTTCGGTGTTATTTCGCGACGAACCGTCTATAGAAGAAGTCGAAGAAGACAATTGGCGTGCTCTAGAAGATATTCCAGACGAAGATAAACATTCACAGCGTTCTATCAGTATAAGTCGTACTGGTTCCGATCCTAATTTTGATTCAGCCGAAAGTTTTGCTTCCGCCTTAGATCAAGTGGCAGATTTAAGGGAATTTGATAGTTTTGCCGATACAGACTATGAAGAGTTCCCACTGTATCAGGCGGCATTAAAACAACATGAAGAGTCGCCAATACCATATCGTACTACTCGATGCGACCTCGTAAACTGTTCCAGTGAAACGGAATATCTGGTTAAATTACACTGTGTTCGTTTGGCATTTCAATATTTGTTTAAAGTAAGTTTATATTAAATGTATTACTAAAAAACAAGAAATATTCAAGAAACTCCTGTTTTAGGATCCAGCAATTGGCCAATGGGTCATTGATACAGGACGTCAAATTCTAACCGATTTATTGTGTTTGGGTGATAAAGACACAAAAGAGTTTTTGGTTGGTTATGAAGATTTTATCAATTATCTACAAAATCCTAATAATTGGAGTGATATAAAAAAAGAATTAGAGCAACGTCATGTCAAAGCTATGACTTTTTATGACATCTGTCTCGATTTCATAATACTTGACTCATTCAGAGATTTAGATGCACCACCTGGAAGTGTCATAGCGGTTGTACAAAACCGATTTTTATCAAATGGCTTTAAAGAAACCGTAAGTACAGTAAATATTTGCAAAAGTGATTGTATTGTATTTTTCTTTCTATTTAAGGCTTTAACGACAGCGGTTTGGTCTGTTTTAAAGGCTAAAAAGCGTATGCTTAAATTTCCTGATGGTTTTATGGCACATTTTTATGTTATATCGGAACAACTATCTCCGCTTATGGCCTGGGGTTTCTTTGGGCCCGATGAAAACTTGAAGGATATTTGCCATTACTTTAGAGATCAAACATTGGGCTTTTTGGGTGACATTTTCAGTTTCCAAAAGAGTCGTTATACAACATTAGAGGAATTTTCCCAAGATATTTTAGATCATATGAAAACAAGAGTAAATAATATAAGTGTTAAATTTAGTCAATAGAGAAAGAAACAGACATTAGAAATCCTAAACTCTAAATAATTAAAAAAAACGTAATAATTCCAATTGTTAAAAAAAAAAAAATCTATACAAATTATGATCAATCAGTGTGTTCATTATGAATAAGAGTTAATAAACTTCACAGAATTATTCATTTTTTGATTAATTTTTTTTTACAATATTTTATGCTTTTAGTTTAATTGTTTTTTTTTTTATTACAATTAACTACATAAATAAAAAGAATATGTAATAAATAGCTTTACAAAAACTGAAAACACAAACTAAATAAATATTTTTTCTTAATTTCCTAGTTATCTTTTGACATACACACATACCTATTTTTTGAAATTGTTGATTAAAATAATACGACTAAAGAAAAACTGAGTTAAATATTTTTTACTAAATGCTTTAATTTTAAACGTTAATAAATAATTGTAATAATGTTACAACATTTAAGAGTTCTCTTCTATTACTTTATTACAAAACTTGATTAGCTAGTAGATAATAAGTTGGCAATTGTTATTTTTTATTTTTATTGTTTCAAAACATCTTTTTATACCTATTAAGCTTCATCTTATTAAAATCAAATTTTGTTTTAACTTAATTATTGATTTTTTAATAAATTCCTCATTATACAAGACTTTTAGGTTGTATAATAAATAACATTATTTAACAGACTAGCTTGTAACTTATAAATAAATATTTTCTAAAAATAAATTAATATAAATAATTCAAAAGAATAAATCATTTTCAAAATATATAAATAAATGAAACATAAAAGGAATATAACTTTCGGAATTATTTAAAAAATTTCTAACAAAAAAAGTATAAAGATTTTAAAACGCTTCTCAAGTTCCACATTTCTCACTTTGACTTCTTTTTATATTTTCAAAATTGTTTAAAAACATTAACATTAATGGTTTTAGTATTATGAAAATACTCAAGATTTTTATATTAAAAAAATTTTCGAACAAAACTAAAATTTAAAGTTTTTGTACACAAACGAAAAATTTGACAAAAAGTTATTCAACTTACCTTACCATACATGAAATGATTATCGGGTGAAAAATTTTGATCAGTTTGCATAGATTTGTTTAAAAATTACTGGTGTACGTCAAACTTTATATATAAAAAATATAAACAAATAACCTTACGCTTCGAACACTATAATTTAATTATTTTTTACTTAAAACAAATTTTTTTAAATGCTCTTAAATTTTATTGATTTTTTATAAAAAATAAATATTTAAAACTACAATGCTAAAACAACTTTAAACGTTTTCATTTTATTATAAATTTCACTTTTAAAAATATAGATAGATACAGGGGCTAAATTCTCGTTCTAAAAAACTGCGATATGTAAAGTTTTTGTTTAGTCAAAGGTATGGAGCCACCCTATGATACATCACGCAAAAACTTATTTCACATAACGAAAATTTAATTTATTATTTTTTTATATTTTTAATTCTTTATTTTTTTTAATTAATTTATTTTTTCTCCTTAATTTTAATTTATCTATATTTCTTTGATCACTTTACATAAAAAACCTTATCGCTTTAAGAAAATCGAATGCCAACTCGCTACATTTACTTTCATTAACTTTTGCAGCACATACATTTTATCAAATCAAAAGAATTCGCATTTTAGACTAAAAAACAGTTGAAATAATTAATTAATTTTAACCGAATCGTAAAAAATTTATTTTTTTTATAAATTTCACACACTCTTGTTGAGTCGGACGAACAAACTGAGTAAAACTGGCGCGCAGAAGATAACAAAAGATATTTTACGTGAACTTAAAAAAAGACGAAGGAATTTAAGAAACGGTAGTTTTTTTTATATATAACTTGAATGCACTTTTAAGGTTTTGGTTTGTAGATTTGATAAGTAAAAACACTTTAGTACTGTATAAGTAGGATTTCAACTGTATGTATACATATTCAAAATGTTGTGCAAGTGCTGCCAATTTAAAAAATAACATATTTTGTGTATTTGCTAAATGAAAATGAAGGAGAAAGCAACAAAATTTTCTTATTATTTACCATTATTTTCAAGCAACTGTATCAAGTTACAGTTAATCATATGAACATACATACCTATATATACAAAAAGCAAAACTGTAGCGTTATTCTGTGTATGTTTTTTTATAACAAAAAATTATTCACTGGAAGCGACCGCTTGGATTGTAAGAACAGCACATATATTTTTTTTGACAACAGACAATTTACTTGTCAGTCTCTTATATAACAATAAATACTAATAATTTTTCAAAAATGTATAATAACATCAAATGATAAAATAATTATGAAGTTTTTGAGCGTCAAAGAATCACTGGCAGTTGTTGAAATCATAGTAGGGGTTAGTATAAATTTTACTCATCTGCATAACAAAAGTGTATTTCTTAAAATATCTCATCTCCATTTACAGAGCCTGAGTTTATACAATTATTTTCTAACCGATTTTTATGATGAAAAACTATTCGATTTGTCATTATTTAAACATCGTTGCATTTGCGTATCTCTGAGTTTCATGTGTTATTTTAATGCGTTTGGCACTTGGTTTTGGTTTTCAAACATTAAAATCACAAAACTGTTAAATCGGGTGCATGTAAGTTTAATTTATAGTGATAAATGCCAGTTTAAAGCTTATTCAAATTCAAATTATCTCTCCAGAAGGTACTTGTTTATCTTATTTTAAATATTATCTTGGTTTGTTCCCACTTTTCATATAAAGCCAACTATGGTCCTACAGTTTGGGGTTATTTTGATCAGCAGATATTTTTCGACGAAATCGAGCGCATACAAATGAGTTTTTATATAATTTTAGTCATACTCATTTTGTCAATTACATTAATTTCTTTTAATGTGAATTTAATACGTTTTCGTATCGTTCATTTGTTAAAGAAGAAAAAACGAAATGAAGTTTAGTTGAAAGCAAAAATCTTTTATTAATTATGACTTGAAGGTAAATTTTATTCAGCATTTTTACTAGTGTCGTTGTCGTAGTCGATATGTAGATTTACGCAACTAACATACAAACTTAATAAAACCTTTGTCCTATTTCAGACGTTTTTAAGGCATTCAAAACAATCATTCCAATCTAAAAAAAATAAAACGAATTTTTATCACGATAACGTCAATCTTGGCAAAGCTGATTGGTTCACACCAAGGTGGATTGATTGGCCTTGGTTCACACGAAAAAAATTGTTTTTATTTTTTCAAATAATTTATTTTATTTTTACTTAAATACATACACATATTATAAAATTATATATTAACAAGTAAAAGCGCTATATTCGGCCGTGCCGAATCTTATATACCCTTCACAACGTGTAGTCATGCAATAACAGTAAATTCACGTATGTATGTTAAAAAAAACAAAAAAAAAATAAAAAATAAAAAAAAAATTTAAAAAAAAAAAATTATTATATACATATATAATATATATAAAACAAAAAAAAAATAAAAAAAAAATTAAAAAAAAAAAAATAAAAAAAAATAATAATAAAAATATATATAATATATTAAATAAAAAATAAAAAAAAAATAAAAAAAAAATTTAAAAAAAAAATTTTAAAAAACTTAAAAAAAAAATTTTTTTGCCTCAGCTGGGATTCGATGCCACGTTTTCTCTAACCAGTATACACGTTTGTATGTATGTATGTTGTTGTTGTAATGTTGTTTTTATGAAAAGAAAATCGAGGTGGTCGTGGGTTTTTGCTCATATCTCAGTTGTTTATGTACCGATGTTTCTGATTTTCAATACCGATCTACTCCCGAATATTTCTGATATTTTAGTACCTTACCCGGGTCCAACCTATGTCGGGGGGCTTCAAAAAGTTGATTTCAACATACACACGGACAGACGGTCAGACGGACAGACGGACAGACGGACAGACGGTCAGGGCTTAATCGACTCCTCTATTCATAAGCTTTCAGAAAATATATACTTTATGGGGTCGGAAATGAAAATTGTAGAAATTTCACACGGAATGACAAACCTATATATACCCTTTTTCACTGTGTGAAGGGTATAAAAAAATTGTTGTATAATAAACACATTTAAAAAATACATACATATGTAAGTATGTAATACAAAAAATCGTTATTTGCAGTTAGATTGTAGACAAAATAAAACTATCAAATATCTACTGGTATTTGACAATATCAAGAAGAGAGATTTAAATTATTTTTGCAATATTAATTAAGTAAATATGTTTTTATTTGGAACACGTTAATAATTTAAATTTGAATCGTTGGTATTGTTGTTCATTTAAATGCCACGGTAAGATCGGTGAGCCAAGAAGGCACTAATGAAGTAGAGAACACTATTCACCAAACCCAAAATACTAGCTGCCAAATAGCCATCATGTCTTCGGTATTTGTCACTCACCGAAATCACCAAATTTATAGAACAGGCCAAAAGCAAAATGCCAGCTACACTGTGGTAGATTAGTTCCTGCAATGTCACAAAAATGGTTTGTAATTATATATATATTTCTTCTTAATAACGACAATATTGTTTTAAATTTTTTTTAATTTATCGAAAACTTAAGAATATAGAAATTGATGCCTCGGTAGATTTGTCAGTGTATCGGCCATTTAATAAAATGGCGTAGGAATCGTTTTTGTCGCCATAGGGATACATTGTCTGCTCAAGGAAGTATTCAATTAAATAAAAATTTACGCCTACGTTCGGCAAAAAATAGGGGGTAGGGCGAACTTTTTTCCAGAATTTTTGCACGATAAAAAGAAAAATCTTAAAAATCAAATTTTGTCCTACCTATCACTTATTCTTACAACTGACAAAGTTGACATGACATTGGAGTATATATATCATGATCGAATCACATAGCATCTGTCATACGTCATTGTGCTGAATTACCGATTTTTTTACGTTACCGTCAGTGCGAAGTATTGAAATTGTGCAACTTTAAATTTACGTTGAATTGTTTGACAGATATCAGCTGGCTTTTTACTTTGTTTTGGATGATTAAATACCCATTTACAAAGTATTTATTTTATCGACCTTTTCCGTCATCACGTTAACATGAGAACATATACAAAGTTTAAAATTGTTGTAGCCATAACTGGATTCACAATAATCAAAATTGTAAATCCGACAATTTGAAATGTGGGCATCAGTGAACAGACTGAAACCATTCACGTTTTATGACTATTGTGGTCAAATTTTAATGGAGTACGAGGAGCTACATAAACATATCAATGGCTTGATTAAAAAAAAAAAAAAAACGTATATTGATTTCTGTTACTTTACAGAAGAAGAAGAAAACTTTAAAAAACTGAAAAGAAGTGAAGTGAGTTCAGACTTTTTATTTATATTAAACCATGGCTTACGAAATTTTCCAGGGATAATGTGTTTGTCAAAAACGTTTAAAATGCAATTTCGGGAAAAATTAAGATACTCTCTTTTTATATTAGGCCATCGTTATATGTAAATATAAGCATGTCGGCGAGTGCCACTATTGCAGCCGGTAAGCGATATTTAAAAAACTTACATAAATAGTTTTTGCTATGATTCCTCCCGTGCTCAAAGAGATTAGACATGACAAGAGTAGACAAAATGTGCCAATCATGAATGTAACTGACATTAAAAAGGCAAAGATGACACCATCAATACCAGTCCAACAGGCTCCATTTGTTTGATAATAACCGAAAACGCCAACCATGGCAGCGCCAATAAGCTAAAAAAGGATAATCAATTTTAAAAACTAATAAATTTTTTGTGCTACTCATGAATTAATAAAACTTTTTGCTAAAATCAAAAACTTACCAATTGGAATAATTTCAAAAGACCCGAAAAGCTTTTCAAGTAACCAGTATTCAATACAATATAGGAGGTGTTTGTGGTGCTGGTGGTAGTGCGGGTAATGGTCACTGAGTGAGACATTTTGTAGAGATTTTTTGTTCAAAGGAATACAAAAAGAAAGCTGTAAAAAAATAAATAAAAAAAACGTTTTTATAAAAGTGCATGTATGCGTTTGCAACCATAAATAGGTCATGATTTAATACAGCTTTCATTAATATGTAATATTTGTAAATTGCTCAAGGCAATCATGTTTTATTAAATTCATCAATAAATCATCAACAACAACATTTTGTTTTTTTTTTTATTTTTGTTGCAACTGACATGAAGTCAGCCAGGCAGCAGTTAGTTATTCGTTTAAAATATTTAATTTACTTAAATTAAATTTTAATGTTTTTATATACATATGTACGTATACTAAAATAATAAAGAGGAAATGTGTGTTTGTATGTTATAAGTTTTCTTCGAACTACTTATTAAATTTCTCAATGCTCTAGTCCTATCCTCCGAAAGTTTATAAGCTATATTTTTGTTTAAGTTTTTAGGTAGGCGTGGTACCTCCCATACAAATTGAATACATTTTATGATATATTTTGAGAACTATAGCAACTATTCCCTTCAAATTTTGTAAGTAACTTGGATAACGATTTCCTTATTCGAGGAAAAAATGGTTAGGATCGGAGCAGGGGGCATAATATCCCCCATACAAAAAAAAATTAAATATACAAACACGATTAAATATAGGTATGTATGTTAAAAATATTGAATGCATCACACATGTGTAATCAAGCAAATTACCATCAAACATAGTTAGAATTTGTAATAAAATAAATTAAATAAATAATAATTTTTGGAACAAAATATATTTTTCTATTATCCATATATATAAAAGTGAAACTCTGTCTGTGTGTGTGTGTTAAAGACGATCGGACTCAAGCTTTGGCAAGTTGTTGTACACATTTCACATTTCATTTAATTTTAATTTTTAGCTACTTGCACTTTACCGTTTTTTCTGAAACCTTGCGCACATATTGAGCTGTCATGACTTTACAATTTCGTGATTAGAAAAGTGGGCAGGGCCGCACCCATAAAAAAAGTTATATTTTTGAGGTACTTGCACTGGACCGTTTTTTCTGAAACCTTGCTTACATATTGAGCTGTCATGACTATACAATTTAGTGATTGGAAAAGTGGGCATTGCCACGCCCATAAAAAAAAGTTAAAATTTTTAGTTTTTTGCACTTGATATTCAATTAAAATTCAAAATGCATTTTTATTCATTAAAAGGCGTAGCAACGCGCTCCGGGATTAGCTAGTTTTCTATAAAAAGAAAATAAACTTGTAGAAATTAATAATAAATATTTTCCACCTGTAATTATTCGTTTTTAATCAGGAATGATCTTGTTTTTTTTTTTTAATTTTTGTGCAGAAACAATTTTCCAGTAATACTTTGTTCTAAATACCAAAAAAAGGTTTAATAGAAAACTTTTTTGGAAAAAAACATATTGGCTATTGACATTTAAATAAACATTGTGTGTAAAATCTACATACACACCTGATCAAAATAATAGATACACGCACAAATTTTATTACAACCATGCTTTTGTAAATGGAATTTTTTCCCTTTAAACGCTTACATTCTTTAAAGGGTCGTTTCCGAACAAATTAATATTAGTTGCATCGCTACATAAAATGTTTCTCATTTATTTTATTCACCTTTGCATACCGATTAATTTATGTAATTTTTTGCAAATTGCAACCTGATTGCCAATCTTTTTTCTCATAAAAGTAACTTTAATTACCATCCTTTCCGGAGTATTATTTTTCTGCAAGAAGCGCTAACATAATTTGAAATTTCGGCAGAAATCTGTCTTGATGACATTTATGGTTCTTTTTTCAGAATTGAACAAAGAACAGCAACATCAAGTCGCAGTACTTCTGAACAAAAGAAAGTGATCTGTAAAGACACAATTATTCGTAAAGATTTTCCATTTTTATAAGGTTTAATAGCAACTCTATGTTGTTTTGTAGTTCACTGTGTATTTTGTCACAACTAATTTTCTTTCTAAAAGGAATGACCACGTTCTTCTAAATGTCAATTTGTGTTTTAATTGCACGTGAATCTATTATTTTGATCAAAAAATATTTTCACTTTAAATAATAAAAATAGTATTTTTTACCACAGAATATTAATAGTCTGTGTTTTTTATAACGGTACTTAACATTTGTTACGGTTGACTGTTTTAGTGTTGCCAGACACATTTCTAAAATATTAAGAACGTGTTGTAGGCGCACAACATGCCAACTGGGCATAGGTGTATACCTGTCATGGGTTTGGGCTTTTATACCCCTCCTTTTCAACCTAACCTAAGCTAAAGTAATAAGAGCGATAAAAATCATATCTTAAAAAAATACCCGCTAGCGTAACTATTATTTTGATCAGGGTATCAATTTTCGTTCTATGAAACTATGAAATGAAAAGTTTTTGTGTGTAATATCATATGGTGCCACCAAACCCTTTGCTATGCAAAAACTTTTTCATTTCACAGTTTCACAGAACGAGAATTGATACCCAGGTATATAAGTACATGCAAAGATGTAAAATATTTATATATTCACTCGTTTACCACATATGTTAGTATAAATTGGACGAACTAAAATAAACTTTAAATGTTTCTACTTTGAAATGTCAAAATTTTGCAAATGTGCTTGCGTTAGTTTATGGCGAATATATTACGTCATAGATTTTCAATGTTATTTTTAAAAATTCAAGTGTTTATTTTTTTATTATTATTTTAACTGTAAATGTATTTATATTCATGTATTTATACAAGTCTCTATACGACTAGTTGTTGGAAAATAATTAATTAATTCTTTCCTGTTGCTTTTTAAAGTTGTTTTCAAAAGTCTGTTTAATATTTTTAATTGTCGGCTATTTGTTATTTACAAAACTTTTCCGGAAGGTCATTTGAGATTCAGAAGGTGAACGAACATATTATTTATATGCATACATACATACGTTAGTGTAAAGAAAGTGATAAATAGGTTTTCAAAGCCGAAACTAGTTGATAGTGGAAATAAAAAGACAATAATAAACTCGTTTATATCTACAGGATTAAATATGTATCAGTTTATATTAAAAATGTATCTTTATAATTTCATTTCTTATTATACTTTTCGATTTAAGCTTAATTTTTATTTAGTGTTTAACTTTCCTTTTAAATTCTTTGAAGTTAGGATAAAATGTCTTAAGTCGGAAACTGCTGTTTTTTGTTAGATCCCAAAAATACATTTTCTATCTTGTTGTCTAAAGAGCTTTTGATTACAATTGAAAGCAGTTAAATTAGACTTAAACAAAAATTTATCTATTTCTTTAATCTTCTTTATTCTTTATCACAAGATTGACATTAATTATTTTTTATAAAAATTATTTATTTATTATTCCAAATTTTTTAAAACAAAATAATAAATCTCAAGCTTGTGATAAATGATACCTATGCTGAACTTAATCAAAAAAATAATATCAATTTTTCTGACTAAATACCTTTTTGCTTAGCGTCAAAGAATTATACTACAGATTCACGTTATACTAATAACAAAATATTATTTATTTATTTATTTGTAAATTATATGCATACAAATCTCATTTCGTAAAACTTTAATTTGTACATAAGTACCTGAAAGTGTGTGACCTATTCAGTATTTGAATCCAAGATCGTGTTTTTATAAAACGGGTGTATCTCCACATTCTGTTACTTTACATAAAAAAAACTGAATAAGATTTTAAAGAATACAATGTGACAGAGCCATTTAAGTTGCTATAAATCTCTTATTTTCGACCATAGCTCACAAAATTTTTTTATGGGTGATGTTCAAACACATCTGGATTACAAGAAAATCTTAAAAACGCAATTTAATTTAAAAATCGATATACACCCTTTTTATATTAAGCCAACGATATAAACATGTGTAATCTATTTCTTTTCTTTTTAATTTAAAATTTTAAAGCTTTAATTATTATGTTTTGTTATAGAATTCTTACAATTTATCTAATTGTTCATCTAACATTCATGCATTGTTTTTGTAACAGATGTTGAAAATTGTACAAGATGTTTTTAATCATAAATAATAAAAAAAACAAGTAAGAGCACTATATTCGGCTGTGCCGAATCTTTTATACCCACCACCAATTTTGTGTACATTTAAAGCACAATATTTATTATTTTGTTAATCGCTATAGAATAATCTCTTTATAATAAAATATGTATCACTTTCTTTGTAGAGGGTGGTTAAATTTTAAGGGCCCATGTTGAAGGTGAACCACACCTAAACTTCAACTTTTTTCTTGCATTTCATTTGACATTTCTCAATCTCAGACTAACTCAATTTGAACCGTGGAAAGATACGCAATCGAGAGACGCTTTTAAATATTAAAGATTTTTATAAAAATGGGCGTTCAAATCAAAATGCATTTTGTGCACTTCGTGATTCTTTTGGTCAACAAAATCGTTCGAATTCGTCCACAATCGTGAGAATTGTAAAAAATATTTAAATGTCTGCAAAGCAGGTCTGTATGAAATGTGAAAACATCTGTGAATGCCATCTTAGTTCGTTGAATGGGAAACATTGCTGTTTTTCACGATAACGTGGCAAAAGAGCAAGCAACCTCGACTCATCAACGTGCCCAACAATTGAGCATCAACAGTGTCATTGAAAATATGGACTATCAGATCGAGGTGTGCCGCCTAGGTTGGGGGGGCCATTTGGCCGATATTTTGTTCCATACATAATTGAAGCATACAAATATTATCGTTATAAAAATAAATGATAATAATTTCATAATAATTTTTTTCAAAACTTCGGTATGCTAGAAAAATGTTTTCGTAAATTTAATCTTTCAATGAAAGTGGCCGTTAAAATACGCGTGTCAATAAAGTTTCTGCTAATAAACATAACTTAGATATTTCAATATAGTCCTTTAGTATTCTAAAATCTTTATTCATAGAGAATTTACATAAATTTAAGAGGAAAGTTTTATCTACGAAATAGTGCTAATTTATATTTGTTATCTTATGTTCTCCTGAAGTTATGCTCTATTAAAAATGGGAATTTAGGTAATTTTGACATAAGTAAAAAAAAATTATCTCTAAACATCATAAACAATTTATATTCATGTACTAATGGCTAACAAATTTTAAAATTATACAAAACTTATTTCGTTTGAAAATCTTTTAAAACCAAATGTTATAGAACTTTAAAAATCAAAATCTTACTAAAAAATTTCCCGTTTTGGCAAAATGCTGAGAATGTATATTTTGAATCACCGTGTGATAATAATAGAAAATTATGTATCACTTTCTTTGAAGAGGGAGGCTAAATTGTAAGGGCCAATTTTAGAAAGTCTGTGAATGCCTTCTTAGTTCGTTGAATGGGAACCACTGCTGGTTTTTGCGATAGTGTGGCAAAAGAGCAGTCAACCTCTACTCATCATCATGCCCAACAATTGAGCATCAACATTGTCATTGAAAATTTGGACTATCAGATAGAGGAGTGGCGCCAAGGATGGGGGGGGGAAGGGCCATTTGGCCGATATTTTGTTAAATGCATAATTGAACCATACAAATATTATCATTATAAAAAGAAATGATAATAATTTCTTAAATAATTTGTGTTTTATTTAAAAACAACATCAGCCCTTAAAATTTAACCACCCTTTATAACTTCGATATGCTACTAAAAGGCTTTTGTCAATGTAGTCTTTCAATGAAAGTGGGCGTTAAAGTAGGCGTGTCAATAAAGTTTCTGCTAATAAATACAACTTAAATATTTCAATATAGTCCTTTATTTTCCCAAAAACTTTGTCAATAGAGAAATTACATGAATTTAAGATAAACCGTTATATGGGAGGTAGGCGTTAAAGTGGGCGTGTCACCTAAACTTTTTGGCACAACAATTACATTGATTAGAAGGTTATACGTAGCAAATTTGATCATCATACCTCTAATTTGAACGGTTTTATGAGCTTTTAAATTTCATTAACGGTAGATAATGTGAAAAGTGGGCGTTATAGTAGGCGTGTCAAAGTTATTTTTGCGAATGAGTACAACTTAGGTGTTTCAATATAGCCCTTTATTATTCCAAAATCTATATTAATAGAGAAATTATATGAATTTTTGGTAAAACGTTATATGGGAGGTGGGCGTAAAAACGGGCGTGGCACCTTAATTTTCTGGCACAGTAATGACATTGCCTAGGGGGATATACGTAGCAAATTTGATCATCATACCTCCAATTTTGGCGGTTTTATGAGCTTTTAAATTTCATTAACGGTAGATAACGTGAAAAGTGGGCGTTATAGTAGGCGTGTCAAAGTTATTTTTGCGAATGAGTACAACTTAGGTGTTTCAATATAGCCCTTTATTATTCCAAAATCTTTATTAATAGAGAAATTATATGAATTTTATGTAAAACGTTATATGGGAGGTGGGCGTAAAAGTGGGCATGGCACATTGATTTTCCGTTACAAAAAAGCGTCTCACCAAAAACCAAAGTGTGCAAAATTTCAGAGTCGTACATCAAATTTTGTTGCTTTTATGACGTTTTTGTTTTTAAATATACCGAAAAATACACTGTGCGGTATAAATTTTCGTACATTTTGATCGATAACTCCTCTCCTAATACATAGATTTAGATAATTTTCGGGGAACAATATTGTTGTTACTCAGGAAATATATATTCGAAGTTTCATGAGTCTACGTTAATGCATTTGGGCACAATTCCGTTTTATTCGATGTTTGAAGGACACGGTTTTTTGGACCTACTCTTGCTTTTCGAGCTATAACTCTCTTCCTAATATTCCGATTTAGCCCATTTTCAATACCAAACAAACCTTGTCTATAAGAAAGATTCTGGCAAAATTTGAGCCCCCTAGCTTTTTGGTGCGACCTCTATCGTGCTTTCAACAGACGGACAGACGGACAGACGGACGGACATAGCTAGATCGTCATCAAATCAAACCCTGATTCAGAATATATATACTTTATGGGGTCTAAAATGGATATTTCGATGTGTTACAAACGGAATGACAAAATGAATATACCCCCACCATTTTTTTGGTGGCGGGTATAACAAAACAATATACATAAATCTTTGTAATATGCACAGATATTTAGATTGTATGGCGAAGAAGCAATTTTTTTAAACTCACTATGCATTGAATCGACAGAATTTTTGGCACTCTTTTTTTGTAAGTGGAGTTTGACATTTGCTTGGACAGTGCTGGGCTAGCACTAGTACCTGTATAGTGTAACTTGACATCTATTATAAAGTTGTTTTGTGCAGTAATTCGCCGTTGCATATACCTGTATGAATATGTCTTGTCTGACGCGATATATTTTAATTGCGAGCAGTGATATACACACTTGATCCAAATGGTAGATACTCAAGTGGGTACATATTTTAATCTATGATTTTTTATCTCTCTTGTAATTTTTTTGTTTTTTTTTTTTCAAATTTATTTTACGCAATTACTCGTAAGAAATTTAAATGTGTTATGAATATTAAAATTAAAATGTTCGAACTTTTATTGATTAATTGCTAAATAAGAGTACATACATACATATGTTTGTATATACATATGTACGTATAAATAAATTATGCGCATATTTTGAAATTTCAAATATTTCAAACCATGACTTAAATTTAAAATTAGTTCCGGAAATCTTTAAAATTGTTTGTCGCCAAATGATGACATAAAATATAAAAAACTATAAAAGATAAATAAAAAATTGTATAAAATTTAACTTTTTGTTTTTTAAAGTTTTGCGATTGAGTATAAATTTACATAATTAATACAATAATATAATAATAATTCAAAAGGTTTAAAAATGTTCATGATAAATAAAAAAAACAATACTTATTGATTAATTTTAAAATTTTTAGGAAATTATGATAATATGACACTTAATTTTTTGTGAATTCACCAATCATGTTAGTTTATACTCAACAAAAAAACTTAAAAAAAAAACAAATATATTAATTTATGTAATATTTTTACATACACTCTCTGTCATATTCATAAAAAATACTTAGGTGTATTAAAGACTTTTTGACTGAAAAATGTCAAACAAGTCTTCAATTAACCTAAAATATTTTTAGTACAATAAATAAATCGAAATAGTTATTTTTGAACTTTTTCTCTGTAAAAATATATATCGTCGTTGCTCTAACAAATTCAGATATGTGTTTTCTACTGAGTTTTCAGGAGAGTAAAAGAAGCATTCTATATTGTTACTTTACAGTATAAAGCTTACGCATACTGACTATTGCTTATTTTTGAACCAATCAAGATATTCTTTAACAGTTTGGTGGTACGGCCAATAAAGGTAAAAAAAAAAAGAAATAAAAAATATTTTCAAAATTTTCAAATAACCGATTACGTCAGAGCAGCGACGATATGTATGTATACATACATATGTACAGGAGGGATCAAAGTCACGCCTGCGTATAAAAATTTAATTTGGTATAATAGTCAGTAAAATTTGGAAAACTAAAATTCTACCACATTAAATTTTTACACGCAGATGTGACCCTGTACAAAACCCTCAAAAAAAAAATATTTTATACAAAATAAAATTGTTGTTGCACTCTTACCTAACAGAGAAATAACAATACCCTCAAATCGTTATTCGTGTTAATGTCCATGCACCTCCTGTCTACAATTTTTTTTTTTTTTTTGCCAAAATAGGAATGCTTATTCAAATATTCCGAAACCCACTCAGAGAATAAACGCAGCTTATGGTTAAAAAATAAAGGTTCTGGTTCAATTAAATTGAGGAATTGTCTTGGAAATTGTTAATTTAAGGTAAAGGTTCAAGGCATATTTATTCATCAGGTAATTGCAGTTCGGAGAGAATATTTTGTTTATATTTTTTATGTATGAAGTTTGGCATTTGAAATAAATGAGAAAAGAGAGAAAATTGTTTTTTATTTATGCATTTTGACAGCTGAAATTTAAAATAAGTGTTGAAAAAAATAATCAGCTGGCGAATCAAGAGTACCTGATGAATAAATATGCCTTGGTAAAGGTTTAAGTTCTAATATATGTTTTAACCAAAAAATGAATTGGAAAGGCACAATTAAAATTTTTGTTATATGGGTTAATTATTTCGATGTACAGTTTAATC
Source organism: Phyto melanocephala (assembly GCA_941918925.1). Classification (NCBI taxonomy): domain Eukaryota; kingdom Metazoa; phylum Arthropoda; class Insecta; order Diptera; family Rhinophoridae; genus Phyto; species Phyto melanocephala. Next base: position 131,365,143 of record OW799234.1, on the reverse strand, counting down.
GTGTTGCAGAGACAGAATAGAAGACAACAAATTTGATAGACAATAAAATTACCTCTGGTAAAACTTTTTAGAGTTTTTAGTTTAAAACACTGAACTGTACTCCAATATTAATATTTTTTCATTTTCTAATTATGTAATAAAATTCGATTTTTTTTATTTCCGCTATGTATGTACCTTCTTAAATGTTAAAACAACAAAATAAGTCAAAAGTTAAATATGTAAGTTGAATGTTAAAAAATTAGCTTTAAATTAAAGTTCTTATATAAACTTTAACAATGTCAAATCTTACACTCCTTCATACGCAAAATGTGCTTAAAAAGGAGGTATATGTTATACATATATACAAATATACATATTTATAATTACATACATACATATTTTTAATTAATTAATTAACACTATAAAGTATGAACGTATGAATGAATGTATGTATGTATTTTTAAATGCTTTTATAACTTTTATATTGAAATAAATGTTCATAATATGATGTCATCTACATATTTATTTGTTAAGCATTCCAAACCTTTTATCAATCACGTTTTAACATTGTTTCTGCTTTTGAATTTTATATAAATTGAAATAAATTTCGAAGTTAAAAAAAGAAAATAACTACGAAAACAATGCTACTTTTGTTTAAACAGGGTGAGTTTGTCTCAAAAAATATAAAAAAAAAAAATACAGAACAAAACAAAAAGAAATAAAATATGTACTGTGTCAATTTCCTGTTTTTATACCCTACATCATCATAAATGAATAGGTTGTTATGCGGTAATGCTTATGTTTGTTACGCCCACATTCAACCTTAAGTATAGCGATAGAAATTTTGAATGTTTTGAAGTGATATTTGGTATACACACCCTTAAAGCTTAAATGTAATTGATTGTATTCGAAATTTGAATCAGGATTTTTTCACAGATTTTATATTAATGTTCTACAACAGTTGGGCTTTAACGATATCTTAGATATTAGTATTTATATGTATATCAAAATTTCATATGGTCTCCTTACTAATTATTGGTTTTAATTTCCATATAATACTTACTCTTAAAAAAATATGTATATATTAATATCGAGATTCATAAATTGCCTACTTGAGGAAATCATTTTTACGTCCATCAAACTAAAAGAAACACGATAAAGTTCACTATATATAAATAAACCTTATTATTATGTTATGATTGTTTTAAATTAATTCGAGCTCACTCCAAGAAATCGCCTAACTTGTTATAAAATGTCTTAATTGCAATTAAAGTTATTGCAATATAAATGCGTTGACGTATAAACGCTAAGTTCAGTTTGATAAGAAAAGGTTTTAAGGGCTTTCGTTGCCAATTTAAAAAAATTGATATAAAAATATTGTGTAAAATTTGGACGGATGGGACATTTATACCCATTTTGAAATGCAATTTACTTAATTTTCTAAGTGCCTTTATTGTTTATTTTTACGGGTAGAAAATTAATAAAATGTTTTTACGTTTTTTGAAAATTTTTTAAAAACAAGTACTTATTTAAATTTCTGAAAAAAAAGAGAATTCATAGCTGAAAATTTATGTTGTAAAAATAGGTGTCGTTTGACTGGAATTAACCTTAAAAGTTCTCCATATTGAAGAAATCGGCAATAGTACTAACTTTTCCTTACAACTCCTACGACAGCTTGTGAATTGTGCTATTCTGTAAGCAATCTGCCGTAAGACGGTGAGTTATTAGTCCAATTCACAATCTTGTGTATTTGCCATTGCAAATATCTTCTGTTTGTGTATACTTTGTAAGTATATACTCTACTATTTTGCAAATGCACTGATGCAAGACCGTTAGCACGGGCTTGTCAATTACGCTATTATGTTTTTCAATGCAATACACCAGTGTTTATTTATTTACCAGTTAGACTTGATTAATCAGCTGATTATATTTGTTTTGAGTTTAAAATTTCAGCTATCAATGTTCATAAATAAGAAACCATTTTCTCTCATTTATTTCAAATGTCAAACTTATAATTAAAAATAAAAAAATTCTCTCCGAACTGCGTTACCTGATGAATAAATATGACTTTGCAATACACCTATCAATAAACGTAGTATATAACGTATAATGTCGTAGTCACAAAAAAAAATCATCATAAACAATTTTATGAGTTATATATTGAAGTGTAGGGTATATCTATGGATGGGTCTTTACTGCCATATGATTTCCTTACTTGTTATTCTTATTTTTGATGATGTTATAACAACACATACATAAGCATACTTATGTTGGTATGTAAATTATAGAAGGAATTTTGTTCTACCTATGTTGGATATTGAACACGTTTTTATTTAAAACCAGTTTTTAAAAGTAAACAATTTTTTTTACCCGAATTATAATCCAATCGAATTTTTTTATACGCATATTGTTTTTTTTAACACATACCTACATACATACATCACATTCTGATAAAAGTATACAAATTATGAAGTTTTTTTGTTTGAAAAGAAATTCTGATAGATTTTAGACAAATTTACACAAAATGAAATTAAAATTTTAAATTCTTTTCAAAAATATAGTTTTTAATATCTGTCATAAATAAAGTAAGAATATTATTTGTACTAAAACTAAAAATATGGTTTTGGGTGAGTCATTAATGGATACTTTAAAACACTTTAACCAACTAAAAAAATAATTAATCAACAAACTTCTAAGAAAATAATAAAAAAATGGACGTAAAAATCAAGGGTGCCATTAACTGATTACTTCATAAAAAAAAGTCCGTCAGTCTTCACAAATCTTATAAGCTAATTAGAGGTCACAATTTTTAATATATTTAAATGAAATTTGTTGCTTAGAAAAGCAAGTTTTATATTTACGCAAATGTACTTAAATTTTTGTAACAAAATCACAAAAAAAATTTAAACAAATAATTATAAATTGTATGTACTTATATAGGTATTGTAGAGTAGGTTTGTTTTTAGTTGTATTTTTGTCATACGACACTGCTGTATATGTGCAATCTGTCCTATAAACAGTTGTTCAATTCACAAATTTTAAGTCATATTTTCAAAAAATTAAAAAAAAATTAACAAAAAAAAATGTCTTTTAATATTTGCTACGTTTTCTTTTAATTGTTCTGTATACACATATGTAAATAATAATTTTATTAATTAGATATTTGTATCACATTAACGTTTAAAAATGATTTTCACACAACCTTCGAAGTAAATCAAGCTTAATTTCCAAAAATCGATTTGATCATACTCTGTCATGTACATGTCTGCAACACTAATGACTTTTAGTTGAGGCACGAAAAAGTTTGTAAGCATGTCCCTATACCTCTCACCGTTGACTGTAACGTTTTGACCGTCGTTTTTTGTGAAGACATATGGACCAATGATTCCACCGGCCTATAAAGAGCACCAAACAGATGTAAAGCTTTACTGGATGTAATAGTGTTTCAACAATGGCTTGAGGATTATTATCATTGAGTTGTTGAGTTAAACCATGATTATCAAAACAAAGCTAAACGTTGCTCTGGTGTTAGTCTTTTCATGATAAATTACCAAACCAAGCTTATTTCAAAACAAGCGAAAACTGTCAAATCAGCTGTCACCGTAAACGGTTCTAAGGTAATCTGGCTCTACAAAACATGCTTCAGAATATCACGTATTTAGTTGTTTAGAAATTAATTACAATCAAACATAAATCATACGTCTAGTAAACCCTAAACATGTTCAATTTTTTTTACAAATTTTTAAATTATGTATACTTCACATATGTACGTGTGTATGCACATATTTTTAAATAATACAATTTTCTATTGATTTAAGATTATTGAAGTTGCATTAACCAAATAAATGTGGTAAGAGGATGGAGGTACGGTATAATGATTTTGAATTTTATTTTCTTTATTTATAAAATGAGATCATCGTTTGTATTTACGTATACGGCTATGAAATATTATATATAATACTACAACACTAGCCGACATTTAAAAACAAACACACAAACACACTTTATATTATTACTTGTTGAATCAGTCCATACGAAATAAAAATAAAATAAAAAAACATTTTGAAATTTAAAGATTTCCAAAGTCTTAATGAATTTCTCTGAAAAATAATTTTTGGCACTAAGTTGAATGAGAAAATATAGAATATACCATATACATATGTACATATAATAAATAAAATAATGTTTATAATTTCAAAATGTTGAAAAAACACTATGGATAGAGTACAAATTTATGTATGTAAATACTTGTGTATATAAAGTGAAAAGATCCTATAGAATTAAAGATTTTAATCAGTACCACACCCACGCGCAAAAAAAATGTATTTTTTGTATTGAAAATAAAAAATTATTTAGCTTATTTTTATTGAATAACTTAATTGAAATTGTCTTTTATAAGTGTCGACTTTTTTAAATTATTAGCTTCTTTTTTAATTAAACATTTCTTACTTTTTTTTAAAAAATATTTTAGTAATTTTGAATTTCGTTAAACCGTTATTTTATTTAGCACGTCTTTGTACGCGTATGTTAAAATTTTAACTGAACTGAAAATCGAAACCGAAAAAATTCTTTAATACAAATTTCGTTTTCATTTTTATTTTGTTTTCTCCTTTGTGCGAGTAATATTGCTTTTTTATATGGCCCATTTGCGTCAGTTTAGTGTTAACTAAAAAAAAAAGCAAAGTTTAAATGTTTTAAGTAATATTATTATCCATTAAATGGCTTTTATACCAAATGAGTATTTTGAATAAAAGCAAATACTTGTACAAACAGATCTTAAGTATTTTTTTTTTTACTTTTCTTAATATACATACAGCAAAATCATATTATTGACTACAGTGAGAATAACAGGAATTTTATTAAAAACATGTTGCAATTGAAAATATTTTAGTCAACAACTGTTTTGCGGTACCATTTTACATTAATAACTGTGTGTACATATACGTTTATTTAGAGTTATGACTCTTTTGTCGCAAATGAAACATATGATTAGTTACTTCGTTGTAGTTTATTTTTATTTTTTTGTTTTGGGTCTCGTACTCTCAACATTTTTTTATAGAGAAAATTACGTCATATATTTTAAGTATGAAAAGAAAGACATAATAAGGTTGGTGTAGTAAGTTACTTTTTTTATTGTAGAACATGTAAACAAAAGAATGTTTAAAATGTAAAATAATAACAATTGCGAATGATTCAAACTTGTTATTTACATACATATGTACATGTGTATGCATGTAGATATGTATAAGCATACGTAATGATATTATTTTAAAAGTAAATTTTATTAAATGCCGGTATGTAATATATACATACATACATATTTGACATGCATACATAGTATATGTATTTGAGTATATTGTTTTGTTAAATTGTTGCATTTATCTATTAATACAATTTTGATTAATTCTTTATTATTAGAGTTAGTATTCATACCCTGCACCAACCACATTTGGTAAGAGAGGGTAGGAAAGTGAATATCGGTTATTGCGTGTGTAACACCAATAAAAGTTTCTTTGAGATCCACATGGTATGTAAATATGTGTATGTATAAGACCGTACCACATTCCAGACAAAAAAGTGTGCCGTATACCTTAGATTGTAATATACATATGTATGTATATTTGCAAAACATTTTTTATCGAATGTAGGGGTCACCTTTTTAAAATTTTCATGGGCGTAGATTATTAACCAGCCCTCCCCCAGGAAAAGTCATTTAACGTTTGGCAACTCCAGACAAAATTTGTAGCTACGCCAATGTAACTTCTAAGGCGATTTCATACAGGTAAAATTACCAGTCCAGCTGATTGGAAAGCATTTTGTTAAAATCTTTTGAATTCGCTTTGGTTTAATTTATTAATGCAGCGAAAGAAAATGAAATTTTGGTTTCGGTATTAAACAATTAACTTAAGTGTAGTTTTTTGATAATAAATGTACCAAATTTATGTATATTTGTTGATTTTTTTAATACAATTTTATTAAATTCAACATATCGTAACAACTGTTCCAAAATAATCAAGCTCAAAAGCAATCATTAAGCTTTTGATAAAAAATTGTTGCGATAACTTTGTTAAATTTTTTTAATATTGTTTATTGCCACGCGCAGGCGTCGAAAATTTTTAATTTTCTTAAGATCAATGGCCTGGATTTGTTTTTGTTCAGAAGACGGTTAGTATGAAAAAAAGTTGATAAAAGTTTCTGGGGGATGTCAGAAAATTGAGTAAACATAAGTCGCATTTTTTTCCATGTTAAATTACAAAGAGGTTCTATTGGATTTTAAACTATCTTCTAATTTGATTATGTTGTTAATTTATTAACTCTTTAAAAATTAAAAAAGTCAGTCTAGCGGAAGATATTTTTTTTATAAATTGATTATTTATTTAACAATCTTTATAGATATTTTTTGTTAATAAATTGTCTAGTATTAAAAATAATTTATTTCGCAGTTAAGTTGTTAATTAAATTAAATTATAATTATATTAAATAAATTAAGATTCGGCAAGATTAATAATTTTAGTTAACTCAAAATACTATATTACTATAATTGGTGAAAGGTATTTAAGATTCAGTATAACCCAAAAAACATATTATTCTAAAAGACACGCTTAAATAAAAGCGTTAAGCATCAATTGTTGGAGTTTTGCATGTTTCTTGTTTTTTGTTACAATAATAAAAAACAAGCAAAATTTTATTTTTACCCTTAACGCTTTTTATTCAGTATAAGTGTAAATTGTTTAACTTAAATTACGTTCATATTAATTTATTCGCGAAAAAATATTAAAAAATATATTTATTATTAAGACTATTTTACACTTAATGAAAATTTTTTTGAAAGTGTATGCAAACACTCTCATTTTAACGAAACGAAGATTAGATTTAAAAATAAAAATTAAACAAAAACAAATTGTTATTACGCTAAACTATTTTTCAACAACATAAAAACATGCGTGAAAAAATATATCAAATAAAACAATCTTCGTTAGTTTTATATTGATAAATTAAAAAATAACCACAAACTATTGTTAGCAAAATTGTAAAAGGAATTTTGAGATTTGCTTAATTTAACGGAAGGAAATTTTAATAATTAAAACCACAATGTCAATATGTAATAAGAAAAATTGTTGATAATTATGCTGAGTTGGTTTTTCAGCCAGGGTGTGAATTTTTAAAATTTTAAAGCAATAGTAAAAGTAACGTGATTCTTTTTTTTGTAAAAATATCCTAAATTTTAATAACTCATTGTGTCCCCGTGTAGATTAGAAAAATACCACTAAACTCTAAAATGTGTTTCTTGCGCAATAAATATATGAAGGGTAGGCTATCTATCAGTTTAAATTTGAATTAGCTGTTATTTATTTATTTCCAAAACAAAGACAATTGGTCGGAAATTGCAATTTTAATTAATCATCTTTTCGAATGAAGCTAATTTTCATTTTGGTGGGTACGTTAATAAGCAAAATTATCATATTTGGGGCTTATAAAACCCAAACGTAGTCTTACAGAAGCCACTGCACCCATTACGAATGACTGTTTGCTGCAACTTATGGAGCGGAAGCATCATTGGCCCATATTTTTTTGAAGATAAGGACGGCGCAACCATTACGGTCAATGGATACACTTATCGCTCCATGATAAGCGATTTCTTTGTGCCCGCTTTTCATGGTATTGATGTGAACGATGTTTGGTTTCAATAGGATGGTGCAACTTGCCACAACGGATTCATTGCGTACAGCGTTTGATGGCCGATTAATTAGCCGAAATGGGGATGTCAAAAGGCCACCAAGAAGCTGCGATTAAACAATCGTGTACACGCAAAGAAAAACCATGGTTACGACATGATCACGACGGTCATATTATTTTTTCTAAAACAATATTTGGTTGTCGAAAACAAGTAATAGTTATTTTTGTTTCATTCATTCATTCATTCATCATATATTTTGTCACGATAATCAAGCATTTGTTTGAATTGTATCATTTAATGATTACTTTTCGTAAAAATTTCAAAATGGTTATCATTTAAAAATAGTATGATATAAAAAAATTAATGCGACAAAAATAACATTATATTCAAAATCATTAAAAATTAAAAATAATCATTAAATAATAAGTGAGACAACAGTATGATTAAAAAATAATCAAGCTATGATTTTTTAATAATAATTTGATTTCAATTGTTCTTCTTCTTGCTGAATAAATTTTCATTATTTTAAAAGTTTGAGATGTCAAAAAAAGGAACAAAAATTTTGAAAAATTAAAGAAAATTTAAAAATAAACGAGAAAATGTAAAAAAATATTGGTAAAAAATTGCAATTAAATTGGTGAGTACAATCAATATGTGTATGTTACAGCAAAAGACAATTATTTGTCATAAAAAAGCAAATATTGTCGATATCAATTGTAGTCATATATATGATTACTGAATGATACTTAAATTAAACATAATAATGATAACTGGTAACCATTATTATTTTAAACATAATCATACAATTCAATCATAGTATGTTGCTCTTCGATTATGGTTACCACAACCATATTTTTTCTTTGCGTGTACCTGATTAAAAATACCTTGTTTTCATTTAATTAAAAATTTTTCTCATTTAATTATACATATAGCAACATTAATTATTATAGTTTTACAATCTGCTGTGTGTTAAACAAAAAATAACGACTACAAATTATGGTTTAATTCAATAACAACTCAAAATAAAAATTAATTTGTATTTCGCAAACAAATTCGTTGACGTTAGGTAAAAAGTTATTAAGTTATTTTTAAGTTTTTTACTGTCTTTAACTTTATTTTTTCTTTCGTTCGTATCAATAACTTAAATCTAGCACATTTGCTTCCAATCGTAATCATTTGCTCTTTAGGGAATAGTTATAGAAAATTTGAATTGCAAAAGATATTAAACAAAAACTGCAGTTTCTGACTAAAGACCTTTTTGCCTAACTTCAGACATTTATAGTCAATGATTACATATTTTATTTTATTTATTTTTGTTTCTTTAAAAACCCTTTCACATTCAATTTTTCAGTGTATAAATTTGGTTTTAACGTTTTGTATTTTTGCTTTTTCTTTTAGACTGTGTAGTAACCATAAACAATTTTGCTTTTACATAAAAAATTAAGTGGGAGAGTGAGAGACAAATTGTTAGCAATGTTATTTGTTGTTATTAACTTATTATTGTTATTAATTAATTGTTTTTGACTTGTTCAAGGAACAAGGTGTGACATAAACTAAAATACATACATACAAATGTATGTATGTATGTATGTATGTATGTACTTACATAGGTACATATATTTTATAAAACATTTTATGAATAATTAAAAAAAATATTTAAAATTCTTTTTAATTGATTAAATAAATATTTTAAAGTGATAAGCAGATACGACATATTATATCATAATTTTAAATTAGAAATTTTTGGTGCTGTTAGTTAGTAAATAACTTTCTAGATTATCGATTCCACATGAACATACACACATATGTATAGGGTGATTTATCGTGAGGTTTAATATACATATAATGTAAAATAAATTGAAAAGTGAACTTAAATTTTTTATTATCTTTTAAAAGAAAAAATGTATGGCATTTACTGTTTGAAAATGATATCATGTAAATGTTGGCCAAGACTGCGTCTGAGGTGATTCATTCGTAAGGTCCAATTTTGGATGACTCGTTTAAGCATATCGACAAGTATCTCGCGAATAACAGGAATAATGTTGGCTTCCCAAACGTCAATTGTAACTGGCTTATTCCTGCAGACCTCAGACTTTACATATCCCCATAGAAAATAGTGCAAAGCTGTGTGATATCGCACAATTTAGGCAGCAATAAGAAATTTTCAAGGAACTTCCAATGAATCACCCATTAATACAAATATTTTTTGCTTGAATTTATACCAGGCTATATTTATTCATCATGTAATCGCAGTTCGGAGAGAATTTTTTTTTATGTTTTTTTTTTATTTGAAGTTTGACATTTGGAATAAATGAGATAAGAGAGAATAAATTCTTTTCTATCAACTTTGACAGTTGATATTTAAAATAAGTAAAAAAGTAATCATGTACTACATATTTAACTGCTTCAATACACTCTAGCTGCCGTATTCATGAAATATAATTAGGTTTATTAGAGGCTTATTTAACAGATGTTGTACAGAAATTTGTTTAATAAGCCTTTAATAAACTTGAAATACGTAGATTTTTATTATTACTTTTATTAAAATAAAATTTCAAAGGTATAAAGATGATGTCCCATTATCAAGCAAAAACTTACCGTTAGCAAGCAAAAAGTAATTACGAGTGGTAACTAACAGCTGTCAAATTAATTTAAAAATTTCTAATTATGTTGGTAATCGTAAAGATAGCAGGCAACGCAACTAAGCCTAGGTGCAATCCATAATCGACACATCACTTTTTGTTTCGATTCTTACGCCTTTCTGCACTTCAGCTGCAGATATACATTATAAATTTGATACTTACAATTTGATTATTTTGACGTCCTATAGTCACGCCAGTCGTACAAGTACCATAACAATAAAGTTTATTCAACTTTTCCTTTGTTACTTTTACTTCTTTGTCCTTTAAAAACATATTTAAAACAAGTAAGAGTGCTATATTCGGCCATGCCGAATCTTATATACCCTTCACAACGTGTAGTCATGCTATAACAATAGTTTGTATCACCATTCATCTCATGTGAAATACGTACAAACATATAAAAAACACACATATATAAAAACATCCCATTGTAAAATTATAAATTTACGTATGTATTTAAAAAATAAAAAAAAATTTTAAAAGAAATAAAAATATAATTAAAATATAAATATAAAATAAAAAAAATTAAAAATAATTAAAAAAAATTTAAAAAAAAATTAAAAAAAACAAGTAACAGTGCTATATTCGGCCGTGCCGAATCTTATATACCCTTCACAACATGTAGTCATGCAATAACAATTGTTTGTATCACCATTCATCTCATATAAAATACATACATACATGTAAAAAAAAATATATTAAAAATAAAAAAAAATTAAAAAATTTTTTAAAAAAATTAAAAAAAAAATAATATATAAATAATATATTAAATAAAATAAACAAGTAAGAGCGCTATATTCGGCCGTGACGAATCTTATATACCCTTCACAACGTGTAGTCATGCAATAACAGTAGTTTGTGACACCATACCATCCCATATGAAATACGTACATACATATAAAAACATACATATATAAAAACATCTCATTGTAAAATTATAAATTAACGTATGTATGTTAAAAAAACAAAAAAAAAAAATAAAAAAAAATTTTAAAAACAAATTAAACAAAAAATTAAAAAAAAAATTATTATATATGTAATATATATGTGGAGTCGTTTGCTTATTTTTACTCCCATCGGACGCGTCCCCAGGTGGCGGATAGGGGGGGTGGATGTGGTGTGGGGGGCCTGAGCGCTTCATGGAGTGGGAAAGAACTACCCATCTAAATGAGTAGAGATTTGTCGCATTATGTAGTGATCAGATCCCGTACACTACCTCTGACCCTAGGGGTTCCTAGAACTCCTCGCGGACCAAATAAAAATGAGATAGGGCGGTTCCCAAAATAAACCAAATATGAACGAGAAAATTGAAGAAATGAAAGTTACGGTGCAGAGCCTAATAAACTCAGTACCGGCGGCTAATGGTGGTGAGCAAGCAGGCCCCGAGTCGTCGTCATCAAATGACTGTAAGGAAACAATTTCGCAGGTGGGCAACTTGGCTTCCGTTATTGATAAAGCATCAAGAAGAATAGAGAACGAGGGATCGGATCCAAGGGTGAGCTTTAAGCATCCCCAGCCACACAAGACAGGCGAGGATTCCGACACCTCTGACTCAAATATAGAAGATGCTGACACTACGGTGTTATGCACAAAGGATACCTCTGAGGTAGATAAAATGGTTGAGGAAGTAAGCGCAAGCATTGCCAAACTCACCACAGACAAAATAAGAACTCTCTCCGGAGCGCAGCAAAGGAAGACTGCCAAAAAGAAACAGAGAGTAAATAAGAAAGGTCAGCGGGATGTCCCTAAAGAGAAAGACTCATCTACACCCATTTCTACCGAAAAGGGTAAGAGGATTCGATCTCCGGAGGAACAGAACACCGTTGGCAATACTAAAAGGAAAAAAAGTTACCAGCAGGGAAGTAAAACGGTTAGCATTTCCCAACTCCCGAAAGAAGACCCTCCGGCCAATCTGAAAGGAGAAGGTAATGAACCAATAGCTTCAACCTCAAAACAGGCGAAAGCGGTAGCTAAAAATATAGGTGATGGTGAAACAGCCGGAAAAAAAACCCCACCATCACGTAAAAGAAAGGCGGAAGAAAAATCGGCTAAGGAGCAACCCACGTATGCGAAAGTGGCCAGAAGGAAGATGACAGAGGAGCTATGCTATGCTGTTATCGACTCCAATAGCGCATCGGGCAAAATTCCAATGGCACATCAGAAGGAAGTAGAGAATGCCATAAATGAGAGGATTGTGCAGTATGTCCTGGAAGCAGATGATAATGCTCCACAGATCCATTTAGATAGCTGTAGGTTCGCCAGGGAAGTACTGTTTCTGCAACTAGAATCAGACACCTGCGCACATGTTATGAAAGACCTAGTGGGAGGCATACCAGCCCCATGGGAGGGTGGCAAACTTGCCATGGTGAAAAAAGCCGATATCCCATCCCTAACCAAGGTTTCATTTTTCGTTAAAGGTTGGGGCAGCAAACTTGATAGCAAGGCCATGCTTAGGATCATTGGCAAGCAAAATAGAGGTCTGGAAGTAGACAAATGGGAGGTTTTCCATCGTGAGGAAACTGACGATGGCACCCTGGTAGTTGCAGGAGTGGATAAACCCTCCATGTCTTACCTCGAGGAGCAAAAAGGGAAGGTGTACTTCGCGAGTACAACTATTTTCTTCAAAGTTGGTAAGACGCCCATTGGTTGGACACATAATCCAACGGAGAAGAAAGACCCTGACGAAGAAGCAAAGGAGGCTAAAGAGGATGAAGGCCACCCCGTGCCAATGAAGAGGGAGGAGTTGGAGATAACTCAATCCCAAGAAGAATCTCTTTTAGCCGAACAACAATGATACTGCTCTTGCAGATCAATCTCCATCGAAGCAGAACGGCTACACAAGCTTTGATGGAAAATATAACTAAAGGTAAGGTACACATAGTTCTCATTCAGGAACCCTGGACTGTTAAAGACAGAGTTACTGGATTGAATGAGTGTGATTACCAATTATTTTATGCTAAAACTGGGTCTCGACCCAGAACATGTATACTTTGTCATAAGGGATTAAATTTTCTTTTTTCCCCAGATTTATCTACAGCGGACGCCACTACCTTAATACATGGCTCACGCAATTTAATGCTGGCATCGGTGTACCAACCTTCTGATGCTCCGACACTACCACCAACGTCGGATTTAAGAAGTATGATAACATCGGCAAGGAGAACAGGTAGGAATATTTTAATAGGTTGTGATGCGAACTCGCATCACCTCTCTTGGGGCAGCACGAACTGTAACAGGAGAGGAGACGCCCTATGGGAATTCCTAAATGCTAATAACTTATTTACCCTTAACTCAGGTAATAAACCTACATTTATTAACAGAATTAGGGAAGAGGTAATTGATGTGACTATATGTTCAGAAAATTTAATTGATGAAATTTGCGATTGGCACGTATCTGATATGCACTCTTATTCGGACCATCGCTATATTTTTATGACCTTAACTCATCCGCCACCGGAACCGGTGACTTTTAGGAATAAGGCCAGGACGGACTGGCCAAATCTTAGGTTAAGTCTTCAACATAAACTCGAAAATTATCCAGAACCGGATGAAAATCTGGACACGATAGATTCGATGGTGGGAAGACTGACTGCCGATTTTAGGGAAACTTTTGAGGAGCATTGTCCACTCCGACAAAGGCGAACCCCAAGGGAAAAGCCCTGGATGACAGGTGAACTGATTAATCTCAGGAAAGAAACCCGAAGGCTATTTAACAGAGCCTATCGAAAGAAACAATCAGTATACTGGGACGATTACAGTGAGAAGCTCAGAATATACAACAAAGCAATAAGAATCGCCAAACGCAGATCCTGGAGGCTTTTTTGCAATCAGGTGGACAGCGTGAATGACGCTTCTAGAATTAAGAAATTCCTATCGAAAACCCACACCCAACCGGAAACCCTCGTTGACTCGAACGGGAAAAGGTCGGAGACGATGGAGGAGACGCTAGGAATACTGATAGAGGCACACTTCCAAACGGAAATGGCGGATGACGGAGAAATTCCACACCCCCATGACGGTAGTGCCACGACGGACATAATTATAACCACAAAGATGGTAAGAGAGGCGGTAAATAGTTTCTTGCCATATAAGGCACCAGGGCCGGACGGTATTTTTCCGGCTCTCCTACAAAGAAGCATTGACCTAATCGACATAAGGCTGGCGAATATTTTTACTACTTGCCTGAAATATGCGTATACCCCTGTGGAATGGAGGGAGGCGAGAGTCGTTTTCATACCTAAACCAGGGAGGGAAAATTACGCAAATCCTAAAGCTTATAGACCCATAAGCTTAACATCATTCTTATTGAAAACCATGGAGCGTATCGTCGATGGAATGGTCAGAAGACGATTACCAGGCGATTCAATGAGATTTGGACAACACGCCTATATCAAGGGCAGATCTACTGAGACTGCTCTTCAGGAGGTTGTTTATCATATAGAGAGATCCTTCGACCTGTGTGTGTATACCATGGGCGTATTCATAGACATAGAAGGAGCTTTCAATAACGTAATGACCTCGAGTCTTATCGGTTCCTTGGAAAACTTAGGGTTAAGCCATGTCTTAATTGCATGGATTAGCAATATGTTAAGGAACAGATGGATAAATTGTGAGGCAAATGGAGTAAGAAGAAGGGACAAAGTATGTCGAGGAACCCCGCAGGGAGGTATTTTATCTCCATTAATATGGGTAACTACCATACATAGTCTACTGAAGATTGTATCGAACGAGGGATTCAAGCCTATCTGTTACGCAGATGATGTTGCGATACTGATCAGGGAGACGAATCCAAATTCTTTATGTATGAGAGCAATGGAGGCTTTGAATATATCATATAACTGGGCGAAGGAGCGAGGGCTCAATGTCAACCCGGAAAAGACTGAAATCTGTTTGTTTACGAGAAAGAGGAAGATACCGGTGCATAGCTATCCCATCTTTCGGAATAAGACAATTAAGATTGATAAAAAGGTCAAATACCTAGGAATAGTACTTGATTGGAGACTATCCTGGAAGGACCACATTCAATGTAAAGTGGAGAGAGCTCAAAGAATATGGGCCCTCTGCAGAAGAGTGATTGGCTCAAAATGGGGCTTAAGCCCAAGGATGACACATTGGCTATATACGAGTGTACTGCGGCCTACAATTACGTACGCTTCGTTAGTATGGTGGACATCCTTAGAGAAGAAGGTGAATATAAAACCTCTTCAAAAGATTCAGAGACAGTGCTGCATTAGTATTTGCGGCGCCATGAGGACCACATCGACAATGGCCATTGAGAATATATTATCCATTTGGCCTATTGAGATACAGGTAAAATATGAAGCGGCCTTAGCTGCCACAAGATTAATGGCAATAGATGAGTGGCTTATAAGAGAACATAAGACCAGATACCAAAGAATAACGGATATCTTACCGATAGGAAATATTACAGAATTAACATGTGATAAAATCCCGATGAGATATGAGAATATTAACTGCATCACCATTATACCGGAAGAGGGAGAATGGGATGAGATAATCAGGATGGGAAACACCCACGGAATCGATCTTTATACAGACGGTTCAAAGATTGGTGACCAACCTGGAATGGGCTTATACGACATAAGCCGAAATAGAGGCAAATACTTCCGTCTACCAGATCACAACACTATTTTTCAGGCTGAGATCATGGCGATTACGGAAGGAATTAAATGGATAAAGGAAACGAATAGCGAAACTCCGATTCGTATCTTTACGGATAGCCAATCAGTGATTAAGACATTGAGAAAGGAGAAAGTTGAATCCCGGAACGTTTTGCAATGCAAGAGTGAGATAAACTCATATGCAAATTGTGAACATCTGGAGATAATATGGATACCAAGCCATCACGGGCTGATCGGAAACGAGAAAGCCGACAAATTATCCAAAATGGGAGCTCTTTTGAGTACTATAACTTTGGAGAACGCCAAACCCCTTAAACGATTTAAGGATGAATTTAAACGTTGGGCAATGGAAGAACATGTCAGAAATAGGCAAAGCACTGATGTCGGTAAGGTGACAAGAACACTCTGGGGTGACCCAAATCTTGGGAAGTCAAAGGAGATTTTGAGACTAAGTAGACCTACACTTAGGAAATTAACCGGTGTAATTACAGGTCATACGGAGTTGAGAACTCATTTAGCACGCATGGGATTATCTGAGGAGACGACATGTAGAGCTTGTGAGGAAGAGGATGGGACCCTGGTACACTACCTCTGTCATTGTCCTGCGTTTGGGCATATTAGGCGCGAAAATTTTACAGTAGATAATATGCCGAACTTGGAATACCTGGGGAACTCGAACTGGAGATCCATAAGGCGTTACATTGAGGGGACTGGTTTCTTGGACTAGTCCGTTATTTATGGGAAATTATGTTTATGGTTTTTTGTTTGGGAATTCCGTTTTCCACATGGAGCGCACAACATGCCAACTGGGCATAGGTGTATACCTGTCATGGGTTTGGGCTTTTATACCCCTCCTTTTCAACCTAACCTAACCTAATATATATAAAACAAAAATAAAAAAAAAAAATTTAAAAAAAAAATAATAATAAAAAATAATAATAAAAATATAAATAATATATTAAATAAAAAATAAAAAAAAAAATAAAAAAAAAATTAAAAAAAAAAATTTTAAAAAAATTAAAAAAATTTTTTTTGGCTCAGCTGGGATTCGATGCCACGTTTTCTCTAACCAGTATACACGTTTGTATGTATGTATGTTGTTGTTGTAATGTTGTTTTTGTGAATAAAAAATCGAGGTGGTCGTGGGTTTTTGCTCATATCTCAGTTGTTTATGTACCGATGTTTCTGATTTTCAATACCGTTCTACTCCCGAATGTTTCTGATATTTTAATACCTCACCCGGGTCCAAGCGATATCGGGGGGCTTCAAAAAGTTGATTTCAACATACACACGGACAGACGGTCAGACGGACAGACTGACAGAGCTTAATTCCTCTCCTATTCATAAGCTTTCAGAATATATATACTTTATGGGGTCGGAAATGAAAATTGTAGAAATTTCACACGGAATGACAAACCTATGTATACCCTTTTTCACTATGTGAAGGGTATAAAAATTTTTTGGATCAACTGGAATTCGATGCCACGTTTACTTTAACCAGTTTGTATGTAGGTTGTTGTTGTAATTGTGTAAAAAAAACGAGGTGGTCGTGGTTTTTTGCTTATATCTCAGAAAGTTATGGGGCGATTGTGCTGAATTTCAATAGCGATTCATTCCTGGATATTTCCAAGAGATTAATACCATATAGAAATCTGAGGAACATATAGTTACTTCTAAAAGTTGATTTCAACCAACACAGGGACAGACAGTCAGGGCTTAATCGACTCCTGTACTCATAAGCTTTCAGAAAATATATACTTTATGGGGTCGGAAATGAAAATTGTAGAAATTACAAACGGAATGACAAAGCTATATGTATATACCCTTGTGCACCACAGGTGAAGGGTATAATTAAAAAATAATATATAAAATAAAAAAATAATTTTGGTCTCAGCTGGGGTTCGATGCCACGTTTACTCTAGCCAGTATACCACGTCTGTATATATGTATGTTGTTGTTGTATGTTGCTTTTGTGTTAAAAAAACGAGGAGGCCGTGAGTTTTCGCTCATATCTCATATCTCGGAATGACAAAATGAATATACCCCACAATTTTTTTGGTGGCGGGTATAATAAGAATATTATAACAAAATAAAATATAAAAATGTAAACTTACCAAGGAACTGTATGTAAACTATTGTAAGTAAAAAATTTATTTTAAATATACATTTGTCTTTCATCAAAAAATTGCTAATAATTTTTGTATAATTCTTTTCTTTCATTGCACGATTTTTCGTAAATAATAAAAACCAGTATTACCATACTTTTTCTATAATGTTAGTGTTAACAACCGAAAGATGGTGAAACGCAAAACACTAACCGTATGTTTAATAGTTCCGGTTAACGATATCGGCGGTTTCTTAATGTTCCTGTTAAATTAAAATAATCACAGATTGTGAAAAGGGCCGTTAATTAATTTTGCAAGATATTCGAAAAAAATTTCAATCAAGTGGCATATTTGTTAAAAAAAAAGTGTCAATATAAATTCACCACTAACTTTGCTACCATAGGTAGCGCGCTTAAGCCGAGAGATCCTATAGAACACGAAATGTTAAAAGCCACATGCACATGTGGGTCAGACGTCACTAAATTGTTCAGCACTTTGGTTACATTTTTTAAAATAATCGTAGTGGCTGCATGCGGTAAGTTTCTGATATTACCCGAAATGTATTTTAGTTCAAAATTGCAAATGAAACACATGTGGCCGAAGCGGATACATTTATGATTTATGTTGACGTCATAATTACGTCACAGCTACATGCGTATGTGGATTTTTAAATTTTGTGTACTACAGGCTTTAAACAAATGGTATACCATTTAACTATTTGCCGATCAAATTGATAATAAATACAAAAGTTATTGTCGTTTAGATATCAATAAAAACTGTCGGTAAAATACACATTTTTTAACGATGCGATTATTAGTAAAATAAGTTAGTGAATCGCATTATTGGTACATATGTACCTATTTAAGCTATGAAAAAGTGAATACAAGATATAAAAACAGTTCTATAGTTCTATAATTGATGATTTTTTATTGAGAACAAAATTAATTATATTTAGAAGAAAAATCCTTATTTAAATTAATTAAAAAGCAGCTTTATTTTTCAAGAATTAGTTGCTCATTAAATTATCAATTCCCATTTGATAGGATTCGTTGTTGTTGTAGTTTTGCTTGCTAATATGAATATTGTTAAAATGCGTTTTTTTTTTCTAGAAGCTACATTAGAGTTAACTTTAAGTATAATTTCATCAGGGGTGGTTTTTAAAATGTTTTATTTCATTACCATTAAGAAGTTCAAATATTCTTATACCAGAAAAAATAAAATAAAAAAAGGAAAAATATTGAAAATATGAAATTTATGTTGTTTTGCTGATTTTTGCCAATTTTTTTGCTTTGAAGTTTTTAAAATTACGAGATTATGTGAACTTTCTCAATGTCAAATGGTTTCTCATCCATTGACTGCAAAATAATGTATGTATTTATTGCGATAGATTTTAAAAGACCTTGATACCTTATTTGACAACGTAAATATGATAATTTCTTATACTCGTATACGAGTTATTTAAAAAATAAGAAGAAGAAAAGGTGCAAGTTTTTCGAAGAAGGAAGATTTGTAAAAAAAGAAATCCGTAATGACTCAAAACAAAATATAATATAACGGACTCAATTATTATTTAAAGAATTGTTTACAAAATTAATCCAGACCATCGTCAGCGAAGTCAGGTTTTTTGGGGGCTTCCTTGGGTTCATCGGCCTTGGCTGAATCTGGTGTGGGACAACCAGGGAAACCGGGAACACCGCCAGGGAAACTGTTTTTAACAACATCAATCAGTTTGGAAATTTTTGGATTGGACTTATATTTGTCAATGTTGTCAGGATTTTTAGCAATATCCTGGAGAGCAGCCATAACCTCAGGATCGTTCATGCCTGACAAAAAGTCTCCCATATTTAAGCCACCAGGTAAACCACCGGGAAAACCTCTTGGAAAACCGCCAGCACCGCCAGGGAAGCCATCAGTAGAGCCAGGCCCTGAAGAAGAAGTCTTTTGTTGTTGGCGAGCCTTTTCACGTCTTAAATCGTTAGCTTTACGTTCACGTTCGTCCTTCTTGCGTTGCTGCTTTAAGCGATGCTGTTCGATTTTCTTAGCGTTAGGTGTAACCTCACGCAACCATTCATCAGCTTCTTCATCATAATCAAGCTTACAAGCTTGGCGCAAATCCTTGGCGGCTTCTTCCCAATTACCTAACAAACGATTGGCACGGCCACGAAATTTGTAGGCAGCCGCTGAATCACAATTTATTTCTAAAGCTTTGTTACAGTCGCGTATGCAGGCATTGGGTTTTTTTAATTTCAAATACGCTTGACCACGTTTAGCATGGAATAAGGCATTGCCGGGATTAATTTCAATTGCTTGTGTATACAAATCAATGGCATCCTGAAATTTCTGTTCACTATAGGCAGCCGCTGCCTGTGAGCGCAGCTCCCCAGACTTATCGACTTCTTCTTCTGTTGGAGTTTTTGAAGAATCACCCATTGGCTGATCAATATCGTTATCAGCCTCGATGACACCTTAAAAGAGCCATGAAAAAATCGTGTTTAAAAATATGAAATAATAAGATGAGAATTAAATTTATCATTTAACAACGTTAAACGAAGCGTAGACAAATACTTTGGATAAGTTTGCTTTTTGTAACAAGAAACGTGTAATCCTGTATATTATGTGATGAAAGGATTTAATATAATCTTAATAAGTTAAACAAAATTAAACTCAACGTATGAATAAAAAATCTATATATATAAAAGTGAAACTCTGTGTGTGTGTGTGTTAGCTATAGACTCCGAAACTGTAAAACCGATCGGGCTCAAACTTGGGTAAGTTGTTGTACACATACCAGGGAGTGTTTATGGGTGAAAAAAGTGGGCGGAGCCACGCCCATAAAAAATTAGTTATCAGTTTTAGCTACTTGCACTTGACCGATTTTTCTGAAACTTTGCACACATATCGAGCTGTCATGACTAAATAATTTCGTGATAAGAAAAGTGGGCGGGGCCACGCCCCTAAAAAAGTTTTAATTTTGAGGTACTTGCACTGGACCGATTTTTCTGAAACTTTGCACACATATTGAGCTGTCATGGCTTTATAATTTCGTGATTGAAAAAGTGGGCGGGGCCACGCCCATAAAAAATTAGTTATCAGTTTTAGCTACTTGCACTGGACCGAATTTTCTGAAACCTTGCAAACATACTAAGCTATCATGACTTTACACTTTCCTCATTAGAAAAGTGGGCAGTGCCACGCCCATTAAAAAAAAGGTATCATTTTGAGGTACTTGCACTGGACCGATTTTTCTGAAACTTCGCACACATATTGAGTTGTCATGACTATACAGTTTCGTATTTAGAAAAGTGGGCAGTGCCACGCCCATAAAAAAAGGTATAATTTTGAGGTACTTACACTGGACCGATTTTTCTGAGACTTTGCACACTTATTGAGCTGTCATGACTATACAGTTTCGTAATTAGAAAAGTGGGCAGTGCCACGCTCATAAAGAAAAAGTTATAGTTTTTAGCCTTGCACTTGATATTCGATTAAAACTTAGAATGCGATTAAAATGCATGAAGGGGCGTAGCAACGCGCGCCGGGATTGGCTAGTAAAAAATAAAACAAACAAAAACATTTTTTTAATAATGATTTATTACTTTATTTGTTAAAAAAAAACTAGTGGCCCTTTTTATGATCTTTTTTATGATATTCGATTGTTGTTAAGGTTTTTCATTTACATATTCATTTTAATTATTCAAAATATTATTTTGTTTTCAGGAGAAATCAAATCAAATTTCTTTTTGACAGGCAGTGAAAATGTCGACAGAGTTGCTACTCTTAATATCAATTAAGTATTTGTTTGATAGTCAACGAGATATTCGATATTCAGCAAAAATCTAATGTCTTATAACCATCGAACCATCGTCGTAATCATCGAATTTAAATTAAGTATGTCAAACGTAACGTGTTGGTTATTTATATTGCAGGACTATTAGCAATTACGGGATTTTTAACAACTGTGCTTTGCTTGTATTTACAAAATAAAAAGAAACACTTTAGCAAAATTTGCTCTCAACAACTTGTTTTGCTTAAAATTGAAGCATATTTAATTACCAATTCGTTGTAATGAATTAATGTAATTTTCAGTGTTAAATCATATGTAACGAAAATCTGTGTTCAACAAAGTGATCGTTGTGCTGGCTAAACATTAACTGTAGTGCGATTCACTAACTTATTTTAACGATAATCGTATCGTTAAAAAAAGTCAACAAGAATATTATCGATTTCGGTATTCAGTATTTTATCTTACGACAGTTGTTATTGTTATCTAAACGACAATAATTATGTTGTTGTTTATTTTATCGACAAAAAAAAACCACTTGCTAAATTCTCAGCTATGGCGCAACTACCTGTGTGAGGGATGTTAGTGGTGAATTTATTTAGACACTTTTTATGACAAAGATACCACTCAATGCAACAGTTGTCGAGTATCGTTAAAAAGTATTTAATGATTCGCAAAATCGATAATACAAACAATAACAAGTATCGACAAATTTAACGATTGTAGAATCGTTAATGAATCACATCACAAGTGACAACTTCCCTACAAACTAATTTAAAAATTTACACATTTATAATACAAATTTTATAAAAATATTCATACTATCGAATACAAAAAAAGTGCACTCAGTAATCAAATGTATACAAAAATTGATTTTGTTCATTATAACTAGACTTGTGACAAAATTTTAGTGACCGGTCAATTTAGTTCATAGTTCAAACATGAACTATGTAGGTCGTTTATAAAGTAAATCGCCCTTTTTATACCCGCCTCCAAAAAAATTTTGGCATTCCTTTTGTAACACATCGAAATATTCATTTTAGACATCATAAAGTATACATATAATTTCGGAGTCCTAGTTTCATTTTATGACGATCTAGCTGTGTCCATCCGTCTCTTGAAAGAGCTCGAACCGAAAAAGTTAGGGTGCTCAAATTTGGTCCGAATATTATATCTTATACACAAGGTTTGTTTGGTATTGAAAATGGGTTAAATCGGAATATAAGGAAGAGAGTTATAGCTCGTAACGCAAGAGTAGGTGGAAAAAACCGTGTCCTTCCAACATCGAATAAAATGCAATTGTGTTCCAACGTAAATATTAACGTAGAGCCATTAAATTTCGAATGTATCCTGAGTAAAAAAATATATTTCCCTGAAAATTGCTCAAATCTATACATAATGAAGAGAGTGGGTACGTTCGTAAATGCAACAGTTGCGCATCACTGCAGCATAGTGAAAGTAAAACGTTCATTAATGCAACCTTTGGCAGCACTTTTAAGCGTCAAACGTTTTTTTTTGCAAACAGTGCTGCCGCAAATTTCTGCAAATATGACAATTAAGTTTCTGATGCAATAGTGATTGAGTATACATACAATGGAGAAATAAGTAGCATTAAACAACAATTACTTCTTTAAATTAAATTAGTTTATATTTATATTTTTTATTTTAGGAATCAACCTTCTTTTAACTTTAAGTTAATTTCAAATGATCAGAAGTCGTTTCATCTTGTTCCTAATTATTTTTTTGTTATAATTTAAGAAAAAGTCACTTTTAAGATCAACATTTTCAATAATATTTGCTATTACTATTTTGGATAACATTTTATATATTTTGCAGAACGTTCAAAAAAGCAAACTCTGCGTAGTTGTTAAGCAGCTGCAATGCATCTGCAACAGCTGATCGCACATCAGCAACTACATTTGGCATTATTGCCGCAGTGATGCACAAATTTGCAAATTTATACCACACAGTGTATTTTTTTGGTATATTCAAAATTTTAAAACGTAATGAAACTAACAAAATTAGATGAACAATTCTGAAATTCTGCAAACGTTGCTTTTTAGTCAAAGGATTTGTGCTAACGGAAAATCAAGGTGAAACGCTCACTTTTACGCCCACAACTCATATAACGCTTTATCTCAAACTCATATACTTTCTCTATGAATAAAGATTTTCGAATAATAAAAGACTCTAAATTAAAATATCTTATGAATTTATTAGCAGAAACTACTTTGCCACGCCCACTTTTCACGTAATAATACTGTTAATGAAATTTAAAAGATAATAAAACCAACAGAATTAGAGGTATGATGATAAAATTTCGCACATATAGTTTTCAAGTCAATCACATTGTAATGTCAGAAAATGAAGGTGACACGCCCACTTAAACGCCTACCTCTCATATAACACTTTATCTTATAATTTCCCTATGGACAAAGTTTTTGAAAGAATAAGGACTATATTGAAATATCTAAGTTTTATTTATTAGCAGCATCTACATTAACACGCCTACTTTAAGGCCCGCTTTCATTGAAAGACTTAATTTACGAAAACAATTTACTGGCATGTTAAAGTTATGCAAAGAAAGTGATACATATTTTAGTATAGATTACTGTTAATAACAAAATAATAAATTTTGTGCTATTAAAGCACATAATATTGGTGGAGGTTATAAAAATTATGGCACAGCTGAATATAGTACTCTTACTTGTTTTATTATGAACTATGTATTCTGGTTTGAACTAAATAGTTTACTTTTATGCACAAGTTGCAGTAAGAGACAAATACAATGAGTATTTGTATATGCGACGGAAAAACATTAAAACAAGTAAGAGCGCTATATTCGGCCGTGCCGAATCTTATATACCCTTCACAACGTGTAGTCATGCAATAACAGTAGTTTGTATCACCATTCATCCCATATGAAATACGTAGGTATGTACAAACATATAAAAAACACACATATATAAAAACATCCCATTGTAAAATTATAAGTTTACGTATGTATGTAAAAAAAAAAAAAATTAAAAAAAAAAATTTTAAAAAAAATTTAAAAAAAAATTTTAAAAAATTTAAAAAAAAATAATTAAATATTAACAAATATAAAACAAAAAAAAAATAAAAAAAAATTTAAAAAAAAATATTAAAAAAAATAATGAAAATATAAATAATATCTATATATATAAAAGTGAAACTCTGTGTGTGTGTGCGTGTGTGTGTGTTAGCTATAGACTCCGAAACTGTAAAACCGATCGGACTCAAACTTTGGCAAATTGTTGTACACATACCAGGGAGTGTTTATGGGTGAAAAAAGTGGGCGGGGCTACGCCCATAAAAATTAGTTATCAGTTTTAGCTACTTGCACTTGACTGATTTTTTTGAAACTTTGCACACATATCGAGCTGTTATCTATATATATAAAAGTGAAACTCTGTGTGTGTGTGTGTGTGTTAGCTATAGACTCTGAAACTGTAAAACCGATCGGGCTCAAACTTTGGTAAGTTGTTGTACACATACCGGGGAGTGTTTATGGATGAAAAAAAGTGGGCGGGGCCACGCCCATACAAAATTAGTTATCAGTTTTAGCTACTTGCACTTGACCGATTTTTCTGAAACTTTGCACACATATCGAGCTGTCATGACTAAATAATTTCGTGATTGAAAAAGTGGGCGGGCCATGCCCATAAAAAATAAGTTATCAGTTTTAGCTACTTGCACTGGACCGAATTTTCTGAAACTTTGCAAACATACTGAGCTGTCATGACTTTACACTTTCGTCATTAGAAAAGTGGGCAGTGCCACGCCCATTAAAAAAAAGGTATCATTTTGAGGTACTTGCACTGGCCCGATTTTTCTGAAACTTTGCACACATATTGAGTTGTCATGACTATACAGTTTCGTATTTAGAAAAGTGGGCAGTGCCACGCTCATAAAAAAAGGTATCATTTTGAGGTACTTACACTGGACCGATTTTTCTGAAACTTTGCACACTTATTGAGCTGTCATGACTATACAGTTTCGTAATTAGAAAAGTGGGCAGTGCCACGCTCATAAAGGAAAAGTTATAGTTTTTAGCCTTGCACTTGATATTCGACTAAAATTTAGAATGCGATTAAAATTCATGAAGGGGCGTAGCAACGCGCGCCGGGATTGGCTAGTGACTAAATAATTTCGTGATAAGAAAAGTGGGCGGGGCCACGCCCCTAAAAAAGTTTTAATTTTGAGGTACTTGCACTGGACCGATTTTTCTGAAACTTTGCACACATATTGAGCTGTCATGACTTTATAATTTCGTGGTATAAAAAGTGGGCGGGGCCACGCCCATACAAAATTAGTTATCAGTTTTAGCTACTTGCACTGGACCGAATTTTCTGAAACTTTGCAGACATACTGAACTGTCATGACTTTAGACTTTCGTCATTAAAAAAGTGGGCAGTGCCACGCCCATTAAAAAAAGATATCATTTTGAGGTACTTGCACTGGACCGATTTTTCTGAAACTTTGCACACATATTGACTTGTCATAACTATACAGTTTCGTATTTAGAAAAGTGGGCAGTGCCACGCCCATAAAAAAAGGTATCATTTTGAGGTACTTGCACTGGCCCGATTTTTCTGAAAATTTGCACACATATTGAGTTGTCATGACTATACAGTTTCGTATTTAGAAAAGTGGGCAGTGCCACGCCCATAAAAAAAGGTATCGTTTTGAGGTACTTACACTAGACTGATTTTTCTGAAACTTTGCACACTTATTGAGCTGTCATGACTATACAGTTTCGTAATTAGAAAAGTGGGCAGTGCCACGCTCATAAAGAAAAAGTTATAGTTTTTAGCCTTGCACTTGATATTCGATTAAAATTTAGAATGCGATTAAAATTCATGAAGGGGCGTAGCAACGCGCGCCGGGATTGGCTAGTATTAAATAAAATATAAAAAAAAATTTAAAAAAAAAATTTAAAAAAAAATATAAAAAATATAAAAAAAAATTTTTTTTGGCTCAGCTGGGATTCGATGCCACGTTTTCTCTAACCAGTATACACGTTTGTATGTATGTATGTATGTTGTTGTTGTAATGTTGTTTTTGTGAAAAAAAAATTGAGGTGGTCGTGGGTTTTTGCTCATATCTCAGTTGTTTATGTACCGATGTTTCTGATTTTCAATACCGATCTACTCCCGAATATTTCTGATATTTTAATACCTCACCCGGGTCCAAGCGATGTCTGGGGGCTTCAAAAAGTTGATTTCAACATACACACGGACAGACGGACAGACTGACAGAGCTTAATCGACTCCCCTATTCATAAGCTTTCAGAAAATATATACTTTATGGGGTCGGAAATGAAAATTGTAGAAATTCTTCCCTTTTTCACTGTGTGAAGGGTATAAAAAACATAAATTAAAGAAATTATAAGAATTGCTTAGTTCCGCGGAGATACTAGTTTTTAAGGATTTATAAATTTTATAGCAGTACTTTATTGTTGTTCGAAAAAGTGTAAAAAAAAGAAACGAAAAAAGACACGTATCAATAGTTCAATTCGTTTATACATATCTATAGTTCATTTTGTTGTATGGTTCAAAAATTAAACTAAAAGCATAATTGAATAAAATGATTGAACTAGTTCATGAATCGTTCAATTGAACTACATCGTGAACTACACAACTCTAATAATAACATAACGTATTTGAATCGAACAGCTGTTTTTACTAACTTGTGAGAGTAGTTCCTTAAAATTACGCAGTTTCTGGAGTTTACTGGAAAAGTAAACAAACTAACCTATTTGTTCATTTTTCGTTTTGTTCCATGTACATGTGGTTTGCTTATGTGTTGGTACCGATTTTAATAAATACAAAAAAATTACAGAAAATTCCTTTCAAATTTAATATTTTTTATCGGTTGTATAATGTGAGCATAAATCGTGTTACAATAAATCGACAAAATTAATATATGAGATAAAATATGTATGTATAACGCATTGTTTCTGTATTTCGCTTCCCTCACCTTCTTTCTCACCCATCCGCTCTCATCACCGATCACCCTTACTTTTCTAGTACGTGCTAGTTTTTTCTTGCGTTTAATTTTTGGTTGTTAAAGCTAACGTGAAAAAGGGTCGGAGCAGGATAAAGACAGATATATAAAAAGTTTTCCTAAATAATTTAAACATGTATGTATATGTTGGTGTCTTTACCTGATATGCATATTTGCTCACTTGTAAAGGGTGTTTTTTTAAGCCCGATAGAACTTGAAATTGTAAAAAATAACACAAAAAATTAAATTCTAATCAAAATTTTTTTTTTATTCGAAAGATCAATACGTGACATTAACATTTGAAAATGATTTCGGGCATATGGGCACCGCGGCTGTTCTTGACGAAGCGCATTCTGGACGTCCGTTGTCTTATCGCAAAATTGTGTTCAGCGATGAGGCGCATTTTTGGCTTAACGGGTTTGTTAATAAGCAAAATTGCCGCATATGGAGCGAGACCAATCCACAAGAGACCCTACAGACTCCATTACATCCAGAAAAATGCACCGTTTGGTGCGGTTTTCACGCTGGTGGCATCATCGGACCTTATTTCTTCAAAAATGAGGCCGGAGCTCGCGTTACGGTCAATGGAGATCGTTACCGCACCATGATCAATGATTTTTTGTTTGAAAATATGGATGACATTGATCCGGAGGAGATGTGGTTTCAACAGGATGGCGCTACGTGCCATACGGCGAACGCAACCATCGACTTATTGAAATCAAAATTTGGCGATAAGTTGATTTCGAGAAATGGACCTGTCAATTGGCCTCCAAGGTCGTGCGATTTGACACCTCTCGATTATTTCCTGTGGGGCTACGTGAAGTCACTGGTTTATGCTGATAAACCAGCAACAATTGACGCCTTGGAGGCCAGCATTGTTCGTGTTATTCGTGACATACGGCCAGCAGTGCTCGAAAAAGTGGCCCAAAATTGGACGTCCAGAATGCGC
This sequence comes from Phyto melanocephala, assembly GCA_941918925.1. NCBI lineage: Eukaryota > Metazoa > Arthropoda > Insecta > Diptera > Rhinophoridae > Phyto > Phyto melanocephala. The sequence goes on along the minus strand of OW799234.1, from coordinate 131,336,340 downwards.
TTCGTCAAGAACAGCCGCGGTGCCCATATGCCCGAAATCATTTTCAAATGTTAATGTCACGTATTGATCTTTCGAATAAAAAAAAAATTTTGATTACAATTTAATTTTTTGTGTTATTTTTTACAATTTCAAGTTCTATCGGGCTTAAAAAAACACCCTTTACGTGTATGGGAAAACAAGTAAAAAAAAATGTATATTTTTATGAAAAAATTAAAATAACACAAGTATTAAAATTAAGTCGTTAAACTTTTTAATTGCGTCACCATATTTGAACCTTTTTTTAACGTGGACCTTAACCGAGGGTTTTGGCAGATTATTATAAACGTGAATAAGAATAATCTTACGGCGAATTAATTTTACATTTGCATTTTTTATTTTCTGGTTTTAAGTCAATAAATGCTTTATTGGGTATTTTGAAATTATAAAATCTTTTGATACCTACATATCGTTGGCCACAAGTAGAAAGGCCCTAACTCGAGAAGATAAAAACGTAATAGAAACTGCATTATCACAATGTAATTTCTTTTGTTAAATTGCTGGTAAAACTGTTATTTTTGATACTATTGCGATAAATATTTGTGTCGAGCTGTATATGTATTGAAATCACAAAATCACAAATCAATTTAGTGGAAAAATACGAGTTAGGGCCTTTCCACTTGTCACCATCGATATATAATAGTGAATACTGTATTATATATATATTTTTTTTTAGAGTAATAATACAATTAAGGCATAAAAAGTAAATAAAGAAAAGACAGCGATTAGGGATTTTCTAGTTTCTTCAAATCTAGAGATTTTCAGAATCGTCATAAATCCTTAAATCATACGAAATATTGACGATGTACTAGCAGTGTGTGATAAATTGGTGCTTTCGTATAAATTCTGGACTGTAGTTTGGAAAATCGCTCTGGAATTTAGTGATGACGCTGAAACTGCCGTTGAGGTGTCAACAAAATTTGCTAGATGTTGTGCTGCCGCAGCAGTAGCAAAATTTATTGGTTGATTGAAATGCAGTCCTACTCCACCGGACGTAAAACTAGGTGATGGATTAATATTGTGCGATGTTGAATCCATTGAAGAACAAGATATGGTCGCAGAAGGTTGCTGAGCGTGTTTTAAACTTATGCCAGGATTAAAATGTCGTAAATCTAATTGGTTTCCCTTGTCATCTAGCCAACAGCCACCAGGTTCTTCTCCGGTATAGTGAGATATATTAGGATTTATATTCAAAAAACCACGACCCTTTTTAGAGTCTCTGTTGCTTAAAAACAGCAAACGAAATTCATCATGGAAAACTTTGTAGTAGTAAAAGGCCGAGACCGGTTTTATTTGATCCTCTGTGCTTTTCTCGCGATATTCTTTGTACATTCGTTTAATCGACAGTGTGTGATGAAGACAGCGTAATTTTGCCTTTTTATTAGGTACCCAAACAGGATACGATTTGATGTGGTCAATAATAGCCTGTTTTCGTTCGGCTGAGATTTTGTGTATTAAGTGTTTGCCTCTCCCATCAACTCCTGTATAGTTACCCGTAGTTTTGTCTGCATATTTTATGGCATTCTCAATAAATTTGCGATTGATGCACAGAGTATTCATCATAAAATGTTTACAAACTCTTTTGTTTTCACTATTTAGGCCAGATCGTAGGAAGAATCTCGTTTGATAGGCACGGGTGGGACGATTTGTTTTACGAAATTCTGGTGTTGTTGGTGTTTCCACATCCTTCGTTTCTATACGTGACAGTATAAAATCCTTACGTCTTTTAAAGTCCAGGGACCAAAAAATATCACAAATTTGTTTACGTTCTTCTTCGCTAAAATTCTGGTGACACTTAAATGTGCAGCGTATGGCACAATTTATGGGCCGCGGCAAACGTTTAGGCTCTGGATCGCCAGGTTTACGTCGCTTAGTTTGTTTCTTCGGCTTAGTATCCGTTAGGTTGCCTGTTTCGGGATCCAGAAACTGTTGAGGCTTTTGTGTCTTCTCAGCGGGCTTTTCAGTCAATTTACTTTGTTCTTCTCTAATTACATCACGTATAGGACGTATTATCCGTTCCTGCTGCAATTCGTAACCCTCAATTGCCTCTTTTATTTCCCGATTCGAAATACCCAAAGTGCCCTCGAAAAACTTACGACATACTTTTATTAAATCATCATTACAGCTGCTCTTATTACTGTTGTTCGTATTGCCCGTTTCCGGTATTTCCGTGGATTTAGTTATGGAAGCTTCTCCAATTTTATAGTACTTTAGAAAGTAGCAACAGTTGTTACCACGTTTTTTATTACGTATTCGTGTAAGTACCGGCTTTCGTATGTGTTTGCGTATGAAATTGATTTTATTATCTTTGCTCAGATGACAGTAGTAATTGAAAATATCAATTCTCTGACGCTTATCATATTTTGTCGTACACTTATGTTTGCAAGTCTCAAGGCAATTATGTAAACGGGGAAGTTTTTCCTTCTTCTTTCGCCTCCTACTGACTGATGTTTGGGTTAATAATATGAGTGGTTCATCATCATCGTCCTCATCTTCGTCGTAATTATATTCATATTCTTCCTCATCACCTTCTTCATCATGTTCCGAATCCTTACTATTGTATTGTTTACCATCACATTCTTCTTCACAATCATCCTCAGAAACTTTATATTTTTTTACACAATTATCCTTATCAGTATCTGAATCAAAATAAACTTCCGCTTCCTCCACATCCTCTGCATTGGGTTCAATTTCTTCTTCTCTCAATTCACATTTAACTTCGATTTGCGGTGTAAAAAGCGGATCATTTGAATCTGTACTTTCGCTTCTATCATGGTCGACGCCATCTTTCAAATTGTATTCTTTTTCTTTTTTAACATTGTGAAGGAGTTGAGCATTTGTTAAAGTGATGCCAGTTTTTCTTGTTTTTGAAATCGCCTTTTTTTCAGTGCCTTTTCTAGTTGATCTCTTTCTTCTAGATGATTTTTCCTTTTTAATAATCTTAGGTGGTTCGTCTTCGAGGTAAAGAACATTGGGTTCTAAAAATGGCCGGCTGCTGTTGGCTGCAATCATATGGCAAAAAGCACATTATCAAAATTCGGAGATATTATTTGGCTAATTGCATTTTTATTTTATTTTGTTTTTTTCTTTTTTTCTTTATTCAATATTCAAAGAGTGTGAGTGAGTGTGTTTTAAGGTGTATATTTACATACAAAACCGTCTTAATTCTATTGTTAATATTTTAAAACGAAAATACATTAAAAACCTGATATAACGGATTATTAATGGCCGAAAAGAAATTATATATTCGCTTTATTAAATAACAAAATTAAAACAACAAATTTATTACAAAAACGTTTGAGGTTATCATTTTTTGATTCGGATTAGTTGTTCGAAAAGGAGTCGCATAACTGCTTGCACTAAAAGAGTTGCAACGGAAAAATTAATAATAAATGATCTAACAAACAGAATTGCTTCTGCAAAAGTCAAAAATTAAATCTTTAATTTTTCTTTAAGCTTAATAAAATAGAGTGAGTTTCACTAATGTCGCGACAAAGCAAAATACCAAGTAATAAAAATAAACATTTCCTTGTTAAGGCCAGTATTTCATTACAGATTTTCTATTTCTTTACAGGAGAAGGAAAAACTGAACAAAAAACTTTAAAGAATGAAATGTGTTCGGGCTTTTTTATATGAATATAAATCGCTTATTTTCAACCTTGGCTTGCGAAATTTTTCAGGGGTGCTGTGTTAGTTTGTAAACTACCAGAAATACACCTTTTTAATATTATGCCAACGATATGTTTGAAATTTAGGTTGTAAAATTTCTCTTTTAGTTTGCTAATATGCAGGTCAAAATAAATGTGAAAGAAGTTTCTGAAATTTGTTATCTAATGCGAGGACTCTCTTACACTTGGCGAATACTTTTTCCACCAACTGCAAAGGATTTTTTGACTAACATTTTGTTCTAAAAAATCAAAATTCTTTTTTTTCTTTCAATCACCGTCTGTGTAACACATACAATCACAATTGCAAAAGGCTGTCACAATGCTTGCTGAGTATGCTTGATGTGTGTCTAGTCCGCTTAATGACTTAATTAGACTTCTTCTCATCCATTCCTATCGTCACAAGCACACAAATTGTCGTTCGCAAATTATTGTGTTCTATATGTATTGGTTTTATATATCACATAGAACACAATAATTTACGAACCACGAAATGTTTACATTACAAATTACAATACATAAATGTACATCTATGTTACATGGGGAATCCCTTATTTTTCCTTATGTTGTTGTATTTGCCGTAGTAGTGCCACCTGATAGTCAATAAGCTTGGCACACATCTACTTAAGTATGTTTTGTTAACGAGCAAATTAAAGCCGTTTTAAAGAAATTGTAAGTGATTTTTTATATAAAAAAAAAATTAACAAAAACAAACAAAATGCTGATACAAATTTTTTTTTGCCAGGCAGATGACAACGTCCGTTTATAAGACGAATACGATGTTCTGTTTATGGAATTTGGCCGAGAATTTGAAACAATGTCTATCCAAAGGGGATCTCCGTTTAAGTAAAAAGTCCGGTATGAGAGATTGCACTGTACATAGATAGATTAACAATCGTATGCAACAATTGATTTATGAAGAAAATCGGATGGCTGCGTCAACTCAAAATACTTAAAGATACATACATCCATTTTTACAGAATCCTTGTATCCTGTTCCTTATCATTGTTATTACCCCTTTGTGCTGCTAATGCTTTGCGCAAATAATATTAATCAAAATAAAATTTTTTTCTTACTAGACGAATTATTATTTACAGATTTTCTTGTGAATCTTGGGAAAAATTTTTATAAAGGGCAGTATTTAAATAAGATTTAACAGCAGCATTCGGCGCACTTTGATTTACCACCAGTCTAAGTGGCATAACATTTAATGCATCATATTCAGAAGTATCTGTTGCATTGCAAGAATTTGCCATTGAGGATGTAACTCCTGCAACGTCGGCAGATGCATTGTATTCGGAGCTTTTTAAACTTTTAGCTGGATTGTATGATTGTGTATCAAGTTTTTTGCCATCGCTACTAATCCAATAGCCACCCGCTTCCTCGCCCGTATAATGAGATAAATTGGGATTTGTGAGCAAGAAACCGCCGCCCTTTCTTGGATGTGGACTTGTTAGAAAAGACAAATTGAAGTCTTCATGAAACACACCATAAAAGTATTTGGTAGAGACATAGTTTTGATGTTCAGACAAACATTTGTCTTTATACGCATCATACATTTTCCTAATGGAAAGGTCGTAATGCAGGTACTTGGTTTTACTTTTCTTATGCGGTATCCAACAGGGATACGAGTTGATGATATCCTTAACGATCTGCCTACGCTCTTTGGGTATCTTATTGTGTGAAGAACGAGAACCGCGTCTATCGGTGCCGGTGTACGAACCGGTTATTTTATCGGCAAACTCTATGGCATTTTCAATGAACCAGCGATTGATGCTCAGAGTGTTCATCATGAAATGTTTACAAACTCTTTTATTTTCACTTTTAAGTCCTGATCGTAGGTAGAATTTTGTCTGATAGGTACGAGAAGGACGGTCGGTTTTACGAAATTCCGGCATTCTTCGCGTTTGCACATCTAAAGTTTCAATGCGCGCCAATATGAAATCTTTGCGTCTCTTATAGTCCAATGACCAGAAACTATCACAAATTTGCTTTCGTTCTTCTTCGCTGAAGTTTTGATGGCACTTGAATTTACAGCGTACAGCACAATTGATGGGTTTAGGAAAACGTTTCGGTGGTGGCTCATCACGTTTGCGACGTTTCGTTTTCTTCTTGGGCTTTGTAACGGTCAAATTGCCTGTTTCTGGATCAAGATATTGTTGAAATGTTTGTGATTTTGTTGTTATCTTTTCAGCCACTTTATTTATATTTTTACTTATCGTATTCTGTACAGGACGTACAATTCTTTCCAGTGGCAGTTCATAGCCCTCGATAGCATCTTTAATTTTTGCACTCGAAATACCCAAAGTACTTTCGAAAAATTTACGACAGACTTTTGTTAAATCTAACTCATCATTGCCGTTGCCGATATCGCTGTTATAATTTTGTTTACATTCCAATTCCGTCTGATCTGGCGGCTTAGTTGGATCAATTTTATAGTGTTTCAAAAAATAACAACAATTATTACGACCTTGTCCGTTGCGTTGTCTCTGTATTGCTAGTTTTCTGATGTGTTTGCGTATAAAATTCACTTTATCTTCTGAACTCAAATGAAAGTAGTACTCGAAAATGTCAAGTCTTTGACTCTTATCGTATTTAAAGGCACATTTGCGTTTACAGGTCTCTAAGCAATTATAAAATGGCGGAGTTTTTTTCTTTTTCTTGTAGGGTTTTCTAGTTGATGTTCGATTTAATAATGTAAAGAGTTCATCATCGTTGCCATTGTCCAATTTTTTTGATTTCTCCTCGTCATCATAATCATCAGTCTCTGATTTGATTTTGCAATCATATTCTTCATCATCTTCCTCGTATTGTTCGAAACGATAATCGCTATCGACATCTGAATCTAAATATATTTCAGCCTCCGTTTCTTCCTCTGAAACGGAAGGATTTGTGTCTTTATTTAATTCACATTTAAACTCTAGCTGGGGTGTGAACAGAGGATCATTTAAATCGGTATTTTTATTTTTATCACTATATTCATTTACATCATATTCATCTTCCACCTTAATATTTTGTTGCAGTTGTATCTTGTTAAGCCTGATCCTAGTTTGCCTTTTTGCAATTGGCTTTTTCTTAAAACGCCTTTTTGTTGATTTATTTCTTCTTATAGTTTGTTTCTTAGCAATCTTGTGCGATTTGTCTTGGAGATACAGAACATTTGGTTCTAAGAGAAGTTGACTGGTTTCAGCTGCAAGCATATGGCAAAGAGCACATTATCAAAATTCGGAGAAAAGAATTGACTAGTTGCAGTTTTTTTTTTATTGAATGTTTTTTATTATATTTTTGAATTTGTTGCAAATTTTATTAAAATAAAAAAAAAAAAAAAAGTCAATACAAGAAATAAAAATACTAATTTATACACAATGTCGAAACTCATTAAATTTTTCAATGGGTTAACCCATTACCGCCCTCTTTATTGTGTACTCTGTACACAACTCCATTATGATTTAGAAATCTCCTCATGTAATTTTTCAATACATGCAATATGAGTATAGCTAATATAAATTATAGCACAAAAAAAGTAGACTCTAATCCCCGTTTTATACTATCAATTTTTTATGTGTTGGAGTGTGAGTGCTTGTTTAGTTAATTTTACATTATTTGCCTTTACAAAGTGTTAAAAATTTTACAAAATAATAGCGGAAATCACTGTTCCTTGTAAACAGACCATGCAAATGTTGCAGATCTTGCAAGTCTAGTATATATTCTATTGCAAATGTTACTTTTGAAAATGTTCATTCCCAGCAAAAAAATCTATGACAAAGAAGTGATTTTTCAGGGGTCCAACTGATGATGAAGTACTTTAGTTTAGGTGAAAACACTGGTGATTTTAACATTAGCGTGTCATTTGCGATCATGTGTTTACATGAATATTTTAATGAACTGCACTCCATTCTAATAAGTGCATGGAACTCATGCATATTTGGTGACAAGTATCGGATATTTCATGTGTTAAAATTGTTTGTTTACATGAATTCTTTAAGATATTTTGCATGATGCTGCATTCATTTTTAAGCACATCATTTATGACAAATTATTTTGCAGTTAAGAAGTCATTTAGAATTAATGCTTTTACACAATTGATTTAGAAGTCTTGTAAATGTAATTCGCTTTGCACTACTTCCAATTTATTTTGCTGGGTTTTAGTATTGGAAATAAGTGCTCGTGTAGAAAATGTAATTTTAGTGTTTATTGTTTGTGTGGTGTTGCAAACTTTAGAACATATACTAGACTTGCAAGATCTGCAACATTTGCATGTTCTATTTACAGCGAAGGGTGATCGCCCCTAATGTTAATTGTATAAAATTGTTCGTGCTGTTGCAAAAAAAAAAATTGCTGTACGTACTTTAGTAAACTGGTCGTTTGAGGTAGGAAAAAGTAGTTCAGTGAAACATATTTTATTTTTCGAATTGAAATTTTTCCCATATTTTTCAGCCATAGAATAATTTATAGGTACCTTTGCTATTATTTGTAGATTTAATACGCCACTACAAAATGGCGGAGAATAAATTTTTATATGAGTCAAATCTGGTATTTTAAAATGTAACTTCTTGAACCCCATCAATATTGGTATCAAATGAAAGGGCTTGGCCAGTAGAATACAGTAAATTATTAAAAAATTTAAAATCCAAGATGGCGTCTAAAACAAAATGGCGGAAAAAACCCCAACCCCATCAACTTGGGTATCAACTGAAAGGGCTTGACTAGTAGAATACAGAGAACTACGTACAAATTCAAAATAGAGGATGGCGTCGGAAATAATAAAGAAAAATGGCGTGTAACATGAAATATAGGTTAAGCTACGATGTGGGATTATACGTATGATGGTACACATGATGGTGAAGGGTATTATCAGATTCGGCACGGCCGAATATAGCAATCTTACTTGTTTTTTTTTGTTTAATTATAAATTTTTTTTATTTCAGTACGAAACTCCGAACATAAATATTAATGGGACAAAAATCTTAAAAAAAATTACGAAACAAACAATGATATTCTCATAAATGAAAACACATTTTCCATTTACATTGTGGCTTCACTAAAAAAAATCGGAACAAAATGTTAAAAAATAAAAATGTATTAAAAATTAAGAAAAAAATAAATTTCGGTGAAAAATTTCGTTTAAAAAACTTTTATATTTTTAAGTTTAAAATAATATTTTACCAGGGCAAGACTGTCTGCTTTGCTGGGCAATACAAAAATATACGTTACTTATTTGATTTACATATTATATGGGAAAAACATCTCAGCAAAAAGTCATGCAAAACAAGTGAATGCAGGAGTTCACTGATAACGAAGTGATTCGATTTCGGTGAAACATGCATGATTTTATATAAATTTTAGGGTCGACTTAAAAATCGCACAAATTACAAGGAAAATTGTATTCTAGGGATCAAAATAAGAAACTTTGCCGAAGAAACCATACCTCTTAAATGTATTTTGATGTCCCGACTTTTGATCCGAAGAGTCAAATTTTGAAAAATTTTACTTTGACCCATTTAGAGTTCCACAATCGAGTTAAAATGTATGACTGACCCCCACCAGTTTTGGAGAGCCGACCCACCTATGCCACACCCCCTTGGGGGATTCCCCATACAAACATTTAAAAAAAATCACCATTTTCGGCACTTTACAAGAAAAATTATGCGAAATGGCTTTTTTTATATTTGGAGTTTATTTTTCTCTTTAGAAATTTATCGAGTCAAAAGTCGGGACATCAAAATACATTTTAGAGGTATGTTTGCTTCGGCAAAGTTTCTTATTTTGATCCCTTGAATACGATTTTCCTTGTAATTTGAGCGATTTTTTTGCCTCCATACAAATCGACCCGCCCTAATGAATATATTAATAAACTGCACTCCATTCCATAAATGCATAGAACGCATTTAACAGATGTTTCACGAGTTAATAACGTTTGTTTACATAAATTGTTTAAGATATAAGACATGAATTTAAAAAGAGTGCGTTCCCTTGCACTTAGAATTTAGAAGTCATGAAAATTTTTTATTTACTTTGAACTACTGCAAAAATATCTACACTGAGCCAAAAAATCAACTTTAAATCAAGAACTTTGCGTTTTTGTTTTTAAATTGCAGCATTTTCATTAAAATAATTTTAAAACAAGAATGTTCTTTTTTTTTAAATTTTACATTGTTATTTATACAATTTGGTTATAAAAAGATTTTTAAAACAAAAATGGTCGTTTTTGTTTCAAAGACGAAAAGTTTTTACCTAAACAACTTAAAAATAAAAATGTTTCCTGATTATATTAAAATTTACAATTTTTATTTTTACAATGAAGCAAGAAAAAACTTATTTCAATTAAAAATTTTTCTTTTTGTTTTAAAAACGAAAGTTTTTGGCGAAACAACTTAAAAATAAAAATGTTTCCGTGTTATTTTAAGATTTATAATTTGTATTCTTACAATGAAGAAAGAAAAAACGTATTTCAATAGAAAATTTTCTTTTTTGTTTTAAAACAAAAATTTTTGGGCTAAACAGCTTAAATTTAAAAATGTTTCCTTGTTATTTTAAGATTTATAATTTTTAATACTGACTTTATTCTCTATTTAAAATTTTAAATTTAAGTAGAACCATTATAAAAATAAGAATGTTTATTTTAAAATCAATGTTGATGTATAAAATATGTCCGCCATTTTTTTACAAGTGTCATTCTAAAAGTTACAGTAGTGAAGGAAAGTTGTGAAAGACAGAATTAAATTAAAATGGAAGTGAAGGACATTTTTTTAGAAGAATTTGAACTGAGTGAAACAGCAATATCCAAGGAAGATAGTGATCCACTTTTAGAACATTAAAAAAAATTTGATTTGGTAAACGTAATGCCTTATTTAAAAGGTAAGTTAAGTACTTTTTCAGGTTAGGCTTGCAGCCGCTTGTGCACTTTATTATTTTAAATATTTTTGTATTGATAGATACAGACATAAGTTTCCGAAGCCTCCAGTACCTCGAAAGTGAAGACCTGAACGATGTTATTCCTTCGGTAGGCCTAAGAGTGGAGTTCCGGGAAAAATTATTTGCATGGAAAAATGTAAATATGTAAAAATTTATTTAATAAATATACGTTTGTACCTTCATATTTTAATAAATAAGTTAACATTTGTACCTTCATTAAATAAATAAGTTTGTTTTGTTAGTATACATAATAAAAAAAATCAAAAAATTGTATTATTTTTTGACATAAGTATGATGCAACGTAGAAACAAAAATGCACATTTTTCATTTAAAAATGGTCCATTATTAATTTAAAAATGGTCAATTATTAAATCAACAATGTTACATTATTAATTTAAAAATGTCCCATTTTTAATTCAAAAATATATATTTTTAATCTAAGAATGATCAACTTTCTACTAAGATTGTTTTTGAATTTAAATCAAACATGAAAAACTTTAAAACCAGAATTAATAATATTGAATTTAAAATGTTTTTAAGTAATCGCAACATTTTAAAAATAAGAATTAAAATTTTTAAAATAAGAAAAAACAAACTTAGTTCTATTTTATCACGGTTTTATTTTAAAAATAAGGTTGTTTTAGCTTGATTTTAAAATTTTTTTTTTTTAGTGTAGGATTGGTTGAGTGGTTCTCGAGTTATAAAACGACGAACATAGGAGAGCATATTTTCATGTGCATAGATTTGAATGTTAATTATTTCAAAGAATGGTACATACAAATACTTTTGTTCTTTATGTGAACATTCACTATTTTTGTTGTATTTGAATCCAACATACACAATAAGAGTTATATTTTTGTTTCAATGAGATCATGAAAAAGAGAAAACTTTATGCGTTAAAGGAGTTAAAGTCAAAAACGAGAACATCATTCGTCTTACTAATATAGCGTTAAGTTCAAAAACGATCACAATGTTTTGTTTAAATATTTTTTAAATCGTTTACTTAAAATGAAAAATAATATACAATTTGTTTAAAACTAAAGCATTCTTAACATATTTATAGAATCTTGAGGTAAACTTCTATAAATGGCAGAATTTAAATCAGCTGATTGCGGTTGGTTTGCGGTTGGCAAAAAGGAAGCAGGGTTAACAACATTAAGTAAGCGCTGAGCAGCAGCAGAAGATGATTCAGATGCAAAAGGATTAGGCACCATAGACGCATTGTACGGTGAGTCAGCAGACAAGTTTCGCTGATAAGTATTTAGGCTTTCTGCAGGATTTATTAATCGTATATCAAGCTTATTGCCTTTGCTATCAATCCAACATCCTCCCGGTTCTACACCCGTATAGTGTGATACATTAGGATTTGCTTTCTGTAACCCCCATCCTTTTTTGTGATGTGGATAAGACAGAAATAATAAGTGGAAATGATCATGAAACGCTTTAGAATAGTATTGTATGGACACATAATCGATTTTTTCTGTTAAACACTTCTCTTTGTATGCCTCATGCATTTTCTTAATGGTCAGCGAATGATGCAGATATTTGGTTTTCGTTTTTTTATTCGGTATCCAAAACGGATACGATTCGATGTGATCCAATACGGCCTGTTTTCGTTCAACAGATATTTTATTGTGAGCCAGATGAGCACCTCGTCTATCGGTGCCCGTGTAATAGCCGGTTGTTTTATCGGCAAATTGTATGGCATTATCAATGAAATAACGATTTATACACAGAGTTTTGGCATAAAAGTCTTTACAAACTCTCAACTTTTCTCCACGCATGCCGCCGTAAGGCAGAAAGAAGCGCGTTTGAAAAGTTCGAGGAGGACGATTAGATTTACGAAAATCAGGCGTCGTTTGCGTTTCAATGTCTTTAAGTTCTATATTGGCCAAAATAAAATCCTTTCGTCTTTTATAGTCCATAGACCAAAAAATGTCACAAATTTGTTTTCGTTCGTCCTCGGTGAATTTTGTATGACATTTATATATGCAGCGCAATGCACAATGGATGGGTTTAGGAAAATGTTCAGGCAATGGATCTCCCGGTTTACGGCGAATTCGTTTCTTTTTTTCTTTTCTCTCACCTTGTGAAGTATTCTGTGTTTTTGGCTCTTTAGTTTTGGCTGTTTTCGAATCCAGTGTGATTAAATTACCTGTTGCTGGATCCAAGATTTGTTTGGGTTCTTTAGATTTTTCTTTAGCTAATTTCATTTGACTAAGCAGAAGTAAATCTTTTTCGATTTCTAATACAGATCCATCATTGGCCTTTTTAATGAAATGATTTGTGGTGCACAAGGTGGCTTCGAAGAATTTACGACAAACTCGTATAAGATCAGAACTCTTCTCTGGAGTACTATCTTCACTACCGATTTTATACGGCTTGAGGTAATAATAACAATTATTGCCACGACTTCGTTTGGCATTTATACGTTTCATACGTGTCAAACGCCTAGCTCTTATATGTTTTCTTATAAACTCCGATCTTTTCTCTTTGTTTAGGTTCCAATAGTAATTACAGATATTTATGCGCTCTTCCTCTGTAAATTTCTCTGTACAACTTTGTCTACAGATTTCCCGACAAACAACATTTCTTGGCGCTTTAATTTTGCCTTCCTCCAGTTTGTGTATTTTTTTTGGAGGCCTGCCCTTTCGTCGTGACAGCATGATTAATGGTTCATCTTCATCGTCTTCATATTCAAAATCTTCGCCAATATTATTAAATTTGCTCTCCTGTTCGTAATTAAAATCCAAATCATTGTCATAGTCATCCTGTTCCTCTTCTTCACAGTCGTACTTAACGCTGTCATTTTGATTCTCGTCATCCAGTTCACATTTTACTTCCATTTTTGCTGTATACAATGGATCGTTTGGATCATTATTTTCCATTTTTTCTTCATCTTCATCATATACACAAAATTCCTTTTTAATAATATAATCTTGTTGAATTTTAGTTGGTCGTTTTTTTGGAGCCGATGTTGGATTTTGTTTGGTTTCCATTTTGATTGCAATTTTTTTACTTGACTTTTTAATAGCTTTAAGCTTTTTAGCTTTAAAAATTTTTGGCGGCTTCTCGTCCAAATACAGTATGTTTGCTTCTAAAACAGTAGTGTTGTTGGCTGCAAGCATATGGCAAAAAGCACATTATCAAAATTTCGGAGATATTTACATTTTCAAATTTTTTTTATTTTTTGTATCTTTTTAAAATATTAGTATAAAGATTTCAATATTTTAGAAACATTTAAACTTTTTATAAATTGTCAATACAACATTCCCTTATGAGTAAAAAAAAACAATTTAAATCAACAAGGACTTGAAATTTATAAGAGCGCTGATAAGAAAATCATTCTTTTATAAAATGTTCAAGTTCTAAGTTCTGAAGATTACAATGTTATTTATGCCCACTAAAGAACTGTATACAGAATCGTTATTTAAAACTAGCTTTCCAAATCTTAAGACGAATCAGTCAGTAAACAACTGACTCATAACACATAATTAATTAGAATTATTATGAGCATTTTAATTCAAGTTCCAAATATAACTAACAATCTAGTTGCTGATTTATATAATTAATTAGCTGGGCCCGGTACGCGTGGCTGGCCCCAGCGAAACAGAGCATAGGGTTATCGCGATAATCTCTATCGGCCAAAACACAAACGGACTAGCTGCAAACTAGAATGCCGATTAAGCTTGGCAGCTCGTTGGCACAAAGTTTATTCATAACAAACTTTTATCCGTGTGCCAACTTTTCATAAATTAACTCTGAAATTGCATGATACTCCTCAAAAAGCAATAATTTTTCGTAAATCATGCCTGATGTTAATAATTTTTTTTTTGTTTTTTTATCCATAATAACATATTTACTAAAATTATTCAAGCTCAAGGTCTTTTTATAATTCAAATAATAAATAATAAATATTTTTTTACACAAAAAATTTTTACAAAAATCAAAACAAATATTTCCTGAAGATGCTACACAATGAAGTAGCGAAATATTGGAAGAATTAATAATAATAAATATTAAAGATATTATTTGAATTATAAAAAGACCCTGGGCTTGAATAATTTTAGTTAATATTTAAAATAAAAACGGTAAAAAAACTAAATAATTATCATCCATAATAACAATTAATATATTGTTTTTATTTATTCGAGCTAAATAAAGATCACTTTTTTTATAAAAATAATTTTTTTTTTTTTTTTATTCCGATATTTCGCTACCACATTTGAGTAGCTTCTTCAGGGAAAGTTTTTACAATTTATAACAATTAACAATTAAAATATTAAATATTATGAGATTTTAATATTTTAATTGTTATAAATTGTAAAAACTTTCCCTGAAGAAGCTACCCAATGTGGTAGCGAAATATCGGAATAAAAAAAAATAATTTTTATAAAAAAAGTGATCTTTAGCTCGAATAAATAAAAACAATATATTAATATAAAAAGATCGAAGAAATTTACATAATATTCATAATAACAATTTTTAAAATTTAAAAATAAATGATAAAAATAAACGAACCATATATTTTTCGTGCACAAAAATTTGTATTCTTTTCTTTATAAAATTTTTTCGGCACAGAACAGCTGTTTTTCACAAGTCGGCAAACGCTTGGCAGCTCGTTAACAGGAGGTTACCAAATCGTTAGCCAGAGTTTGGCATGTGTGTTATGAATAAACTTTATTGTAACTGTATGCCAACTTTTTGTTATGAATAAGGCCGAAAAAAAACTAAAGATTGCACCATCTGTCGGACGAACTTCACACTACACAGAAACACTCCTCACGGCCCATAGAGCACGCATATAAAATTTGGTCAAAATCGGTCCAGTAGTTTTTGAGTTTATCGATCACATATAGAAATTATTAATTAAAGAAAATCTGAACAATATATACACAGAAATTATGATTTCCGTTTTCGAAAGTATACGTTTTATTTTGCCAAGTAAATGAAAAACGAATAAACTTTATTTAAAAATACATATTTAAAATTAAAACATTCTAAATACGTTCATAGGATCGTGAGATAAACTACCGTACAATGCAGTATTTAAATCAGATTTAACAACAGCTGATGATTGCGATGGATTTACAGTTGATTTCAGTGGCGTAAAGGAATCTGGATTAACAACATTTTGTGAATGTTGTTTGGCAGAAGTTCCAGGAACAAATGGAATAGTCATCAAAGATGTATCTTCAGAGGCACTAAGGGAGGAATTATGTTGGCATGCATTCAGAGATTGTGAGGGATTTATTGATCGAATGTCAAGTTTATTGCCTTTGATATCTATCCAACAACCCCCCGGCTCCTCACCCGTATAATGGGATATATTTGGATTTGCTTTAAGAAATCCACCACCCTTCTTGGGTTGTGGATTCGCTAAGAATAATAAATGAAAATGAGCATGGAACATTCTATAGTAGTAGTGTAAAGACACAAAATCAATATTTTCTGCCAAGCTTTTTGCTTTGTATGCCTCATACATTTTCTTAATGGTCAACGAATGATGTAGATACTTTGTTTTGCTTTTATTTTTTTTATTTGGTATCCAAAGGGGATACGAATTAATGTGATCTAATACAGTCTGTTTTCGTACATCAGATATTTTATTGCGACATAACATGTGTGTACCGCGTCTATCGCTGCCCGTGTAATAGCCTGTTGTTTTATCGGCAAACTCTATGGCATTCTTGATAAAATAACGATTGATGCACAATGTTTTGGCATAAAAATCTTTACAAACTCTTAGTTTTTCCCCTCGCATGCCACCAGCCCGTAAAAAGAAACGCGTTTGGTAGGATCGGGGCGGTCGGTTTGTTTTGCGAAAATCTGGCGTTGTTTCGGTTTCAATATCTTTAATTTCCATATTGGCTAAAATAAAATCTTTCCTTCTTTTGTAATCCATAGACCAGAAGAAGTCGCAAATTTGTTTTCGTTCTTCCTCGGTAAATTTTATATGACATTTGTGTATGCATCGCACAGCACATTTTATGGCTTTTGGAAAATGTTCGGGCTCTGGATCTCCGGCTTTACGACGTACACATTTCTTATTTTCTGTTTTATCTTGAGTGGTATTTGTCGTTTTTATTTTTGGATTTTTTTTCGCTTTTGAATCCAGAGTTATTAAATTGCCTGTTTCAGGATCTAAAATTTGTTTAGGTTCTCGGCATTTTTCTTTTTCTAATTTCATTTTACTAAAAAGCACTATATCATTCTCGATTTCCAGTACGGAACCATCATTGGCTTTCTTAATAAAATGATTAGAGGTGCATAAGGTGGCTTCAAAGAACTTTCGACAAACTCGTATAAGATCAGTATTCTGTTCAGAAGTAGTTTCTTTATTGTTTATTTTATAAGGCTTGAGAAAATAACAGCTGTGGTTGCCACGAATTCTGTCAGCGTTTAAACGTTTGAATCGTGACAAACGCCGTGCTCTTATGTGTTTTCTGATAAAAGCCAATCTTTCCTCTTTATTTAAATTCCAATAATAATCACATATGTTCTTGCGCTCTTCTTCAGTAAATTTCTCTACACAGTTCTGTCTACATTGTTTTCTGCATACAACGTCACGAGGAGCTTTAATCTTTTCATCCTCGATCTCATATAATTTTTTGCGAGGCCTGCCTTTACGTCCGGCTATCATAATCAATGGCTCATCATCATCCTCTTCAAGTTCGTCTTCATCAAATTCATCATCATCATCATCCGCCTCGTCTTCGTCGTTAATAGCATCATCATCTTCATAATCATCAGTTTTTTCGAATTTATTCCTTAATATATCCTGTTCATAACTATAATCCTGGTCGTCATCATCATTAACATAATCATCCGGTTCATCGTCTTTGAAGTCATATCTAGTGCTGTCATTTTGATTCGCATCGTCCAATTCGCATTTTACTTCCTTTCTTGTCGTATATAAAGGATCATTAGTTTCAATTTTTCCTTCCTGTTCCAACAATTCTTTTTTAATCTTATTATGACTCAATTTTGTAGGCGATCGTTTTCTCAGACCCAATGTAGGTTTTTGTTTCGCTTTCATTTTGCTTGAAACTTTTTTATTGGATTTTTTAATTGTTTTCAATTTCTTGTTTTTTACAATTTTTGGTGGCTTCTCGTCCAGATATAGAATGTTTGGCTCTAATATCGTAGTGTTGTTGGCTGCAAGCATATGGCAAAAAGCACATTATCAAAATTTCGGAGATATTTACATTTGAAATAACGTTTTCTTTTAAGTTTAATTTTCTTTTTATTTTTATGAATCAAAAAATGGTTTAATGAACTTTTTTTCCAACTTAACAAGTAATAAATTTTTTTATATGAATAATTTTTTGTATATTCCTAAATAGGAATTTTTCATTAAGCTGGTTAACAGTATGCAATTAATTCCCTTACATGAAAAATATAACAAATAAATAACATTTTAAATTTTCTTCACTTAAGAGATCTATTTTTTTTTTTTTAATATTAGAATCAACAAGATTTGGTTGGTTTAAAGTAGTTAAATTAAATAAAATAGTTTTTTTTTCGATTTTAACTAAAGGCTTTGCATTATATACATATTTGCTTATTCGCAAGCCCTCGTAGGAAACATTTAATTTGTGGATCATATTAAAAATTGGTGTCTACATCTTATATATATCGCTTGTCAAATATATCCATTGACACTCCCTCTACCTCGAAACTATTTATGGACGATAATTGAATCTTAAAAATAAGCGCACAAAATAGCTAACAATGTAAATTTAAGCAACTAACAACGTTTATTTTCAATAGTAAGTATCCCACTTAACATAAATGCACCATTCAGTCCAGGGAATGCTTATCATTTTTGCTTTTTTTTATTTACTTTCAAACCCCCACAACAGGCAATTCTTAAATAAAATTATATTTATATCACAAATGTTTGATGCAGCAATGATTTTACCTTGTTTAACACGTCTCCAGTCAATAACATTTAAAAAAAAAAAGGAAAACAACAGTTTTCAGTAGCTTGCTCTAACTTACAAGTTTGTCAAAAAAAAAAAAAAAAAAAATTAAATAAAAATAGTGTTCAATTCTATGATAATTAACACAAGATACATAAGGAATAAAAATAATTACGATACTTTCCCGAAATATGATTATATAGTAACTAATAGTAAATGTATGTAGGTATTAAGAGCAAAGCAAAAAAATTTAAAGTACATAAGTTAATAACACACCTAAGTAAACAACATACATAGGTACCTAGAACAATTTTACTTATCTAAATGTAAATTCAAATATTTAACTAGAGTGGGACAAAGTCTAAAAAACACAACAGTTGTTCTGTCTTAAACTTGCTTAAATGTTTTTTAACATACCTTCCGTATCCAATTCAACTTCAGACTCCTCTGATTCAGCTTCCATATCTGGAACTTCTTCATCAGCCTCGTCTGCGGCGAATGTTGTAGATTTATCTTCACATTTTACATCGCCACCAAAAGGACATTTTCTATTTCAAGTATAAGAAAACAAAGTTTTAATCGATTTGAAGACACACACATTTATATATCTATGCACATATATATGTAGATATTTTCTACAGATATCTGGTATAAAGAAATACTTACGCTCCGGCCGGCATTTGAAAAGTGCCCTCAGGTACCTTGCCTCCAAATTGTTCTATCAGCTTTTTAAAGAAACCCAATTGTGGCAAATTTAAAATGGCTGGATTTGCCGAAACAAATTCGATAAACGATTTCAATTTAGTCAACTCCTCTTGATTTATTGGGGCAGCCATGTTGAGTTTTCTTTCAAGTAATTTTGCTTTTTAGCAGAAAATCTTGTAAGATTTCGTAGGATAATGTTTTTATTTTAAAGAAAAACTTCTTTATTAAAGAAATTTAAATTCTATAGGAAGCGAAACACACTATTCTGCAAATTAATAAAATAATTAATTGAACAAAATTCCAGAGTCTTCTTTCTTAATATCCTAATTTTCTTCTGCTATTGATTGGAATTTTAAATGTTGATTACTTAGCTATTTTACAGAAAGGCGATTTTAAACTCATATACGTAAATTTTATGATTGTTAGCGATTATTTTCTAAAATGTAAACATATATAAATGTGGTTTATTGTGGGTACACACTTAGCAACAGGTTTACGCAACACGCTTATCATTCTTGTTTCATGTTTAAATATACAAATTGTAACTAACAAGGTAAATATACACGGAACATCAGTTTCGTACCTTGTATTCGAATTGATTATAGCCAAAGAAACATAGTAAATTTTATAAGCGTTCCACAATTATTGTAAAAATTTTATAAGTTATTAAAATTTTCTCAACGATTATTTTATTAATTGCCATTTTTCTTCAGTCTATGTCATTTTTTTACGATTACCATATTATAAAGCTTGCTGATTTTTAAAACCGTAAAATTCAACAATAAACATATTTCACTTTGTTACCACCATCAATCAAAATAGAGAATATTAAAACAATTAGGAATTTTTGAAACCTCGAATGCAATAATAATAGTTAGCGCGCTACGATTTCCTATTCAAGGCAAAGAAAATCTTGAGCTTCGATCATGTCTTGTTATGTTGGATATATGTACTGTATGTATTGTTAGCAGCTTTAAAACTAATTATGTTATCACCACTGTTTTTTTCGAGCATGGTACTGCCAGTACGAAATAGTCATGTTGCTTTCTAAAATATTTTAACTTGACAGCACTTGCCGGTATTACTTTGACATTTTTCTTTTAAAAAGACATTACCCGCCTAAAAATAAATATTTTTTTATTATAAAACATAATTTTCTTCTTTAAAACTGTTAAATTTTAGTTATAATGACTTCCCTCAACGACGTTTTGGAAAAGTTGGAAGACAAACTGGAGGATCTTCATCGTGACACTAAATTTTGCGTCAACAACTACGATTATCATCACAAAAACAATGAAAATGAAATTATACAAAATTTGCAAGAAGTACTTAAGGATTCTCTCTATGATGGAAAAGAATTTCTAAGTTGTATGGAAAATATGCGTTCCCTAATTGGTACCGCTCATAAGACTTGTTCAAAAATTGATGAATTGCTATTTGAAGTAGGTGTTTGTAATAACGAGACCCAGGTTGGTGATTCCGCCATTGGGAGTGATAGTTTTAACGAGGAACAAAAAGGGTATTAAATGGGTTGATGTACAAGAAACATAAAGATAATCAAATGTATGTATATAAAAGGTTTACTCTATAACTATTATAATAAACAAATGGTAGTTTAAATAAAAAAAATTATTTAAAAAAAATATCCATATTACACTAAACGTTAAAATACGTTTTTTTACATCTATCTAATGAGTTTACTCAAATGTAAAACTACCAACATTGCATAGCCAAAGCTGTTTTACTGTGTTGTATAATAATGTTATACCGATCTACTTAAGTTTCATTGATTTCTTAAATAGTTTGTAAAACTACTGATTCTATGGATTTGAGTAACCTATAACTGTATCAGCCAAAAAAATTATACTACTTATAATAACATTTTGCAAATAAAACAAACACTTGTAATAAAAAACTTTAGCACATAAAATAAAAAAGAAGTTTAAAGATATTTTTTGTTTGGTATATTTTGGTAAATCACAATGCAAAGACTTCCACCAGAAAAACGTTTACAATTCGTTGAATTTTAATCACCAAATTCATAGTCTGTTTCCAAACTTATAGACTACTTCAAGTTTACGGTGCGCATAATCGTTGTCTGATCAGGTTTTAACAAATTTTATGAATCGATTCATAACCACACTTAATCTTCCAAATTGTGCCAGTACTGTGCGTATAGAAGAAAGATCATAAGCAGCTGCTTAACAATTAAATTTGAAAATATGAAATGTAAAAAAGTCCAGGAAAAATTAACTAATAGAAGTACATACAGTGAGCCAAAAAAAACTTGTACACCAATTGAAGTAAGCCATACTTGCGTTGAATTGGCTATTAATTTCTTCATTTTTAACATTTGATCTACCTATGAGAACTGAAGAAAATGTTGTCTCTTCTAATAAGCATAAATGAACTCTTCTATTGAATTGATTTTTTTTTTGTGTTTTCCCTAAAAATAAGAGAAATGATAAAATTATAAGCCCCTTTACAAAATTTTTGCTCGAGAATTATCAACTTGAGTTTTAAGCTACTCAGTATTATGATTTTCAAATTGACCAGTAGATTTCAATTTTAAAAAAGTGATCAAAATGTTAAAAGAACAAGTATCAAAAGATTTGAAAGAATTAGTTATAAATTTACATGTGAAAGAAAAATAATTCAATCCGTGAAATCGGGGTAAAAGTTAAAAAATCGCGCAGTACCGTTCATTATATTATAAAAACCTTAAAAAAAAATTATTAAGACAGACCCAGAGGAACGGAAAATATTTAATTTGATGAAGAAATATGCAAAAGTTTTTGAAAAATTACTTATGAACAAAAATAATCCGAAATAAAAGATATTACTCCACAAACTGAAAGAAACTGAAAGAATCATATGCATACGTACACACCTCGTAAGAAGCCTTTACCCTCCAAAGAAAATATAAAGAAATGCCTAATGTATGCAGATGAATTTATGTACAAAGACACTGCTTTATAAGAAAGTTATTTTTTTCAGACGAGTCTAAATTTAACATATTCGGCAGTGATGGACAAAAATCCATGTGGAGAGAGAAAGGGGGGAGGGGGCAGCCTTGGTGGCAATGGAATGATGTGGGGTACTGGAGGCAAATGCTTTTGGGACCCTTGTAGAAGGAAATAAGAATAAATTTTTTTATCTGTAATATAAGTTATTTTGCTTTTTCATATTACTATAAAGTTAAATAAATAAATAAATAGTTTACTTAATATTCTCAAAATAATTTAGCTCAATCTGCTACCAAATAATTTACAAATCACTAGCAACGCTATAAGGTTTTGAAATTTACTCAAACTATTTAATGTTTTGACGTAATTTTAAATTTCAAAGTTAATTTTAACTTATTTTGTTTTATATATGTACCTACAATAGCCTTAAAATTTATTTTTGTTTTTTATATGTATAAAATTTATGTGGTTCATTGAGAATGTAAACTTTGTTATCAATGGTTAGCTTAACTAGTCTGATTCCAACGCTGTAATTTATATGATATTATGTCTTGGTGTATTAGAAAATCAAAATAACAATAATAAATAAAATAAATAAGTAAAAATTGGTTAAGAGGAAGGATTTGTGTTCGTACAAGACACACTCAGCTAATGTAGTGAAGGAATGGTTGTTTTTTATAATACTCAAAAAGTATTGCCTCATCCTCCTCAAACCCCGAATCAAAACCCAATAGAACATTTTCGGGCATATTTGAAAACAAAATTAAATGAATATCCAATAAATGGAATACTATTTCCAAAGAAGAGTCAAAAAATTGTTTTTTTTTTTATTTTTTTATTATTTTTTATTTATTTATTTAAACTTATTAATTTTACCAATATTGTTATCATAGTTATGAGAATTTACAAATAGTATTACAACAATTACTTTCTGATTAATTAAATAAAGAATCTAATAATATCACAGTTTTAAGGAAAAGTTGTTCATAACAAAAAACTCGTATCAACTTGGAAGTTATAAAGTGACGAAAAATTAGTTCATTCAATGTCAAAAAAACTTAGCAGTGAAAGAAGCCAGAGGATAACATAAAAAGTACTGAAAGCCATTATATTTATCTTTTTGCTAATGAATATTGGCATAATTTTGTTCTCTATTGATTTTAATTTTTTTTTTTGTTTTTATTTTTATACGTAACTAGCCAATCCCGGCGCGCGTTGCTACGCCCCTTCATGAATTTTAATCGCATTCTAAATTTTAATCGAATATCAAGTGCAAGGCTAAAAACTATAACTTTTTCTTTATGAGGGTGGCACTGCCCACTTTTCTAATTAAGAAACTGTATAGTCATGACAGCTCAATAAGTGTGCAAAGTTTCAGAAAAATCGGTCCAGTGTAAGTACCTCAAAATGATACCTTTTTTTAATGGGCGTGGCACTGCCCACTTTTCTAAATACGAAACTGTATAGTCATGACAACTCAATATGTGTGCAAAATTTCAAAAAAATCGGTCCAGTGAAAGTACCTCAAAATGATACCTTTTTTTAATGGGCGTGACACTGCCCACTTTTCTAATGACGAAAGTGTAAAGTCATGACAGCTCAGTATGTTTGCAAAGTTTCAGAAAATTCGGTCCAGTGCAAGTAGCTAAATCTGATAACTAATTTTTTATGGGCGTGGCCCCGCCCACTTTTTCAATCACGAAATTATAAAGTCATGACAGCTCAATATGTGTGCAAAGTTTCAGAAAAATCGGTCGAGAGCAAATACCTCAAAATGATAACTTTTTTTTATGGGCGTGGCACAGCTCACTTTTCTAATCACGAAATTATAAAGTCATGACAGCTTAGTGTGTGTGCAAAGTTTTAGAAAAATCGGTCCAGTGCAAGTAGCTAAAACTGATAACTAATTTTTTATGGGCGTGGCCCGGCCCACTTTTTCAATCACGAAATTATAAAGCCATGACAGCTCAATATGTGTGCAAAGTTTCAGAAAAATCGGTCCAGTGCAAGTACCTCAAAATTAAAACTTTTTTAGGGGCGTGGCCCCGCCCACTTTTCTTACCACTAAATTATTTAGTCATGACAGCTCGATATGTGTGCAAAGTTTCAGAAAAATCGGTCAATTGCAAGTAGCTAAAACTGATAACTAATTTTTTATGGGCGTGGCTCCGCCCACTTTTTTTCACCCATAAACACTCCCTGGTATGTGTACAACAACTTACCCAAGTTTGAGCCCGATCGGTTTTACAGTTTCGGAGTCTATAGCTAACACACACACACACACACACACACACACAGAGTTTCACTTTTATATATATAGATTACAAGGAATGTAATATTTATGTACAATTACAATATAGATCTCAAACTTTAATTTGTATTTAATCAATTAAAATTTTCTTAAACACTTATTACAGTGTCCTATTTTAATTATATTTTAGTAAGTGTATAAGATTTGTTTGCTCACTGTATGCAGATACATACACCAATAAACAGCAGTAAGAGTTGAAAAAAGTCAACAATACCAAGCAAAAACAATTTTGATGTAATGCAAATTGTATAACATTTTCAGGACTTCTAAATTAATAGTGTAAAATGACCCATTCTAAATAACTTTCTAAATGTGCATGAGTTTTTTATTACTCTTATAAGTTTTCAGTGCAGTTCCTTAATAATTAAATAAACACATCATCTCCAATCAGACTCTAATAGTCAAATTATTAGTATTTTTAACTAAATTAAAACACTTCGTCATCGGTTGAATACCTGCAAAATCATTTCATCACGTTTTTTTGCTGGGCACAAATCATGAACAATACCAGCAAAAATATAACAAAAACAAACGCAACACCCAACACATAAATTCGTAATAATCCATAAGAGTTGCATCACTTGTTTCACCTCGAAACTCGACAGGGTGACATTGACTGGCCTCCTTGCTTTACCCCCAAAAATACTAGAACAAAGAAAAATAAAAGAAAAAACAAAATTACTCATTAATCACACCCACCTACATACATATGTACATACATTCGTTTGTATATATGTATGTGTGTATTTATGTAGATGTGTTTACAGGCCTACCTACGCAAGTACATACTTTTGTTGTACATGTACTAATGTATATAAATACATGTATGTATATATGTATGTAAATATAAGCTTAACACAGACGTAATATTATTGTTTTTGTTTTGTAGTACTTATGACTTAATATACTAGCATTTACATACATACATACATATGTTGCATATACATATTTATATGTGTATGTATGTATGTATGCATGTAGGTATAAGTATGTACCACAGACAACTGTATTGTTGTTATTGCAGACGAGCCCACTTTTAGTTGTTTTTCAACTATTGTAACTGTTATACTGTTATATTGAATGAAGTTAAATAAATATATTTTTGTTATTCCCAATTCCAAGTTTCCAATAAAAATGTTGGAATTTTTTGTTGTTTTCTTTTGTTCGCACAAATATCCTCCTTCTGTATTAAAATTCCAAAATATTATACAATCAAAACATGCATATGCCACAAGCGTACGCACATATGGACTCATTCAGCTTTTTCTAAAAATTGCTGTTTTTGCCTGGCACTAATGACCGCAAAAGATTATTCCAAAAAGAATAACAAAAAGGACACCGTCAAGGGCAAACGCTTATTTCAAAAGAAAATTATTGAAAAAATAAGTACAATTAATTATATGATATTTCAACATATCTAAAACAAAATGTTGTTAAGCGCTGTTGTTTAAAGTTATTTTTGGAGAGATACTAGGTACCTATGCACTTACTTATGTATATGTTGCTACATAGATACATGGCCATGACAAAAAATGCTAATAATAAAACAAAAATTGTATTGAAAACAATTAAAAATGTTGTTATTGTTTTAAAAATTATCTTTAAAAGGATAATTTGTAAAATAATGAGTAAATAAAAAATTTGTATGAAAAATTCTATATAAGTACCTACATACATATGTATGTACATATCTACATATGTATGTATATTTATATGTAGCTAGCTTACAGAGTAACTACCGGACAACAGAATATTCCAAGATTTTTCTAAATATTTTCTGCTTTATTCATAAAAATTATTAAAGGTTTACAAAGGGCTTATTAAGGTGATTTTTTATAGAAATTTTATTTATTAGCCTCTTATAAAGCTGTTGGTTAAATTTGGTTTCCCTTGCCTCCTGTCTGTCTCATTTTGTAGTGTACATGCAAGTGTTTGCTGTCTCTTAGCTTATTGAGTATACCTATGTGTTATTTTTTTATTGCGTAGATTTTTTGATTTTATGAACACCTTTTTTTAATAATCAGATAGTGAAAATTCTTTCACTCAAACTAATCTAATCTAACTCTTAAAAACGTTACAAGTTTTGACTTACATATTTGTATCGTTCAGATTGAATTGTGAACTGTGGTGTTTTCAGAATGGTAGAATTTTATGATTTTATTGTTTTCCGGTATTGTGTGCTTCATTTTGAAAAATAGAACAAACCAAGGGGGTGAAAATATCTCAGAAAAATATTTTATATACATCTGTTGATCGCATCATATGAATATGCATCGATGGTCAAATGGCTCTAACTTGTACTTTTTATGAAATTGAGTTTTTCAGTGATTTTAATACATTTCACACAAATATACCTCGAATCAAAAATTTAACGTAAAAGTATCAAAAACAGTTTAACAAGTAATTTTACAAAATAAATTACATTATGATAATACAGTTTCTGTTACGTTTTGTTCTTCTCCTGTAAAATTACAATTATTTGGGTTAGGGCTTATCTACTTATGAGTATCGGTATGTACGGTCGGTACGTTGGGAGGGCATAAAAAGACCAACATCTGTCTATGAAAGTTGTGAAAAATGTGAGTTGTCAGTTTTAGCTAGTTTTTTTTGGTCCTTTTTATACCTTTCACCTGTGGTGCACAAGGGTATATATAGCTTTGTCATTCCCTGTGGAATTTCTACAATTTTAATTTCTGACTCCATAAAGTATATATTTTCTGAAAGCTTATGAATAGAGGAGTCGATTAAGCCCTGACCGTCTGTCCGTGTGTTGGTTGAAATCAACTTTTAGAAGCACCCCGACATTGCCTGGACCCGGGTGAGGTATTAAAATATCAGAAATATTCTAAAGTAGATCAGTATTGAAATTCAGAAACATCGGTACATAAACGACTGAGGTATGAGCAAAAAACCACGGCCACCTCGTTTTATTTTTAATACAACAACAACATACATACATACATACATACATACATACATACATACAAACGTGGTATACTAGTGGCATCGAATCACAGCTGAACCAAAAAAATTTTTTTTTTATTTATTATTTTATATATTATGTATATTTTTATTTTTTTTTAATATTTTTTCTTTGAATTTTTGTTGTTTTACTCTTTTTGTTTTAATTTTTTTTTATTTTTTAAAATTTTTTTTTTAATTTTTTTTTTAATTTTTTTGTTAACATAAATATGTACTTAAATTTATAATTTTACAATGGCATGTTTTTATATATGTATGTATGTTTTTTATATATATTTACGTATTTTGTATGAGATGAATGGTGATACAAACTATTGTTATTGACTACACGTTGTGAAGGGTATATAAGATTCGGCACGGCCGAATAAAGCACTCTTACTTGCTTATAAGTTCATTATATAACTATGAACTTTATAAGTTCATTTGCTGCCGGTGAAAATAGTTCGATCCTGCCTGGAAAACCCAATTAGCCGAAAACCGCGCTGTACAAAACGGGTCCGAGACATAATTGTTGACTCACCATAAGAATGTTATAAAGTGGGAGAAACTTTAACCCCTCTTAAATTAAACTCGGATTGGTAAAATGCTGATTTAAGTATAAATTTTTTGTCCTTCTGTGTTGTTGTTTGAAATAATTAATTTTATTTGACTGTGTAGAATTATAGATGATATCTAGGAAATTTTTGTAATACGAGTAGTTGTAGTATTTTTGTATGAGAATCACACCGGGCTCTGTCATTAAAAATAGATAATTAACTAAGTGCTTATTATACAACTAAAAAATACTACTACTTACACTTAGACCTAAAAGTTTTGCTAAATAAATACGTAAATTTCTTTTCTATTTTAAGACTCGTAAAAAACTAATAATATTTGTTAGTTAAATAATATTATTTAAAAACAAGTAACAGTGCTATATTCGGCCGTGCCGAATCTTATATACCCTTCACAACGTGTAGTCATGCAATAACAACTGTTTGTATCACCATTCATCCCATATAAAATACGTGCATACGTACACGTTAGAATAAATGTGGCATCGAATCCCAGCTAAGCCAAAAAAAATTTATTTTATTTTATTTAATATGTTATTTATATTTTATTATTTTTTTTTATATTTTTTCTAAATTTTTTTAAAAAATTTTTTTTTTGTAGTTTTTTTTTTTATTATTTTTTTCTTATTTTTAATATTTTTTTTTTATAATTTTTTTTGTTTGGTATGTTTTTTACATGTATGTATGTTGTTGTTGTAATTGTGAAAAAAAACGAGGTGGTCGTGGTTTTTTGCTCATATCTCAGAAAGTTATGGGGCGATTGTGCTGAATTTCAATAGCGATTCATTCCTGGATATTTCCAAGAGATTGATACCATATACAGATCTGAGGAACATATAGTTGCTTCTAAAAGTTGATTTCAACCAACAAACGGACAGACGGGCAGACGGACAGACTGTCAGGGCTTAATCGACTCCTCTATTCATAAGCTTTCAGAAAATATATACTTTGTGGGGTCGGAAATGAAAATTGTAGAAATTACAAACGGAATGACAAAGCTATATATACCCTTGTGCACCACAGGTGAAGGGTATAAAAAAATTAAACGTCTACAAAATAATTGCAAAAATTAGTAATCAGTGTCTGTATTTTACTGTAGTATGTGTCAAATGTATTGTGTATATACAAGTATATATGTAGTGTTTAAATGTAGAAATACTAATTAATCAATTTGAAATTTTCTAATTTATAGATTACACGTATGTATGTACATAAGTATGTTTATTAGGGCGATAACCAAATTTTATCACAAGCCATTGGGTGTAACTAAAAAATGGTTTTTGGGAATGGTATGAGCTTAAAAATTTTTTTTTGTTGGGGTGCAAAGTCTAACTAAATTAATTTTATATGTAAGTATGTAAAATTAAATGGTAGTGTGTATTCCAAACAGTTGTAAAGAAATTTAAACACCTCCTTACATGTGGAATGGCTACATATAAAAGAATTAAAAGAAAACAACTTTTCTTAATGGCCTACAACCGGCCAGCTTGCAAACATACCGAGAATTCTTATGATTCTTACAGACTTGCCTATACCTTTCAAAGGCTACAGTTTTCGCTAAAAACATCTTATGCAATAACAGTTAATAAGTCTCAATAAAAACCTTTTCTTTCGTTGGTGTCGACCTTCGTTAAGCATGTTTTAGGTATAATCAACTCTATGTTGGCTTATCACGAGTAGGAAATCGGGAAATCCAGTTTATTTTATTACCAAAAAATAATAGTAATAAAACGTTAAACATTGTATATAGCGAAGCTCTAAGCTATAAGTAAATTACAAAATTACTTTAAAACATAGTTAGAGATCAAGGCATATTTATTCATCAGGTACTCTTGATTCGTCAGCTGATTATTTTTTTCAACACTTTTTTTAGTTTCAGCGGTCAAAATGCAAAAATAAAAAAAAATGTTCTCTCTTCTAATTTATCTCAAATGTCGAACTTTATATATAAAAAATATAAACAAAAAAATTCTCTCCGAACTGCAATTACCTGATGAATAAATATGCCTTGTTAGAGATGTTAAAAACACTTTTTTTTTTGCGACTTTAACCTATGAAAGACTTCTTAAATCACGGAGTTAAGTTGTAAAATCTGCTATTAATTTCTTTCTTATATATAACATATGGACATTTCCATGAATATGTCAACCACGACTGTAAAAATAAAAACTCTTGAAAGTTTTTCAATATAAGTTTATTGATAAAAAAAACACTCAAATTTTACTATGCGCAGGTATTAAAAGCTTATAAAATTATTTCAAGAGCAATAATAAGAGTTTAATCTGATTATCTCTTTGACTTTTTTTAAAGAATTTCAATCAACTATTTTTTTTTTTTAGCGATTAAATTGTAAAAATAAATTTTAATTGTAAATATGCTTTAAAATTAAGGTAACAACAGCAATTAACAAGATCCATAAGAAAAAAGAAAATATAGAGTCCAATTAGCGGTATTTTTTTTATTTTTTTTATTTCCCTTGGATGTTATTTTAATGTCACGTACGTAGTGCAAAAACATTATTTGCCTCCGTCATTCGTATTTGAACAGTCACAAGAGCACCTAATTTAGAATTTAATTGTTTTTCTTTGTTTTTTAATGTTATATAAATTTTATTACCTAAGAATACTATTAGAGAAAAATCTGTCACGTACGATCTTTCACGAACGATATTAAATTGAATTTATTATAAAATCATTTAAAGATTGTTTTAAATTAAGTATGATGGATTTTTAATGAATAATATTTGGTTTAGGGTAAGAAATTAAAAAAAGAAAAAATACCTCCCAAGACTCGCAGATTTTTTTATATATCCATATATATCTCAAAATCACTTCTGGTTTATGTCACGTGCGTAGACAACAATGATTCGAAAATAATAATTTCTTTTAAAATAAAGTACCCTTTGAATTAAACATAAAGATTTAATTTTGTTTCAGTTACTCTTACTTTTGCAAAAATTACTCCACTTTATAGGAGTATAAATGTCACGTACGATGACATGGAAATGCCCATATGTTACGACGTCATAATTTTCTAAAAGCATGACAGGCGTACAAACATTTAGTAATTCTTTAAAAAACATAATACTAACGTCTACAAAAAATATATAAAAAAACAAGTCAGAGCGCTATATTCGGCCGTGCCGAATCTTATATACCCTTCACAACGTGTAGTCATGCAATAACAGTAGTTTGTATCTCCATTCATCCCATCTGAAATACGTACATACATATAAAAAACATACATATATAAAAACATACATATATGAAAACAACCGATTGTAAAATTATAACTTTACGTATGTATGTTAAAAAAAAAAATTAAAAAAAAAATCAAAAAAAAAAATCAAAAAAAAAATTAAAAAAAAAATTTTAAAAAAAAAATTTTAAAAAAACATTAAAAAATAATTAAAATATATATAATAAATATAAAACAAAAAAAAAATAAAAAAAAATTTAAAAAAAAATTTAAAAAAAAAATTATAAAAATATAAATAATATATTAAATAAAAGATAAAAAAAAATTTAAAAAAAATATAAAAAAAAATTTTTTTGGCTCAGCTGGGATTCGATGTCACGTTTTCTCTAACCAGTATACACGTTTGTATGTATGTATGTTGTTGTTGCAATGTTGTTTTTGTGAAAAAAAATCGAGGTGGTTGTGGGTTTTTGCTCATATCTCAGTTGTTTATGTACCGATGTTTCTGATTTTCAATAGCGATCTACTCCCGAATATTTCTGATATTTTAATACCTCACCCGGGTCCAAGCAATGTCGGGGGGCTTCAAAAAGTTGATTTTAACATACACACGGACAGACTGACAGAGCTTAATCGACTCCCCTATTCATAAGCTTTCCGAAAATATATACTTTATGGGGTCGGAAATGAAAATTGTAGAAATTTCACACGGAATGACAAACCTATATATACCCCTTTTCACTGTGTGAAGGGTAAAATTAAATTTACATTCTTTTTTTATACAAATTATTGTACTTCCTAAAACTATTATGGGATTGTTTTTTTCAGTATACTTTTACTGCCGTATTCATAAAAAATATTTAAGGCTTATTGAAGGCTTATTTGAAAAATTTGTCTACAATATCTGTCATCTAAGCCCATAATAAACCTAAAATATTTTTTATGAATACGGCAGTTATACTTTACTTACAATTAAATTTAATTGTATAATAGTTTATATAAAAATTAACTTATGCCAAAAATAATACATAATATGTACTTTTATGAACATTTTTAAAATAAAATCCTACTTAATATAATAAATGTGAATGTTTGTATGTTTGGATATTTGTTACTCAATCACGCAAAAACGGCTGAACGGAACTAAATAAAATTCGATACATAATTAGATAACAACCTAGATTAACACATAGGCTACTTTTTATCACGATAACCAGGCGAAGTCGTTTGCAAACTCATCATCACACATCCTAAACGGGTTGTTTGTGTTGTAAATATTTTTATTTTTGTTGTTAATACTAAGTCTACCTTTTATTCCGATAACTACGCAGACGAAGTCGCGGCAGAAGCTAGTTTCAAATAAATACAAATATTAAATTCGAACTACAAGAAAATTTTTAAAAAATATATAAGAATAAAAAAGTTTTTTGAAAAAAAAAACAAAAACAAGAAAAATATTTTTAAACATTTCTTATATTCGCCTTAATTTGATATTAATGCAAGAATGGAAAATAAAATTTAAATTTCGGAATTAAAAAACTAACTTAAGTGTGCTTTTTAATAATAAATTTACCAAATTTTGCAACATTTATAATGTGTTTCACAAATATATATTCAAATTTTTTTAATCAAATTTTATTAAAGTAAACATATTATAACAACTTTACCATCCCTGAACACGAATTGGTCTTGACCGAAAACATTCCCCAAAAAGTTGCCCTGTTGTATCAATTCGTCGTTGCCTATAACTGTATGAATATGCCTTGGAAAAGGCAATGTATTTCTGTTTTTTCATTATCCACATAATGTAGGAGAGCTTAAAAATTTTAATGAGCTGAATAACTGAAATCTTAAAATCTAAAAAAATATAAAATATCAATAAACTGCATTTAAAAAAATCACTTTAAATTAAAAAAATTAAAATTACACATGCATATACATATATACATGTAGAGGGGATGTCAAAGCAGACCTCTTCCATAAATGGGCCCCTTTTCGACCCCAATGTATATGTATTGGGTAATACATATACATATATATATAAAACAATTACGTATAAATGTAAATAAATCAATAAAAATTTCCTGATGGGTGTAAAGAAGCGCACCGTGTTAGCTGGTATATACATAAACATATAAAAAAGAAAAGTTGCTGTAGTTAAATCATTGAGAAAATATAAACTATGTCAACTTTCAATTTAAGTTGTGAGCTTTTTTAATAAATTATTTGATTTTACTAGGTTTTTTTTTTTCAAAACTTAAAAGAAAAGTTACACCCTTATGTTTAGATTAAGTCAAGTGGAAAGTGTCTTGTTTTGATTTAAAACTATAAATTTTCATTGTTATTATATTTGTACAAATATTTGTTTTTAATTTAAATTTTATTAACCACAATATTGTTTCATATTTTAACACAATATCTCTCTGTTGATATATAATTATTTCTTTATAACTGAAAAAAAAACAAAATGTGACTGACTTCTATCTGGATAAAATAATTATTTGAATTTGTCTACTTTTTTCATACACACATACATGCATATATATATATATGATTAGAGTGTTTGTTAGTTTCTATTGATTTTGTCGCATGTTAACCCCAATTAGACTCTTTTTTCTTATTATTATACCCTTCACACAGTGAAAAAGGGTATATATAGGTTTGTCATTCCGTGTGAAATTTCTACAATTTTCATTTCCGACCCCATAAAGTATATATTTTCTGAAAGCTTATGAATAGGGAAGTCGATTAAGCTCTGTCAGTCTGTCCGTCTGTCCGTCTGACCGTCTGTCCGTGTGTATGTTGAAATCAACTTTTTGAAGCCCCCCGACATCACTTGGACCCGGGTGAGGTATTAAAATATCAGAAATATTCGGGAGTATATCGCTATTGAAAATCAGAAACATCGGTACATAAACAACTGAGATATGAGCAAAAACCCACGACCACCTCGATTTTTTTTTCACAAAAACAACATTACAACAACAACATACATACATACAAACTTGTATATTGGCTAAAGTAAACGTGGGATCGAATCCCAGCTGAGCCAAAAAAAAAAATTTTTTATATTTTAAAAATTTTTTTTAAAATTTTTTTTTTTAATTTTTTTTTTATTTTTTTTTTATTTTTTATTTAATATATTATTTATATTTTTATTATTTTTTTTTTTTAATTTTTTTTTTTATTTTTTTTTGTTTTATATTAATTATATATATTTTAATTATTTTTTTAAAATTTTTTTTTTAAAATTTTTTTTTTAATTTTTTTTTAATTTTGTTTTTAAATTTTTTTTTTAAATTTTTTTTTTATTTTTTTTTAACATACATACGTAAATTTATAATTTTACAATGGGATGTTTTTTATATATGTATATTTTTTATATGTATGTACGTATTTCATATGAGATGAATGGTGATACAAACTACTGTTATTGCATGACTACACGTTGTGAAGGGTATATAAGATTCGGCACGGCCGAATATAGCGCTCTTACTTGTTGTTATTATTTGTTTGTTTGTGTCTAAAATTTGAATTTTATTTTAATTTAATCGTTATTCTTGTTAAAATTACTCACATTGAATAAAGGTCATTCGTTTGTACACACGTACAGTGGTGGTCATGAATTTAACGCACTCATATTATTCAAATAAAACTTCATTTCATTTAACAATAATTTAAAAAAAAAACTTGAAAAATATTTTATTGATTGATTGGGTGTTTTTTACAGTCGAAATATAAAAGGTGGTTAAATTTTAAGGGCCGATGTTGAATGTGAACCACACCTAAATGTCAAGTTTTTTCTGCATTTCATGTGACATTTCTCAATTTCAGACTAATTCAATTGGAGTCATGGAAAGATACACAATCGAGCAACGCGTTAAAGTTATTCAGGCTTATTATGAAATGGGCGTTCAAATCAAAATGCTATTCGTGCACTTTGTGACTCTTTTGGGAGAATTGTGAAATATATTTTAATTTCAGCAAAACAGGGGCCAAATTATGGCATTCGATCACGATCGAAATTTTACTCAAACGATCGAGTTCGCTGTGCTTTAGGTATAAAGATTCTAATAAGAATTTTCAAATTTCGATCACGTTCGAATGCCGTAATTTGCCCCCAGGTCTGTCTGAAATGTGAAAACATCTGTGAATGCCTTCTTAGTTCGTTTAACGGAAAAAATTGCTGTCGCGATAGTGTGTCAAAAGAGCAGTCAACCTCGACTCATCATCGTGCCCAATAATTAAACATTGTCATTGAAAATTTGGACCATCGGATGGAGGTGTGCCGCCGAGGTCGCGGCGGCCATTTGCCCGATATTTTGTTCCATACATAATTGAAGCATACCAATATCATCAAAATAAAAAGAAATGACAATTATTTGAACAAAACTTTAGCGCATATTATACAAAATAAAACTTCCCTCAATATTTTATAAAAAAATGGCTTATAAAGGGTCCGCTAAATATCTTTTTTTTTTTGAAAATGCAAAAAAAAGTGAAGCTTTGGCTGTGTGGCACGTAGCGCCGTCCTGTTGAACACAAAGGTTGCCAATATCCTCCACTTCAATTTTTTTGAACAAAAATTCGTTCAACATGGCCCGATAACGATCGCCATTGACTACGGCCACTGTTTGCTCATTTTCGAAGAAAAATGGCCCAATTATGCCTCTGGACGAAAATCCGCACCAAACAGTGACTCGTTTTGGGGTGTATCGGCTTTTCAATGTATGCGTGCGGGTTTTTTGTGCCCCAAATGCGACAATTTTGCTTGTTTACATACCCGCCAAGTTCAAAATGAGCTTCATCTGAAAAGATGATTTTTTTTTGGCAAAATCGGCCAAAGTAATGTCGCAATATTTCCCAGCGTTGTTCAAGCGTATACACAACCATATTCGTTCGGCGGAAGGATAAAACAAATTATCTGTCAAATCAGACATGAGCTAAGTGTTACCATTCACGAAATAAGCACTAGTTGAAAAAAAAACGTTAGATGGCGCACTTTTTATTTTGTAGTAAATGCATTTTGCGTTTTTTTTTTGCAATAGTTCGGCAAAAGTCCTTACTGCTCGAATATGTTTTTCAATATCGTGCCAAAAATGCTCTATCCGGTTTAAATTCGGCAATTGCACTGGCCACTCAAGCGCTATTATATTTTTCTCTTCCAAGCATTTTTTAAACCAATTTTAAAGTGAACTTTTTTTTCGTGGTCCTGCATAAAATTTAATAAATGTGGCAATTTTCATATTAAAATGGAATCATGTAGTCTGTTAATTTATTTTTAAGCATGTTGATCCATTTTTCTATCTAATTGAACTATGTGTCCAACACTCCGTGCCAGGAAGAAGCTGCCCAAGTCAGTAGGCTTCCCCCACCATGCTTTACTATTTTAATTATGTACTTTGGGGTATGTTGCAAGTTTTTGGGGCACCATACATACCTTTTTTCATTACTATGTACCAAACAAACAAAACTAAGATTTGTTACTTCGGAGCTTATTTTTCCTATGTTTGGTTTGCTCCCTTGTAAACTGTGTTTAATATAGTTTTTTTCTGAGCAATACGCAATTTTTCCATGTTCTTAAAAGACACACTTAATGTTGCTCCTATAACTACTTTTTCTTATAGTTAGAATTGGAATCCACAAATAAGTTAATATACGAAGTATAATATCGAGCTTATAAGTAGTTTTTCGCTTTCGACGAGCTCACGAAAACTTTTTGATGTTTTTAATACCTTAATATGCCAAAGAACATTTTAAACTATTATCCTAAACTAGTTTAATATACAAATAATATTTAAATCCGGTTTTTTTTGCTCGTATAATTAATTTTGTTTTTTCTTTTCTGGAGAGCACCAGAAAACTTTTCCCATAATGACTTCTACATATTTTTTTTTTTTCAAAGTTCAATAAAGTTTTTTAAGAAAAAAAATAAATTTTTTGTTAAGAAAAAGAAATGATAAAAACGTATTTCTTTTAAATTTACACATCCCGCGCTAAATTCATGTCAAACAGAAAATACACACATACATACATACATCCATCCATACATAAAAAATACTCCCTTTTTATTTCTACAATAATACAAACTGTCTAACGGTAAACCAAATAGCTAGTTATGTATGTGTTGTTGACTTGTCCAAATTTACCAATGAAAATAAAAACATTCAACGTTTTACTAATAGAGCACAATTTAATAACATATTTATGATATGCAAGATGTGCTGGATTAATGTCCACCACTGTATGTACTTATGTATTTTAACTTGGAGAATATTTCATGATGGATATCAAATAGAACTTGAAATTTGTTGTTGACCAAAAAACAATATTAATTTAAATATGTACATTTGTATGTATACATTTTAGATACTTACACATACATTTAGCAAAAATAATTAAAATAAGGAACTTGTGTATCTTTAACAGATGCCATTAGCTTTAGATCGTTTGTAGATAGTTTTTTACTTTTCAAATGAACCAAGACATTTTCTTAGAACATTTTATAAATAAAGCAAAACTTAAATTGATTTCTATTAAACAAATTAAGAACTATTCGACTGAGAACACAAAGGCATTTTAGAAAATATTTATTTCGCACTTGATCATCAAGATGGTCTAAACTTTTTCTTCTAAATTTTTAAGTTTAGACCAAAAACTATTTGTCGCACCATTTCAAGTGAATTTCAAATCCAAATGTATCATGGTTAACAAATTCATTAAAAAAATTTATTCAATTTTTTTTTATATTTTTTATGAAAAATATATTTTGAGTTACTATCATTTTTTGAAACTTGTTGATTTATTTGTATAACAAACTAGAAAAGCCCGGCGCGCGTTGCTACGCCCCTTAATGAATAAAAATGCATTCTGATTTTTAATTAAATATCAAGTGCAAAAAGCTACTTTTTTATGGGCGTGGCCCTGCCCACTTTTTTAATCACGAAATTATATAGTCATGACAGCTCAATATGTGTGTGCAAAGTTTCAGAATAATCGTTCCAGAGCAAGTACCTCAAAATTATAACTGCTTTTATGGGCGTGTCCCTGCCAACTTTTCTAATCACGAAATTACATAGTCATGACAGCTCAATATGTGTGTGAAAAGTTTCAGAAAAATCGATCTAGTGCAAGAAGCTGAAAATTATAACTAATTTTAATGGGCGTAGCACTGCCCACTTTTCTAATCACAGAATTGTAAAGTCATGACAGCTCAATATGTTTGCAAAGTTTCAGAAAAATCGGTATAGTGCAAGTACCTCAAAATTATAACTTTTTTTTATGGTCGTGGCCTTGCCCACTTTTTCAACCACAAAATTATATAGTCATGACAGCTCAATATGTGTGCAAAGTTTCAGAAAAATCGGTACAGTGAAAGTACCTCAAAATTAAAACTTTTTTAGGGGCGTGACCCCGCCCACTTTTCTTATCACGAAATTATTAAGTCTTGACAGCTCGATATGTGTGCAAAGTTTCAGAAAAATCGGACAAGTGCAAGTAGCTAAAACTGATAACTAATTTTGTATGGGCGTTGCCCCGCCCACTTTTTGCCACCCATAAACACTCCCTGGAATGTGTACAACAACTTGCCAAAGTTTGAGTCCGATCGGTTTTACAGTTTCGGAGTCTATAACTAACACACACACACACACACACACACACAGAGTTTCACTTTTATATATATAGATTTTATAAAGAAAACAGTAACTCAATTCACAAGCTCAGTTGTATCGTACTATTGGTACTATTTTTGTATGTGGTTTACAGTATTGTATGCTTGTTGTTGGTTTGTCTAACAATACAATTTAATTTCATATGGTTTTAAAATTGTGTATTGGATTCATACAGGGATGGAAAAAGAAAAATTTTTCCAGATTCAAGAATTAATTTTTTTTGTTTGTTTTTTTTTTTGCTTCTAAAATAATAAGGGCCGTATTCCTAAAAAATATTTTAGGTTTATTGAAGGCTTATTTGACAAATTTCTCTACAACATCTGTCAAATAAGCCTTTAATAAACCTAAAATATATTTTATGAGTACGACCCTAAATATGTAATAAAGTTTTATCCTAAATATTTGTTGATTGAACAAGTAATTCAATTCACAAGCTCAGTTGTATCGTACTATTGGTACTATTTTTGTATGTGTTTACATTATTGTATGCTTGTTGTTGGTAACTTCCATTGAAACATTTTGCATATTAATACACTTTTATTTCATATGTTTTCGAACTGTAGTGTTGGTTTCGTACAGGAATGGGAAATTAATTTGTTTTTCAAAATCAAAAAATTATTTTTCTACGATTTTTTTTTTGCTTCAAATAATTAGCACAGCACCTGCACTATTTACTTTATTAAAATTTAATTTAAAATTAATTATAATTTTTTTCGATATTATTTCTTTAAAATATACATATATACTAAAGGCCTGCAACTGTTGCACTATACAACATAGCAACATGTGTCACATAATGCAACTGCTAATTCATGCAATGCCGAAAATGCATGTTTGACAAAGACATTTAAAGACAGTGTATAATTAGTTTAATTAAATCTGTACATAGTTCTAACAGTGATATTGCATACATGAAATCAGAAATTTATTTAATATAATTGTAGTTACATACTTTAAGGCAATTTCTTTTAAGGATTTATTTAGAAAATATTTAAATAAAGTCAATTTGTTTTGTGTCGGGTTTGGCTGTTTTATTTTATTGGGGTTTGGGTTAGCCTTTATTTCCGCAAAATATAACGCTCGTTCTGCTCATTAAATATTTTATTCGGTGCCTTCCTGCCTTTGTTAAGAACCCGATTTTCATGTATGAAACGCTCAATGATTTTTTGGACCGTAGAAGAATTCATGTTAACCATTTCAGCTATTTTTCGCTGCGAGTGGCCATTTTTGAAATGGTTTAAAACCAATTCTCTTTGCTCTAAAGTAGTACGCGGACTCATTTGAATTTTTGTAAATTGACACTCCAAGGAACGAATCTAAACTAACAATTCAACAAAAAACATTGCTAGAATTAAAAATACGAAAAACGAAACCAAAAACAAAGCTGCATTAAAGTACCGTTACAGTAAAGAAAGACATGGTATTAAACACAACAGCTTGCCTAAGTTGCAATGACATGCTAAGACAGTATGTTTTAGATGGCATAACATGTTATAACACCTTGTTTAAATTCGCATGGCATAACAAAGCATGAAATCTTTGAAAATGACATTTTTACAGAAAATGTTGAATTGTGCAGGAGTCTAATATATACACATTGCCATACTTAACACAAACAAAGAAAAAATAAAAGAAAAATTATATTAGTCTTTGAAATAAAAAAGTCAGTAAGCCCTTAATTAGCACACCGCCATTTTAAATTAAAAATGGCTAAAAATTAATCTTGTACAGCTAATCCACAAAAAATATTATAATAATTATACAAAATAATGATCAGAATGTTTCCAAAACTGCTCGAAACCATTGCAGATCGCGAAAGCTTCTCAGAAATGCTTTAAAATATCAGAGAGAAAAAATCTTGCATAGCAATTCAAAGAAACTCTCGCTCTAGAAAGACGACATGTGCAGAAGTCAGATTATTTGCTGCTTATGCGATAAAAAATTCATTTTTATAAATAGAAATAAACTTTCAATTAATGATCGTTAGATTTTTGTTAGACCAACACAATTTTTCGTAGGCTCAATGAATAAAATTTAATGATTGTTTAGCTCAAAACAAAATCCTTTTATGAAAAAAAAAATGGTTTTATACGAACGACAATTATCCTGAATTTATTACTACATACTTAGATAAATGGGTATGGGTACATAATAGTTCAATAAGAAAACTGACGAAATAAATCAGCGTAATGACAAAAACTGATTGTCAAAAAAAAAAATTTCGTTTGTTATGGAAAAACATTTTGTTGGTAAAATTTGGTTTTCTTATACCCTTCACAAATAGTGCAAATAGGGTGTATAACGGTTTTTCAATATACTAAAATATTCATTTCCGACCCCATTAAGTATATATTTTCTGAAAGCTTATGACTAAGGGAATCGATTAGCAATATTCGTCTGTCCGTGTATATGTTTAACCAGTTTTTTAAACCCCACATATTCAAATATCAGAAATCAGTAAACTCGTTTCATAAACACCTGAGATATGAGGAAAAACCAAGACTACTTCGTTTTTTCATAACACATCCACATGAGAGCAAACCTAGTTTTTAATTCTGTGGCTTGAAGCTAAAAGGGCCAATGTCACTTTTTTGCTCTTTTGAGTTAATCATTGCATTAGACTTGTTTTCTTGCTCTATTTCATTATGGTAAAACA
This sequence comes from Phyto melanocephala, assembly GCA_941918925.1. NCBI lineage: Eukaryota > Metazoa > Arthropoda > Insecta > Diptera > Rhinophoridae > Phyto > Phyto melanocephala. The sequence continues at coordinate 131,294,754 of OW799234.1, read as the reverse complement.
GCTAAATTCATACTTAACCCAGAACAGCTTCATAAATAAAACGCTGGCCAATGTCACTATAAAGGCACCCTGTAAAAGTTAAAGTTCACTTCCAATTTTCTCAAAAGTAAATATTTTGACATTGGCCTTTTTAGCTCCAAGCCACAGAATTATTAATGAAAAGGAAATTGTGAAAAAATTTAAGCTGCGCTTACAAAGCTTGACCAGTATATTACAATAAACTACGAAAAATTAAAAACAAGATGGTGTCCTAAACAAAATGGCGAATAATTTTTTTCTCTACCCCACAAATAGGATTATCAAATGAACGAACGGTCTTAGCTAGTAGAATACAGTTAAATATGTACAATTTCAAAATCAAATATGGCGTCGGAAATGATACAGCGAAATTGCGTATAAAATTAAATCTAAAATCTAGGCTTAGATGCGCTATGGTCACTTTACCTACGTACAAGATGGTGAGGGGTATTATTTGTTTCGGCACGGTTGAATATAGTATTATTTCATGTTTTTTTATTATTTGCATTTTTTGCCGAATTTTCGATTTTTGTTAAATTGCTTTATTTGTTCTACAGTGATTTCGAAATATTTATTTTATAATTGCGAAATAATTTTGTCATAAATGCCTAAATACGAATTAAATTAAAAAAAAAACTAATTAAACCAAAATACTTAAAAATGAGACAGCTAATGGAAGTTATCTTGAGCCCATTACTGTTTTCCCTTTTAATTAATGTACATCAAAACAATTGAATACTTCTCTAGTCAGGCCCATTCCAGAGCATGTATTTTTATTCACTATTAATATTGTAAAATCTAAAATAATTTTGTGTTCGATTAACATAAATTATTTAACTAATATGTAATTTATTTAATCTCGAAAAATTAAAAACAATCTGACTTTCCCGGGTTGTGAAAAACTGTGGGTAAAAACCCTAGGCGCTCGTTGTATGTATGTACATATGTACATCCTCATTGTACGTGTTCTACAATGACACAATTTTGTGCTCGTGTTGTCAATATGAAATTTGATTTTTTTAAACTTTAACATGTAGTAGTGAATTTCATTCACAGAACTTTGTAATGATTGAGTTTTATTGATCTTTGCGCATTTATTCTTCGTAAAACTTTCAGTTATTAATAATAACAGGCAGTTAGATCTCAAATTTCTCACAACTTTTTAATATTTCTTGCAATTTATATTGTAGGTATTACTTTTTTTATATTATTATTTTTTTTTTAATTGCGTCGAACCCCTGGTAAACAAAAGGGAAAAAATGCATTTTCGTCATAAAAAATAATAACAACTAAATAATGCAAAGAATGCAGTTTTTTGTTTGTGTTTTTGACTTACGTTCTTGTAGTTACAAAATACATATAAATATGTACATATATACATACATATAAATATGTACATATATACATTCATATACGTACATACATTCTAAAATATTGCGATAAACATCAATTTTAAGACGCAATTTCACTATCTACACAAAAATACTTTTTCTGTTGATTTTTGTATCATGTCTCATTTGATCTCTTACAGAAATGCGAAATTTGCATTATTTTCTTGTTCATATTTTTTGCGGTAAAAAAAATTAACAAAAACATGTACATACATACATACATACATACATACATAATCATTTTTAATGTATTTTCTTATTATTCTTATGCACTTATTGTATAATATTATAGTTGTAGTGACTTTGAAAGTAGGGCGTCCCAACGTGTAGGTCTGCAATTATCCAGTTATGTTTTTCTGACCGATTATTATTATTTTTTTTTTTGTAATTTCTGTTTAGCTGTGGCTCTAATTGTGGTCGCTTTGGCGTATGCAAACAGCACTAAAAGAAAACAACAATATTTAAAAGCACTGGTTCCAACGCATATTTTATATCATTAATACATATTGATCCAAAATGGAAATAATTTCTGGGTTCTGATCTACAGAATGATGCCGCAGATTCCGTTTTTTCAAGTTCGTTTGCCACTTCATTTGCAGTTATGCATACGTGTCTTTTAACATACATCATCGTCACCTGATTTGTAGCAAGAAGGAGTTTACATCCCTCTAGCATTTCATTTTTTGGCAACACTGGTTTAAACAGCTGACGCACGTTTCGTGTTTTGTTTCACTGTCAAACATCTTCAGTTTGGTCTATAATTTAACTATGAATCGTCTTACAAACGAACAACGCTTGCAAATTATTGAATTTTATTATCAAAATGCGTGCTCTGTTAAGATTTTATTTTATTTTTTGTGGGGTTATGTTAAAGCTCATGTCTATACACACATGCCCGCTTCAATTGACGCATTGAAAGACAACATTGAAGCAGTTATTCATGAGATACCGGCCGAAATGTTGGAAAGAGTATGCCAAAATTGGACTAAGCGGATGGACCTTTTGAGGCGCAGTCACGGTAAAAATTTGCATGAAATAATCTTCAAACATTAAATTATATGGACCGTACTATCGATTCAAATAAAGATTTCATGCATTTTTCTGAATTTTATGTGTTTTTTTTTTGAAACTTTCCTATAGCTCTTAAAAAATCACGCTTTATTAATTGTTGTTGTATTAATTATTGCTTTAAGTGCAATTTCTTCTATTAACCCAGTTTTTGTCAGGTCCGTATATGCAACCAACCTTCTAAATAGTACTATTTTATATTTTCCGTTAGAAGTTAGATAAAATCTCACAACAATGAATACCGTATATGCTAATCAAGGTATCAAATTTTATAAAAATTCATACATCATCTAGTTTTGAGCCAATCGAGTTCAAGAAGACAAACAGATACAAATCTTGAAAATTTGTGTTTCGTTTTCCAGATCGTTGACTATTCTAAATACTGAGCGAATTAAAATTTAAAATAGTTTATTTTTAAAGGTACAGGTTTTCTTATAAATGTTTTTCTGCATTTTTTAGTCGATCCTTTGGAATCTTGTAATGGACGCCTCAAGAAAACCATTTGGGAACTGTTGCTAAATTGTATTGTGAGTAATTTATTAACTGTAAAGCACAAAATGTGCAATTTACGTTTTAACTTATTTTGTTGTCGTTACAGTTTTTTGTTACTGTCACATACACACATACATACATACATACATACATACATACATACATACATACATACATACATATATACATACATACATACAAACGTATATAATATTTATTCTGGAAATTTAAAATAAAACAAGTTCATTCAACAATCCACCCATCATTCGTAATATGTATTGTAAATTTGTACACACATACTTACGTATACATGAATGTATAGTAACTGTTTTTTTCAGAATAAATATCGAAGTATGTTTGTATGTAGAATTTGAATACTTGTATTTAGTTTTAACATACATACATAAGTACGTCGGACAATCTAATAAGTCTCTTACAAATTGTCAGTAATAAATATGTGGCAAAGAAGGAATAACTACTTAAGTCGATATAAGCTAAAATTTAGATAATAACATCATTGTAATCCAGCAATTTAAAACTCAGGCGAATTTGCAACTATTTTTGACAACTTTACAGGAAGTTATAGTGTAAAAACTTACAGCCTATATATTTATTTTTCAACAAACAATATCGTTTGAATTAATAACTATTATTTTTATTATTATACTAAATATACGAAAAACAATATGCTAATTTAAACAGCGTGGAATTCAAATAATAGCCATTATTTTAAAGGAAATCAATTTTTAAAAATGAACTCAAAAATTTAAAAGTGCTTTCCTAAATAACTAAAAACGGACATAAGCAGTTTTTCCTTAAAGCCACAGATATATGACAATAAATTATCTGCAACATTTATTTTAAAATTTTTTTAAAAATATTAAAAAAAAAAATAAAATAAAAATTAACTGCCGTATTCATAAAAAAAATATTTTAGGTTTATTAAAAAGGCTTATTTGTCAAATAAACGTTTAATAAAACTAAAATTTTTTTTATGAATACTACAGAAAATGTTTGTTAATTTTCTAGAAATAAATAAATAAAATTTTGAAAAGATTTTTTCATGAGCGAGTTTGAACTATTTAGCGTGCTCTCTCTACAAGACTTGCACACAAGAGTTTACTTATAGAATATGCCTCCATTAATAACATTCAATTTGTGATTATTATTTTCTTTATTGCAATTGTAAAAGTTCATTAAACTTAACAAATTGTATACAGCACAATATATTTATGTATTATTTATGTGAAAATATATCATCTCCGCTTACTGTTACTTTTAATCAAAAATTATTAAACATTGATTGAGTATTAATATGGGCTTACATACATACATACATATGTACATAAATATATTTATTGTAAATCATTTAACAAGGCTTAAGTTATAACTTAGTTTGACTTAATTAAATTATAAATTATACCGATATTAGCCGAGTCGAATGTATTTTCGTAACCAGCTACATTTTTACCATCAGCACTCTTTATCGAAAACGCATTTCACTCAGCTAATGTCGAAATAATTGTTAAAAACATATTATTAAATGATTGATATACTTTAGGAAGATTAATATTAGAATAAATAAACTTAAGCCCAAGGCGAATTCATACAGGTGAAATTATCAGCCCAGCTGATGGGGAGACTTTATGTCAAAATTGGTTGAATTTGCCTTATTAATGCAGGGAAGGGAAATGTGATTTTTGATTCTGTATTAAACAATTAACTTACGTGTACTTTTTTGATAATAAATGTGGTTAATTTATGTATATTTGTTGCTTTTGCGCCATTAATAATGTGATTCAAACAATTATATCCTTTTTTTAATCAAATTTTATTGTATTTAATATGTAAAAACAACTTTTCCATCCCTGATATACGAATTGGCCTTGACATAAAACATCTTATGAAAAGTTGCTTTGTTGTATCAATTCGCCGTTGCATATACCTTATGGATATGCCTTGCTTAAGCCCGAATAAAAATGATTAACAATAAATTTAAATATAAAGTTCGAATAGATATTAATTTATAATTGTATATAAATATATTTTATCCTAGCAAAGAAGTTTTGCCCAAGTTCAATGTGAATAACATTTTTTATGACTTCTAATTTATAAGTGCAAGAGAAGGCATGAATGATGCCTTCTGCGATTCCAAAATAGTTATTAGCCTTTAATGATGTACTTAAAAAAAAAAACATGCAAATGCATGCAAAATATCTTTAACAATTCATGCAAACAAACGTTATTAACTCATTAAACATGGGTTTCTTTTCATCTTCTATGCACTTATTAGAATAAAGTGAATTTTGTTAATAAATTCATAAAAACACATGCTCTCCAATGACACGTAAATGTTTAAATCATGCATGTTTAAACTAAATTGAACCACCTCATCATGGGTTGAACACATGCATTCACTTTATCTTTTGCACATCTCTTTTTGCTGGGATACATATGTATGTATGTAAGTATGTATACATTTGTACGTAATCTTTTTACTCTGGCTCAAGTCTATTTTGATGAATTATTATTCCAATATTGATTGAGTGAATCACCAAATTTGTGGGTATTTTAAACAAAATAAAATTATTCCGACTTCAATTATATATAAAAAAAAAACAGTTAATTTGATTGAGAAAATAATATTTTCAACTAAAATCTATATGACTATGTATTTAGATATATAAAAAACTAATAAAACAAAGTACAAAATTAAAATATGTTTTCGAGTACAACATTACCCCCATTGGAATACATTTTCAAAACCAGCTACCAAGACATACCATAACCAAGTCCCTGATCGGGGAGCATAATATCAAAATTTGCTGAAATAGCTTTGATTTAATTTTTTTTGTTTGTTTTTGAATGACTGGAAAATGAGATTTTTGTTTCGATATTGAACAATTATGTGCTGTTTTTACAAGCCGATTGAGTGATTGTCTTAGACGATTTATGTGTAATTTGTTTTTGTTACAATAACAAAATACACATAAATCGTCCAAGACAATCACTCAATCGGCTTGTAAAAACAGCATATTAACTTCAGTGTGCTTTTGTGAAAACAAATGTACTAAGGGCCATTATTACAACTTGCCTTTAGTTAAAGGTAGGATTTTTTGTGCCCGATAAATAGCTTAACATTATTACAACTTCCATTTTTTATTGTTATTATTAAGTATTAATAACAATAATATTTAATGAATAAAAACAATAATAAATGAAGGATTTATAATGCAAAGCCATTTATCGGTCCGACAAAATTCTGTCTTTAACTAACTGCAAGTTGTAGTAATGGCCCTAAATGTATTTATATTTATTGTTTTAAAACCCTTTATCATGGGATTCCACAAATATATATCCTTTTTTTAAGAATATTTTATTAAATTAAACATACCATAACAACTTTACCATCCTTGATATACGAATTCGCTCTGACATAAAACATCCCCTAAAAGGTTCCTTTGTTGTATCAATTCGCTGTTGCATGTTTCTTCCATATTTCTGAATATTACTGAATATTACTTCTTCATACGGAAAGCATGGCATACATTAGGTCTGTCTGCGTACTTTTCCAGTAGCAAATACTCAGTAATTTTTTTGGGAGAGTAAGACCAATTTTACTCTGGCGGCTAAAAATATATCAAAAAGTACGCAGACAGTATCCAGTAAAATTTTGTAAGAAAACAGCTGATCGGTGTGTAAACAATTGAAATTAGTGAATCCTCGCGGTAAATTAGAAAATGCTAATTTTATCGCTTCTGCCATCTCCAATCCACTTACATTACGGTCACACTGTATATTTGGACGTTTCTAACATGAAGTAAAATGTTGTTTATTATAATATTTTATAAACGTTAAAAACCAGCACAATTCTAACTACTTATCTCTGCCATTGTTAAATTTCAATTTTTATTTTCGTTTCACAAAAATTTTTTCATAATTAGTAAATAAAAACAGCTGTTCAAACTAGTTGCAAAATCTTGCAAGAAGAAATTTCTCCAACAACATTTTGCAAGTTCTCAACTTCCAACTGTCAAAAAATTTTCTTTTTTGCTCTCTCGCTGCAAGAGATTTTGAGTACGCAGACAACATTTTGCAAGATTTTGTAACATTTTGCATAAAATGATGCAAAATATGTGTACGCAGACAGACCTATTTTTATAAAATTATATTTTCTTTATTTGTATTCTCTCATATTCGTAATACATTTGTACTATACTTAACCATGCTTATGTATAGAGTGTTTTTTTAAGTCCGATACAACTAACAAAAGGCTTAACTGTCAAACGAACTATGGTATTGCGCTTACTCTTTTACATTTATGATCAGTAAATACATCATAGATAGATGGACGTTTAAATAACTTACTTTACTTACTTTTTACTTACTTACTTTCAAAGTCAGACATTGATTCGACCGCATATGAGGCCAATTTTCACATAAGGAGTGAGACCAATACACTACAAAATATATGTATGTAATACATGCAGAAAAATGCCCCATTAAATATGATTTATATGGTGGTGTTACCTTCAGACCATATTTTTTCAAAAATAAAACCGGAGTTCGGTAAATACGGATGCCATTGATTCGGACAAGGTTTGGTTTCATCTAGGGTTGCCATCCGTCCTCTTTTCCCCGGACACCGTCCTCTTTTTTAGGACATCCGGGGCAGTCCTACTTCTTTTTTAGCAAATGTCCGGGGTTGTCCGGCTTTTTGCACCTTCTCTGAAGTTTTTTTTCTTACATTTAAACTTTAAATCACAGGTCACAAAATGTATAAAAAAAGATTTAGGTGCTCGTACAAATAGTTTTGAAAAAGAACAATTTTAAAACTTCTCTTTGTACAAAATTAGTTTTATTATCCCTAATTGTCGCTATTTAGCGAAGTAGCCTATTTTAACTTGTCTTTTATTTTAAAAAAGTTCGGCAAAGAGGTCTGCTTGTCAGCTGTGTGTTTTTCACAAAGTTTGTTTTCCAAATATAGAAGAAAGTCTTGAACAAAAAATATAGTAAGGGTATATAATTTTGATATGGATTGCCTAGAGTTTTACAAATATTTTGAAGAGATGCGATAGTAATATATTGGCTCGAATTGGAAGTGTTGAAAAATATTTGTAAAATTTTTAAAAGTGTACATTCCCGATAATGAATGCAATGAATTTTTGTTGTTTTTTTTTTGGTTTTTTGTTTTTATTTTCAACCATTAAATCAGAATGATATGTTCAGTTTGTATTTTTGTAAATAAAGTTTTTTCGTAAAAACAAATTTTGTTTTTGTATTTTAAATGGCGTCGTAAATTTTATCAAATTTATTTTTTTTTAAATGTGTCCTCTTTTTTTGGGCAAATGTCCTACATTTTTTATGCTGGCGTCCTCTATTTTTTAAAATAGAAATGGCAACCCTAGTTTCATCAGAATGGCCCTACATGCTATAGAGCGACCACAACCATCGATTTATTGGAATAATAATTTAGCAACAAGTTGATTTCGAGAAAAAGGCCCTGAATTGACCACCAAGGTTGTGTGTTTTAATCAGTGAACGAAAACAAACGAAACGAAACACGGTACAAATCATCTAAGTCAGAAACTTTTAAATTTTCATGAATCGTTTTGTTTGCGAGCAAAACACAACCACAAACTTTTCAATGCAAAAGACTTACCTACCGTTGCCACATGCAAGTGCAAGTGAAAAAACACCAATACACTAACACTTTTTTACTAACACAACTACACTTTGGCAACCTGCGACTCAGCTTGCGAAGAAATTTTTAAGCAAGTAAAATTTTTACAGTTACGGCAAGTAAAGTGACAAGCCGAAAAACAGTGTTGTCTAATACTGAGTTTTTTGTTAACTCAACAATGTATCATACAATTGTGGTAAATAATTCAGCTAATTTTTTTAATAAATATGTATATATGTATATGAAGAATATTAAGAAAAAAATATAAATATTCATTTAAAATGTAAGTTTTAATATAAATATCAATATTTAATAAAAAAATTATATTAAAAAGTTACATGTCTAAAGGTAACGTTCAATAGTGGCTATTGACAACACTTAATTACCAATTGAAGCAGCGCCATTTGTTTTAAATTTGTTTGAAGTTTATTTGTTGACGACATTTTAAAAATAAACTTGCACTGTGCTGTGTAGCCACTCAAAAAATTTTTGTGTTTTTTTTGGCATTTCTCCTGATTTTCGTTAGTAATACGTATACACTACTTGCAAGTAAATACTTGCCTGTGGCAACGTAGGGTTAGGCTTTGCTTTGACGGTATGTTTCGTTTGAGTACGAAACAAGAATGAAACGTTTGCAAACGTTTGCAGAACAAAAAGATTATAACAATCATAATAACAATGCACCATTGCCAATTCGCAAACTATAGTCAGTGACTTCATATCGTTATTAGGATCATAAAATTAATGTAGGTAGGTAAAATGTTAAAAAAAGCAGCAATAAATATGTAGATTTTTTCATGTAAAGAGCAAATCAATCAGTAAACGTTTTGAAACGTTTGCAGAAAGTATTGTACTGTATTGTTTTGCATGTTACATATTGAAGCTGAGTACTTTTCGATTCTGGTTTTGTTTGCACTCATAGTACAAAACAATACAAAACAAAATGCATGTACCGTTATCCTGGGTTTTGTTTCGTTTTGTTTTCACTCTCTGAAATGATCGAAACAAAACTATTGGAAACGTTTCCTTTTGTTTGTTTTCGTACTCTGGTTTTAATACCTCTGGATTATTTACTGTGGGGGAACGTAAATACCATGGATTTTGCTGATAAACTAGAATCAATTAATGCCTTAGTGACCAACAAACTTTATGTTTTTCGAACGTTGATCGAAAAAGTGACTCAACCCTAATACTTAATTCGCTTAATCAAGAACAGCAAGGGAGACAATATGACCGAAGTTGGAGTTAGGCACAAATCGTTATTTTAGTTAATTTTTGCTAACAACCTCGGTCGTTTTTTCACGAACCCCTATTAAATTACATTGTGGCTGGTGCAAAAAATGATCTAGTTTGTTGGCAAAAACTAATGAAAGTAAACGATTGAGCCAACTCCACCCGAAATCATTTTCAAATGTTAATGCCATGTTTAATATACTTTTATTAAAATTTACTTTTTTTTTATTTTTTACAATTACAAGTTCTATTAGGCTTAAAACCCCCTATATTTATTACTATATGTTAAAAAAAAATATAAATTATTTTAAAATTAAATTAAAATATTTTAACCAGGTGACGTGAATACCTTAAATATAATTTTTAAATTAATTTTTTTTTTATATGTGTGTGGGTACTGTGATTGTGTTAGCAAAATATTGAATTCGGTGTATAGCATTTTAAAATTGTTCGTGTTTATGTATTTTCATTTAGTTTGTTCTTATTTCGTTTTTGTTTTGTTTTGTTTGCTTTTTTCTTTCGAAAACAAACAATTGTTTTTAAATGCAAAAATTACAAACACATGCATTTGTAGAAATACATACATTTGTATGTTCATATGTATGTACTTTTACTGCTGGTTCTTTGGTCGTAATTTAATCACGTTTTGTTAAATAGTTTCGTAAAGAATTTTTACTTAAAAACAAAACCACATTTTGTTTACAAAAAGTAAAACGGCAAAAAAAACTAAGAATTTTGTTTTCAACATTCTTATTTAATAAATCGCTTATAATCTAAATTTTCATTTAATCTATGTATATTTTGGCTTAAGTATTCGAGAATACTAAAAAATTAATATGATAGAATTTGAGCTAAAAAATTGTATTAAAATCTATTTTAGCGCAATTTTAAGAAAATTTTAAAATAAAATACATTTCAAACTCATTTTAAATTTTATAAATATGGGGGATAAAATGTAAAAGTTCAAATAAAAACACATTAAAAAACAACATCTTTAAATTGTCTTTAAATAAATATTAAAAATAAATCTGTATAATAGTTGTATACTGTGCAATTTTTAAAAGTTTTTTTTAGGCTAAAAGCAATTTATTAATTTGTTTTCCTATGTATTGTTTAATATGTATTGACTTTTTTGTATGCGATTAAGTTAACAATTATTGCTTGAAATGGCACTAATAAAACTCTAATACTTTAAAGCGTCATTTAATATTTTGACATGAAGAGCTTAAGGTAAATTCGGCCATTTGTTTCAAACAAATTTTAGTTCAATAACACTGCTCATGTCTTTTTGTCTTCCCGTTAATTAACACTATGTGGACTATATGGATTTTGATGCGCTAAACTCAAATCCGTTGTCGGTTTTTTTCCATCAGATCGGGATTTTTTTTATGGGCGTGGCAAATTTTTTTCCCATATACATACATATTTCATCCTAACTCGAGAACCAGGCATCCGATTTTCAAAAATAAAACACCAGAAGATGTGTAACAAAATTGTATTTATTTTAGTCGATTTTTTTCTCTAGCTCTTATCGTTTTGGAATTATTCAGAAATTAATGGAGAAAAAAATTTTTTTTCTCACAATGAAAGCATCTATAAAAGTTAAAGTTCAATTCCAATTTTCTCAAAAGTAAATATTTTGACGTTGGCCCTTTTAGCTCCAAGCCACAGAAATACAATTGAGTGCACCTAGCAGACATTTAAATTTATCAGTTAATAATCAGCTATTCCTTTTCCAACATCAACATTTCATACATTTTCTCTCTTCTCTAATAATATCCAATTGTCTAAGGCGAATTCATGTCAGGTGACAACATCCCTACAACAAACACAAAAAGGCCCGGAGAACGTCAAAACACAAAAAAAAACAAATTGTTTACTTTTAACCTTTATGTCTACAACCACCTACCTGGGTAAGTTTTTCATATTCCGTTCAATATATTTTCGCTATCTGATGAGGTATCGACTTGAAAATTTAAATATGTGCCTAAAATATGGTTTTTCAACATCTAATAAAATAATTTAAAAAAAAATATTTTTGGAAAAAATTTACAAGAAGTTTTTGAGATTTACCCCTTAACCATACATCCGACTTACCCGGGTAAGCAAAGGACAATACAAAAACTTTTTTGATTCAAAGTCCAAAAAAATTTACATAAATATTTTAATGTTTAATTTAAACCAATTCAAGCTTTTTTTACCATTTTAATATTAGTAAAAAATTACACATAAAAACAAAAATATTTTAAAATCACAAGTTTGTGTGTATGTACATTGTATATACATTTATACGTATAAATAATTATATTGTTTTTTTTGTATAGATTTTTTTTCTACATAGATGACAAAAAGTTACATCCTTCGAATGATGAACACAAACTGGTTTTTTACATTCCTTGCAGTTCCTTGTTGATCTCCTCTTCTTACACATGTAGCAATTTCCTTTGTGCTTTTTTCTGCCAGAAGCGTCGCGTTCTTCTTGAACACGTTCTGGTTCAGTAACATTATAAGACTCTACTGTTTGGCCCAACATGCATTTTATTTCACTGCGAAATAAAAACTGTCTCATAATTTGATGATTTTCTGAGCGGCTCTGAATTGCGTTCATAGCTAATTGTGTACTTAAATTTTGTAGATAGAGTCTTCTTCGGCTCGTTGAGGATTTAAGACTGGGATTATTCTCCATAAAGATGACAAAAGCTGCAAATACAGCCACATCAATAATATTATAAAAAACGCTAAGGGCCATCTAATTGTTCTCCTCTTTGTCGTATATTCGCACATACATTTATCCATGTTGTTAACTCCACCTTTGCTTTTATTATAATCCAGTATCATTACTGCCTTCTTTTTTTACCTCCAACCTCGGTATTATAATGAGATGTAGATAGTAGCACAACCAATTTTTTTTGGATATATGAGAACATACTAATGTTGTTGCTAAATCCAAAGACTGAAGATTCTACTTCTCTTCACACACAGACGATGTTTCGTTCACTTCCATGGAAACAATTGTAACCCAAATCTTTGACTACCCGTTCACCTTGATTTTTTTCCCTTTCTTCAGAAGGCGCCAAGCCAGTATATATCTGTCCGCTGAATGAATAAGATGTAAGAGAATCACAAACCCATCACATTTTGCAGATTTTGAATGAATATACTGAGTAACTCCTGTTCCACGACGAAAGGGATAAAGTTGCTCATCAACAGTTATGTTGGCTCCTGCCACATAGTTGTTCTGTAGGTTTCAAATCAGTATCAGAAATATGTCTGATATGGCTGCTGTTTTATCACTTTCTTTACGGTGCTCGCATGAACTACCGTTATCAAATCTGATATAACGGCTAAAAACTTATTTAATTTGCTATCAAATTGTGTGCTATGCTTTATAGTTCAAACAACGGAGCTAAGATAAACAATTCAATTTGATAAGAAAAACAAAAAATAATGTTTGCATCTGAACAAATTCCCTTGCAAAGTGTACGACTTACCCGGGTATGATGGTTGTTTGTTTAACGAAAATTTTTTGGTTGTAGACACAAAGGTTAATTGAAATTGTACTTTTTATAAATTTACACGAAAATTTTTCAAATTAATAAGTATTTTTAATCTTTTATATAAATTTCATCTTGTTTATATCACACATTTGTGCTTTTGAAACATTTTTCACAATTTGCACAAATTTAAACCACTAAGACAAATACAACGGGCATTTTGTATTTTCTGAATTAAAAACATTAACAATTTTGTTTATTATTGTTATATTTTTTTTAATATTATTATTATTATTATAATTTTACTTATTGACAATAAGGTTTTGCACAAATATTAGTATTTTTATAATTTCTTTCACAAACTTTAACAATTTTAACCAACGATCATAAAAATTAATTTAAATGTAAACAAACTTTGACATTGTGCCGTTCAAATAAAACGGGCAAAAAATAATCAGCAGGCTTCATAACATCACCTGAATTCGTCTTGCAATTGTCAAACTTCATATAAAATTTTTTTGTTTATAAATTTTTTCCACCTTTATTTATTAAAAGTATAATTATTTAGCATCCGTAAAAGTTTATATATTCTTAGATCTATATTAGGGGTGCCAGTCATACTGTTTTTAGCAGTACATTTACTGTTTTTCTTCGAATATAATGTTTTATACACATCACCCAAAACAAGAAGCACTTTTTTATTGGAATCCTGCCTGATCCCGATTCACTACAAGATGTTTCCGTAATCCACGGTTGGGTGAATGAGTGAGATTTATGGTGTTTTCCTTTGTTACAATAATGCTACCATTCGAGCGGGTTCATTTTCTATTCTAAAAATACATGCAAGAGTGGAAACAGTTATCGTTTTCTTTTCTGAACATGTTGCACAAATAACTGGCGAAACAAATCAAATCTTAGCTCCAATTATATTTCAGTTCAACAAAGTACCCTTTTTTTAAGTTCAAATTTTGAATCGCTACATATACGTTAATGTCCATTGTAAAATCAAAGAATTTTTCTGTTCCATTGAAACAAAACAAAATGGACAGCTTTTAAAGAGTGTGTGTAGACTGATAAAAATATTATATGCACATACTTAAGTATTTTTGCAAAATTTTTTTTTAGAAAGGAAAAGTGAAAAGCGTCCAAACAAGATCGCCGAATACGCAGACCATGCGATTGAAGAATACGTTAAATTATTGTAAAAATGTTAGTTAAAAAATGCCGCATCTGAAAACATAATGCTTCAACATCCAATCAGCAAATCCACTAAGCATAGTCCCTTGGCTTGATTTTCTGCACAAATTGAATTCCAATTGAATGCTTTTAAGAATGGTAAATGGCGAATGGAAGTTCCTGGATTGTCGGACACAATTTCCCTTACTGCGGATTTCTAACGGTAGTCTTCCTATTCATTCGCGTAAATTTGGTCTACAACAAACGCCTCACTGTCGATTAATTTTCGAAAATGTCTTGCAACAATACTTTATATTCGGCGGAATACGTCGAAATTTTTTTTGGCAAAATCGCCTAATGAACTTAAAAAACGGCTGAATCATATTAGATACTTCCATCTACAGGTTTGGTTATAAGTGCTACGCAAAAGCTTAGAAAAAAATCTTCAAATCATCAACAGGTGACGCTGTAGTCAAATTGTTTAACGTAAGTTTACATACTATGTATTTATTTATGTATAAAAATCTCAATTTTTCGAGTGCAAAAGTTTCTCTCGAGGATTACTAGATCGATATGTTCAATATTTATGTTGGGACCAGCAATGCGATGCGGGCTTAGCTAGTATTTAATACTTGTAAGTTTAATTAATATGTAATTAGAAATAGCTTTATTACAAAAAAAAATCGTTGTACATCTTTAGTACAAAAAAACTTATGCAATTAAATTTCCAAACAGAATTAAACTCTGTGACATTGGCGTATATGTTTATTCTATTCAAACCATAAAATTGTAGCACTTCGTAAAAATGTTGTCAATCTTTTAAAATAGTGGTTTAGTTAAAAGGAAGCATTGTTCTTTAGAAAAGAAAACATCATAAGTTAATAGTTGTTACCCCTCATTCTTTACGTCTTTCGATAAAAAAAAATCACGTTTTTTGTCGTTTCTGCAATTGTGTAATTTTTCAGCATTTGCGGCAGACATTTCTATTCAATCGTATTTAGCCGATTTTTACATAAATATTTTACAAACTACATTAAATACTTATAATAATTAATTCGGTGCGTTTAGGTCTGTTCATTTTATTTTCTAATTTTTTCTTTTTTGTTGTTGCCAATGTCAATCTTCATGATCGTTTTTCGTTTACGAAAAAAAGGAGGCGGCAGATATGCAATTGGACATTTTGCACTTGTTGTTTTTATTTACGTGTATTATTGGTTCTTGTTTTCATTAGTGTTATTTAGAAATTACATACAACAACAACAACAACAAAATAAGTTTATAAGCAAACTAAACATTGAAGAAATATACAATATGCAATTATACACAAGTAGAATCGTTCTAACTAAAATAAACCGGACCTATTTACACGCGAACGACACAAAACTACTCAAAATGTTTTTTCAAGTGCAACGATCAACAAAAACGAAAGAAAAAATGTTACAAAATAAGTGTGAAGCGTAGCAAACAATTTAAAACAGAAACTTTTCAAATAAAATTTAAATAAATAAGATGTAGATGAATAAAAATAAAATTTAATTTATTTAATGGAAGACAAGCATTATAATCACACACATATAATGAGTAATAGGAAAAAAAGGGACTTTAGGTGAAATTAAAAATTTTGCAATTTATTTTTTTTAATATTTTACTGTTTAAATTTTAATGATTATTTTGTCAGCGTAAAATTTTTAAATTTAAACAAAGTTGTATGACATGTACTAATAAACTTTTTATAAATATAGATTTCTATCATCCCTTCACTTCATACGTACTCACTCGTATTTCATGTTCATGTGGGTTTAAACTAAAAGTATTTATTTTTTTTTTTAGTATTTTCTCTGAAATCAATTTAAATTCCTAAAATTCAATAAATTTCGTATAGTTTGATACACTAAAAGATCCAAAAACGTATGTACGTGTATATATCCCAACCAGCAATTTTTGAAATTTCTAATCAAATTCGAGACTTTTTAACTCCTCTGCGCGATTAAAAATGCAGAATATGAATCCATTTTCTGATCGTAAAAGATACTTTGTTCGGGAGAAAAGTGTCCCTAGCCGCGACTCTTCTTGATGTTTTATTAATGATTCATTTTTTTAGTCAGATTAGAGTCATTTTCGATCCCTTTTATTATGTCTATTATAGCCTTATTCGATTCGTGTTCTAGTCATTTATCTATCAGCCTTCTTTCTCTTAATTTGTGACCCTTTTCGAGTCATTTATCAGTCATATTCTAAACGCTCACGAGTCTTTTTTTAAGTAATTTTTTGGTCGTTTTCTTATTTTTTGGTAGTGTTTTTATAGTCATTTATGATTGTTTTTCGAATCATTTATCAGTCGTATTGCTAATCGGATTTGACTCTTTTTCTAGGCTATTACAGTAAATTTTCTTACGTTCACACTGACGTAATTTCCAAAAATAGAACTTGATTTTGTTCATTATTCTTTAACTGCGTAGTGGAAGTAGAATAAACAAAATCGAGTAAATTTTTAAAATCACGTCCATAAAAACCTGGGGTAACATTAAATAAAAATATATTAAATACATATTCATTTGATGTACATATATACATAATACATCAAAGTTTATTTAAAAGAAATTTATTTTTTCATTAAAAATAGTTGTTTAAATAAAAAGTCCAGCTTTAAGCATTTTAACAACATAAAAATTATATGGTTGTTATAACATTTAACAATTAAACGATGTGTACACCTCGATATTATTTTTATAAATGAACAAAAATATAACTTTTTGATATTTACTGAAGAATACGCGAAAATTGTCCCGTTATACTTAAGAAGTGTTTAATTATCTGTAATGATCACCAAAATGCAAAAAATAAGTATATTTTAAACACCGGCATGATCTGTTTTCGATCAATCGGTTTTAAATCTTCCAGATGCGCAAAATATAATAATAAATAACGAATATATTACTCACATTTGAAACGCCTGGTTAATCGATTTGCGATTGCAGTACAATTTGTTTTTATATTTTACATCAAACTATTTTTAATCAATAACACGAATCATTTTCGAGTCCTTTTTAATTCGAAAGTACTCAAAAAAGTCTCAGCATGGTGATTTTTTGTAAAAACAATCATCTAAATGCTAGCTGGGTATGTATGTACTTATGTATATAAATATAAAGAAAAATTTGTTAATTTGGAAAAACGACTTATTCCACAACTTTATAGATTAACTATTAAAACTGGCAATATCTTTGGCTTTTGACTAAAATCATGGTAATTTATGTTATTCGCAAAATACGGAATACGAACATGATCGGAATTTCACTTGAACACTCAAGTTTTTGTCGTGATTTGCCCCCTAGAATTTTCTTAATCATTCAATAAGGATTTGAGAGTCTAGCACGTTTGTCCATTATTTAAATTAAAACCGATTCCGTTTAAATTTTTTGTTGTATTATATAAAATTATATATTCGAGAAAGAACACTATACGTTACATTAGGATTTAGCAGTTACTTAGCTATATTATACTTAACAATTACATAGATATATGGTGTATTTACAAGGTCGAAGTGTTGTTATTCATAATTTTACAAAAACTTTAAACTGTTTTTTATTATGACAAATTATGACAAATTGTGAATTCACCAAGCAATAACTAATTTAATTATTTATGCAAACCTAAACCATCTACACAACCATAGGAACAAACCCTAAAAATTTCATCGAATTCGGTTAGACCGTTCGTAAGTAATACAAGACACAAGGCACTTGCAACAATTTTTTATATATGTATATAAAGAATGAGATCGATAAAACCCTAACACGAATAAAACGCAATAACTTTGAAACGAATTAATCCATTTTAATGAAAATAGCGTGGTTTAACAATAAAATAACAGTAAATTAAAATATTAATGCTTTTTGTAAAAATTCAGCTTTTTTTGATGAACTGTTTCACCTTTTCCGGAATTGAGACCATGAGGGTTTTGATGGTATCCTTAGTAACTTTATTGCTGGAATAAGACCATTTCTGGGAAAAAATTTTAGTAGTATTAGCAACTTGTTTTGTATCCTTCAGCACTCTTTTGACTAAAGCCCAGTAACGTTCGATGGGCCTTAGTTCTGGACAATTAGGTGGATTTGCGTCTTTTGGCACTACCACTATATTATTTGTTTCATACCATTCTGCTGCAGATTTACTATAATGACACGACGCTAGGTCGGGCCAAAAATATGTTGACTTATTGTGTTTTCGTATGAATGGAAGCAACCTCTTCTGCAAGCACTCCTTGATGTAAATATCAGTGTTGATAGTCCCAGTAGTAATAAATTTACTGCTTCTTTCTCCGCACGTGCATATAGCTTGTCAAACTAAGTACTTCTTTGGAAACTTTGTTTTTTTTGGAACTTAAATTGGTCATCGACATTACCTCTTCCATCGGCCACATAATAACTTCGCCCTGAGAGCTGAGAAAAGTTGGCAAGAACGTAAGTCTCATCATCCATAATACAACACTCATATTTGTTGATAAAATTTCTAAGCAGTTCTTTGGCACGACTTTTTGCATCCAAGTTTTTCTTCGAATTTCTGTCTGGCACTTTTTGAACCTTGTAGGACTTAAGGCCTTCATATCTTTTAACCTTCTTTACAAAAAAATCGGAACAGTTTGCTTTTAAGGCGGCTTTACGGTTTGAGAGGTTGGGATTTTGGTTTAGAAGACTAACAATCTTTGAAGCTAACTGTGGGTCAGTTATACCTTTTTTAGCTCCACTTCCAGCTTTCTTTTTAATACTACGACGTTCGTACACTTTTATCACACGCGAAACTGTTTGTCGTGACACCTTTATCTCATTTGCAATAGATTTGTAAGTACGACTGGGATTTTTTAAAAAAATTGTTATTATTTTTTCACGCACTTTTTCTTCGGAATCCATTTTCAAACAAACTAATAATCCGATTATGCTATTATTTTGTACACATAATTTGACAAGTTTTTAAATGCAAACTTGATCATAAACAGTTATATTTTTTGTGCATGAAGAAAGGTGGAATTAAAAATGTGTGTTAAGGTTTCACTGATCTCATTCTTTAGATCCCACCACTATTATTACTTATTATTTATCACATTATACTTTATTTCATAAAATTATGATTGCTTTATTCACTGGCACTCTAATTTATAAAATGTTTTATCTTGATGTGCTGGATTACAATCTCAATAAATACAGATTCAAAAAATACTACCTACAAACTAACGAAAAATATTTAAGCGGTCATAAAATCATTAAAATCGTTATACAATTAATTGTTTATTAAATTTTGTGATAGTCAAGCTATGTTTGGTACTAGCCTCAATATCAGGACTGCTCCCGACAATAACCTAAACGATAGATAAGTTTTAATTTCTTATATATTATGGAGAATGATATAATATGATTGCGCTTAACGTACTATAACTCTAGGAGAAAATCTACTAAATAATGAATTGAAAGTGCTAAGTAATACACTTGTGTTTACGATTACTTTAATCTCATTTCGATAACACGAGAAAATTATGGAGGTTCTAATGTATCAGCACTACAAAATTATTTGGCTGTCAAAAGACAAAACAGCTATCACCAATTATTTTCGATCAAATTGTCAAATATTTTCCAAAGAGCCTCCTCCAGTAATAGGTATAGGCCTTCTCGACCTATAGCAAGTCGGATTTCCCGAATTCAAGTTCTTTTATAAAAAAACTCCGGGTAACTGTAACTCGGTACAGCTAATCGACCCACGCAATTACCCAATGAGAGAGAGAGGCAAAACTTTCGAAGCCAGATGTAAAGGGCGGCCTGATTGTTCTTATTCGAAAACGATAATGACAATGACGCACGAGCTCTTGACCCGACCAGAGCTTAATTACGACTGAATTTTATTATTTAGCACACGTTGTCATTAGAGGCCAGTTCTAACAGAAATAGAGAATAACCCAAATAATTATTTAATTTGAAGACAATAAAAACAATTAATATCTATATTTCAAAATAAACTGTCACTTTTTCTAACCTTTCGGCGAGTAGTAAAAATATTTTGTGACTAAACTGCTTGGCAACGACACAAATTTTTATTTGAACTGTAAGATGGATTTAAGGCTGGGTTAGCCGACCGGAATGTAATGTTTCCTTAACGGAACGCAATGGTAGATCGTTTTTGTTATGTGTAAAACAGTTCGAGCAGTTATAGTAATGTAATGTGATGTTGCTGTAACGTCCGAACCTGTTAAAAATAGAAAATCATTACGTTTCTACGTGACATTTATTAAAAGTGATGTTAACATGTTGATTCTTAAAGTAGCTTAAATGGAAAATACTTTGTAAAGACAAATAAGAAATTAATATTAGCAATTTTCTAAAAATTGGGAATTATATACATATGTATGTATATATATGTAAATAAAGTGTGTACATAATATTCTGTAAAAAGTTTTTTGAAAATTTCATAATGAAAACGGCCAATCAATTTTATTGCCTACAAAATTTTACTTAAAGGATTTTATATTTACTTTACATGTGTTTAAAATATTTGTTAAATCTTGTTAAATCAAGAATTTTTTTATTTTAATTTTTAATAAAAAATTAAATATATAAGTACATACTTATATATATATATATTTTTTTTTTCCTTTTATTTATATAAATCAAAATGCTGTAACACGGGCTTGTATAAACGATACAATTGGTTTTATAACTGGTTTATATTTTA
Organism: Phyto melanocephala; assembly: GCA_941918925.1. Classification (NCBI taxonomy): domain Eukaryota; kingdom Metazoa; phylum Arthropoda; class Insecta; order Diptera; family Rhinophoridae; genus Phyto; species Phyto melanocephala. Next base: position 131,273,479 of record OW799234.1, on the reverse strand, counting down.
CAACAAATCGCAAACACGCATAATAAATATAATTCCAAAAATTAATATGTACGTTCTTCATGTTCATTTAAAACAAAAAATATAATAAACGTTCACGCACGGAGTAATTTTGAATCTCTTTTAATCACGCATGCTCACGAAGAACATTTTTTAATCACGCACATTCTCTCATTATTTTTTCTCGAGCGCTCATGAAAAATTATTATATGCCGGAACTTCTTTGATTATGACGTTGATAAACAAAGTTGCCCAATTTCTTTTGGTTTGAAGCACAACCATTTAACATTTTATCCTGAGCTTTGCAAGATTTCATCTTATTACGACCACGCGTGACACAAACAAATTACGACATGCATACACATCCACTAAACGTTACAATTGATATTAAAACTGGTATTAATAGTAAAACAAATCGCAACACTTCCATAAAAATAAAATTTATTAAACAAGTTTTGCATGCTATGTTTTGCAAAATATATAAAGCAAGCTTTTATATAATATACGTTTTATATATAAAATACTATTCAAGTAACTTTAAAAAGCCGCATTTAAATGTTTTAAGCTGTTTAAGAAAAATCGCTGTAAAACTTTTCAATAAATTCTAAAGCACTATATTGACAGCACCTTTTGTTTTGGTTGTTTATGAAAAAATCATATGGCACATTTTTAAAGTTTTTATAACTGCACTTAAGTCGTACGTTAAGTAAACGGTGCGTTTACATTCCATCAACAGTCGGCTAACCAAGCCTTTACTCTGTATCGTCTTGAATGCCAACTAAAAACAAAATTGACAATGGTAGTGCAAGTTTTTTTCAGTGTACATATTTTTTCCATCATTCCTATCGTGGTATCTAAAAAACAAGAAGAAGATCAACAAGTTGACAGAATAATAAAGATGTGTCGTAGTTTATTTATTTATTTGCATTGCCTGTGCTTTTAATTTGCTCAATTATTATTGTATGGAAAATAATATTTTTTTTGTTTCATAAATGACATGCATTATAACACTTTGATTTTTTTTATATTTTTTTTTTTTTGATTTTTACATAAAATATAAATTAATATAAAAAAGGCGTAACTCGATTTTTTACTACTTTACAGGAGAAAAAAAAACGCATAAAATTTTAAAAGAATGTATTAAGTTAGAGCTTTTTTATTTGGCCATAAATCCGTTATTTTCAACCATAGCTCACTTAATTTTTTAGGGGTGATGTGTGTGTATGTAAACTAACAGAAAACATTAAAAACTAGTTTTTGTAAGAAATCAAGATACGACCTTTTTATATTAAGCCATCGATATGTACATGCATACATTTTAAATAGTTGTAGTTACTAAAAGATTATCAGCATTTTTTTTTATTTTTTTTTTTTTTTGTAAATTGGATACAAACCCAATGAAATATAAAAGCTCTATATACAAATCTCTAACATAAAACATTGAGTGCTAGTTTGTATGGAACTACCCTGCAGCTAGGGTGCCCCGGTGGACTAGTCAGTAGTGTGTTGGTTTGCTAGTTTGGGAGTTGCGGGTTCGATTCCCGCCAGAGACTCTGGACTTGTCTGCTCTTCTTCTCTCTTTCCTATTCTATTCTTACTTTTCTATTCAGGTATCACAAAGGGATCAATATAATGAACCCAAGTGAGCTGCACAACAGCTGCCTGTTCTACCTACCCTACCTACCTACCCTGCAGCTATATTTTCAACTAGCTACGTTTTGGGACAGTCATACAACAAGTTGTAGCGAGACTGAAGCAAAAGTAAAACCTTTCACTCACATTGACGGAAAATTAACAAACTCACCATTTGCATCTCACAAAGTTGGAGAATGTTTGGATTTTCAGACGAAAATCTCATTAAAATCACATAAAAATAATAGTATTCTGAGTTCCTGTTCTGTGAAATTACAACCTTTTTTGTGTTTTGTCATATACTCACCATACCTTTTACTGTACAAAAACTTTTCATTTCAACGTTTCACAAAACGTTAATTGATACCCTGGTGTACTGGTTGGAGCGTGAAATTTCAAAAACAAAAGACCCTGGTTCAAATCTCAACGGAGACCAAAAAAAATTTCAGAGCGCTTGATGTTTTATGCTATGATGCTATTTTAAACTGTATGTAACATTTTGTTCAGTATGTGGGAGACATATAAGAACACTCAGTCAACTATCTCTAACAATTACTAGTATTTAAACTAAACCATTTTTCATTGAAATAGAGAAAATTCCAAATCAAATTGAGTAAATTCCAATTGAAATTGAGAATTTCATTTTGAAACTGAGAAAATTCCAAATGAAAATGAGAATTTCAAATTGTAATTGCAAAAATTCCAAATAAAATTGAGAAATTTTAATTGAAATTGAGAATATTCCAAATGAAATTAAGAAAATTTAAAATAAAATTGAAAAAATGAGAAAATATAATTATATTTATATACAAATTTTATTTAATTTTTGATAACACATTATACATTATAATATTATTATGTAGTAAAAAAACAAAAAATAACCAGTGCAGGCTCGTGAAACGTTGTAGTGTGCTGTATATCTCTACTGCAATCTCCGGTAGTAATACTAAAAAGGCAAGCCTATGCACTCCTACATTTGGGGGACTTACGTTCGGTACATTCATCTTTGCTTTAAAATTACTTTTGATTTTGGACCAAATACTTTTAATTGGGATAAGCATTGGTGAGTAGGTGACAGGCAGCATTGTCATAAACCAATACAAGCTCCGATAACTCAATGCCTAACTCTTCCCACCTATCAAGACCAACTCATTTGCGCTGTCAGCTCTAAACGAATCTCTACGACAGTCCATTAGAATAACACAATATGCATATATATTTTAAATTTATAAAAAATACATACATATGTACTTATATATGCACATAAATATTTTTTCTCAATTTTAAATGAAAATTTCTTAATTTTATTTGGAATTTTCTCAATTTCAATTTGAAATTCTAATTTTTATTTGGAATTTTCTCAATTTCGAATTGAAATTCTCCATTTCAATTTATTTGCAGGGTATAAAAATATACACATATGTACATACATATGTATATACAGAAATGGGAATTTATATTATGTATGTACGTATGATCATCACTTTCAATTTGAAAGTCAATGTCATGATTTTTTTTTAACTTTTACTACTAACATGTTATTAATATAAAACAAGTAAGAGCGCTATATTCGGCCGTGCCGAATCTTATATACCCTTCACAACGTGAATTCATGCAATAACAGTGGTTTGTGTCACCATTCATCCCATATGAAATACGTACATACATATAAAAACATACATATATAAAAACGTCCCATTGTAAAATTATAAATTCACGTATGAATGTTAAAAAAAAACAAAAAAAAAAAAATTTTAAAAAAAAAAAAAATTTTAAAAAAAAAATTTTTTTAAAAAAAAAATTTTTTAAAAAATTATTATGTATATAATATATACAAAACAAAAAAAAATAAAAAAAAAATTAAAAAAAAAAAAATTTAAAAAAAAAATAATAATAAAAATATAAATAATATATTAAATAAAAAATAAAAAAAAAAAATAAAAAAAAAATTTAAAAAAAAATTTAAAAAAAAATTAAAAAAAAAAATTTTTGGCTCAGCTGGGATTCGATGCCACGTTTTCTCTAACCAGTATACACGTTTGTATGTATGTTGTTGTTGTAATGTTGCTTTTGTGAAAAAAAAATCGAGGTGGTCGTGGGTTTTTGCTCATATCTCAGTTGTTTATGTACCGATGTTTCTGATTTTCAATAGCGATCTACTCCCGAATATTTCTGATATTTTAATACCTCACCCGAGTCCAAGCGATGTCAGGGGGCTTCAAAAAGTTGATTTCAACATACACACGGACAGACGGTCAGACGGACAGACGGACAGCGCTTAATCGACTCCCCTATTCATAAGCTTTCAGAAAATATATACTTTATGGGGTCGGAAATCAAAATTGTAGAAATTTCACACGGAATGACAAACCTATATATACCCTTTTTCACTGTGTGAAGGGTATAAAAAGTACATACATATCGTTGGTCACAAGTAGAAAAGTCCTAACTCAAATAATTGTAACTTTACAAGAAGAGACAAAAACGTAGTAGAAACTGTAGTATCGTAAATTGATAAAATATTTATAAAATTACATTACAATGTGCAATTTTGGTCATACTTGGCTATTGTTAAAGACTGTTAAGTGGGGTAAAATTTGAGACTAACCTCATATATCTATATATATAAAAATCAATGTGTGTTTGTATGTTTATATGTTTGTATGTTTGTTTGTGCTTTATAGACGGTTAAACGGCTGGACCGATTTCCTTGAAATTTTCACAGAATCTTTCTGTATGTCTGGAAGGAACTATAGGCTATACTTTGGTTTGAAATTGTAAGTGGGCGGGGTGCCACGCCCTATTAAAGAATAAGTATTAAATATTATATATCACGAAAGTTAATGCAGGTAGAGTCTTCAAATTAAGTACGGTAAACTTTGACATCCACACGAACATTTGGGTAAAAAATGGGCGTACTTGCAATAGTAGGCGTGGCCACATGAATTAAATACTAAAATTCGTATATCTGGAAAACGATATCGATTAGAGTACTAAAATTTTGCAAAAGCAACTTTGATATTCAAATAAACATTTATGGAAAAAAATGGGTACATTACCAATAGTGGGGGTGGCACCAACATATGAATTAAATATTAAAATTCGTATATTTGGAAAACGATATCGATTAGAGTAGTAAAATTTTGCAAGAGCAACTTTGACATCCAAATAACATTTAGGCAAGAAATGGGTGCATTAACAATAGTGGGCGTGGCACCTATCATATAAATTAAATACTAAAATTCGTATATCTGGAAAACGATATCGATTAGAGTACTAAAATTTTGCAAAAGCAACTTTGATATTCAAATAAACATTTATGGAAAAAATGGGTGCATTAACAATAGTGGGCGTGGCACCTGCCATATGAATTAAATACTAAAATTTGGGGTGGCGAAGCACACCGGGTATTAGCTAGTAATATATATAATCAGCTAACTAATGTACGATAATGAAACACCACATCAGAAGAGGATTCCTCTGTTCAATGCCAATTTTGTAAACTGCAGCGGACATTTAAACAATGTGATATTTCATAGTTGCAGATATAGAGCTTTTAAATAAAATCGAAATTTTATTATCTTACACAATATAAATAAGTATTTGAATAGTTATGTATGTTTGTATGTATGTATGTATGTATGTATGTGTGTAGTTATAAAAACAAACAGCAGATTTTAAAAATATCAGGCATTTGCAAAATCTCTAAGATTAAAAACAAATATAAAATTTTTTAGTACAGTCATAATTTAGTTATTATTTTACTATTTTATTTATTTGTTTTTTTCCTGTTTTTATAATCTTTGAAATCACATGTTTAGAAATATTTTGTTTTTTAACTATACTTTTCATATACGTATGTACAAATATGACGATTAGTCTTATTTTCAATAAACTTGACATTGTGCCAATGTTATTAAACACACGAAAATCAATTATTCATTGCTTCAAAAATTCTAAAAAATAATTTAAGATTTTTTTCCCTTCACAAAATGTTGTTTGTAATTTTGAATTTTGTTTAATGAGAACTAGAACATTTGAGGTAATTTCGCATATTTGTTTAAAAAAAAAAAAACAAATTTTTTTTCTGGAGAAAGTTTATTTGACTAAGATTCTTCTACAGCACGATTCATTTTGACCAAAGCATATTTATGCAGGTATGTAGTATGTATGTAACGGCGTATTGCTACAACAAAGCAACTGTTTCGCAGATGGTTTCTGTCAAGGTAAATTCGTATACCAGAGATGGAAAGTGCTTGTAATCAATTTATTTTAAAACTATTTAATTTAAGAAGTAATGTGTATTTTGTGAAAAACATGTTAAAGCATATAAAAACAAAAAATATAAATAAAAGAAGTACTTTCGTAAAAAAAATCAAACTTCCCATCCCTGCACAAATAAATAAAATCAAGGCGTCGCTGTTGCGATGGAACCACCTTGTGAATGCGTCTTGAATTTTACTATGCAAACTAGGTAGATGATGTAATAACTTAGTTCAAATTATTTCGGACAAAATTTAATCATTTCAATCTGAGAGTTTTCCGAAAAAAACTACTTTTCTCTTTAAAGAAATAAATCGTCAAAATAATACAAATAATACAAAAAAAAAAATTTCTCCAAAAAAAATATTTTGTTCGAAACACATGGTTGAATTCACCGTTACCCCGTTTCAATAAAACGTAACAAAAATATTAAAATTTATTTTTTTTATAATTTTTATAAAAACAGGAGGTTGTTGTTTAAAACAATGACGAATTATAATTTAATATTTATTATACATTTTATTGTGTTTTAATTGCAATATGTGTCTTTATTAATAAGACTATGATGACAGTTATGATTTGTTAGTGTATTTGTTTGTTAAACGAAACAAACTAATTAAGATTAAACAGCCACAAATTCCAAATAAATAAAAACACTGCAATGTGGGCGATTTATTGATAAATTTGTATGTATGAAACTCATAATATTTTGAAAGCATTTTTGATTATATTCTGTTTTTTTTTTAATTTTTAATCGAAACAGAATTATGAATATCAAAAATTTTTTAATAGTTCTATACATATTTTTTATAGAAGAAAAGTAGGGTAAAGAAACAGAAGGTTACTTTTAAATAAGTTTATTTTAATAATAAATAATTATATATAAAACATTTTATTGTTCATTAGCTGTAATGTGTCTTTTTTTTTAAAGGTATATATGTATGTATGTATGAACATACTTACATATATTTTTTGTTTGATGAATTAAAAAATTATTTGAAAGTATATTTGCTATATAAATACACAAACAATCAAAAAAAAACAACGCTGAAAAAATATTGTTTTTTAGATAAATGTACATTCAATGTATTTTTAGCAATTCTCACTAAATACTTTTTATCTCTAAAAATTTTGTTGGAATTTGTTTGCACATACATTTTTAACTCGTAATCTTTAAATTATGCTGATTTCACTGATGGCTATTTGTTTACATACAAAGCGTGTTTTTTTAGAGGCAAAAAAATTTTAAATTGTCATCACTATTCAGTGACAACAGATTTGGTAGTGCCCGATTGTTATACCCTTCACCTGTGGTGCACAAGGGTATATATAGCTTTGTCATTCCGTTTGTAATTTCTACAATTTTCATTTCCGACCCCATAAAGTATATATTTTCTGAAAGCTTATGAATATAGGAGTCGATTAAGCCCTGACCGTCTGCCCGTCTGTCCGTGTGTTGGTTGAAATCAACTTTTAGAAGCAACTATATGTTCCTCAGATCTCTATATGGTATTAATCTCTTGGAAATATTCAGGAATGAATCGCTATTGAAATTCAGCACAATCGCCCAATAACTTTCTGAGATATGAGCAAAAAACCACGACCACCTTGTTTTTTTACACAATTACAACAACAACATACATACATAAATATATGTAAAAACCATTCAAAAAAAGAAAAAATTACAAAAAGAAAAAATATTAAAAATAAAAAAAAAATAATAAAAAAAATTTAAAATAATTAAAAAAAAATTTAAAATAATTAAAAAAAAATTTAAAAAAATTAAAAAAAAAAATATAAAAAAAAATAATAACAAAATATAAATAATAATATATTAAATAAAAAAAAATTTTTTTTGGCTCAGCTGGGATTCGATGCCACATTTATTCTAACCAGTATATACATATGTACGTATTTCATATGGGATGAATGGTGACTCAAACTACTGTTATTGCATGACTACACGTTGTGAAGGGTATATAAGATTCGGCACGGCCGAATATAGCACTGTTACTTGTTTTGAGATTAGTTTGGCTTGGAATTTTATCATTCGTAGACTTATGACCTGTATATAGAATGTGAACGATTAGTTTGAGTGGACGTTTTGTCCGTAACTTGTTATTGTAACAAAAACAAATTACACGCAAAACGTCCACTTAAAGTAATCGTTCGTATTATAAAAACAGCACATTAAACCAGAGCAATGTTCTTAAAATTGTTTTAATTTATTTAGAAGATCGTGTTTCAATTCGACAAACATATCGGGCATGGAATAGAAAACACCCATTTGGTTAAATGGCTATATCAATAACATTATTGTCGTGTTTGGAGCGTTGTCGAAATACCATTACATCCAGAAAAATTCACTTTTTGATGTATTCACAAGTGACGATGATCAGAACGTCACAATCAGCGGTGAGCGACATAAAGTCATGCTTGCTGACTTTTCCATGCTTTAATTAAAAGACATTAGTATTGCAGATATGTATGTGATTTCAGTATGACGGTGTCACATGTCATCAAGTTTTACTGAGTGAAACATTTGACGTCATTAGATTGTTTTCTCTGGGTATATGAAAAGTCCTAGTCTATGCAGATAGATCAGAAACGATCTAGCACTTTAAAACGAATACTTTACACTTTATTGCCAGAAAAAAATCCGCATCTACTGCCATGGGTTTAAATATGTAAGTTCTAAACTACTTATCCGAATTGTATGAAACAAACTGGCGTTCATAGCAGGTGACCAAATTGCAAGTTTTAAGATACACGCTTATACACATACATAAATATTTATGTTGTTTGTGCCAAATTTTATTATTAACGCTAAAATACTCGATAGGAAAAAGTTCAGTATATTCTTTTATACCCTTCACACAGTGAACAAGTAAGAGCGCTATATTCGGCCGAGCCGAATCTTATATACCCTTCACAACGAGTAGTCATGCAATAACAGTAGTTTGTGTCACCATTCATCCCATATGAAATACGTACATACATATAAAAATATACATATATAAAAACATCCCATTGTAAAATTATAAATTCACGTGTGTATGCTAAAAAAAAACAAAAAATTTAAAAAAAAATTTAAAAAAAAAATATATATATAATATATATAAAACAAAAAAAAAATAATAAAAATATAAATAATATATTAAAAAAAAAATAAAAAAAAAAATTTAAAAAAAAATTTTTTTGGCTCAGCTGGGATTCGATGCCACGTTTTCTCTAACCAGTATACACGTTTGTATGTATGTTGTTGTTGTAATGTTGTTTTTGTGAATAAAAAATCAAGGTGGTCGTGGGTTTTTGCTCATATCTCAGTTGTTTATGTACCGATGTTTCTGATTTTCAATACCGTTCTACTCCCGAATATTTCTGATATTTTAATACCTCACCCGGGTCAAAGCGATATCGGGGGGCTTCAAAAAGTTGATTTCAACATACACACGGACAGACGGTCAGACGGACAGACTGACAGAGCTTAATCGACTCCCCTATTCATAAGCTTTCAGAAAATATATAATTTATGGGGTCGAAAATGAAAATTGTAGAAATTTCACACGGCATGACAAACCTATATATACCCTTTTTCACTGTGTGAAGGGTATAAAAACAGTATATATAGGTTTGTCATTCCGTGTGAAATTTCTAAAATTTTGATTTTCGACCCCATAAAGTATATATTTTCTGAAAGCTTATGAATAGAGGAGTTGGTTGAGAACCATCCGCCTGTCCGTGTGTGTGTTGAAATCAACTTTAATTAGCCCCCTGACATCGCCAGGACTCGCGTGAGGTATTAAAATATCAGAAATATTCGGGAGCAGATAGGTATTAAAAATTAGAAAAATCGGTACATAAACATCTTATATATGAGGAAAACACCACGACCACCTCGTTATTTGCACAACAACAACATACAACACGTACATACAGACGTGGTATACTGGTCAGAGTGAACTTGGCATCGAATCCCAGCTGAGGCAAAAAAAAAAAAAAAATTTATATTATTTTTATTTTTTTGTAAACATGCATACATAAACTCAATTTACAATTTTGCAATGGGATGTTTTTATATATGTATGTATGTACGTATTTCATTTCAATGAAATGAATGGTGATACAAACAATTGTTATTGGATGACTACTTACACGTTGTGAAGGGTTGATCAGATTCGGCACGGCCGAATAAAGCAAAATTAAATAATTGACAAATAGAACAGAATGTTAAACGCCCAAAACATTTCAGCACAAAAAAACCTAAAACAGTCACGTTTTATTGTTAACAATCTATAAAAAAAAATATTTTGATATTTTTCAACCCAACGGACAAGATGTTAGAACTTTAACCGAAACATATGCTAAATCTTAGAATTTAAATAAGTTGAAATTAGTACATGGTGGTCCAAAATATAATATTCTATCGGAAGAGGCTATAAAATTTTGTGAATGATAACAACTTTTAGTTTTGCTTTTAATATTTTGAAGTAAACGGTTAGAAAATTAACATCGACAGTCCATCAAACACTGTATTCCTCAATTATTATTGTTTTTTAATGCTTCTTCAGTGATTTTTGCCAAATTTATTATAGCGCCTTGTTCCATCTTCCTCACATTATTAATTTTTCGATGACTCAAAAAGTTATACTGTTACTTACTGTGACTGAACTGTTCGTGTCTAATGAAAGATAAAGTTTTTCTATAAAAGCTATAAAGTCAACTTATGTCTCTGGACATTGAACTAATTTGCATTCTGTTAATGTAATGTTTATCATAAATAAGAAAACTAAATGTTTTACATACCAAAACTTATTTGAGAAGCCTCGTCTTTTGTACAAGTGAAAATTGTAGCTCAAATAGAAATTGATGATCAATGTTGGTGCTGCAAATTCTACAATCAACGACTTGTATCATGTGTCAATGATTGATTGAAATTAAATCAAAAACACTTGACCACAAATTGGTGCGGCTGTGTGCAAGTGTTTTACAAAATAACTACCCTTTAGCGAAATATTTAACTAGCAATGTCTTGAGACAGACATACAACTAGTTGTAACGATCCTATAACATTGAATAAAAATAAACAAAGTCGTCATTATCACGAAATTAAAGAGTTCTTTGTTTTTCAAAACGTAAATCCTAGTATCAATTTAATTAAGTGATGTATTAGTGTAGTAGTTAGATCGTAAAACTTCAAAACCGAAGGAGCCGGGTTCAATTCTAATCTGAGAAAAGAAAATTTTATAGCGCTTGGTGTATGTATGAGGTGACTACACTCACTTAAGCAGTTAATACACGGTATTTTTTTTACATCTGACTTGTAAAATTCACCACTGCTAAAGACGTACATGTCGTGTGTTAGGATAAAAACATTACTTCTGTAAAACACATGTGCTAAGTCGTCTGACAAAATTTCAATTAGAGCGCGCTTTTTTTCTTCTGTCAAAACATCTGACAGAAATCGATGCTGCTAGAAAGCAGTCAGCGACGGTTGTCTGTAAAAGTACAAATTTGACAGACATGCAGATTTACATATCTCACAAATTTTAAAGTCAGATGTAAAACACATGCCGTGTATTAGCTGCTTTAACACTCTCTTACAATAACTACTATATAAACTAGTATAAAACTATATACAAATAAACTAGTTTGGGGTCCAATGACAACCTAATGTTAAAATTGATAGTTTGACATATAAAAGTAGAACAGATATGTAACTAGTCTGAAGTTAGAACGAACAAGTATATTTTTAACCACATACTTGTTGCTTTATCTGCAGGGTAGTATGTATAGGTATAGTAGGAGGTGGAAAAAGTTGTTTGCAATTAAGCAAGATTTTCAAGTCTGATACAACTAAACTGAATACACTTTGAATATGTACGAGTATAAAGCAGCGGCGATGGTGTCTGTCAGGTCATAAATTTCAATTTGATTTTATATATTTTTATGAAAATAAATTGAAACTTGAAATTATAAATTGTAACAAAACAAATTGCATTTTAAGTGGATAAATAAATAAAATATCAAACAAGTTATTTTTTCAACAATGTACATTCATAATACATACATACATATTTAACTTCTTCGTCAAATAAAGTTTTATATATGTACTTATATATGTACACACATGCATACATACGTACATACATATGTATAGGTAAATTTTTTGTGCGTTTAATGTTAAATTTATTAAACAATTGACTTATTTTGATTACATTTAATAACAATTAAGATATTTTTGCCACCTGTTAATAATCTTATAATGAAGGAAGTCACTTTTATTTATAAAGAAAACAAATTAACATAATTATGTCTGTGTCAGTGTAACACAGACATCTAAACGTGTAATATGCTCGCGTTTTGTAAGTCAAATTCAGGCGACTGCCGAAAAAATTTTTTTTTTTTAATTAAATTCTGTAAAATTGTAAAAGGTTCTTTTGTTACGTCAATGTAGTGCTAAAAATTTATTCAGATTAATTTGAAAATAAACTGTCATATAAGTAGTATTTATATTGCTTTGATTTTTTTATTTATTTCAACCAGCGTGTGCCGAGTAGTTATCAGGATGTAAGCTAGAATATGCCTTAATTCAGGTTGTTATCTATCTGTGTGCTAAATTTCATTTAGTACCGTTCAGCCGTTTTGCTTGATTGAGTAACAAAAATCCAAACATACAGACATGCACATCTATTATATTAAGTAGGATAAATAGAGAACACATTTTGATTTTAGTAAATTAACCATATTGATAGAAAATATGTATTCGGCCGAGCCGAATCTTATATACCCTTCACAACGTGTATTCATGCAATAACAGTAGTTTGTATCACCATTCATTTTAAATGAAATACGTACATACATATATAAAATTGTAAAATTATAAATTTACGTATGTATGTTAAAAAAGAAAAAAAATTAAAAAAAATTAAAAAAAAAATTTAAAAAAAATAAAATAAAAAAAAATAATAAAAATATAAAATATATATATAAATAAAAAATAAAAGAAAAAAAAATTGTTTTTTGGCTCAGCTGTATACCACGTTTGTATATATGTATGTATCTTGTTTTTGTTGTGAAAAAAACGAGGTGGTCGTGGTCTTTTCCTCATATCTCAGTTGTTTATGCACCTAATTTTCTAATTTTCAATACCGATCAACTCCCGAATATTTCCAATATTTTAATACTTCACGCGGATCCAGGCGATGTCGGGGGGGCTTCAAAAAGTTGATTTCAACATACACACAGGCTGACAGAGTTTTATCGACTCCTCTATTCATAAGCTTTCAGAAAATATATACTTTATAGGGTCGGAAATGAAAATTGTATAAATTTCACACGGATTAAATTTCACGGATATTAAGCCATCTATATACATACATATGTACATATGTATGTACATACAATATATACATAAACATTTCTATATACTACTCAAAGAAAACACAACAATATTATGGAGAATTTCTCTATATAAAAAAAAAACAAAGTGTTTTCTAATTTCATATAGTTGACACACTTCTATGTACTTCCCCTTATTTGCTGCATTCGAAACCATTTTGAGGTTATTATTACTAATTATTGCTATTCTAAATTATCTAATCACATTTATCTTGATTTCGCTATTTTTAACAAAATTTTAAACACATTTTTAATGGCATAGAACAAAATTTTAATTAAAAAAAAATTTTAAACAAACCATGCAATAAAAAAAATTAATTGCCCTGAAAAATTCTCCAGATTTTTATTCTCGATTAAAAAATTCGTACAATATGCAACAACTAACGGCTTTATACTAAAAAAAATATATAATTTTTACATGATTGTCTTATTGATTGTTATATTATTATTATACAAGGCGACACAAAAGTTGTCATCCGATGTTTTTCGATTATAATTTTTTAATAAATGAAAAGCTTAAGTTTGGATTGTATTCATTTGATGTCAGATTTCTTTCATTAAGTAGAAAAAATAATATCGGTCAAGGGACCGCCGTCAGAATTGATGACAATATAGGCGCGATTTATGGCGATAAGTTTCCGCATTACTGATAGAGAACTTCAAGAGTCAGAGGCAGTTAATTCGGTCGATCATGCTGATGTTGTAGTGCCCTCAGAATTTCGGTTGTAGACCGTTGGAACCATATGTCCCATTTCATCTAGTTAAGGTTAAGGAAAAAGCCTCAGAATAGTTTTTTGGCCGTTCAGAGTTTTCGAAAAAAAAAGTCCCTACGACACCTTCAGCGTAAACTTCACACCACACCATTTAATAAATTTAAGCAGGTGTAATGTTTTTCACGTGTTACACACGGATATTCGGTGCCACAGAAGTAAAAATTCTGCCTATTCATGTATCTATAAATATGGAATTGGGCCGCTTCATTCATGATAATTTTCGATAAAACATTGTCATGCGCGTGGTCAATAATTATGAGCGTAGGTTACACGCTCCTGGCATCATCTTTAAGTTCTTCACAAAAAATTATCTGTTTAGACCGCCGATTAATAATCAACTGCGTGGCAGGTTCTCTGGTTGATACTTCGGGGACCTCGGCGACATTTTCAGTCACAGTCGCGATATTCTCACTAAAAATGCTACTCCGAGGCCACCAAGACCTGACAGTATCTCGTGCTATACCAAATCTTCTAGGTGAACAGATTAACGCTGTAATTGGTATCGGATGACTAGGAAATCTACATCTAAACTTACGCTGCGCCAAAACCATTGACCAATTATTCAGCGTTTTAAAGAAGAACATCAACTTCTTTCTGTCTTATTGTCAACTTATGTCTGTTTACTTCATCAACGATGATTATGATGTGTACATGTGCATACATATATTTGAAGTAATTGTTTTTATATTTTAAACCTAATGTGGTACTTTTACAAAGCAGTGAATTTTTTTAGGTGTATATACAGCTGGGTGCAAATAATTAGGGACACATTCACAACCTTGTGCATTTGTCCCTGCAAACTTTCTATTTGTGCATAATTTGATAGTGCAAAGTAAAAATATGCTCTACTATTTTGCAAGAGCACTGATGCAAGGCCTTTTGGATTTGGAAGACACAATTTAACTGAATTATCAACTTTACCGACAAGGCGAATTTTAAACGATGAGATGTAGTTCATCATCTCTGATACTTTTCACTTTTATTTGCTCTGAACCGTAAATAAAGAATTTGTTAAATAAGTCTAGTTCATACATTTATTAAGGGGAAATTAAATATTTTATCAAATTTAATAGAGTTCTATATGAAACGAAAAAAGTTCAATAAATAAGTGATCTAAATTCGAAGACATCTGTGCACAGAAATAATTTTTTTTTAATTCAGCTCTTGTTATCTGAGCAAAAACTCTGAAATAGAATCGAGCTTTGTTTTTGCGTGTGACATCAAATTAAAAACAAGTAAGAGCGCTATATTCGGCCGTGCCGAATCTTATATACCCTTCACAACGTGTAGTCATGCAATAACAGTAGTTTGTGTCACCATTCATCCCATATGAAATACGTACATACATATAAAAACATACATATATAAAAACGTCCCATTGTAAAATTATAAATTCACGTATGTATGTTAAAAAAACAAAATAAAATTTAAAAAAAATTAAAAAAAAAAATTTTTAAAAAAGTTTAAAAAAAAAATTTTTTTAAAAAATTTAAAAAAAAAAATTATTATGTATATAATATATATAAAACAAAAAAAAAAATTTAAAAAAAAATATATTAAATAAAAAATAAAAAAAAAATTTTTAAAAAATTAAAAAAAAAATTTTTTTGGCTCAGCTGGGATTCGATGCCACGTTTTCTCTAACCAGTATACACGTTTGTATGTATGTATGTTGTTGTTGTAATGTTGTTTTTGTGAAAAAAAAATCGAGATGGTCGTGGGTTTTTGCTCATATCTCAGTTGTTTATGTACCGATGTTTCTGATTTTCAATCGGATCTACTCCCGAATATTTCTGATATTTTAATACCTTACCCGGGTCCAACCTATGTCGGGGGGCTTCAAAAAGTTGATTTCAACATACACACGGACAGACGGTCAGACGGACAGACTGACAGAGCTTAATCGACTCCCCTATTCATAAGCTTTCAGAAAATATATACTTTATGGGGTCGGAAATGAAAATTGTAGAAATTTCACACGGAATGACAAACCTATATATACCCTTTTTCACTGTGTGAAGGGTATAAAAATATTAGCGACCATATAAATATATGTACATACGTATTTACAAGGTGTCCCTAATTGTTTGCATCCAGCTGTTAGTTGTGCTGTTAAGAATAAAAACGTGATCAGAAAAACCTCGTGCCTATGAAAACAATAAAAATCTGATGACTAAATTACTGCTGATAGTGAATAATAATTTTTGTGTATACGAACATAAGAACATACATACGTACAGACATATAATGGGATTTACACAAAACTTGCAAGAATTTTTAATGTACGGTTTTTATAATCCAAGCAATCGCTTTAGGTGGACGTTTTTCGTGTTATTGTCACAATAACAAAACACAAGTAAAACTTTTACGCAAAGCGATCGTCTGAATTCTAAAAACAGCACATAAAACAATGATATAAATATTATTCAAAGTAATACAACTGGTTTGAGTTCAAATTAAATTTTAATTATTCAACAGAAATTTCAATACATATTTTTGTAGTCACTAGACAGAAGGTTTTTAACAACTTGAATTTGTTTCTGTCTTAAGTTGCTGCTATTTAATGTTTGAATAATTTAAATAAAACTGTTTCTAATTATTTATTAATTTTTAAGATGTGGAGCAGTATAATATATAATCGAGAACTAACTTTTCAGAATTAAAAGTTTCTTTGTTATTAGAATAACGAAAACATCCGTAACTATTTTAAAACAATAATGATATCCATTATTGCCTAGCGTACCTACAAATGTACCAAGTCTTTTCAATTAGCAATCTTAAAATTTGTGATATAACGGTATGCATATGTTGAAACATGCAATAAGTTACAAAATGTTCACACTAGGGGCGCTTTAGCAAAATTTTCTTTTTGAAGTATCTAAATACACATAAATAAAATTCTGTTAATTACTGATTCAGCATAAACATTCGCAAGTAAATGAACTATAAATTACAAAAATATTTTTATTAAAATAGATCTCTACTTCAGCTGTGTAACCATAACCACAAATCATTCATACTAAAGTGACAAAATACATTAAAACAAAAAGAGGCGAAACGTTTTGAACTGTCGTTCTTTTAATTTTGAAATGGACTGGTTAAATAGATGTTACTTATGTGGTATTGGTGTTATTAACATACATCTGTATGAATAGAGTTTTCCAAAGAGGGCTTGTCGATATTTAAGAAAAAATCTATTAGTAGAAGTAGAAATAAAATGGTCACGGAATTTCGGGGCCTGAATTATGTCAACTCTGTGGTTATTGTTTAACTACAACTTAATGGCATCCATAGATCTGCGAAAAACCATTTAGAAAAAGTCTAGCAAGGTTAGAACGCACAATCTTGGTGGCCCTAATTAAAAATCCTATATGAACACAACACACATAACAATTGTTTTCTTAAAACAATATTAAAAGTGAACTGAACTAAATCTAAAGCTGTTTAATTGAAAAATAAAACCCGTTTCGATAAATTATAGTTAATTTCAGTTTTAGTTTCTCACAAGAATTTTTTTATTATTAGGGATGCCAGATCCAGTTTCACAAAAAGCTAAACAATCCAGAAAAGAGCTGGACATTAAAAATATATATTTTTTTTTTCATTTTTTTTTTTATAAAATTAGCTTATGTAGATTGATTATCTTTATTTACATTTAAATGCAAACGTTTTTTTTTTTTATTTTGATTCTAGTAACCAGATAATTAAAGAAAAAAATACTGTACATATAACAAACATGTTGCAGTAATGCATAAATACAACAGTTCATAAAATTTTCAATGAACTTTTTGTAATTTTTTTTTATGGTTTTTTAATTACCTTTTTAATAACATATGTATATTAAGTGTTTGAGCTTACAGACTTAACGTATTCCAAATCTTAACGTGCAAAACAATTGTAAACCTTTACAATGATTCTTAGTTTGTAGGTATTTATAATTTGGCTCTAAAAAGGTCAAATAAAATTCAATTTCTTTTCTAATAAGAAGATTATTTAAAAAAAATTCTTCTGCTTCAGTCTGAAAATTTGTTGTTCTATTGCACTTATAAGTATTGGGATAAGTTATATAAATCTAGAACGGTCCTGTTAGATATCAACACAATATATTTAGTACTTATACTTTTGTTTAAAATAATAAATTAGTTTTATATCAAGTATTCAATTTTCTCTCTTTTCTTATTTATTTCAAATGTCAAACTTCATATATAAAAAATATAAACAAAAAATTCTCTCCGAACTGCAATTACCTGATAATAAATATGCCTTGTATGTATTGAAAGAAAATTTTTCAATAAATTTGTTGTACTTTTCTTGTCTTTATACGAAACACAAGTTTTCTTTAGTTTTAGAATTGGATAATATTCCAATAGGTCCAAGAATAGAACAAATGCACATTAATACCCTTCTTCTGGATTTTGTACTAAAATTAAAATTTTTTTATGAAAATTGAAACTTAAGTCAAATTTGTTACAATTTTAGTTCAGTATAAGGCAGTTAGTATTGGCTAAATGATGTTTAATAGAAAAAATACGACATTTGCAAAATTTTCGAAAGCAGCAGAAGTACAAGGTTCCATTCATTTTACATTGCTGTAAAATAACACTGTACCAAAAAAATATGACAACGACACTCACAATAAGGCTAATTGTAACGTACTAATTGCAAAAAAAAAATCACTTGATAGTATGTATTTTTTTTTTTTAATTTCTATTTAGCTATACAAATTTTATTTTAGCTTGAAACTGGGCAAGCCCTGAAAAGCCAAAACAAGACCGTATGGCAACCTTATGTATCATACACATACTTAGATATAAGCATGCATCCAGGGTACACTTATACAAGGTGGCGGTGCAAGCCCAGCTGACTATTTTTTTGTGTTCTGGAGAATGTCAAAATACATACTTAAAAAAATTATTTCAACTTCGGAAATTGTCAAACTCCATACATAAAAAAAGAGAGACAAAAATTGCTCTCCTTTACGCTATCACCTTATGTAATTACACCATGCATGCATCGATATACTTAATATATAAAGGGCAACAAAAAACAAAATAGCTCTAAAAAATTTGGGAAGTCGAAAACAACCGATTTATAGTTTCATAAAGAAGCCATGCCTCATTTTATTCTTTAATATTTTATTCAGTTTTTTCATCACTATGCACTAGTTATTTTTTGTATTGGTTTGTTATTGTTATTTTACTCAAATTTGTCAACTTAATTTAAAATTATTTTCTACAATTTCAATGAAAAACTAAATTAAGCACGTCTTTGAATTTGTTTTTTTTTTTTTTTTTGGAGAGAGAGAAATAACAGATATATTTGTACCCAGGGTACACTTATAAAAGGTGGCGGTGTCAGCCTAGCTGACAATTTTTTTGTGTTCTGGAGTATGTTAAACTACATATTAAAAAAATGATTTCAACTCTGGAAATTTTCAAACTTCATACATAAAAAAAGAGAGCCGAAAATCGATCTCCTTTACGCTATCACCTTACATATGTAATTACACCATGTTTGTACCCATATGCAAATATATATATATACATATGTATGTACTTATGTAGGTACATTTTACAATTTTTTCTCACAGTTTCCTTTTCCTAGAAGCATTAAAAGATGTAATTTGTATAGTTTTTTTAAATTATTTTTTTGTTATTTATTTTATTATTTATTTCAAAATATTTATTTATTTTTTCTCTTTTTATTTAAATGTGCATTTTTTTACAATTTAATTTCTATAGGTATATTATTTGTTTTTTTCTTTATTTAGTTTTTTAGTGGCTGGTTTAAATAAATTTCAGTTTTCATTGAGATTTTTTTTTATCAGAATTTGTTTTATTGAGTTTATTAAGGATATAATGTTTTAAAAAGTTTTAGCTTTTTATGATTTGTTTGTAAAATTAATTTAAACTTAGTTGAAAAGAATTGTTAAAACTTTTTATTAAAATATAATCAACTAATTTGCTGTTGCTTGCCACTTTATATTATACAAATTACACAACATTTAATAAAAGTATGTTTAAATAATTTGTTTTCTTTTTTTCCTGATTTAACAACACAAAAAATTAGGACCAATTTAGATAACTAATAATAAAAATTGTATAATTTATTTAATTGTGTAGTTTAAGGGTTTTTCTTATTGTAAAGCCAATTTAGCTTCTTGATTCAAAAGTCTGAAAATAACAAACAATTAGGGTTTTTAACTAATTATACATTTTAATACTAGTAAGAAATAAAAGATAATATTAAAATATATGTATATGTATAATGTAATTCAAAAAATATAACAACTTTTTATGTTGCACTTAAAGAAATAATAATAAAAACAAAATTTTCTTATAAAAAAATTAAAATAATAGAAATTATTTTATTTGCTAATAATTATATAAAAAAAAACAAAATCATTAAAAAGAATGCGCTTATTTCTTAAAAACAAAATTTTTCTTTTTTTAATATAATTCATGTCTTTTTGAGCTTTTCATTAATTCTCTATGAAATAAGTACCAATTTTTAAAATCAAAAACTTTTAGTAAAATCATCACTAAATAATACGCCACAAATTATTGCTACTACAAAGAGTGTGACTCACAAAATTAAATAGTTTTTTAAGTAGTATGTAATGGGAATTACAAGAGAGTTTTAAGCATAATTACTCTATAAGTAATAATAATTAAATTCGTTAAAGATAGCCACTCTTTTGCACAGTTTTTTTTTTTTCTCTCGCGTATAGGGAATCTGTTGTATTACTTATAGTTGTGTTTTTACAAAAAAATTCTGTTCGAACTGATGTTACGTTGTACAAACATAACCACGACAGGGAATACACAATATAAACAGTAAGAGGATTTTATGGATATGACTGCTAGATATTTAATTTCATTAAATCTAGCAACTGTTTTTCGATGATATTAAAAGAAAACAAAAACAAACAAAAAGCAAATTAAATTCGTTAACTTTTTTTGTATTTTAAGGTCTTTTAGGGACTTGAAATATACAATTATAAGAATTTTTTTAAAATCACTATTGTTTTTAGTGCGCGTAGGCTTAATTACAAAAAGGTACTAACTACAATTTTCGTTAAACAAATCTATAATTTACAGTAAGTATTTTTTACCTTTAATTGCTTGCTTTTATCACGTAATTAAGCCTTTAATTTAAACGTTTATTGTTTTTGTTGTCGTTTATTATTAATTATGCATTTTTGTTTTGATTTTTCAGGTACAATTAAAATAAAAAAAATCTTCTAAACCGTTATAAATATTTGTTTTCAATAACGATTATTCACAAGTTAAGACATTTAAAGTTTATGTCATGTTTAAAGAACTCTCTCTCATTCTTCTTCATGTTGTCACCATTTATTTTATAGTTAAAAGTAAGCGCAACTTTTCGAAAATGTTTCTTCTTTTTAATTTTGTATATTATTTTTTAATACCTTGTTTTTTTACTATATGTATGTATATAACTCAATTGGATTTTAGTAGATCTAATGTTTTTTCTTCGGCAGATTGTCCTCCCTACAGGCCACAGCAGCTACCAGAGCAGCGCCGCGTCCAGAACCATCTTCAGACAGCATAAGATCGAAAGTAATGCCGGGTTTTACCAATTGCGTGATTTTTTCAACCATTAACTGATGAAATTTGGGATGAAAACGATAAACACTGCCATCCACTCCGACTGTCACATGGGGTTCGTTCATTTTGTTGATAAGCGTGGCAATACCGCAGGATACCAAATGGGCAGCACGTTTCGAAACACACTCGCAGATATAACGAACATTGGCACAATCTTCATCAGTGGCTTCGTTAAGACCTAATTCCTCCAAAACCAGACGACAATTTGTGTAAACGCCTGGTTCGTCGGCCTCGATTTCCGATACATATTTGGTAAAGAATTGACCTCGGGTCATCAGAACATCGGAATCTTGTCCTCGAAATAGAACACCGGCCTTGACCATTTTAACTATGACTAGACGTACCAACTCACCCATGTACATGCCAGAAATCATTTTCTCAAAGACTTGTTTGCCGGGGTTAATAGAATGACTGTCAACTTCTTCGTCGAATTCGGTGCGCACAAAGTCCAAAGCACCGTTATCGCCAAAGGCTCCCCATTCGGTGTTTATGAGTACATGTGGCTTACCGTTATCGGCTCCATCAAACATTTCAGCCTCCTCGACACGTTCTACATAACAGGCATTCGAGCCAGTGCCCACGATAAGGCCAATTTTGCAATTGTGGTTTTTCCACGCACAAGACATCAGAGTACCAGTGGTATCATTTAATATAGCACAGACATCAATTTGCACATCACCTCTACGGGCAATGGCATCTTTTAAAAGCTGGACTACGTCTTCGTTGACCACACCAGCACAGTTGAAGCCCTTAGTCCAGGTAACTAACAGACCCTTGGTCAGACCCAGTTGTGTCAAAGGGAAGGAAAATGTAAAACCCAATGGTAAGCGCTCCTTGTAGACGTTGTGTTCACTCATAAAGTTTGCTAGACACTCGGCGATGTGGTCAAACAGTTGTGTGCCCGATCCCAACATTATATGTTGGGGAATGGCGTAGATGCGAGACTCCATCTGGAAATCGTGCTCTTCCTTTAGGTGAATCAACAATACTCGGAAATTTGTGCCGCCAAGGTCAAGCGCCAAGAACTTGCCACGTTCATTGCCATTGGGCAAATCTTGCACATATGTGACGAAACACTTGACATTCGCTTTCTGATTGGTGTCCTTTGCCAGACCTTTTTTGATTTCATGGAGGATACGATAATTTAGCTCTTCGATCTGCTCATCCGTGAGTATTAATTGCTGACATAACTCATGCACCATCTTGCGTTTTTCCGCGACACTTGCATTTGCATACAGTGCTGTCGTTGGTGGCGTATTTGTAGTTTTGTGGTTTAAAATCGATGCAATGTTGTCGCCCTCGGCTAATATCGAGGCAGTCGACATAAACGAGCGCATGGCAGCCGCACCAGCAGCACCAGCTTTGTCTGTTTCATCTAACGATTTGCTGCAGTGGCAAGGCAACGTCTGCGACGAGCCATTGGTTTGTGAAGTTTTCTGGCAATTCGTATTAGTACTATTATTATTATTATTCACTGTGCCATTGCTAAGACACGCTGCTGTCATACAGCAATAATGGACCGAGGAGGGCGATGTTGCAATTGGGCAGGGTGATGACGTCTGTTTATTGCAAACCGAACCGCTTAAACAGCTATCTAAAGATGTTGATGTAGATGTTGCTGCTGTTTTCAAACAACATTCTTTATTAATAGATGCATTTTGCATAGCCACATTTAAATCTTTATCCATTTTGTTTCTTTACTTTTTAGTTTTTTTTTTCAATTTAAAACTACTATGTAGGTATTCTATTTTTTATTTGCTTATTAAGTTTTGTTTCTTTTCTTTTTGCATGTACATATGTGTATAGTTTTTGTTAATTTATTTTTGCTTTGTCTGACTATCGCACACAACACAATTCAATTTTTACTTTTTCCGTTTTTAACTCAATATCAACCGTTTCGTTAAAATGCTTACAATGGAATCAATTCTAAAAACTCTACTAAAGTTTTTTCTTCTCGTTTTTATTTTTTTTAATAGATCTCGACCACTTAAGCCAGTTTACTCTCGTAACAGTGGTATTTGAAGTAGTTAATAATCAATCGGTTTTTGTTACTAAATAAATTTTATTGTATTTATTTAATTTTTTTTAACGACTTCTATACGTTGCCAAGATGATGTTGTAGCCGTACGTAGTACTTGTGTGTATGACTGCTCTGGTTCGGTGCTTCTGTATGACTTGACTTTGTTGTACTTTTGAAGGAACCTTGAAGGTCAAAATTGACAATTTATTAGTAAAATACTGGAAAGTTGTTTTTCGTATTATAATATATAGTAGAAAATGTGAATATGTGTAAAAAAAAGTGTCTGTGAATATGAGTACAAAAGCATTTATGTGAGAACAACAGCGTATATGTTAAGTATACGCTATGTGGGTATGATTCTGTCGACGTGTGTGCGTGTAAACAATTTTTGAATTTTACATACAGAAGAGCTTTTACAAGTTGTAAATGAGAGCAGAGAGATAAAAAATTACTTTTGAAATAAAATTGTGTTGCCAACATGAAATGACAGCTGTTAATGAAACAAAAAATTCCATAAATTGTATTAAGTACAATTAAATTGAACATGTTAATGCAAATTTAAACAATTAAAAAAATTGAAATTTCTTACGAAATTTTTCATTTCCACATTATGTAGTCAGAACTAAAAAAAATTTATACAATTTTCTCTAAGAATCACTCAGGTCAAGTTTTATTATTTGTATTTTGAGTATACATATGTATATTGTATTGTATTTGGTTATTTCAATTAATTTTGAAAATTTACTTTTATCGTTAAATATTTTTAAGTGGCAACACTTTTTCACTCACTCTCTTGACATTTATTGATTCGAATAACAAAAATTTTTCTCTACACTGGGAGAAACTAAACTCAAACATGTTTACAAGAACACAAACAACAAAAGCAATTTGTATATCCGATTCAGTATTTTTATAATGTACATACATTTCCAGACATTAATTATAAATAGATGTGTTTACTGTAAAATACATGTGTTTATAAGAATTGTATATGTATACGTATGTGTACGTCTTATATGTATACTAACCTGCCTTCTATTCGTATATAAATCGTATAACAGTTTACAGAGTTAATGAATTGAGTTTTTTATCTGGAATGTATTCTACGATTTTTTTCCTTTTTTAGTCGATTTTCTGCTTTCTCACTTTAAGGGGTGTGTGTGTTTTACCTTTGATATTGTTGATAGAAACACACTGACACGTTTTAAATCTGTTTAAGTTTGAGTAATGGAAAACGGGGCTCGTCACTCTGTTTGCATGTGTGATTAAGTATACGTATACGTAAAAGACGAAAATAATCACTACTACTTTTTGCAAGCAAAAATTATTTTGTATTCAAAAATTTGTTGTAAGTGTATTAATTATTTCATACACGAGACTTGTTGTTGTACTGTTTGCGCTGGTTTTGTTTGCAAGTTGATTCAAATTTAGCCAAGATGAAGTACATTTAATATAAAAAGTTTAAAGTAACTGTGTAGTGACAGGTAGTGTTTGTACGTGCTTTAACTCACACCTTATTTAACTTTTTTGATTCTCTTAGCAATATCTGATGTTCATTGTTTTTCCCCTTCAAGTAAAACTTGTTTTTTTGCAATGATTTTTTATTTATTTTTTTTAGAAATAACGTTTTTATGGTTTTGCGTTTGCCGTCGTACTGATGGTATGTCTACTTAGTTGAATAAACCGCTTTGAACTGAAATGAAAAGCAATAAAAAAATTTTTTAATATATATTTTTTTAGTGTACATATGTATGTATGTAGGTATGGACATATAAATATATAAGAATGTACCTACATTATATTTTATTATTTGTAATGCACTTTTTTATATTTTTTTATGTACATACATACATTTATATGTGTACATACTTACATATACATATATGTACGCATGTATGAATTTCTTTTCTGAGGGGCCGGTCAGGGGGAGTGCATAGTCGTGTTTAGTATAGTCATGCCATATTTATGGAAATAGGCTAAGCTCTCAAACAGATATTTTTGCAATAAAAAACGATTTGTTTTATGTCAATAACAATAGCATTAATAGTTCATTGAAATAATTAAAGGTTTTTATGTATGTATGTGTTCGTTTACCTGTTTATTTAAACGCGTACATTTATAAAATTATCTAATATTTTTTTTTGTATTTTAATTAAAATTTAAATCATTTCAAAATTTTTTTACAATGTGGCTTTAGCCGAAAACATATGGAGGTATGTATGTATGTACGCCTTAGCTCTAATTTCCATTACAAAATTAAAAAAAAAAGTAAATTTTTATCACCAAAATTTATATAATGAAAAAGATCAGTACATTAACGAGCATATGGCAACCGCGGCTCTCCTAAAAAAAAGTATTCTGGATGTCTGGGCCACTTTTTTGAACATTGTTGGCCGTATGTCATGAATAACTCTAACAATGTTGTTCTCGAAAGAGTAAATTGTTGTTGGTTTATCAGCATAAACCAGTGACTTTATGTAGCCACGCAGGAAATAATCATAAATTAACCTTGGTGAGCTAACGATCTTTATTAACAGTAACGCGAGCTCCGGCTTTAGTATTAGGAAATAAATTCCAAAGAATATTTTATTTTTTTTTTATAAATTTTACGTTCGAATCGATGAATTACTTTTAAAGTTAATTTGAATACTTTGGTAGCGTTGTTTGAGGATCAATCCATGATAATTTTCTAGAGTTTACTGATCAAAAATATTGAAGTGTTAAAGACATCATCTTTGGACGACCGAGGCTATTCTCCCGTACATTTGCAAAAACAAATATTCTACCGTGCCGAATCTGATAATACTCTTCACCATCGTATACATATGTAAGTATATGATCATATCGCAGCGTAGTCTAGATTTCAGATTTAATTTTATAAGCCATTTTGCTATATTATTTTCATCTTTGATTTTTAATTTTTACATAGTTAAATGTATTCTACTAGTCAAATCCTTTAATTTGCTATCCATATTAATTGAGTTGCAAAAAAAATTACCCGCCATTTTGTTTCCGACTCCTCTATTATATTGGTCAAGCCCTTTCATTTGATTTTAATATTGTGGAGCTTGAGAGAAACGAAGTCGTAATTACTATATTTGTCCCTTAAATTCGCCATTATATTATAACCCCTTCATTCGATACCAGTATACATATGTATACTGTACGCCATTTTGTAGTAGCGGCTATCATGGATTTTAAATTATTTTTATTGTATTATATTTTGCTAGTTAAGTTCTTTCATTTGAAATCTGTATTGACTTTGTCAGTTGTCTTAAAGCTAAAAAATCGATTTTAGTTTTGGTGCTTATATCTCAGTTAATTTTTCTTTTTGAGACTACGTTTTGTAATTTGGTGTATTTAGCAGGTCCAAAAATTATTTAGGACTTAATATATTTATAATTTAATTTAAAATATTTATAAAACATAAACATATTTTTCCAAACAATTTTTGTCTATAACTTTGCATATTATATCTATAAACAGTAAAAATTTGTCTTTCAGTTTAATTATACTTGAAAAATATTAATTTTTATGGTAAAAATATGGAAATATTTCCAAAAGATACAAGCAACATGTGGCGGCTTCTCAAATAAGATTTAAATTAACACACTGATATACGGCCTTCATAAGCTTTCAGAAAATCAGCCTTATTGTCAGTGGCGTTGTCGTATTTTTTGGTACCGTGTAATATTTACGACAATGTAAAATGAATGAGACCTTGTCGTATTTCTGTCGTTTTCGACACAAAAACGACACGACAACGCCAATGACAATAAGGCGAATATGTATGTATATGTATACTGTGTGGGGTCGGAAATGAATATTGTTGAAATTACAAACAGAATGACAAAGTTATTTATGTATTAAAAAAAAAAATAAAAAGTTCAATAAATTATAAAAAAATAAATATTTCCAAACTTTTTAATTAAAACTATTGGTTATTTAGTAAGATATAATATCCGAAATTAAAACTACTTTTTAATTTCAGAGCATTTTTGTTTACAAAAACTGATAAGAAAATAAAAAAAAACTTCTTTCATACAAAAACTTGATATCAAAAAAATTTTCCATTTACATATATTATAAATGATTAAACGTTGTTATTAAAATTAGTGCTATGCAGATGCAAATGTTGAGGTTTTACTTTTTGGTAAACGCGTTAGCCTTTTAATCCAAGGTAGTCGGTTTTTCATCCTGCACAAGAATTGGGACTTTTGTATATTTTATTTTGACTAGTTTTGCATCGAAACTTGTTATAACTATATAAAGAAGCAAAATTGAGTAAAAGAGACGTTAACTTACTCATGTCTTACAAGGTGTTTACCTTGCGTCCAGAAAGAGTACGAAATGTAAGCCTGCGGCTTCATTAAACCGCTATCCTGTGAAAACTTCCTTGGCAACGGCGAGTGTTACAGATTAATGTCTAACAGATTGCCGCAATAAATTTTAAGCATAAAAGATTTGAGGGTATGGTTATCTCTTGCGGTTAGTAACCAAAAACATGCGATTTGTTTCTGGTTGGGTTTTTTTTAGCTTAGTCAGACTTTGCTTAGACATGCCTATCTACTAGCAATTTTTTTACACTCAATAAAATATCAGTTTCCATTGTTATAATGTTTTTTTTTAAGCACTTGACTTATTTTATGAGTATGTTGTATAAAATACCTCGTAATTTTATTTAATCATTTTTTATTATCTTTGTAGTCGTGTGCTTTTAATCATCTTATATTATTGTTTTGTTGTTGTAATTATTCAAACGATTAAGAGTTTATTGCTACTTAGTGAACTTTAGAATTTATTTAATTAAGCATATTTTTTCAGAAAAGCCTTGTCATTTATATTTTTATTTATAAAAATAAATAATACAGTGCAGGAGCACTTCAGATGATTTATTAAGTTTTTAAGAAAATGCTTACGCCTTTTTAAATAAAAACAAAATTTTTATATATACATACATACATATATTTTTAAATTTGAATAGCCATATCATTCGATGAGTCGTCAAAAATTTTTGAGTTATTAGATCGGTTATGAATAGTAAAACTCCTGTGCGTCAATATACCAGTTCGTCTTTTAAAAGTATTGCTTTTAAAAACTAGTGTTGTGTAAACACGAAAACCAGCGATGTCAACAATTTATAAACCAAAACTCTCTAGGCATTAACTCAAAACTCGCTAAAATTTTATTTAATAG
The DNA here is from genome assembly GCA_941918925.1 of Phyto melanocephala. Lineage (NCBI taxonomy): Eukaryota > Metazoa > Arthropoda > Insecta > Diptera > Rhinophoridae > Phyto > Phyto melanocephala. The sequence goes on along the minus strand of OW799234.1, from coordinate 131,244,566 downwards.
ATTCCTGTTAAAAAAAGCCCTACTGGCTCGAAAGGCTCCCAGTTTTTTTACGTTTTTCAATAAACTGATGTCAATGGTTAATATCTGGTCGAAAATATTTTTAAGCTCTTGAACTGTTGTATGATTATTTCTGTACATATTTGATTAAAAAACCCCACAAAATATAATTTAAAACTGTCAAATCGCACGATCTTTGTGGCCAATTCATTTGTCCTCTACAAGAAATAATGCGATTTTCTACGATTTCATCATAAGCACTCTTAATGTTACAAGTTAATGAAATTAGAATTAGGGAAGCATAGTATTCATTTTTTAATTTTTCTTTTTCTTTCTTATCAAATGAAAATTCTCTTCATATTTTAAATATGAATATGTAATATAATATCATTTAAAGACATATAAAAATGAGTAAAAACAAGTAAGAGTTTTATATTCGGCCATGCCGAATCTTATATACCCTTCACAACGTGTAGTCATGCAATAACAATTGTTTGTATCAACATTCACGTTTACTCTAACCAGTATATATGCATGTATGTTGTTGTTGTAATTGTGAAAAAAACGAGGTGGTCGTGGTTTTTTGCTCATATCTCAGAAAGTTATGGGGCGATTGTGCTGAATTTCAATAGCGATTAATTCCCGGATATTTCCAAAAGATTGATACCATACACAGATCTGAGGAACATATAGTTGCTTCTAAAAGTTGATTTCAACCAACACACGGGCTTAATCGCCTCTATTCATAAGCTTTTAGAAAATATATACTTTATGGGTTCGGAAGTGAAAATTGTAGAAATTACAAACGGAAGCTATATAAGTATACCCTTGTGCACCACAGGTGAAGGGTATAATTACATATGGTATACTCATATAAAGAGTGCTGATGATGAAATCATAACTCCCTTAGAAAATGCATTCCACTCGGCTAATATCGGAATAGTTTTTCAATATTCTTAAATGATTACATGCTAATTTAATATACTTATGTTTTTAGGAACTTTTAATAATAGAAAAAAATTAATTTAAGCCAAAATAAATTTATTATAAATTTGTGTATGCAATTTTTTTAAGTCAAGTTTTCGTTTAGGTTTTTAATACATACATACATACATACATATGTATATCTACATTGTCTACTTTAGTAATTTTGATTATATTTTGTGGCACAGTTTTTATTAATAAAAAAATAACAATAGTTTTTACTACATACATATATTTTTTCTGTATGTACAACTGTAAATTTCTCTCTTACAGCATTTGGTAGAAGAGGGCAAAGTTACTGTGTTATATGTAGGGATGATAAAGATTTGTAAATGAAAAAATAAGTATACATTTTTACTATAAATGTAAAGAAATTAGATAATTTTTATATATGTACATATGTATTTTTCCTTTTTAAAATTGTTTACAAGATTTACTTTCCCATAGTATATTTTCTGAGTCCAGGATTTTTACTAAATAAAAGTAAATAAAGATACTAAAACAAATGTACAAAAGGAGCTTCACAAATATAGGTACTTAATCATCACTGATGTCTGTAATATTGGAAAAGTTCTGTAATAATTATATTTATAATTTTCGTTAACTTCTCCTATTTTTATACTGGAATTTTTAAGAATTTAATAATTTTGACTTTTTTTCAGAAAATTCTTATCAAAAAACTAAGCCATTAAAATTTTCTATTATAATTTTTCTTATCTACATAAGTATGACAGCTGATAACAATTAAGTTTTTAAAAAACGGAAATTATTAAGACAAGAAAATGTAATAAAAAGTATAGAAGAGATTAAAATTTTAAGAAACAACCAAATGCCGGTTTGTTTCCTTGAATAGGTACAATAAGGAAAAGAAGAATGAATCATAATGAATATTGTTGTTGGTATTAAAAACAAACAAAAAATTAGTCACGTGTGTATTACCTACAAATTTCAAACAAATTTAACACTAAATTTCAAACATTTTAAGAACTTTTATAATTTTTTGTTTAATAATTGTTTCATAATATATAACTTTGTTGGTACATACAAATATTCAGAAATTTAGAAAAATAAAATGCACTGCACTTAAGTTTGTTTTAAAGTTTCAAACAAACGTAAAACGTTAAATGTCAATTTAACTCACATTTTAATTCTTTATACATATGCACGAGTACAAATAAGTATATATAAAATTCACTCATATTTTAGCTTATTGTTTTTGCAATAACATATAATCTTATATTTTGTCAATTTAAATTTAACACATATTTTTTGTTTTAGTTAAAAAATTACACAAAAAAATATATCTCTATTTCTTAATTATTTTTCGATATTTCTCTCCTCTTGTGTTTTAAACACTTCCACTATTTGCGTACGAATGTCGTTCGTCACGAAACAAACACCACATACTTATAAGAAAAGACCTCGACTTGACAACACACTCATACGTTCTCATGTGTAAACACTTTTTGTATGGATTTGTATGTGGTTTTTAGATTTTTTACTTCTATAAAGGCCCTCTGCAGGCCACATTATCATCGAAAATTTCTTGCACAGTGTTGCCAGAACCATAGCCAGAGAGAACTTTGAAAAAAATTAAATTTTTCATAAAAAATTACTTTGGTAGTCGATCGACTAAGAAACGATAGAAATGAAAAACTATATTTATTCTAAACAAAACTTATCGCTGGATGATTCTTTATTTTGTTACTCTGAAAACTTCGTAGAGGTGTAAGAAGATAAACAACATATTTTTAATAAATGTAAGCAAACGGTATCACTGTTCTACGTTCACATTTTGTTTGTAACTATAGAGAATGGTGTTTCGTCATACGAATTAAAATTTTCATACTCAATAGCAGTTATGGTGGTTGAAGTGATGAAATTGGTGTGACATTTATTTTGTACTCTCTGTAATAAATTCACATCTCTTTTTCCTTTAGTATGTTGTTGTGTTTAATGGAATGTGTGATAAAAATAAATTGCCATTATTTATCTTCGCAAAATCGAAAAAAAAACATTTTTTCAGTTATATACAATTGTTAATAATATGACGAAAAGATATCTGCATTCAAAAATATGTCCGTAAAAACCCGAATTTTCTAAATATCATATAAAAATCGACAAAAGCTGCAATACAAAATCACTTTAACAACATACCTTTAAGTGTTAAATAGTCACAGACCTGTCTATCAAATTACCTCAGAATCACAAAAAAAATCAGCACATTTTTACACTAAATACGAAAATATGTTTCTAATAGCACTACTGTACTATAAGTAAATTATAACAATACAAAACAAACTATATACATATGTATGTTTGCGTAACAGACTGGTATACTTATATGTATGTACATAAATACCTTAATAGTTATATATAGTAGGTATTACAGATTAAAAATATTTTTTCCCGAATGGAAACAAACACTATATGAATATGAAAATGATATCATATTTGATAATGTTCACCTTAAATCTTTACTTTGAAGTATCTTTTCGTATAGAATTGTAATGCTTGCAGTTCGAAATATAATCATACTTCCTTACTTATACTTATACACATATTTTTTTATTTTCACCTTAACATTGTATACTGTATTTCTTCAATGTAACATACTTATTGATATCCATCCAAAGTAATTTAATACGAAAAAATTTAAAATTTTGATGTTTAAGAAAAATGGCAACCCGCTGCTTGTTTCAAAATTTCATCACTCGCTTATTTTTTCTTCTTTAGTTAACTAAAAGTACTCTCCATTTTTTTCAACTTAATGCTATGAATATAAATGGTACATAGTTGTTTACCTTCCTAATAAATTTATACAAAAGTCATATTACTCCACAACGTCTGCCGCACTTTATCTATTTCATGGTACATATTTTGTTATACTCAACGCGCTAAGCCAGTTTTCTAAAGGGGGCTCGTCTCTTGTTAACAGAAAATCATGCATACATATATACATTTAAACATAAATAGTATATGTACATATATAATATGTATGTATGTATATATGTATATCCATAGATTTTATAAATGTGGTGGGCGCGTAAATACACTATTTCAGTTTGTGCTGAATTAAAAAAAATTGATTTTTATTGACAACCACACTTTTCGTTCTTTCTTCCAACACAATGTAGTTCTATTCTCTGTTTTGCCTCCAAAAGTTGACCCAAACCTTACAGAACTTTTGGCTTTATTAAAAATTATACGTGCTTATGTACATATGGCTAAAGGTATGCATGTGAAGATATTTTGTATATACTGGCTAGAGTGTTGTGTACACATGCATATACTTTTATACATATGTATGTATACATACGTAGGTACTTAAGTTTTTGTTGTCTGCTGTTTTATGAAAAAAATTTATCTACTCCTATTATGAGAATTTACTTTTTGTAGTTATGAAGAAGCATTGACGTCACAGTTTTTTTTTAAAGTGTGTACAAATGCAAAAATTATTCTTTTGGAGAGAGCTAGTGAGGGGTTTTGTTCAGTCTTTAGATTTTTAAATGACGTATTTCAGAGGTCGTTGTGTTAACCCATAAATGTTTTTAAAACCGACTGAACATTTAATAACTAATGCCGTTTTCTATTATATAATTGTTTTCTACTATATAATTTTGCTCTTTTTTTTACCGTTTTTATACAATTGTTTTTTCTATTTTGTCTAGAATAGAATTCTTGTTGCAGATAAATTTAGTATCCCGTTACAAAAACATGCCAAAAACAACAATTTGGCATTTTACGCACTATCATGATGAAAATTTTGCGCAAAGTGATCAGATTTTTAAGGTCTAATTGACTCAACAATAAAAAAACAAACGATCATCAGCTTCGTTACGACTTATCAGTTTGATCCTTGCAAAAGCTCTAACCTGACATCAAATTTGGCAGAAAAATTATCTGTTCTGAAGACGTACATTTTCATATCGGCGGTTACGTACATATGAATGCCATCATATATAGTTCGCGTACATATAAGATCACTAACTTTTTATTCTCTTATTGTAAATACACAAGAACTTTCAATTCTTCTACCTAATTTGTATATTGACGAATTTCCGTAAAAACTTGTAATCCCCACATGTTTTCCATAAAATTTAAATCTGGTCAATGTATTGGCCATTACATGACAGATACAGATAATATTCTTCAATCCAGGTCTTAGTTGAACTGCTTATATATATCACAGCGTTGTCTTGGTGGAAAATAAATTGTTTTTCCAGCAATACAACTTCCAGATATGTGCACTTGCTGGTACTGTACACTATTCATTTGGTTGACGGGAAAGCAAAAGCTGAATGCACACCACTCTTTGATTATTTAAATTAAAATAAAACAAGTAAGGGTGCTATATTCGGCCGTGCCGAATCTTATATACCCTTCACAACGTGTAGTCATGCAATTACAGTAGTTTGTATCACCATTCATCTCATATGAAATACGTACATACATATATAAAAAACATACATATATATAAAAAACATACATATATAAAAACATCCTATTGTAAAATTAAAAATTTACGTATGTTAAAAAAAAAATTACAAAAAAAATTAAAATATAAATAATACATATATAAAACAAAAAAAAAATATTAAAAAAAGAAAAATAAATAATAAAAACATAAATAATATATAAAATAAAAAAAAATATTAAAAAAAATTTTTGTTGGCTCAGCTGGGATTCGATGCCACGTTTACTCTAATCAGTATACACGTTTGTATGTATGTTTGTATGTTGTTGTTGTAATGTTGTTTTTGTGAAAAAAAATCGAGGTGGTCGTGGGTTTTTGCTCATATCTCAGTTATTTATGTACCGATATTTCTGATTTTCAATACCGATATACTCCCGAATATTTCTGATATTTTAATACCCCACCCGGGTCAAAGTGATGTCGGGGGGCTTCAAAAAGTTGATTACAACATACACACGGACAGACTGAATGAGCTTAATCAACTCCCCTATTCAGAAGCTTTCAGAAAATATATACTTTATGGGGTAGGAAATGAAAATTGTAGAAATTTCACACGGAATGGCAAACCTATATATACCCTTTTTCACTGTGTGAAGGGTATAAAAAAAAATAATTTATTGACATGTGTTTTCACGCAAATCTAAGCCTTTTACCTTATGGATCTTACTCAGACATGGAGTTTTCTTTAAATTAGACGCATAATATGAGACTGTGGTTTAATAGCTTTCAAAACTATACTTTTATAGCCATTTAAGCCTTATTTCGTCTAAATCGTATTAGCGCTCTGTACAGTGTTTGACGCCATTTCTAAGACATGACGAATTTAGCGCAAATAAAGCACTTTTTGTCCATCAGAACTTTTACTGGTGCTCTGATAAATAATTTTTCACCACACAAAGCGAACGACCCAATTTTGGTAAAATGCGTCGCTGTCTCAAGAAAAAGACAGAAGAAGAACTAATGGTAAACAAATGTGAGCAAAAAAAATTAGGAATGAATAGCATTTTTATAACAAGTATTTTGATTTAGTACCAATTAGTACTCTTTGTATTTTTCCAATCAGATAATTTAAAGTTAGTGACCTAATCATTTTGACCTTATATCATCGGAATTTATTTTGTCGATATGTGTATCTATACATAAATATTAATTAATTATAAATAATTACATATATCGAATATTAGCTATAGTTTCGTATTTTGTGTTACTTGTTTGTAAAAATTTAAATAAATCAGGCGAAGTTAAGAGTTTGTTTTTTGTTTCAAAAATAAAGCCGTGAAAATACTTAAAAAAACAAATCGGTGAATTTTCTTAACTCAAAAAAACTTTTGCTGCATTCACAAGAAGTCTTAAGTGTCGTATTGTCATAATATCATAATTTGTGAAAAATTTGAAAAGTAATGAACAATTTTTAAACCTTTTTTTTTAAAAATTAATTTTGAAAAATTAATGACATGACAATACCACACTTAAGACACCTTGTGAATTCACCAATTGTGTTTTGAATTATTTATGTAAAAAAGTATTTGTTAATATTTCAAAAGATCTCGAATAATTGTTTCTTATATCACTATGCTTATATTTATAATAAAACTTATTATTTAAACTATTCATTGCCCATCCCATTACAGACCCCTGCTGCCCCTAATGATTTAACAAATGACACTGAAATGACTTACAAGAACCTCTGCTAACACATATCCCGAAAGGTAAGTCAACATCATCTCATTTGTGTTTTCAAATCCTTTCGTTTTTTCCACATACATATATATATATATATATATATATATATATATATATATATATATATATATATATATATATATAAGTATATATATATATAAAAGTGAAACTCTGTGTGTGTGTGTGTGTTAGCTATAGACTCCGAAACTGTAAAACCGATCGGACTCAAACTTTGGCAAGTTGTTGTACACATACCAGGGAGTGTTTATGGGTGGAAAAAAGTGGGCGGGGCCACGCCCATAAAAATTAGTTATCAGTTTTAGCTACTTGCACTTGACCGATTTTTCTGAAACTTTGCACACATATCGAGCTGTCATGACTAAATAATTTTGTGATAAGAAAAGTGGGCGGGGCCACGCCCCTAAAAAAGTTTTAATTTTGAGGTACTTGCACTGGACCGATTTTTCTGAAACTTTGCACACATACCAAGCTTTCATAACCATATAATTTCGTGATTAGAAAAGTGGGCAGGGCCACGCCCATAAAAAAGGGTTATAATTTTGAGGTACTTGCACCAGACCGATTTTTCTGAAACTTTGCACACATATCGAGCTGTCATGACTAAATAATTTCTTGATTAGAAAAGTGGGCAGTGCCACGCCCATAAAAAATAGGTATCATTTTGAGGTACTTGCACTGGACCGATTATTCTGAAACTTTGCACATATATTGAGCTGTTATGACTTTACAATTTCGTGATTAGAAAAGTGGGCAGGGCCACGCCCATAAAAACAATTATAATTTTGAGGTACTTACACTGGTACGATTCTTCTGAAGCTTTGCACACATATTTAGCTGTTATGACCTTACAATTTCGTGATTAGAAAAGTGGGCAATGCCACGCCCATAAAAAAATTATAGTATTTAGGTTTTTGCACTTGATATTCAATTAAAATTCAGAATGCATTTCGATTCATTAAGGGGCGTAGCAACGCGCGCCGGGTTTGGCTAGTATATCTATATATATAAAAATCAATGTGTGTTTGTATGTTTGTTTGTGCTTTATAGACGGTTAAACGGCTGGACCGATTTCCTTGAAATTTTCACAGAATCTTTCTGTATGTCTGGAAGGAACTATAGGCTGTACTTTGGTTTGAAATTGTAAGTGGGCGGGGTGCCACGCCCTATTAAAGAATAAGTATTGAATATTATATATCACGAAAGTTAATGCAGCTAGAGTCTTCAAATTAAGTACGGTAACCTTTGACATCCACACAAACATTTGGGTAAAAAATGGGCGGACTTTCAATAATAGGCGTGGCCACATGAATTAAATACTAAATTTCGTATATTTGGAAAACGATATCGATTAGAGTACTAAAATTATGCAAGAGCAACTTTGACAACCAAATAAACATTTCTGGAAAAAATAGGTACATTAGAAATATTGGGCGTGGCAGCTCTCATAGCAATTGAATACTAAAATTCGTATATTCGGGAAGCGATAACAGTTAGAGTACCCAAATTTTGCACGAGAAGCTTTGACATCTATAATAGTTATTAGTTTATGCTTAATAATTCAAATTATTACAGGATTATTTTTAGCTATACATTACACAGCAGATATTAATATAGCATTTAATAGAATTAATCATAAATATATGTCGAGATGTAAATTATGGATGATTATTACGAACTATACATGCTATACTATTTTGATAAGAAATGGATGCTTTAGTAATAGTGGGTGTTGCACCTGTCATATGAATTAAATACAAAAATTCGTATGTCTGGGAAGCGATAATAGTTAGAGTACCCAAATTTTGCACGAGAAGCTTTGACATCTTTATGACTATTTTGATAAGAAATGGATGCTTTAGTAATAGTGGGCATGGCACCTGTCATATGAATTAAATACAAAAATTCGTATATCTGGGAAGCGATAATAGTTGAGAGTACCCACATTTTGCAAGAGACACTTTGACGTCTATATGATTATTTGAATAAGAAATGGTTGATTTAGTAATAGTAGGCGTGGCACTTGCAAAATAAATATATCTTTTAACTATAAAATTTTTATTTCATTACGATGGGGGTGGCGAAGCACACCGGGTATTAGCTAGTATATATATATTAACATACATAAATGCATTTAATATAATTTTCTCTCATCTTATTACTTCTTTGTCATTTTTTAAAGGCAAGAATGGCAAGAATGATTAAAACAAGATTACGCATTACGCAAGTTTGTTGTAAATCTGAGGCCGAATTACGGCATTCGAACGTGATCGAAATTTAAAAATTCTTATTAGAATCTTCATACCTAAAGCACAGCGTACTCGATCGTTCGAGTAAAATTTCGATCGATATCGAATGCTGCAATTCAGCCCCAGCTCTCTCACGCGTTGGCGCCACAGCAGCAAACAAGTGTTTGATATTACAAGTTTATATTGTAAAAGGTAAAAAAGTGCTAAAATAAATGACAATAAGAATAAAAAATAACAAATAAAAAAGTGATATATTCAATAATATGCTTTTAAATAAACTATAATGCTTTTATTCTCCTTTAATTTATATAAATCTCACTGTTTATACATATACATATTGCTTTTATAAAGTGCGAGGCTGATGTGACGTACATGCGCAAAACGAAAACATTTTTTACAGTCAGAATGCGTAATCTTTTATTTCATTCTTGGGTAAATGATACATGATCTAATACATATGTAACTATATAAGCAAGGCAATTTCTCGTATAACAAAACAAACAAAACTTGATCATTAGGTAACTTTAAATCATTCACTTAAATCTACGAAGAAAGCAATTATTACAAACACTCACGGATAATAAATATGTACATAAATATGTATGTATAAAAATAAATTAATGTTTGAAATATTTTTATTTTATATTTTACATAGTCAAACAAAAAGACAAATACATTTAATATTTCAATATTATGTTTTACCAACTTCAGTATGTTCCACTTGAAACTTATAAATATATTGAATTGCCTCGACAGTAAAATTTTTTTTAAACAGAAGTAAGCAACGCTACAAAGTATGTGATTTAAAACCATACAAGATGTCTATAAAAAATACAGAATTTAAAAAAGGATATTTAAATTATATATAATTTATATAAAATAAACAAAATTTTTTACTTAATGGTTGGAGTGGCAAAACAATAACAAGTTGACGATATCTTTGTTTTTACGTTCAATATTTTCCGAATAAAAGTAAAAAAATTATTCAAACTTTTCATATTTTATATATTTAATAAATAAATAAATATATTGCGAAAGACAAAATTTTGCCATTAAGTAAATTTTCAGCATAGATATCTTTCTCATATTTTCATTGAATGCCAACTATGCTTTTCTTTTAATGTGCATATACCGTCTGCATTTACACTTACTTTAGTGATGAGGCGCATTTTAGCTCGTTTTTTGAGGGAGCACAATCATTATGAGACTCCATTACATCCGGAAAATATCGCTGTTTCGCGAACCTGTAAATTGGCCACCTCGTTTGTGTGATTTAACACCTTTTGAATACATTTTGTCAGGGTACATCAAATCTATGGTCTATGCTAATAAACCAGCTTTGATCGGTCATTTAGAAGTCAACATTCAACTGCGTAACAAAAAATTGACTTGCCTTTTAATATAAAGGATTAGTAACATTCGTTTGCTGACAGGCATATGTGAAGTCTGACAAATGATCATCAGGTCTGTCAATACAATACTATAATAAGGTATGTACATATGTACATACATTTTTAAAAATTTGTTTGTTTATGTCAGTAAAAAGCAATTCAAACAAAAACTAAAAAATATTGGAATAATTCTTCACGTGACATTTTTAACATCTCGGACGTCAAAAAAGTGTGAAAATATATATTTGTAAATGATGAAATTTATACATACATACATACATATATACTAACATACATATGTACACATATATATATATCTGTATCGTCATTGTCTACACCTACATACTTAAAGCAGCTAATACACGGTATGTTTTTACATCTGACTTGTAAAATTCACCACTGCTAAAGACGTACATGTCGTGTATTAGGATAAAAACATTACTTCTGTAAAACACATGTGCTAAGTCGTCTGGCAACATATTTCAATTAGAGCGTGCTCAAATTTGTTCTGACAAACCACCTGACATCAGCTGTTGGCAGAAATCTCTGATGCCAGAAAGCAGTCAGCGGCGATTGAGTGTTAAATAACAATTTTGACAGACATAAACCATTACATATGGATACAAATTTACCAATTCAGATGTATAAAACATGCCGTGTATTAGCTGCTTAAGCAAACAAAAATAGCAATTTTTTGTCTATTCATGTGACCATTTTCCTTTAACGTACAAAGGCGAAATTTGCGTGTTCTCCTTGGAAATTTGCCAAAAAAAAAATAATAATAATAAGTAAGTACATACTTATATACATATGTACATACATTCATCTTTATATGCTGTATATATTTATTAGTCCAATATTATTGTAGAAAAATGTGTAAATTTTTTTTAAATTTTGTATGAATTCGAAATGTGTGTTATACCATATACATATGTACATATGCATGTTTGCAGACAAAGGACTAAATTCCTTTGAATACATTGTAAATGTGTATTTAGTGTAGGTATATACATACATACATATAGCCCATTTTGTGACCTCCTGAAGGTCTTCCCTTTAGACATATTTTAATATTGTTGCTAGTGAAAATTGACATTGTATTGTCGTTAGGGCAAACCTTTTATATTTTTTCGACGTACTACAAGTATATATTTGTTTCCAAATTGCCTTCTAGTATCATTTTATGTAGAAATTATTACGGAGGTAGAACGTTTTTTTTTTTCCAAACAGCGACAAACAACTAAGTTTTTTATATATCGTTAGTTTAATACAGGGTGAAAAAGTCACCATGGAGTTAAGAAATTTAATTTACAAAGTTTTTTATTAGATTCTAATACTAGCTTTTAAGTTCATGTAATTTAACATTTTTTTTTTTTTCATTTATGATAAAATTTAATTTTTCTATTTGTGAAAAAGTAAGAACTGACACCAGCCGAGTGGAACTTATTTCGAAATTAGCTGCGATTTCATCATCAGCACTTTTAGATCGGTGTTTTAATGCTACTTGTAAATATCATCTGTCAAAATCATAAGCTGTTAAGAAATAAAATTTAATAATCAAATTATTTTTCGTTAATCACCAGTTTGATGGGAATTGAACTATTAGTTGTTATAATTTTCACAACTTTTATTTCTACCATATTTGTTTTGTATGGATCAGCGATCAATTATTAAACGTGTAGAGCAAAGGGTTAACGAAACACCAGAAATATCTACCTGAAGGCTAGCAATAGCTCGTACGTCCCACATAAGGTACAATTAGTGCAAGAATTTTGTTGTTAAATTTCAACAGTTGGCCAGAAATAAAATCAACTTGTCCCACCCTGTACTAGAACAGGGTAATTAAGTGAAAGGTTTTTAAAACAAAGCATTAGTCTACTTAAGATATAACACACTTTACGATCGGATTGTAAATGCCGAAGATATAACGAAAAATTTAAAAAGGCGACCCACCCCTAAAGTCGATGAAAACCAAAAACCATTTTTTTCTTTATTAAGATTAAAATTTTTAATTCAATTAATAATTTTAGGAAAAAAGTCATTAAAATAACAACGATTGTAATTTTCTATCTGGCAGTTAAAATTTTTATTGTTATAAAAAATTATCCCAATTCGTTAGCGCAAAAATGCTCAATGTATTTTTTATTAATTTGCCTACTTCACACACGCTGACAGTTAATTTTCATATATATTTACATACGGGTATTTCATATACCTGTATACAGTAAAACCTCTTGGCTTCTTACTTCTGTCAATTACAAAATATATATCTTGTCAATTTCCTTAATTTCTTTTGTTAATTAATGTTAAGTACAAACAGTGTCATCAAATGAGAATTCATTTTTACATACCAAGTTTGAAAATCTCATAAATTCGGCTTGTACTCAGGTGATCAGTTTAGGCCACATTATTAGATACACCTTACTGTCAATAATAGCAAAAAAATAATATCACACAAATTAATTTGGTTAGTGTTTGGGTGGTTAAATTTTATTTAACCACAAATTATTTAGGAGAATTTCCTTTCTTTTTATTATAATAATATTGGTATGAACAAAATATCGGCCAAATGACCGCCGCGACTTCGGCGACACAACTCTATCTGATGTTCCAAATTTTCAATGACAATGTTGATGTTCAATTGTTGGGCATGATGATGTGTCGTTGACTGCTCTTTTGCCACACTATCGTGAAAAACAGCAATGTAGTCCAAAGATGTCCAATTTACCGTAGCAAAACGTGAAATTAAGTGCTCACCAATTTATTTCTTAACAATTCTATTGTTGCTCGTAGCTCCGCCTTTTGGAACCAGAGCTCACCGGGACCACGCGCTTGAATTTCAAAAGCACATACTACGTTAACATGGTGCGATTCTTACGTAAATTACGTCAAGTTGTCGAATACGACAAGTCAAGCCGCTGAGAACAAGTACGAATCGAATCGTCACGGACTTCGCGTACACTCTCAGCTAGAGCTGCTATATTCTCTCTACTACGTGTGGAATCTGGTCTAACCAGTCGAGTATCATCAATTAATGCCAATTGAAACACAAATTTGCGAATGATATTGGCAATAGTGGTTTCAGTAGGTCGATTATGGGCACCGTAAGTTCCTCGAATTGCACAAAAAATATTTCTTACAGAATGCATCTTTTTCTACCATTTTACACTTATACAACATTTGCCCCTGAGTCAAATCTAGTAAGTAGCAGATTTTGAGATAAATACAGTTAATTTCGACTAGCTTTCCCATACAAAACGAAATCTATTTCGCCACAAGTTTTTAACAAATCTACTCAAAATCTAGTAGTCACGAAGTAGTTCTTATTATATTAACTAAAAAATACTACGCTGCAAGCGGAAAAATTCAATCATCGTTTATAAGGTGGTTTCAATTGCGCAAGTGTATATGGAGTTTGAGAGAGCCTCTCACACCACCTTGCAAATAACTATACTGTTCTAAAAACAAAATCATGCAAAATGTTTAAAAAAAAGTTTGAACGGTGTAGATTTTGACCAAGATTTTGATTTAAATAACTAGATTTCGTGTCGGTGTAAATGTACTATAAATTCCAAGCATCTTATGTTGACACACATACATAGTTCTAATAGACAGAAATTAAATATAAATAATATTTTTTATTAGCTAAAAAGTCTCGTTTTTTGATTTGAAACATTTGTTTTATTTTTAGATTTCTGTAAGTTGATAAGAATGATTTTTTTAGTTACTAATATTGTATCAATAAACTATGAAAAATAATGTTTTATATTAATGTAGACAATAACAACAATAGTTTACATTGAAATATAAACAGAACTATAATTAGGAATTAAGTCTGATCTGTCCCTCTAGAGTAGGAATGCCAAATGGCTGGCATTGTAGTTACAAAAGAGCATAGTATCGAAAACAGTGTCCAACTGCCACAAATTTATGTACATACATATCGTCGGTTTCATGTAGAAAGGCCCCAACTCAAATAATTATAATTTTACAGGAGAAGGTAAAAACGTAACAGAAACTTTATTATCGTAATGTAATTTGTTTTGTAAAATCGCTTGTTGTTTTTGATAATATTGCGTTAAATTTCTGATTCGAGGTATATTTGAGTGAAATGTATTGAAACCACTGAAAAACTCAATTTCTTAAAAAGTACGAGTTAGGTGCTTTCTACATGAGACCGACGATATGTACTTTTTCCTGTCATAAAAGAAAACGGATAGTACATGTTGCATTTAATATTTCAAACTATATTGGATGATTTCCATATTATTAGGATTTTAAAAAATTAAAAAACACAAAAATTTTGCAAAAATTTTTTTAATATTTTTTTTGAACGATAAACAATACTTGCAGTTTATTTTCTAAAGATTATCATTTTTTGTAGAATTTGCCCGCGAGTTTCAATTTTGGCATTATTTTTCCAGCATTTCGGGTGGTATTTCACAACTTTGACTTGTCTGGAATTGTGACTGACTTGTTTCTGTATACGAGAGACTTCACTTATCTCCACAAAAAATAGTCTAATAAAGACAAATCACATGATCACGGGTTGGTGAATTAATGTCCAAAGTGAAAATGGTGCGAAATCTTATTACAACTTAAGTATAACGTAGAATACAAAGCAAACATGAGATGTTGCATGCAAAAGGTCGTCGTTTGAATGTTGATTTTTTTTTTTTTAATTCTTTAAAAGAAACTTAGAAAAATGTTATGTTTTCGACACTCGTCGTATAAAATCCCTATTAGTCTATTCATATTGAACTGTTAAATTTTTGTTTTAATCGGTCTTCGATATCCGGTAGTAACAAAATGAACAATAAAACAATAAATTTATTCTTTTATACATTTTAAAATACATGAGTATGCAAAAAAAAAAACAGTAAAAAGAAAATAGTGATCGCGTATAATAATTATGGCATATTATTTTGTTAAATCCTAATGGAATATAGAAGGGTACATTGCAGTATAAATATATACTCTTTTTACTGTTTTGCAAAACAGTCTATAAATCACAACGTTATCGTTATTGGCGGTTAATTAACATCGATTCAGGCATAAATGTAATTTTGCACAGACCGTGTAAGAACTTGATTAAACTAAGTTCATTATTTATTGAAAACATATTGATAATAACAAATTTTAAAAATAACAGTTCATTAAATATTAAGTAAATGTCTTTGATCTTTTTTATTTATATCAATAGTTGTGCTTTATTTATTAAGCTTAAGATACATTTTTTATAAAAGTAATTTTATTTTATTTTATTCCAATATTTCGCTACCGCATAGGGTACCTCATTCAGGGAAAGCAAAATATTGGAATAAAATAAAATTATTTTTATACAAAATTTGTCTCGCTTAATAAATAAAACAACTGTTGATATAAATAAAAGCCATAATACTCGTTTTAGTTTCTATTTACATACATTTACAAATTAAAGTTTTTGTTTGATTTTGTTTTCCCTTTTTTGTAAATTTAATTCTGCTTAGCAACATGTGTATAAGTGTTCATAATTTTATAGAATCTATCTTCTTCTTCTATATATATAAAAGTGAAACTCTGTGTGTGTGTGTGTGTGTGTGTTTTTTTTTTTTTTTTTTTTTTTTTTTTTGCTTTCGAGCCGGTGGTGTGGAATCTTCATAGATACTAGTGGCCCGTGCCACAAGCATGTACGATTCGCCGTAGCGCCTACGTACTAAACCACACCCCCTCGATCATCAACGGACATCCCCACGGGACTGCCGCTAGGTATTACTTCGCGGGGGCCGTTGGCATTTACGCCTCCTCCTCGTCGGACCGTCTAGCCCTTTCCAGCCTTCTTAGGTCCTTAATTATCCGGGAGCACACTCCACTAAAGACCTCCCAGTTTTCCACGTCCTGACACGTATGCCGAAGAAACTCCGATGGATTCGTCATACCCGAAGTCCACCCCATGTATCTAGGGCATCGGAATACGACATGTTCCGCATTTTCCGCCTCTTCTGGGCATTCTGGGCAGGTTTGGGAATTTTCATGGCCAACCCTGTGCAGATATTGCCTAAAAACGCCATGGTCCGTCATATACTGTGTCAAGTAGAAGTTCACATCCCCAGCCTTCCTATCTATCCATACCGCAATATTAGGGATGAGTTTATATGTCCATCGCCCTTTAGTCGATGTATCCCACCTTCTCTGCCATTCTCTGATTGAAAACGATCTTTCCTCTCTCTTAACTGCAGCTAAATTTATTACTGCCTGGCCTGTCGTTCGCCTATTGTAGATTCTCTGGATCTCCGCCGCCAGTATGTCTATTGGAATCATTGCCGCTATGACACAAGCCGCGTCGTCCGATACCGTCTTAAAGGCACTTATTGTCCTGAGCGCGCATAGTCTATGAACCGAGGACATTTTTCTTCTATACTCCTTTATCTTCAGAGCCTGTGCCCAAACAGGGGCTGCGTAAAGCAATGTGGAATTGGTAACCGTAGCCAAAAGCCTCCTTCTTGGACCCTTTGGTCCTCCAATATTAGGTAGTATTCTAGCAATACTCCTTTGAATCATTGCGGCCTTCGCGCACGCGTACTCAATATGAGGCCCAAATTTAAGTCTGTTATCCATCATGACCCCAAGATATTTGATTGCCGGTTTAGAACATATCTCCTGGTTTCCCACCTTCACCTTCATAAATTCCACTTTTTTCCTACTTGTAATAAGTACTGCTTCAGTCTTCTGTTCTGCCAGGTTGAGATTCGCCGAATCTAGCCATCTCTGGATCCTCACAATTGCATCGTTTATAGCCGATTCTAATTCCACAATATGTTTCGCTACACTGACAATCACTATGTCATCCGCGAACCCGATTATCCTTGTCGAGCTCGGTAGTTGTGTTCTAAGAACTCCGTCATACATGATATTCCATAGTAGTGGACCAAGAACCGATCCCTGTGGAACACCTGAACTAACATCATACATCCGTGGCCCATCGTCCGTTGCGTAGATCAGTTTCCTATTTGAAAAGTAACTATTCACTATTCTAATCAGATACTTCGGTGTGTTCAGTCTCTCTAGAGCTGCCATTATGAAATCCCAACTGGCAGAGTTAAACGCGTTTCTAATGTCAAGCGTGACAACACCACAGTATTCTTTTGTCCCCCATCTCCAACGTTCTCCTGCTATTGCGCCCGCAGCTGTATCTACTACCCTTTTTATGGCGTCAATCGTGGAGCGTGATTTTCTGAATCCGAATTGTGTCTCGGAGAGTCCATTCTCTCTCTCGACGATGTCCATGAGTCTGTTGTAGATCACCTTTTCCAGTGCTTTGCCCAGTGTATCAAGAAGGCAGATAGGGCGATAAGATGAAGGGTCGCCAGCTGGTTTGTTCCCTTTCGGAAGCAAAACTAGTCTCTGTCTCTTCCATTGGTCCGGGAAAATACCCTCACTAAGGCAACTTTGCATAATTCTCCTAAACAAGCACGGTCGTCGCTGTATTGCGGCTTTAATGGCTTTGTTGGGAACTCCGTCCGGGCCAGGTGCCCGGTTATCCCCAATTTCCCTACCTATCTTGAGAATCTCTTCCTCCGTGACAGGGGGAATATTGCAGTCCGTGAATCTGCTGTCGACGTATACCCAATTGTTCTCCCGCTGTGGAAACAGGTGCGATACAATGCCCAGTAGGAGTGTTGGGCATGTTATCTGGGGAGCCGCTTGGCATTTAAGCTTCTTCATTACCACCTTATATGCCGTACCCCAAGGGTTTGCATCTGCCTCCTCGCAGAGGAGCTTGAAGCTTTCTCCTTTGCTCTTCTTAATTGCAGTCTTGAGTTTCTTCCTAAGTTCCCTGAATTCCTCAATCCTCTGAGTGTGGTAGCTTTTCCCTCTTGATCGCTGTGCCTTGCGCCTCGATCTAAGGCATTCCAATCTGAGGCTTCGTATCTCCTCATTCCACCAATAGCATGGAGAACCAAATCTGTTCGGCTTACGTTGTGGCATTGACGCATCGCAAGCTCTTTCTATTAACCGGCATAGTTGCACTGACGCTATCTGCACTGGACCTTCCTCGATCTCCTCGTCCATTATTGAATCATTAAATGTTTCCACGTCGAAACGTGAATCCTTCCACTTTGGACCCGTTGTAGGCTTAGTATGTCGCCCACGGCCACTGCATCCTGAGATTACGAACATTACCGCCTGGTGATCACTGTAAGTGAAATCTTCGCTAACCCCCCACTTCGTCCTTGGAGTTAGCGAGCTGCTGACAAACGTAATGTCGATGATTGAGCTCCGACCGGCTTTCCTGAAGGTCTGGCTCCTTCCATTGTTAGCCACGTCTACATCCAGGGGTGCAAATGCCTCCAGGAGGCTCCGTCCTCTTCTGTTTGTCGATTGGCTGCCCCATTCCGTCGCCCATGCATTGAAGTCACCAGCTATTACAAGTGGGGACTTTCCAACTGCATCATTCACAAGTTCCTGCAACATAGATTCATATTCTTCATGGGACCAACTCGGTGGAGCATAACAGCTGTAGAAGAATATGCCCTTTATCCTTGCTCGAGTAAAGCCTTTTCTTTTATCTCCAATGTTCTGAAATGCATGTTTGCCACATGCCCATATTGCAGCCTTCGAACTTTGGTCGCTTGTCCAAACATTGCTACTTCTTGCTCCATATGGCTCGCTTATTATCGCAACATCTATTTGCTTTTCTCTTACTGATTGTGACAGTAGGTCGTTTGCCAATTCGCAATGGTTGAGGTTTATCTGCATGATCCTTAGTTCCATATTTATTTCCTAGTTTCGAGAGCTCTCCTGAATACCGGACATCTACTGCTTCCAGCAATGTGGGCTGAGTCGCCTGTATTATTGTTCTTGCAGAACATGCATACGGGATTTTCCTCACATGTCTTAGCCATGTGCCCTTCCTTACCGCATCTCCTGCACATCTTCGATCTATCCATAGCATTTTCGCACTTGACCGCCACATGCCCGAATTCGAGGCATCTAAAACATTTTAGGAGGCTCTTTTCCTCCCTTATACGCCATATTGCCCAATTTGTAGCGACTTTCCCCATTTTCAGAAGCATTTCGGCTCTGTCTACTGGCAAACTAATTTTGGCGATCTGTGTTCGACCGTATGCACTTCTAAGTCTAAGCATCTCTACCGGGTCAGAGTCTCTTAGCTTTAGTTGCGCCTTAATTGTCCTAACTACCTCCTCCTTCGTCGTTACTTCATCGATATCTCTGATTTCTATAACTTTTCTCGGTTTCAGACTCCTTACAGACGCCTGGCCATTTAAACTCTGACCGATCGCCTCCTTATACTCGTCTGTCCGCTCGCCCGTATTTCGCAGTTGGAGTAATAGGTTACCATTATTGGTTCTCCTAATCCTGGATACTGCCTGGCCTAGTTCGTTGAGACTCGGATCGGCCTTCACTTTACGCAGGATGTCAGCGTAGGAACTATTCCCTACAGCCTCTATTACAATCGCGTCGGGTTTCGTCCTTACCCTATTGCGATTCCCGTTTGACTTCTTTGTCTTCGCCTTAGACTTTACCACTTTCCAACCATCATTCTCCTGTATATTGGCGGTTTCCTCCGGTTTTGCTTCCTCGCATTTCTTGCCTTCGTAGACTTTCTTTGCCATAGGTTCCTTTGGTGCTCCCTCCGGTTTCCCCTCTGGTTTCCTCTTGGGCTCTTTTCTCCTTAACCATGGCGAGGTTTGAGAGGATTTTGAGCTTCTGATGACCTCTTTCGCCTTTTCATCATGGTTTTCTATCGCCGATAGCTCGTACAAGGCCTTAATACTCTCTATAGCATCCCGCATAGGTTGATGTATCGAACGCCTTTTCCCATCTTCCAGCATGTCCACTAAATTCCGGATGCAGACGTCGAGTCTACAGAATGCTGTGGTTTCCATATTCGGGTTTACTGCCGTCTCATTGGATCCAGTCCTCTCGTGCTGAGGTGATCTGAGCATTTTCGAATTTCGGGCAAAGGGGTTGACTGTTACCAAATGGTCACCCTTGCCGCCATCTAGTCCCCTTCCACTAGAACCGTTATCATTTATGCTTGTAGCATTATCTGCCAATCCAGCCAAGCCTACCGGAATAGCATTGCAGTCGCTTGATATCGACGCCCGGGAGCCTGCTTGCCCACCCCTCGCGGCCGCCGACACTGGGGTATTAGTCCCCTGTGTAGTAACTTCATTTGATTTATTGAACCTTTCCATCTTTGTTTTATTATTCGGGGATCCTACCCCTAGCGTTTTTCGCCTCCCGCCAGGACACAAAGAACAGCCGCTCCTAACATGGAGACAGACGCTGACCAGGAAGCCGCCCAATGTGGGTCAGACGCTCCTGGATTTAAATAACCTACCATCCAGTCATAGTGCTAGATTTTGATCACCCCCAGGTATTTTATTTCCCTGGTACCCTTCACGCCCTGAAAAGGGCATGACGAGCGCTCCCAATTCGCCGAATGGGAGGGTCCCGATGGAGGATCTAGCAAACCCCACACGGGTGTGTGTGTGTGTGTGTGTGTGTGTGTGTGTGTGTGTGTTAGCTATAGACTCCGAAACTGTAAAACCGATCGGGCTCAAACTTTGGTAAGTTGTTGTACACATACCAGGGAGTGTTTATGGGTGGAAAAAAGTGGGCGGGGCCACGCCCACAAAAAATTAGTTATCAGTTTTAGCTACTTGCACTTGACCGATTTTTCTGAAACTTTGCACACATATCGAGCTGTCATGACTAAAAAATTTTGTGATAAGAAAAGTGGGCGGGGCCACGCCCCTAAAAAAGTTTAAGTTTTGAGGTACTTGCACTGGACCGATTTTTCTGAAACTTTGCACACATATTAAGCTGTCATGACTTCATAATTTCGTGATTAAAAAGTGGGCGGGGTTACGCCCACAAAAAATTAGTTATCAGTTTTAGCTACTTGCACTGGACCGAATTTTCTGAAACTTTGCACACATATCGAGCTGCCATGACTAAATAATTTCGTGATTAGAAAAGTGGGCAGTGCCACGCCCATAAAAAACAGGTATCATTTTGAGGTACTTGCACTGGACCGATTATACTGAAACTTTGCACACATATTGAGCTATTATGACTTTACAATTTCGTGAAAAGAAAAGTGGGCAGGGCCACACTCATAAAGAAAAAGTTATAGTTTTTAGCCTTGCACTTGATATTCGATTAAAATTTAGAATGCGATTAAAATTCATGAAGGGGCGTAGCAACGCGCGCCGGGATTGGCTAGTGTATGTATATAGCACATGTTAAACTTTTCAAAGAAGCAGAAGTGACGAGGATTTTTGTCTGACTCTGTGTATTGTTTATCATATTTATTACTCAGTGACGTATTTCAAAGTAAGCGTACCTACATACATATGTTACTCAATCAATAAAAAGTATTTCTATGCTTAAAACATTTTTTGTTGATTCAGAAAAAAAGTTTAAAAGTTGTCATAGATATACCTAATAGTTATTTTAATAAGGAAAATAAGGAAGATATACTAAAATGTCAAAAAAAAATATCAGATTTTTTACATAAAAAATTATTTTAGCTTCCTCAAAATTTTTAAAATAAGCTACGCAATATGGTATGAAATACATTTTTTTCAGATACATACATATCTATAAAACTAATTCATCTATAATCTTTTTGTGTTAATTTTTATCTCAATTGTCTTATTCCAACCAAAAAACGATACGAGCAGGGCAGAGGATGTCATACCCCCCATATAAAAAAACTCATTAAATGATTTATTTCTGGAACAATAAATATTAGAGTTTCTAATCCTGGTATAAAACGTTTTAATAAAATTTTAAAATTCATTTCAATAGTTAGATCAAAAATATAAAAAATGAGGAGCGTGCTCCTCTCATACAAAGCAAATATATATAATGGCATACCTGCAAAACTGTCATTTGTATAGGCTTTAAATGGCTAGGATATTAGTTTAACTCTTTGCGTGCGAAATCGCAACTATTTTAAAAATGTTGCTTTGCATCTTTTTTGTGTGATAGTAGGACGGAATTTCATCGGATTTTCCTGTAAATGAATCGTACAATGTAACCATCAACGCTTAGTACCTTTTAGCCTAACGTGAAACAAATTAATAATCTTAATTTATAACGTTGATTAATTTGACTAGTTATACCCTTCACACAGTGAAAATAGGTTTGTCATTCCGTGTGAAATTTCTAAAATATTCATTTCTGACCCCATAAAGTATATATTTTCTGAAAGCTTATGGATAGGGGAGTCGATTAAGCTCTGTCAGTCTGACCGTCTGTCCATGTGTATGTTGAAATCAACTTTTTGAAGCCCCCGACATCGCTTGGACCCGGGTGAGGTATTAAAATATTAGAAATATTCGGGAGTAGATCGGTATTGAAAATCAGAAACATCGGTACATTAACAACTGAGATATGAGCAAAAGCCCACGAACAACAACATACATACATACAACCGTGTATACTGGTTAGAGAGAACGTGGCATCGAATCCCAGCTGAGGCAAAAAAAAAAAATTTTTATTATTTTTTATCTTTTTTTTTTATGTTTTATATTTATATTTATTATGTATATTTTAATTATTTTTTTAAATTTTTTTTTTTTTTTTTTTTTTACATTTATTTATACATTTATAATTTTACAATGAGATGTTTTTATATATGTATGTTTTTTATATGTATGTACGTATTTCATAAGGGATGAATGGTGATACAAACTACTGTTATTGCATGACTACACGTTGTGAAGGGTATATAAGATCCGGCACGGCCGAATATAGCGCTCTTACTTGTTTTAACTTGAAAGTACAATTTTAAAATGTATGTATATGTAAACAGGGGCCAAATCGCGATATACGCACATACGAACGCAATCGTAATGTTAGTCGAACGATCGAGTTTGCTGAGTTTTGTAATAGAGATTGTATATGGTATACATATTCCATTAATTATTCTAAAATTACGATCGTTTTCTTATGTCATAATTTGCCCCCAGATTATAAATATGTATGTATGTATAAATTTATGTTTATTATGTACTACGTAGTAAAAAAGAGGCTCGTTCTGCTTATTAAAAAATAGCATAAAATTGTTTCTATGGAATTAGAAACCACTTAAAAAATGTCTGTGTACGTTAACGGTTTTAAACCTTGTACATAAATATATAGACAGTAAATAGCTACCTACGTTTTATTTACATATATGTATTTAAATACAAAAGTATTTGAATACACAATATCTCTTGTTAATACTTGCTCTGTTTGTGTTCTCCTATTTCTTCATATTAAACTAAAAACAAGGTAAATGCTACATATGGCTCCGTCGAATCTGTTCGGATAATTCAGTACTCCAGACAGTTTAATGTTGTTTTTTTTTCAAAATATTCTGTTCTCTTAAACACATACATACATATTTTTTCAAATGTCATACTTAATATCATGGTGTAATCACATAAGGTGATAGAGTGGAGATAGAGTGATTTTTGTCTATCTTCTTTTATATATGGAGTTTGACAATTCTTGCCACTGAAATCTCAAACAAATAACGAAGACGGTTTTTGGCTAAGAACTTTCTATTTTTTTATTTGAAAAGCCATTAAGGAATAATTTCACATACAATTTTATACAAAAACTCGATTTTCCAATTTTCCGACTTTCCCGGAGGTATTTTACAAAACCTTCGTAAAAACCTTCTCCTTAAAAATACGAACAACTGACAAAAAATTTTACAGAAATCGGTTCAGCCGTTCTCGTTTTATCAATTACTATACCGTTTTTACACCATTTTTATATCTATAAATATATTTAATTTGATTTTTTTTTTTTTTTAATTTTAAGATTACTCCAATGGAGGTTCTAGTGTACTAGCACTAGACAATTATTTGGCTAGAGCCTCCTCCAGTAACTACCAATCGACCTATACCTTCGAATAGGAAGCTGGAATTTCCGAATTCGACTCCTTATCTAAAAATCTGCACGTGGTTAATTGATAGTCCGAGTAACTGTACCTTTGTACAGTTAACCGACGCCACGCAATTAATCAATGCGGGAGTGAGACGCAAAACTCTCGAAGCCAGATAAAAAGGACGGTCTGATTGCCCTTAAGAGATAATGGCAATGACGCGCGAGCTCTTGACCCGACCAGAGCTGAATCACGACTGTTTAATTTGAATTAAAAAATCAGGGTATAAGTTCAATGTGACAATGACAGATTACTATTATACTAACCGAGGGGAATGCTTCCTTATTATCACTCCTAATCGAAACTACAAGTATTGTGTGAAAATATCAACTTTTTGACTCACTATATTATATAGGTAAGAGTTTGTATTAAATTTACCAATATCTGTTATCCTGTATTCTCTAATGCGACATTGTCACAGGTTTTATATATTTGCCACATAGTTAAAGGTGATGCTAAAGCAATTTAGAATTTGTATTTCTCCTCTGCAGCGTTCATTATGTTAATTAAATATAATTCGCTGTCATGTTTTTTTATAGATACATGTACAAATGTAAAATTTACTTTTTATTTAATTTTCTTAAATTGACAAAATATTTTATCTTTGTGTTTTACAACTAAAAATAATAATTTGATACATAAAAACACAATAGATACTGAAACAATAATCATAGACTTTAAATGATTCTTATTTATCACGAATTATATTAATTCGAAAGAATACAATTTTCCACATTGTAACAAATTCTTTTAGTTTGGTGAGACAAATGAAATTTAAAAAAAAATGGAAAATAAATTTCTCTCCACAATTTACATAATTAATTCCTCAAGAATCATTTTCTCAAATAACATTATAAATAGTTTTTTTTTTTTTTTTGTTGTGTTAATGTAGACAATTTTAGTAATAAATTTTTTTTACATGAGTTTTACTTAATAAGGGCCGTATTCATAAAAAATATTTTAGGTTTATTAAAAGCTTATTTGACAGATGTTGTAGAGAAATTTGTCAAATAAGCCTTCAATAAACCTAAAATATTTTTTATGAATATGGCTCTAAATATATTACATACATATCGACCCTTGTGCACGAAATTATCATATGTTAAATTTTCTACATCCATTAATCCATCTGCTAACAAAATATTATAGCGATAACTGTTTTAGTTATGGAGATAACACTGTGTACATTTTATCGTATGTAGCAGTGTTATTTACGTTTTTATTTATTTAAGTAATAAAAAAGCTCCTGTAAAATTTTGTTTTTGTAACATACGAATATTTCGCGCACAGCGGTCGATATGTATGTATACATATATTAATTTAAGAGTTTTTTCCATTTTATTTTATTTATGTG
Source organism: Phyto melanocephala (assembly GCA_941918925.1). Classification (NCBI taxonomy): domain Eukaryota; kingdom Metazoa; phylum Arthropoda; class Insecta; order Diptera; family Rhinophoridae; genus Phyto; species Phyto melanocephala. The sequence goes on along the minus strand of OW799234.1, from coordinate 131,218,459 downwards.
GGATTTTTTCTCAGAAATTTGGTTAAGTACTTGTGGCAACTCACGACTAGTTCATACACGCATGTAAAGTATACTCCGTAATGGACTAGGACTAGTCTAAAGGTCACCAGATTTAACATTACGATGTCCTAGGACTTGACCATTAGATTAGTCTCAAAACTACTCTTTGGAGCACCTACACGACTATTATACACCTCTTCGCAACACCATACATAATCGTTAAATCACGAACATTTGCCGTTTAACTACAAACTTTTGTTTGAAAATCATTTGGTCCATGACTGCATTACATATAACCATATTGTAAGTAGCCCATTTCAGCTTTAATGGACTACGTAGTGCAGTATTGTCTGCAGGACATACATACATACACCATTTTTGTAAGAACAAAAACATTTTTGTTGTTAGATTTCTTGCGAATAATGATCTCATACATATATACCTTTTTATTGACAGTATTTGTTTTTTGGGTATTGTTGTTAAAACTTATGTATAAGCAAAAACCAAGCTGCTAAAAAATTGTGTTGCGTTTTTTTTTTCTTACCACAAACTACAACAAAAAAAGAAGCAATTACTTAAAAGAATTATTCGTTTCTTTTATACATATTTTGCTTAGAATCATGGCAGGATTTGCATTCGTGATTCAGAGAGCGAACAACGAGATTCATATTGCCGTGTGAACATGGCGTAACCAATAAATATAATTAAATAATACCTTCTCTAAATACAGTTGAAATTTATGGATTTTATTTATCAATTTATTGTCATCACAACTAGAGCAATCAGCTGTTTTTTGTTGCTAAAATGTTTCATTTAAAAAAAAAATATGAAGGTCATATGCCTGACAACATGTTGAAATTTTTATTTTTGTCATGGGCAGAGTTATAGAAACGGTTGCGGATTCAATTGCCATTGAAACTTTGGATAAAAACACTATATTGACAGGTAAAATTCTAAAATTTTTAAATTTGGCATTAAAAACATAATTTGGTTATAATTTAAAAGGTAAAGGCAACGAATTGCATTTGTATAGAAAGAATGGATCTGATAACGTGTTTGAGACGCAAATGCTGGACATAAAACTTACAAATAAAGTACATGGTTTTAGAAAGACACAAAATAATGGAGTTAAGCTTTTATTAGTATACGGTGAAAAGGAATTTGCATTGCTGAAATATAACGAAAATTTTGAATTTATTGAATTAAATAGAGCTGAATTAAGTGATTGGATTACTAGCGGTTTGTTTATTTTAGATAAGCCAGGACAAATTGTTCTGCTAACAGCTCATAGTATAATATTGAGATTTTCTTATATTGTAACTGAGCGAAAGTGTAGACTTAATGAATGTATTTCCTGCACGGATAAGTCGACGTTATATTGTGCCCATTTGTATGGCAACTATTGGGACGATATAATTGTATTCTCCGGTAATGCTTTCGGTGAACTACTTATATGGCAACCTTCAAAGAATGAAGAAAATGTTTCGGAGAAATTTAAGCTTAAAGTATCTCCCTTAATACATCGAATTTCTGCTCATAATGGTGTCATATTTTCCGTTGACTATAACCATTTCTCAAAATATCTTGTAACTACCAGTGACGATCGCTCAGTAAAATTTTGGAAAGTTGAATTATCAGCTGAAAATAATTGGAATGAATCTACCCTACAACCGTTGGCCAGTGGGTATGGGCATGTGGCTCGAGTTTTTCAAGGACGTATTATCGAAGATGGTAAGGGGTTATTTCCAATGAAAATTTTTTGACGTTCAAAAAATTTGCTTATTTGCGTTTAAATTTTTAGAAAATGTAGTAGAATTCTATGGCATAAGATACACTTGTTTTCATTTATGTTTAATTTTCTAGGATCCAATATTTATGCCCTCAGTGTTAGTGAAGATTCATATTTCTGTTTATGGAATAAAAATGGACAACTACTGTTTAAAAGGCGACAACAATATGGTGCAACAATTTGGAATTTTGTCTATGACAAAGATACGCAAGCTATATACACTATTGGATCGACTGGAAATTTAGTTGCTTTTGGTTTAAAACATATACTGCAAGAAACTCAAAAACCTCAAAATGATACAATTCTTCCGGATTTAAAAAATGACAACTCTATTGAATATATTGCCAAAGTAAAATTTATTACAGATAAACTTTTAATAGGGATAACAAATCAAAATAATTTACTAACTTCAATACACAAATCAGATAAGTGGATGAGCTGGAAAAATATGCAAATAAATATGGATTTTAAATGCACGACAATCGAAGTATTTGAAAATCGTATTGCCATATGTGGGTTCAAACGATTGATGTTATTGGAATGTAAAGAAAATAGTCAAGAATTAATACTTATATACGATCATGAGTTGCTTGAAGGTGTCATACGCACTTTTGTGTTTTTTAAAAAACATAAATATCTAATATGTGATGACAGAGGTAATTGTTTGATTATTAATTTTGAGCTTAATATGCAAAATTTAAAACTACCTAAAAGCAAAGAACCTTGGTTGACAACAGCTTTGATGCTTAATCAAGAGCAACACATAGTAATAAGCAACAGGCAGGGAAATTTACTGTTGTATAAACTGCAGAACGATTCGAATAACTATGAATTAAAAAATATCATTAAACATCCTCATGGCAATTTAGGAGCCACTTACATACACAGCCTAGAAGAAACACCAAGTACAGCTTTAATACGTTCAACCGGTCATGATGGAGGACTCAATGTGTTTTCAGTTGATTTCATTAACTCCTCCATACAAACTTGCTATAGGCATATTATACCAGTGTCATGGGTAGAACATATTGAGAAGTTGTATAATAATTTTGATGTTTTTTTGGGATTCAATGATAACCATTTTGTGGCTTGGTCCAAGGAGTATGATTTTTTGATACAATTACATTGTGGTGGTGGACACAGGTGTTGGCATTTCCTATTTAATAAGAAAGATTTTAAAATTTCCTTGGCTTTTATAAAAAATAAAAGGGTACGACTCTATGAAATACCTGTATTTAACAAGGAGTTATCTACTATACCTTTAGCTAAACGTTGGCATATAGCACCATGCAATATAATACAAATATTAGCGCAAACTTCCATCTCTCCTACTATAGCAGTAACAGCAGGTGATGATAACTTGTTAAAAGTTCACACTTTTATCCGGCAAACAGGGCTTATAGAACAAAGGGAACTGCACAGTCATATCTCCAGCATAAGAGCTTTGAAAATTTTGTATATAAATGAACAAGAATTTTTAATATTTTCTGGAGGCGGTCGCGCTCAACTTTGCATAACAAAAGTTAACAGTAGCAATTTTCATGTAACTGAATTAATCAACTACACTTTAAAGCCGGAAAATGTTGATAAATCGCATGGAAACTGTTATAATTTTGATGCAGAGACTCGCTTAATGTGTTTGGATGTAAAAATTATAAACTATAATTTATATGAAATTTTTGTGGGATGTTCCGATGGCTTTGTTAGGCATTTAAAATTGAATTTGGAGCTGTTTAAAATTTTCGTTGCAACACAATACTTCTATGGTAAATGCATTTTACAATTGAAATATTTAAAAGAAATAGATGCTATTTTATTGGGTGCAACGGATGGCTTTTTAACATTATACGATAGCTCCCTCTCCAAGTGTTTACACCAGTTGCGGCACCACTCTAGCGGTATAAATGGTTTATCCATTTTATATGATATTTATAACGAATCGCTTCATATTCTAAGTGGCGGTGATGACCAAGCAGTATCGTATTCGGAATTGTCTTTAAAAGATTTGAGATTTCAAGTTTTAAAGAAATTCAATAAACCTTATTTACACACCGCCCAAGTGTGTGCTTGTGCCTTGAGTTCAAATGGTCTGTATGGCTTTACCAGTGGTGTAGATCAAGTTCTAAATAAACTAGATTTAAAAAGTGGTGAAGTGGTAGAAAGTTTTCGTTCTTGTGTGGCCGATATTAAAGGAGTAGTATTAATTGACGATGATATATGTTTGTTATATGGTTGTGGTTTACAGATTTATTCTTTCAATGAAACATCGTAACTGTTGTTTTATACACCAAAAATAAAATATTTTTGATTTACATATTAGTTTTATATAATTATTAATAATTTTTTTTAATCAAAATAAAAACCAATTATAAAATGTTAAAATGTGTGTATTTAAATAAAAATAGAAAAAAAATTTACACAGTCTGAGGGCAAGTTACGGCAATTGAACAGAATCGAAATTTGACTCGATCGTTCGAGTTCTCTGTGCTTTTGGTATATAAATATGTATGTATATTCTAATAAGAATTCTTAAATTTCGACTTGGTTCGAATGCCATATTTGCCCTATGGTTAACGACAGGAAAACTTTGTGGTTGAGTTGCATTCGGAAACAAAAAATTCTTATAAGATTCTCGAATGCTTAATTTGGTTCCAGAGGCCGAATTACGGCATTCGATATCGATCGAAAATTATAGAATTCTTATTAGAATCCAATACAAAATGCAAGGAAAACTTCCGCATTCGATTGCAATTTCGATCGATATCGAATGCCGTAATTTGGCCCCAGAATTATTCTCATTTTAATTTTTACTTGCTTACTTAACGAAAGGAACGATTTTAGTTTTTTATTGGCAGTCATTTGTAAAGCTGTCTAGAGTGCAGGGGGCAAACTACGGCATTCGAACGTGATCGATAAAATTTCGATCGTGATCGAATGCCGTAATATGGCCCCAGGTTGTATATTTTTTAAAATCACGAATGGCTCATATCGAACTGCATGGTCTCGGTGAGCTCTGGTTTAAGCAAGAAGACGCTATGAGCCTTATAGCGCGTGAACATTGTACTTTCTTCATTCGTCATTTCTTTTATCTTAATAAATTCAACAGTTTTGCAACATATGTTCCATTATAAAAGCCAAATTTTTTATATCAAGAAATTTAAAAAAATTATAGTTCTAAACAAGGCGAATTGAATATCAGGTGATGTTAAGAAGCCAGCTGATTGTTTTTTGCTCGTTTTATTTTTACGGCACAATGTCAAAGTTTGTTTACATTTAAATTAATTTTTATGAGCGTTAGTTGAAAATTTACATATATAAAAGTTTTAAAATTTGTGAAAAATAATTGTAATAATACTAATATTTTAGCAATAACTTATTGGAAAATAAGTAATAAACATTTTATAATTGAAATAAACAACATTTTTAATATTTTTAATTCAAAAAATACAAAATTTCCGTTGTGTTTGTCCTAGTGATTAAAAGTCGTGAAAATTGTGAAAACAAACAGCACAAATTTATGTAAAAAATTGAAAATACTTATTTATTTTAAAACTTTTCGCGTGAATTTATAAAAATAAAATTTTAATTAAAAGTAAACAAAAAAGTTTTTTTTTGTGTTTTGACATTCTCTTGGCCTTTTTGTGTTTGTTGCAGGGATGTTATCACCTGATAGTGAATTCGCCTTGGTTCTAAACATTTTTAAACTAATATTCAAATTTTTTTGTTCAAATTTTTTTTCAAACATTTTTGTTTATTGGTTGTTGGTTTTAAGCTGGGGGCAAATTACGGCATTCAAACGTAATCGAAATTTGAAAATTTTTATTAGAATCTCTATACCTTAAGAACAGCGAACTCGATCGTTCGATTAGAATTTCGATCGTATCGAATGCCGTAATTTGGCCCCTGGTCTATATGCATTTTACTGGTGCTTATGCCAGATCATCACTAAACCTTTAAACCACAAAATTTATGAAAAAGTTTAAAATTACTACAAGCTTTATTTAAAATTTTCATAAGCAAGATGAGAGCCAAGGTGGATTGAAAAGGTGACCTTATAAAAACAGCTGATTCATTTTTTTTACTTTTTTTTATTTTCTTAGAACATAATTGTCAAACCAATTCGCCTTGGTGTAAAATATTGTTTGTTTTTTTATTTTGTTTTTATTTACAAAAATTTTTGTGTTATTTAATTTGAATTTAAACATAAAAGATTGTTTAAGTGATTGTGTGAAGAAGTTTTTAAAATAAAGCTGTTAAAAACAAAAAAAGTGTACATATCATTTAAAGATGTGTGTTTTTCATATTATATAAATATATTAAGGATTTCACAAATAACTGTTCATCTTTTGAGGCCATGAATGAATCAAGAATCAACCATGTTGTGAATAAAACGTATCCCAGAGTGAAAGCGTTGAGCATCAATTGAAACAAATAGAACAATTTAAGTTATTATTTCTTATTTAGTTAATATTGTTTTAATTTACTAAAATAAGCCAAATAAAGAGAAATTTTTCAGAAATTAAATGAAATGTATTTTTTGTTATTGAATGGGTAGGGGTGGAGTCATAATATCGTCTGCTATGATCCTACCTGATAAATTTTAATCAATAAAAGTGCATTATAACCAAAAGACTTAGCGATAAATTTTTAAGCTTTAAACTGTATGGACATGCATATGTTTGAATATAATATAGTGACTAAAAGATTCAAGGTACCTGAGGAAAATATATGTTATATGTAAAATTAATAACAAAGAAGATGCCAATAGAGATGAGGTTCGGTTGTTATTTATAATCGACTCATTATTATTATATTAATAAAGAAGAAACACTCAACAGATATACTGTCTAAAATTGCATCTATTGGTGAATTCTAGTACTGAATAAAACATAAATTAATAAATTTAACTGATTGTTTATTAAATACATTAATACTTATATTAGTCTACAAATACATAAGAAGGCAGTAAATCATTTTTTTATATATGTATAAATATTTATAGAATAAATTTCGCCAATGCAATAGTATTAAAAATAACAGATTTACAAGAAATTTTACAAAAGAGATTACATTATGAAAATACAGCTTCTATTGCGTTTTTTCCTTATCCTGTAAAGTTACAATTATGTAAATTTGGGCCTTTATACCAGGAACCAGCGTTATGTTTTTTTATTAACTACTAAATCTAATGTAAGAAGTAAACTTTTAACAACTTATTCAACAAGACAAGTTGTAAAAAGAAAAAAATATAGTATTATAATGATATTTGACTACACTTTCAAATAAGTACACACTTGATCGCCAGATTTAATTAACCATTCTTCATGCTTGTACAGCAAACTGTACATGAACATCCGAACAGCCAATCGGATAGCTGAGGATCTTTAAAATAGAAACAAGAAATCAAACATAAAAATATAAATTAAAATTATTTTAGATCGAGTAACCTTTGTAAATTAATGGTACTATGCCACCGTACAAATGAGCCTGTCTTGCAGTTTAGGAGTAGCGTGTAACAGCAATGATGTAATATCTTGAACGATATTTTCAAATAAGATGATTAGATAAGCCTGTGGTAGTGATGACAACAATGGCAGCTAAATCGCAGTTAAATGATATTCGACTTCTTGCTTGATAAAAAACTTTAAGTCGGAATTGGCTTCTTCAGAACTAGTGCGCAATGTTCAGATTTTTTTTCTTTAAATCTAATTTTCTTATATTCTGATCTTTTTTAAATAACCACTTAAAAAATTTATAATATTGAAAAAAATTGTTTCATTAATTTTCTTGTGAACGAACGCGACCGTTAGGATTTGTTAAACGGATCGACAGTTGTTTAGCGCGTTCAACAATTTCCTTGCGTTTCTTACAGGATAACTATGAGCGGTTTAACCGCAGTAGACACGGTTCTGTATCATCAATACTTCGTGTTCCTTAACAGTGTGTACGAGGTATATCTTGAAGCCTGTTAGGAGCATGTGACGTGTATGCTTGTTGGAACCGTAACGAACGTCTTACTCTGTTGTCATAACCTTAAGGTTTCCGCCATTTGTGCGATAACTTAGTAAAGAGATCAGATTGATGACGGATAAAGTGCTTGGTGCGCTTTTTTACAATTTTAGGCCTATATGCTGGATGATTGATCATTATTAAGTTTTTTTAAAAGAGCACGTCATTCATCCTTAAAATCTTTCCCTTTCTGGCAACCGATACAACTTAAATCTAACCAAAATAAGTTTTCAATTAAAATCTTTTAGCAAAAATGTATAACAGCACTTACCTTCATACAAGTAATTTCTTTCCTCACGTAAAATTTACAAATTACAAAAAATTAATTTTATTTAAAAATAAAAATAGCTTTTAATTTACAACTCAAATTATTTTTCGTTGTCAAAAATTGACAAAGACGAATTTCAATTCGCCCTGATATTGACAATTATGTACAAAAACACACTAACAAAATGCCTGTTGTTTTTTTTATTGTGTTTGTTGTAGTTATGCAGTCACCTTATGGATTCGCCTTGATGAGAGCTTTAAATAAAGCAATAATCAAAAATTAAAAACTCTAACGTATTTTTAATTCAAATAAAATTTAAAGCAGTGCTGGTTTTTGTATCGAAATTAAATGGTTTCTATCTTTTTTATCGTTGAATGTTAAAATTAAATAATTTATTTGAAATGTTAGAGCTATACTATAGCAAAAACGATTTTTGGCGGAAACTTCGATTCCACCTGGAGCTGCAGAAATATAAAATGAATCAACCGATAGTGAAGAATAGTAGAAATAATTGCTGAAATTGATTTTGTGTGCGTGCATAGAAAATCAAGTTAAATAAATAAAACTTGCAAAAGAAACTTACTTAAATTAAATTAGACCTAAATGTATATCCATGTACACCTGTTTTTGTGTGGTTGCCTTGGAAACCACAATCAAATTTGTTGACGTTTATAAATCAATAAAAAGCATAATTTATAAAAAAAAATTTTTTGATCATGGATTTTAGCGACTGTGATGAAACTAATATTGATATAGTCTGTAAAACATCAGTAAATGAATATTTCGATTGTGTCATTGGCCACATAGAAGACATAGTTTTAAGCGAAAGATTCCAGAAGCTACATGAACAGTTTATGGAAAAACATTGGTTCAAATTCGATGATAATGAAGAAAACAAATTGGTATATATGGAAATATTTGAGGAATATAACGCAACGTTTGAGACATTATTTGTGGAAGAATTAAATCGTTGTATGGACAATTTTGATATGGAAAAATTCGTTAAAGAATTAAAGTAAGCAACAAATGAAGTAACGAACTTGACAAATTATAAAAAAAATATTCTCTTTAGTGCTCATGAAACTTTACCAAATTCTATGGGATTTTCAGATTCGGAAATTTTTGAATTATTGCATTCTTTTAGTAATTTTCAAATATTTAAAGAATTAATGTTGGACTATCGCAGTAAAAAAGAGGGACGTGTACAACATTTGGATTTTGATATACTTGTAACAAAACCTTTACATACAGGAAACATGGTTTTAGAAAGAGTTGCCGATACATGTCCAGTAGATAATGCGAATTAAGTACAGCAATTTCTTTATTAATTTTGTTAGTTTTTCAAAATGTATCTTGTAATAAAACAACCAAAATAATATATATTTTTTACTTATGTATTTACAACTATTTTGCCAATTTTTAAATGTTTTTTTTTTGTTGACGATATTTGTTTTAAAAACATTTTAACAACATAGACTTGACCTACAAGGCAAAAAAAAATGGCATGACATTTTTTCTACAAAAAAGTGCAGCGGAGCTAGCTAAAAAATTGATGCTATTTTCATAAGAATTTTGTAATACTTGTTTTGTACATACTTCGTAAGCTCTTAAAAATAGACAAAGAAATGCTGTAAAACTAAAAAACGACTCATCATTTTTGGTTAGCTGAAAGCAGTTTTGGTTGCCTTGCTATTTGTCGTTAGCAAGGTGTAGTGCAAGTCGATACATTTTCCGCTTAGTTTTCGAATAGACCGCTCTCAAATTTAAATTTACTTTAAAATTTGTATTAAAGCACAATAAAAAACATACCTTATTTAAAAATGTAAAAATTTCAGAGAATTGAAAAAATATAAGAAAACTTATTGCTCTTATTTGACCTTTATTTTATAAAATATTTAAATTGATTCTTCAAGCTCGAGGTCTTTATAATATTTGTTTTATTTATTATTCAATATTTCGCTACTCCTTTGTGTAGCATCTTCAGGAAAGAAATTGTGTGTTTTTACAAAATTTTTATATAATTTTCTGAAAATTATATAAAAAAAAAAATTTTGTAAAAACACACAATTTCTTTCCTGAAGATGCTACACAAAGGAGTAGCGAAATATTGAATAATAAATAAAACAAATATTATAAAGACCTCGAGCTTGAAGAATCAATTTAAATATAATATAAGAAAACTTGAATGTTAAAAATCGGGAATTTAAAAACTTTATGAAATACCAAAATAATTTTAAATTTTAAACAGAGCTTAATTGACAAACTTTATAAAGTAAAAAATTATACAAAAATATATATATGAATACGATTTCCTTTAATCTTATTTTGATAAATGATGGCCTTGCTGAGGAAAATATAATAAAAAGTTTTCCGGCAGCGGGAAGTATTAAATTTATTAAAATATTGTTATTATATTGCTCGTTTCTGATATAAAGGAATTGAGTGGAGCCATTTAATTAAAAATAACTTTTGACTGAGAGTAGATCAGTATGTACAATTTTAACAAGTTTTTAACAATTACTTTCGATTATATTTTTAGAGTAATCTCAAAATCATTTGTTTCGATCTTCCTGTTGCTGCTGTTTTTGTTGTTCTTTCTCAGCATTAGCCTTAACAGCAGCTCTGTGAGCTTTTTTTTCTTCATACATGCGTACAAATTCCGCCTTAGTAGGTATAGGCTTTACATAACCCTGCTGAACTAAGTACTTAATTGATACAGTGGTGCCGCCTATAATAAATACATGTAGTAAAATAATGCTCATTAAAAATTTTGCCATAACTTCTTACCCAAAGTTACTGCGTAGCGTACTGGAGTGGCCACTTTATAGCATAAATACGCAACAGCCCAATGACCTAAATTGGAATTTTGCACTTTTTCTATAATTGTTTCACTTAAGTGAACATATTGCAAAAGAGATGGCACATCCACTCCACTAAAGAGAACAAAAATGTTTTAAACTGTTTTAAATACATGTCCAATTTACCTTTTTGACAAATAGTAAAAACCACATATCCATCCTACCGACGTCACAGCATGCACTGGTATCATTACATACCAGTATTTTTTAAACATAAGTTTAAATTTAGCAAACAAATTTAATTTGGACGTTTCACCAAATAAGTCAACCTCTGTAACGGCTGCAGATTTGGTATCAGATTTATTAGCTCTATCAGGTGCATTTTTTGTGCCAAACTGACAGTGTGTATTGTATATGGGAGCACAGACATGTGTTTGCAATTGTGGCAATAGCAATCTATGTTGTTTGAAACTATCCTTGTTGCTGTAAATTGTCCCTGATTGGGCAGAGCCGCCAATGTTACGTATAAAAACAGCTGTGGAATAATTGTCTACATACTTTAAACACCACAATCGTTGCTGCTTCGTTTGCTCACAGCACCTGACCAACTCCTTATTTTTGTTCTTTAAGACATTGCTTAATAACGTTAACGTATTCATTTTGTTTTAATAAATGTTAAATCTTGAAAATTAATCCAGTGGCGATCTTAAATGCTAATTTTTCTACCATATGTACGTGCTAAACGTCAGTTTACTAAATAAATCAACCGGACATAGTTGTCTAAATTTGTACTTTTTGTAATAGTTACTGTTGTAAAAAAGAGTAGCACTTTAAATTATAAAATAAGATGATCCATCTGTATTGTTAAGATTTGAAAAGGCGTGATGAACTTCAGTCAATATATGACTACCTCACAAGGTGGCACAATATTTGAAAATGTTAAAAAGGCTTTAAAAATTGTACAATAAACGATGCAAAACTTTTTAACCAATTACTTCTTTTTGGTATATTAAGATTATGACGATACGACACAAACAAATATAAATGATTAAAATCTATTTATATCTAATGATTTTTATGCATACGGCAGTAATTTATTACTTATACCTAATTATTTTGCTGCAAAATTCATATTAAAATATTAACAACTAATAATAAGAGATTAAGTGTCCCAAAAATTGTTCAATAAACAACCAAACAAATTATTGAATAACAAACATTTATAGAGAATTAAAAATTTAAATTTCGTTCGTTTACTCAGAAATTGTGACAATTTTTCAAAAATTGTTTACTGTATTCGTTTACACAAAGTCCAAACGAACGTAGTCTCGATTCCTCAGCTGATTATTTTTTTCTTCACTTATTTTAATTTCAGCTGTCAAAGTTCATAGATAAGAAATACTTTTCTCTCCGAACTACGATTACCTGCTGAATGAATATGCCTTGACAAGATCCATTAAAAAAAAACTTAAATTGAGAGAGTAAAGTGACATTTATTTTACTTGGTATTTTAAAGTTTACGCTGGGCACTATTTAACATGTAAAGTTGACTGTGAAAACCATGTTTTCTTCTTGTCTTAATTTTTTTTTATAAATTAACTTAGAATTATAAAAACCGCATTAAAAGAGAACAAACTGCAACAATTGAAATACATAACACACTCTATTAAATTTAGTACCTTTTTAATAATCGCATTTTTGAAAATCTAAAAGCTGTTTTTATACCCTTAACACAGTGAAAAAGGGTATATATATGTAGGTTTGTCATTCCGTGTGAAATTTCTACGATTTTCATTTCCGATCCCATAAAGTATATATTTTCTGAAAGCTTATGAATAGGGGAGTCGATTAAGCTCTATCAGTCTGTCCGTATGTCCGTGAGTACGTTGAAATCAACTTTTTGAAGCCCTCCGACATCGCTTGGACCCGGGTGAGGTATTAAAATATCAGAAATAATCGGGAGTAGATCGGTATTGAAAATCAGAAACATCGGTACATAAACAACTGAGATATGAACAAAAACCCACGACCACCTCGTTTTTTTTCACAAAAACAACATTACAACAACAACATACATACATACAAACGTATATACTGGTTAGAGAAGACGTGGCATCGAATCCCAGCTGAGCCAAAAAAAATTTTTTTTTAGTTTTTTTTTATTTTTTTTTTATTTTTTATTTTTATTTTTATTTAATATATTATTTATATTTTTATTATTATTTTTTTTTTGTTTTAATAATAATTTTTTTTTAAAATATTTTTTACATTTTTTTTAAATTTTTTTTAAAATTTTTTTTTTTATAATTTTTTTTTTTTTGTTTTTTTTAACATACATACGTGAATTTATAATTTTACAATGGGATGTTTTTATATATGTATGTTTTTATATGTATGTACGTATTTCATATGGGATGAATGGTGACTCAAACTACTGTTATTGCATGACTACACGTTGTGAAGGATATATAAGATTCGGCACGGCCGAATATAGCGCTCTTACTTGTTTGATTTAAGTTGTAAATACAAACATTGAGTGGTTGGGTACTCAGTACTATAAATTCTTGAAGGTATTCAATTCATTAAACTAAATACTTATGTGTTTTATTTAGTTTGTATCAAAAATTTTTAATTAATTTAAAAAAAAAAAGTTTTATAATTTATCTAAACGGAAAATAAATATTATGTTCGTTTGTTTACTCAAAAGTATTGACTAGTTTGTTTACACAAATGTTTATAATTTTTACACATTTTCCGGTCGCATACTTTTTGTAAAAGTGATTTTTTCAAATTACTCAGTATTTACCATGGTGTAATTACATAAGGTGATAGCGTAAAGGAGAGCGATTTTCTGCTCTCTTTTTTTATGTATGAAGTTTGACAATTTCCGGAGTTGAAATCATTTTTTTATTATGTAGTTTGACATACTCCAGAATACAAAAAAATTGTCAGCTGGGCTGGCACCGCCAACTTGTATAAGTGTACCCTGGTATTTACTAAGTTACTGGAGTTTACTGGAAAAGTAAACGAACGGACCTATTATTTTAAACGAAAATAACAAATGTACTAAAATGTATAACTAGTATTTAATAGCAAATTAATTTTTGAATTTAAAATAAAAAAATATTTGGTTAATTTTTGTCGGACATTAAAATATGCTTTATTTAGTTATATCTCAGGATTGTTCTATTACTATGTAATACGTATATTTTGGCCTTATAGGCTTTGTATTACTATTGAATTAATAAATAAATAAATAAATATTATTAAAACAGATTCGTCAGTTCCAACAAAAAAAAATTAAAGATGACTTCAGAAATATTTTATTTTTTCGCCTTTTAGATTTTTATACACCAATTAAGCGCGTTTGATTTGTACAATATTAAAACATACATACATACATACATACATACATACATACATACATACATACATACATACATACATACATACATACATACATACCATACATATGTATGTAAATATGTACATATATAAAAGGGTTAAATTGCGATCACGAAAACTTTGTTCTAATGAATTTTCAGTTTTGTTACGGCCTGCAATTTAATCCTGGTTCTGCTAGTATTTTATACTAGAGTTGAATTTAATAATTGATTATACATAACATAAATTATTATATATAATTTAAAACCAATAACCTAACAAATTAATCCTCCTCTGTCCACTTTCTAATTTATATTTTTTTTTAAGAAAAAAAGAGCAGATCTGACAAAAACTAAAAATACATGATAAGAATAACAAATACCAGCATTTTTTAATGAAAACATGTACATATATAAGTACCTAACAATAAAAAAAAACAAGTTCAAAGTGATCAACATTTTTCATGACTTCTAAACTAATAGTGCAAAAAACGAATTTTGAATACCGTGCTTAAAAAACTTGCTAATTCATGCAAAATATCGTTAACAATTTATATTAAAAAACATCATTAACTCGTGAAGCACCAGATTATTTTCACATAATATACATGCATTCTATGAATTTCTTATAACAAAGAGCAGTTTGTAAATATATTTATATAAACATACGTGTATTACCTTAACTGAACCCATGCATTCAATATTTCTTTTGCATGGCTTTTTTGCTGGGTACATACTTATATGTACACACATACATACATCTATATATTTTATAATTCAATTTACTAAGGATCAATTAATTTTTCACTAACTAATAATTTTCTTAACAAAACACTACACAAATATTAAAAAAATAGAAAAATCAGCCAACACAAAAAATTGGTGTGAGAGCATTTTAAATGTTGCGATGTGTATTTCAACACATGTTTAATATCAAACAAATTTCAGTAATAAAATGATTATTAACAAAAAAATATGGTACATACATATTTACAAATTGTAATCAGAATAAAAATCGAATAAGATTAAAGAAGTTGGGAGGCATTTATTGGTGTATTTTCTTTTTCGTTTGCCATTAAAAAAAAAATAGGACAAATGAAAAGTAATTTTTGTGTAAACGTATAAATAGGCATAGAACGCTTGAAGTACAGTCAAATCCCCATAATTCGTACCCCGATAAATCGTCCCCTCGCTAATTCGTAATTTCTTGTTTCAAATAAAATCTTCTTTACCTCTTATAAATCGTAATTGTTTGCTAACTACCACTTATAATTCGTAATAAAAACAACAGAAACATGGAAAGAATGCTAAAAGTTAACAATATAGTAAGTGATGACGATGATGGCGAAGTTCCCTTAATGACGAATAAAGATGCAAAATTGGCAATTTATAAATTAAGATTTTATGTCTACAATCATACTGTGGACGAAGAAATTTTGAATTCCTTAATAATAATAGAAAATACCTTGAACAACTTCTGTGAGAAAAGTCTGAAACAGATGAAAATCACTCTTTTTTTTTTTTAAATTAATTTTAGATAATATAAGTATGTACATTATGTATTTTAAGTTAAAAAAAATTAATTTGTCAATTTAATCTTTATATTATTGTTTTTTGTTTGCTATTAAAATTACACGTATATTACGCTAAGTAAATGAATTTGCTATTTTATTTTGTGTATTAATTTTATTTATTTTGTATTTTATTTTTAACAATTGTTTTTTTATGTTTCTTTTTATCGTTTTAGTAAATAAATTGAAACCCCGCTAAATCGAAAACCCCTATATATCGTAAGAAATGGCCGGTCCCTTGCGATTACGAATTATCGGGATTTGACTGTATATTTTTCTTTAGAAAAACATTTTCACTTTGTATGTCGACATACCGATGATCTCAAGTTCAAAATAACATATTTTTTTGAATATGTACTTATATCGAATTCGATATTTCTTAACTTTAACTTTGTAAATGTGTAACTTGTTTGTGTCTTTTAGTTTTCCATTTCCGTAACGAATTTGATTCGTCAAGCACTGGAAAATTTTCAAAAAATATGGAAAAAAAGACTGGGCCATTAGGTTCATTGAGAAGTTATTTTGGTATTACCCAACAATTAAAGTCTCTTGACAGACAATTATATCAATCAGAGGTTGCTCTTTATGGCAGTGTCTAATAAAGGTTTGTATAATTAAATTGCTTTTTAACTAAAGCCATATAAATACTGACTTTGGGGTTGTTGAGCGATTACAGTACTTTTGTATTTTTTTAACCATTTATAAAATTAATTTGAATTTAAAAAAGTATGCTTTTAACGTTTTTTTTTACGTATATATAATTGTGTTTATAGAAAAATATCGACATACATACAAATATATCGCTTCCATACATTAATTTGATTTTAAAAACTAGTTAGTTTTTCAGGTTTTTTATGTTTTTTTAATTACGTATACATAAAATATTGATTTATCGATTTTTCGATATATATATATATATATAAATATCGATAAATCGATAAATCAATATTTTTCATTATAAAAAAAGTAAAAAATAAAAAAGGTATTTCGAAGCGATTTGCCTACCCGTAGTGGCGAAAATCCACAAAAAATCCTACCTTTAACTAACGGCAAGTTGTAATAATGACCCTTAATGTCTTATTTTATATTTAATTTATTTTTAATTCATTTTAATCGTACATTATTTTGTTTTTGCAGCACAATTATAATAAAAATTTTTTATTTATTTTTGCAGTAATTTAAATGAATTTCTCTGTCTAAGCTTGTTATAAACAAATCTTTTAAATAAATTAATGTATTTTAAATATACAAATAAAATTGCTAAATTCCAATACATAAATTAATTAGATAAAATGTAATAAAACCTTATAAATAAAGGCACAAATTACAGCATTTGATTGCGTGCGAATTTAATTTTTTTTATTAGAATATCTATACCAAAAGCACAGACAACTCGAATGTTCGAGTAAAATTTCAACAGCAATCAAATGCCGTAATTTGTCTCCAGAAGAAAAATAAAATTTTTTATATTTTTTTCTATTCATATGCCATAAATCAAAAAATAAAATGTTATATTATTTTTATATCTCTATTGAGATAAAAAAATTTAATATTTATAATTCTCGTGTCGCGGTGTTTGTGATTAAACTCCTCCGAATTGGCTCGACCGATGTTCATGAATTTTTGTGTGCATATCGGTCAATCGAGAATCGGTCAATATCTATTTTTCATACCTCTCAACGCCACGCCTTTTTTCACGCCTTCTTAGGTAGGCCAGACTGCTGGACCGATCTTCCTGAAATTTTCACATAATAAAACTAAGACTCTGGTATGATTAATAAAATACTTTTTTTACCACACCTACTTAACGTCCACTTTATATTTTTTTCAATCGCCATAATTAATAGTAAAAATAGTAATAATTATTTTTGATGTTTAAATAGCTATCAAGAATTGTAATTTTTAATATATTCGTTACTTTAATAACAAATAATTTATTAACCTAAATAAAGCATACTACATTGTCCACAACGCTTTCGATTATAAGTACATCCCACACACTTATAGTAAGTTAGTTATTTTTATTGAACTAAACAAATACTTCCTAGAAATAGTTTATATGGCAAAACAACGTTTGCCGGGTCAGCTAGTAATTAAATAAAAATAAAAAATAAAACAATAAGCAGGGACATAAAGAAATAAAATGTTTAAGCAAACAATTAAAATCATTAAAAATTTAAATATCAAATTGCATAAATAAACAGACAAATTTACCTAAACAAATTCAATTGTTTATAATTAAAAAGAAATTTATTTGTGAAAACAGGATTAATATATTTTTGCCAATCACAACAACACCAGCACCCCGACCCAAAAGTTTGTTTATATAATCTTGTGTATCTTTTTAAAGTTACAAATTAAAAATTTATACATAATTATATTGTTTATTAAAAAAATTAAATCAAAAAAGGAAAAACCGCTTAAATAACGCAACCCACAAAAACCAAATTTAACAGGAAAAGGGTTTTCAACTTTTTTTTCCAATTTGTTCAGGATTTTCTTATGAAAATTAAAACGTAGCCTGCCAATAATCTTATGAAACTTATAGAGACATACGTTTTTTTCTCCATATAGAATTTGTTTGTAAGTTACGTTAATTTTTTCGTCTTCATGTTAGACTAAATGTGACCGCGAAAATAACGTAACACACAGAAAAATTTTTAAAAGAAAAGTTTTTTAATATCTTTTTTGTTTCTCTTTCATTTTACTAAGTCACATTCAACACATCATTCAATATTTTGCGTTATTTTGGAAGTAAAGTTATTCACAAGATAAATTAAAAATTTAAGTCAAATTTTTCAGTTTCACTGCAGTCAGTTTCAGTCCATGTTAAAGCAATTTTGGAGTATTTTGATTTTTATTCGGAGTTCCTATAAAACAATTAGAAAATTATTAAATACAAATAATATGTATAAGAGGTATTGTTAGCAGTACGTTTTTATGAAATATTTGGATATGTTTTGATATTAAAAATTTAGAAAGTTATAGGGTGATTGTGCTAAATTTTAATAGCGATGCATTCCTGGATATTTCCAAAACATTGATACCATACACAGATCTGAGAAACATATGTATAGTTACTTCTAAAAGTTGGTTTCAACCAACACACGTACAGACGGCCAGGGCTTAATCGACTCCTCTATTCAAAGCTTTCAGAAAATATATATACATTATGGGGTCGGAAATGAAAATTGTAGAAATTACAAACGGAATGACAAACCTATATATACCCTTGTGCACCATAGGTGAAGGGTATAACAAGGGCCTCTATTAATAATATTTTTTATAGTGAGTTGCATCGTAAGTGAAAAGTTATTAACGTTTTCATCTCTACATTAGAAAAACTAACAGGTAACAGTTACATGTAAATAGTGGCTGATCTTTATAATTTATTCATTTGCTTATTTCGTCAAATATTCAGTAAAAATCTCATTTTCTTAATATCGATTACATTATTAAAAAAAGATGGGTGTCCTTTCCGTTTAAATTAAATTGCTTGTATTTCTGCAATATTATTACCTTCGATTTAATATTTTAACGGACGAGGAGTTGGAGGCTGGGGAACAATTCTGCATATAAAAGTCAATTTAAAAAAAGTGAGTTACGTTATTTTCGCTGTTAGGACTCGATATAGATATTTAGAATCTATCGAATTTTTTCATTAACTAGTACTTAAGGCAAATTTTCTGTTAAAGAAATTGATAAGTAGAAGATGTTTGTACATTTTTGTAATAAATTAAGATTTTAACGGAAAAATTCTTTAAAATTAATATATGCATACATGCATATGTATGTAGTAATAAAATTATATTTAATAAAGGTCATGCCTTGTCATATGCATTAAATAGTATCTTAGTTTCAGTGATTTATTTTCTAAGCAGTTTTGTGGGTGCTTTGAAAAGTCAAGAGAAAACAAATGAACAAACACATATGTATGTATGTACATACTACATATTGATTGTGTTTATTTCAGAATTTATATTTATGTGCATGCATACCCAGCAAAAAAAAACTTGGAAGTAGTGCAAAGTGAATTAAATTTTAAAAACTTCTTAATCAATAGTGTGAAAGCATTCATTCTAAATGAATCCCTAAATGCGAAATAATGCAACATCTTGCAAAAATTCTTAAACTATTCAAGTAAACAAACAAATTCAACTCATGAAACATCCGGTACTTTTTTTTCAAATATGAACGAGTTCTATGCACCTATTAGAATGGAGTGCAGTTCATTAATATATTCATATAAACACATGATCTCCAATGGCAAGTTAATGTTAAAATCATTAGTGTTTTCATCTAAATTTAAGCACTTCGTCACCAGTTTAACACCTGCAAAATCACTTTTTTGTTATATTTTTGTTTTCACTGGGTATGTATGTATACATATTAGTTGTTTATTTATACTATATTTTGTTTTTTTATTTATAAACATTAATTAAAAATGCACATTCAGCGAGCAGTTTAATTCATGTATGTAAACATAGGGCGTATGATTGTTATTTTACGGTGCGGATTCCATACGCACCATTTTAGGTATTTTTAAAGTGTTCAATCTTTGTAAACGTTTGCGTTTTTTTTTCATCACTGTTGAGGGGGGGAATTCTGGCACAACACCTATCAACGGTTCTGTACACGGCGCAACTGGTGGATTTATGACAGCTTGCACCAGACTTTGTGTTATATTTGATGTCGTGTCATGTGGCATGTGGTAGATGCCAGTTTGTCGGAATAATTTCTGTCTTATGCTGGGTCTCTTAACTCGTAAATCTTTGGTGGCATAATGTGATGACTTCTTCGAACTGGTCGACGATGTGGTGCTATAACCGTCACTGTTTGTTGTATTTCTGTGCTTTCGATGTTTACGATGATCATTGTTTTTCAGTATTGATGATGTTGTTTTAGACTTGTTGTCAATATCACCGCCTGCATGTGTCAGTGGAAAATGGGAATTTTTATCAATTTCATTTTCATAGTGTAACAATGTTTCATTAGATGATTTCCTGTCATGCGACTTTTTAGATTTCAATTTTGATTTAGCAGCTAACTCTTGCTTATTTTTTTCAGCCACTTCCTCTAAATACTTTTCCTGTAAACGAGATAGTAAATATATTATAGTATTGACTAAATTGTTGTTTGAATGTTTTCTATTTTTAAGCAGGAACAAATTAATAACACAACTTTATAGTAAAATCCACGATATTATACTATATGTCATATATAGAAACATTTTTAATTATTTTTTGTTGCGATTCCTGCATTAGAAATTACTCAGTGAAAATAAATTTTAAAACAAATGGAACTCATTTAACCATCTAGCGAAATTTTAATTCAAATCAACAAGAAAGTTTATTTCAATATTAATACAAAAAATTAGTTTACACGAATAAAACACTGACAAAGTAAAATGTTTTTTTTACTGTTTTTTACTCTGATGTGAATCTATTATTCTGACTTTAATTGAATCATTTTCCTCATCAGCACTCTTTATCGACATACTAATATGCGATATGAAATTACTTTTTAGGTTACAATTAATTTAACTTATATAATGGCAACTACAGCACTGTAACGGTGTAGTATTAAAGTGTTCCTTTTATAAATGATTCAGTAAGTATGTTTCTATAAAACTAAATTGTAACAAACAATTGGTAATCATGCTTGGGTTAATAGCAAACTTCTTAATGTAAAGTTTTATGTTACTCATAAACATAAGCTGCCAATTCCGGGGGGATATTTATATAAAGCTAACTGAAATCATGGAACGTTTATAACTTTGTGCTTGAAGTGATTTTAAAAATTAAAACTTATTATAGCCTTCAACAATGGTGCCAAGGGTATATATAGCTGTGTTATTCCGTTTGTAGTTTCTACAATATTAACTTCCGACCCCATAAAATATATATTTTCTGAAAGCTTATATCCTGTTTTCATCATTTTTTTTTTGTCAAATCAAACGGATCAAAACTATTTTTTCATTTCTTATATGTATATATATATATATGAATATAGATTGGCACAGAGTCATAATTTTCTTTCCATATTTGGTGATATATAATTAAAATTAAAATTTAAAAGAAATACAGGGTGTATTAATGGTTTCATTTTCCGCCAGAAATTTGACTGTCTTACGAATGGCAGATCTGGCCAAACTATTAATATAAGTTGTGGTACACAGTAGGATTTGGCATGTTCTCATAAATAAAGTAACCTCAAAAAAACGATTTAAATTTTATATATTTTCAATATTGTGATTTAGATTCGGAATATCGCCGTGCGAATTATTCCCAACATTTTTTTTAACTCAAGGTATAAAAATAAATACTTTTCGCTAGTCTCAATATCAAAAATCTTTTTAAACATTATTAACAAAACAAATCTTCTATACTTACACATGTGTGTATGTATTAAATTAAGTGTTATTTTTTTGTGTATATAAATAAATATGTATAAGCGATTTTCATAAAAGTTATTGATCAATATTTTAAAGTGAACGATACTTACAAACATTTGCCGTCTAGCTTTATCACGTTTAGCCAGGACAACAACCCAGCCACCGAATGATAACATTATAACGACTGGCACCAAAACACTACCCAATTTGCCAGGTTTTTGCATCCATACATGATAGACCGACAAAAATATGACTAATGATGCTAAAATTACCGCTACCAAACGACCATTGGCCTTGCGTTCTTCCTAAAATGAATTCAGCAAAACAAAGATATTAATGAAATTATTTTGTTTAATCATATGATAATCAATAAAAAGCAACTAAGATAAATAAATACGTACTAACGAAAATAGATCATTAAAAAAAACAGAAAAAGAAAATGCTTTATCATTATCAGCTTTAAAGAAAATTGTTAAAAAAAATAAATTACAAATTCATTCATGAGCTAAAAAAAACTGCACTTAAATTTTTTTTTTTTTTTTTTAAATATGCATGTATGTAAGTATGTACTCGTATAAACCAATAAACCAGCCAATTCGTAGCACAATTGTGCAAAGTCAGCTTTACACATATTCTTTTTCTCTTTCAATATTAATTACACTGTGCATGAAATTGACACTTTTTTTTCGTGACAAGCTGGGCACCTAGCGTTTTAACATAATTCGGGTACGCTAAATCCAGTGGTGCCCTCGGTTTTTTAAGATTGGCTCTGGTTTTCGAGATATACCGTTATTTCGAAAATGGAGGAAGTTGCACCACATATGTTCGCGTAACTCAAAAACGCTTTAGCTTATTCCAAAAACTTAAAAAACCGAAATTCCGCAATAAAATTTCCTTTAAGAAAAGTAAAACTTCTTTCTAATATCCGTAGTCGTTTTAGAAAAATAATTTTTTTTTTGAAAAAAAATTAATTTTTTTATCAAAATTTCGAAATTTTTGTTCTTTAAAAATTCATAAAAAATTAAAAAATGCAGCTAGGCTTCTAATTTTTTGCAAACAAATAAAAAACAAAGCTGCTAACAAAACAAGCCATAAATGATTAAAATCTGTTAGCAACTTTTGATTTTATTCACAAAAGTCGACAAATTTTAATTAATTTAAGAATTTCATAAAACGCAATATTTGTATGGGAGCCCCCCTAAGGGATGGTGATAAAGGGAAAGTATAATTTAAGAAAATGTTAAGAACAAAAAACAATGAAGGTCGGTCATACATTTTATCCCCCTAGGAGTGAATCCTAGGCCTTAGAAACAAATGTTGGGAATGAAAAATAAAGTTGCGCTGGTCATATATTTGGCCCGTTTAGGGGTATCTCAGGCGCTGCAGGTGCAAAATTTAAGGCTAGGGTTCTACGCGTATAAAAAAATTTTAAATTAGTGACATGTAGCAAAACTGCTTTTAAGCTACTTTTGGAAGAATCAATGAATAAGCGCCAATCTCCAGGATTACATTCATTTTGCATTGTGCAACGGTATTTGGCATGGTTCTTGGAATTAAAAATTAAAACATAGTATTTTTGAATTACCTGTGATTTCAAGTTATTGGCAATAAAATCTACACCTGGAAACGGTAGAAATATTATTCGTCCTGGCTTTTTTTTTTACAAAACATGCGACTAGTACTTTGGTTAAAACAATTACAGTATAAATAAGAGTTCCTCATATATTGAAATATCTAAGATGGGGCCGTGTAAAAAGTTTAATTACTTTTGTTATGTGTGTGGGAAATATAAAAATATACCAAGTCGCCGTAAAATCACTACTGAAACAAGTACCTTGTATGAATCATATTTTTCTTTAAGGGTTATATATGGTAAGAGTTGGACACCATCAATAGTGTGTACACACTGCATTTACCATTTAAATAAGCGGGGAAAAAATGGAGATGCCATGCCATTTGGTGTTCCAATGATTTAGAGAGATCCCATAGTTCATGTTGAAGATGAGTGTAATGCGTGCATAAATTATACAGCGGGTATAAACAGAAGAAAAATGATTTATATGTCTTATACTGAAACAGCATATGCTCGATTTCCGCTGCCACATTCTGATGAAATTACTGTTCCGGGTAGCCATATACCAACAGAACATATTTCCTCAATAATTCATTCTGTTGAAGCGGATAGACCAGCTACTTCAATGTATCAACCGTCATGCATCACGGTTCCATGCAGTCACAATGAAATCACGCAAGATCGTCTGGATATAATGGTACGGCGTCTAAAATTATCTCAAAGACAGAGCATTCTCTTGGCAAATGAGTTAAAACGAGCTAATATTTTAGCACCAGGTGTACAAACATACGGGGCTATCAATCGCCATAGACGATTTACGACTTTTTTTAAATCTATTGAGAATAATTCTATTGCGTATTGTACTGACATCCGCGGATTGGTTTTAACGATGCAAAATGAATATAATCCTGGAGATTGGCGCTTATTCATTGATTCTTCCAAAAGTAGCTTAAAAGCAGTTTTGCTACATGTCACTAATTTAAAAAGTCCAATTCCGATAGCACTTAGCACAAATACTAAAGAGACATACGCATCAATGAAAAAAATAATACAGTTAATTAAATATGAAGGCCACAAGTGGAAAATATGCGCAGATTTAAAAGTGGTAGCTCTTTTAAGAGGCATGCAATTGGGCTATACTAAAAATATGTGCTTCATGTGCTTATGGAATACGCGTTTCGATGGCGACCTGTACAATACACGGGATTGGGCTTTACGTGAGGAAAGCAGATTGCATAGAAACAATGTTATTGAATTACCACTTGTGTCGATGGAAAAGATTTTGCTTCCTCCACTCCACATCAAACTGGGTATTGTAAAAAATTTTATAAAAGCATTGAGCCCAGATGGTGTTGCTTTTACCGAATTGCACCGAATTTTTCCACGATTAAGCGGCATGAAAGTAAAAGAAGGTATGAACTCTAACTACTTTATTAAATTAGATTTATATTTCATTTCATAATGTTTCTATTTTACAGGAATTCTTAATGGACCGGACATTCGCCGTCTTATGAAGGACCATCAATTTGAGGTTGCATTAAATGATATGTGTGAAATCAGTAATAGAAAATGTATTAGGAAATCATCGGTCTGAAAACTGGCGAATTTTAATCAAAAATATGCTAACCGCATTTAAAAACTTAAACGTTAGAATGTCATTGAAAATACATTTTTTGCATTGCAAGCCGAGTCTGATGAACATGGCGAGAGATTTCACCAAGTAACAGCCAGGCTCGAACACTGGTATAGCGGCAAACAACTTGATTCGCTATTAGGGGATATTTGTTGGAATCTGCAGGAGGAAGAAGAATAAATTTCTAAATAAAAACTACTTAACAACAAAAAATTTTTAGTTTGGTTATATAAAAAATTCAAAAATTTCATCTTTTCTGAAAAAATCAAAAGTTGTAGACAGACTTTAATCACAAATAGCTTATTTTGCACCTGCGCAACTTTATTTTTCATTCCCAACATTTGTTTCTAAGGCCTAGGATTTACTCCTAGGGGGATAAAATGTATGACCGACCTTCATTGTTTTTTGTTCTTAACATTTTCTTAAATTATACTTTCCCTTTATCACCATCCCTTAGGGGGGCTCCCATACAAATATTGCGTTTTATGAAATTCTTAAATTAATTAAAATTTGTCGACTTTTGTGAATAAAATCAAAAGTTGCTAACAGATTTTAATCATTTATAACTTGTTTTGTTAGCAGCTTTGTTTTTTATATGTTTGCAAAAAATTAGAAGCCTAGCTGCATTTTTTAATTTTTTATGAATTTTTAAAGAACAAAAATTTCGAAATTTTGATAAAAAAATTAATTTTTTTTTCAAAAAAAAAATTATTTTTCTAAAACGACTACGGATATTAGAAAAAAGTTTTATTTTTCTTAAAGGAAATTTTATTGCGGAATTTCGGTTTTTTAAGTTTTTGGAATAAGCTAAAGCGTTTTTGAGTTACGCGAACATATGTGGTGCAACCTCCTCCATTTTCGATATAACGGTATATCTCGAAAACCAGAGCCAATCTTAAAAAACCGAGAGCACCACTGGATTTAGCGTACCCGAATTATGTTAAAACGCTAGGTGCCCGGCTTGTCTGTTTTTTCAACTAGCACAGTGTTATTAATGATTAATAATGTATTGTTTATTTGTTATTCATTCCATTTGTAATTTCTACAATAAGTATTATACATACATACATATATATTTTCTGAAAGCTTATAAATAGGGAATTCGATTGATTAATGTCCGTCTGTCAATATATTCGTGTGTTGGTTAAAATCAACAAGCCCCCGCGAGTTGCACAGATCCATAGTTTCGTAAATTATTGCTGACAGAAACTAACAAATCAGTTGTAATTTAACCGAGATATAATCACCAAAATACAACTGATTCGGAATCTTTCATAAAATTTACAAGCCAAGGGTCTATATGGGTATAAAAGTGCTTGACCAGCAAAATGTAATAACTATAAGAAAATTTAATATTTTTGATGGCCACCACTACAAAATGGCGTATAATAATTTTTTACATGGGTCAAATCAAGTAATAAAAAGTTTTCCCACATCAATCCCTTTGTTATTGAAATCAAATACAGCACTTGACAAACAGAATGCAGTGAACCTTAAAACAAGTTAAAAACCAAAATTACATCCATAATAAAATGCTGGATATATGGGTCAAATGTAGTAATTACGGACTCGTCCATTTCAACCCCCACAATATTGGCAACAATTGAAAGGGATTGACCTGTAAAATGCAATAAACTCTGAAAAAGTGTAAAATGCAAGATGGCGTCCGAAACAAAATGGCGTATAATTTTTTCATAACTCCAACAATCTATTAAACAAATCTATGCACATGATGGTAAAGGGTATTATCACTCTTATTATTTTTTTTTTTTTTTGTGTGATTTTCTGGTTTAAAAAAATGTTTATAGTGGGAAATTTAATAATATGACATTCCATGTGAAATACGAAAAATATTCATTAAACAGTAATTTAACTCTGGTCGGGTCAAGAGCTCGCGAATCATTGCTTTTAGCGTTTATCAGACCGCCACTTTTATCCAATTTCAAGAGTTTTGCGTCTAATTTTTGCATGCGGTTAATTGTGTTGCGTCGCGTAACTGTACAGTGATACAGTTTCTAGAGGCTTTGATTAATTTGCCATTTATATTAATTCTGAAAAAGAATCATTTAAGCTTAAGTTCAATCAACTATTCAGCCAGCTATACTTAGGTCGATTTACGGAAATTGAATCAAGTTAAGATATCGTGGCATTTTGTGAGCTTTAGAAGGATAATTCTATAAATGTTTGAATTTTATGGACGCCACGTACGGCTATGATGTATCGAATTCCGGAAGTTTAATTTTTGACCTCTTTTTCAAACATTTGGTGCACAATGTTGACAACCAAGTCGTGCTCAAACTTGTTGCTTTTTATACATCAACTAATGACTTGATATCACTTAAGAAAAATAAATCATTGGCATTAAATATCGCGATTTCAGGGGGCCAATTGACTAAAGCATTTAAAGAAATATCAAGTCAATTGTTTGAAATTGTATATTTTAAGTAGCGCCATTCTATTATAACATTCTTTCTTTCTTTTTTCCCGTTTTTAGTTTGATGTTCACAGTTTATTGGATTTACTTTAGAAAAGAAATTCAAGTCGAAATAAATAAATAGATAAAATAGTTTAAAAAAATAATTGTTAGAATAATGTTACATTTTTAGCTTAAAAAATCATTTACAACTAGATAACGTTCGAATAGGTCGACCGCACAACATACTTGTTTCTTTAATTTGACAATTATATTCTAATATAATACAGTTATAACTTGTACAAAAAAAAATATTCCTATTAAATTCAATCAATTTAATCTATTAGTAATTAATTTTAGTTGTTTTTCTTAACTTAGTATTATAATTTTCCATTTTCATCTGTTGACCATGGAATCGATTGTAAATACATTCATAAAAATACTCATTTGTAAACAATATTGTGTTTTTTTCATTCATTAAAACAATAGACATTAAAAACTACATTTAAAAATGTTTTCGTTGTACATTTCAATTAATGCGCTGTAATATTATTCATTGATTTCTTTTTAATGATTATTTGTATGCCGTTCATCTTTGGTGGCGAGGCAGCATATAGCTTTGTCATTCCGTTTGTAATATTTACAATATTAATTTTCGATTGCATAAAGTCGATTGAGCTAAGTATGTTCGTCTAACCATCTATTTGTGTGTTGGTTAAAATCAGCTCTTTTGTGTTACAAATATGTCATCAATTCGGAACAAATATTCGTGAATTAATCGGTATGAAAATTTATTAAAATCAGAATATAAGTAAAAAAAACTCGACAGTCTCTTTTATTCACCCAAAAAATTTTAAACTATAAGCTTTTGCATAATTTACAGACCTTTTGTTATCATTTACACATGTATATGATACAACTTATAATTATATCATTCGTACAAAGGTTTGGGAAAATCGTTTAGGAATCAGCATAGTTATTGGCAAAAATAATTTTGGAAAAAATGTTAAACGAAAATTAAATTTCTCAAGCTCATACTAAGTTGTGGTCTAATTAATTACTCGAGATAGAAAAGAAAATCGCTTCAAAACTGTATTGTCCCTAAATTTGTTTAAAGAAAATCATTTTAAAGCTTAAAAACCTAATAGATCAAATGAAAGGCCTTGACGTAGTAAAAAAAAATCTAAATCTAAAATAGCTTTCGAAATAAAATGGTGGACAATATTTTGTAACCCTGTTAATATTGGTATCAGATGAAAGGGTTTGACTATTTCAATACATAATTGAAAAAAATTCAAATTCAAGAGAGACATCGGATTATCCTAAAATATATTGTATTATTTTCAACAACTCGTAATATGGGTATCAAGTTTGCTACTAAAATAGAGTTAAAACTGAAAATTCGAAATTTAATAGTCCCCAAGGGGTGCCAAAGAAATAGGCTTGGCAAGTAGAATATAGTACACCAAAGTGAAAAATATCGCCTGAAGCAAAATGGCGAATTGACCTTTTTTAACACACAAACACCACACATCCTTTGGTTCTTTACTTACCCCTCACAGAGAGAGTAAGGGTATATGTCATTTGTTATTGCGTGTAAAATTTCTATTTAATACAGTGCCACTTCGCTTAACGCAAGCCTCGATAAGAGCAATTCCTCGATTATTGCAACTCGTAAATTGTTTGCATTGTTGATATTTAGTTAACGCAACTTAAAAAAAAACTCAGTTATCGCAACTTTTCTCCCAAAATTATCAATTTGTCATGTTTATTTACATATTTTTGTTTAGATTTTTCAGCTTTAGATTTACCGCTATTACAAAAAAACTGAAATGTGCTTGTTGCACTTGTTTTTTGTGGATACATATTTATGTACTTAGTTGAAAGAATCTCTTTTCGTTACAGGTTGTTCTATTTACATTGAATAAAATGTGGGTGATTACAAAATTTTTAAAACTTTTAATTAAACAAAAAAGAGATATTCGTTATAAGCTTGAAAGGGGCATATCTGTAAAAGTGCTTTGCGATAAATATAAAGTGCACAAATCAACAATATCCAAAATTAAAAAAAAATAAAGCTGCAGTAAAAAAATTCGTTGCAAATGCTCAATTCGGACCATACAAGCGTGTTATAATTAGAGCTTGTGAATATCCGAAAATGGAAAAGGATTTGTACAAGTGGTTTATGAAGCCATATTAAACCATAAAAGAGAATTTGCGCCATAAAAAATTTTGACTTTGTTATCGCAACAACCATAGTTTTCGCAAGGGCCAAAATTTCTATTAGTTGCGTTGAGCGAGGTTGCACTGTATTTGTTTGCGACTGTTTAAAGTATATACTTTCTGAAAGCTAATGACTAGAGAAATCGATTGAGTAATGTCAATCTGTCCGTGTGTATCTTGAAATCAGTTTTTTAAAGCCCCCTGAAATCGCTATTTGAAAAAAGGAAATTGGTTTTTCACAACACATCCTTACAAACGTGGTATGCTGGTTAGAATTAACTTGGTTTCGAATCCCGACTGAGACAAAAAAAGTTTTTTTTTTAATTATTCTACATGCATTAACTTATTTTTTTAATTTTACGATGGGGAGTTTTTAAGCGGGTAGAATTCTTGTAAAGAAAAATAAAACTTATATACGTATTTCAGAATAATGAGAAATAAATTGTTTGGAAATTTTACCCCCATAATATTAGTATAAAATGAGAGGGCTTGACCTATAGAATACAATAAACTTTTTAATAATAAATAATATAGCGAAATGGCGTATAACATTAAATCTGAAATCTATGTACATATGTATAAAATGGTGAAGGGTAATACCAGATTCGGCACAGCCTATATATAGCATTCTTTTTAACTTTTGACTTTACTTACTCGATTTTTTTTATCCATTAATTCTTTTAAATTTCTTTGTATAATTTCTTCATCTGTCAACGATTCACAACGTTTTTGACTAGATTCCGTATTTTGGTCAGTTAATGCTGACGTCGTAGTTGCCGTTACTGTGTTACTTGCAACGGTATTAATTGATGACATTGAGGCATTTTTACAATTCGTATCAGCAACATTATTCGGCGAAAATTTTGTATTACTTTTCATAACCATTTTTAAATATTTTTTTTTAATTGTAGAAAAAAAACTATTATTTTCACATTACTTTTAAAGATTTTTTATATAAACATACATACATACATACATGGATATATTTATACAAATTTTTTTATTAACATGTATTGTTCTTTTTATCCGTTATTTAGCTAGTCTTCATCGTTTATTCTAAAAGCGAACTGAATTGCTTGTAAAAATATTGCTTGAGAATAAATGTTTGCTTATATTAATTTTATGAAATTTTGGCTATTTCGAAAAAAAAAATCAACACAATATATTTACACCATAAAGATTGTTCGGCGAAGAAGAAGATTTTTATTCCTGTTAATATTGAAAAAAAGCGAAATAATAAACAATTTTATGGAGGAAACTTGTCTGAAACATGCTTTGCTTATTTTTTTTTTTTTATTGGAAAATACTTAAAAATTATTTTGTAGATGCGATTGAAAGCATAAGTGTTATTGCGTAGTCAGATTTTTTACGTATAAATCGAAATAAAACAAGAAAAATATAGTCAGTCAATCGCTACTATTTGATACCCTACACTATAATATATTTTATCATATTTTTATAAGTGTTTAACGTGATTTTCGGTAGATGGCCTTAAAAGGGAGTTGCGAACCAACTATTTATTGTAAGCATGGTGTGCTATACATCACTATACTCAAAATTATTATTGTTTTTTTTTTATAGCTATTAAAGAAAAAATACAGTGCTAATCAAAATAGTGGCACATGCCACAATTATGTTTTTATAAAAAGAAAAACTTAGCTTAAAGGCGTATATTTTTCCAATGTAAATAAGTCATAAGAGTTTTTTTGTGGTTATTTTTTTACTGTAAATTTCTTAACTGTTTGTTAGTTATGATCGGCCATTTGTCAACATAACAACATTTTAAGATTTGTTAAATAAAAATGTAAAGAACAAATTAATATTTTTTTTTAATAAGTAACATTTTGTTGCTATTATAATAAACTACATATGTACATATGTATGTACATTAGGGGTACAACCAAAATAAAGCGCTATCACCACGCTGTAGCCGATGTTTGCTGAAACCAAAAAATGTGTCCTCAGAACATTTCGGAACAAAACTATTTACATTTCTCAATGTAGTTATATGATTATAATTAAAATCACAATCTAAAAACTTAAGTAAACTTTGTTATTTTTTAGAACTTACTGATCTAATACTTAATTGCATTTGACGCGGAACATTTTTTAACGATATCGAAAATCTAAAGATGCAGTTCTTATTGTTTTTTATGCACTACATGGTATGGATAGGGCCATTTTAATATTTTTAAAAATTGAAAAAAAGTTGTTTCTCTAATGTACAAATATCACATGATTTTTTTATTACGTTTTAAGATAAATTTAATTATATAATTAGGCTTCTTGCAAAAATTACCCCAAATTCAAAAATCCAAACAAAACCCCCTAAAAATATAAAATTTGGCCTTAAAAATTAAAAAATGAAAAATAGCCCCAAAGTGAAAATCAAACAAAGGGCTATATTTGGACGTGCTGAATCTTATAATACCCTTCACCCTTCTTGTACATAGGTATAGTGACCACATCATAGCGTAGCCTAGATTTCAGATTTAATGACACCATCTTTGATTATGAATTTTTACAAAGATGCATTTTACTTTTATTTGATATTCCTATTAATGGGGTAAAAAAATATACGTCATTTTGTTTAGGACGCCAATTTGGACCGCTAAAAAACATCCCTTCATAAAAAAAATATTTTTTGCTTCAGCTAGGAATCAAAACCAGGTTCGCTCTTACCAGTATACCACGTTTGGATGGATGTGTTGAAAAAACGAGGTGGTCTTGGTTTTTTCTCATGCCTCAGTTGTTTATGTACCGATTTTGCTGATTTTTAATACCGGTCTGCTCACAAATATTTCCGTTATTTTAATATAAGAGATGTCGGTGGGCTTTAAAAACGGACATTGCTCAATCGACTTCCCTAGTCACAAGCTTTTAGAAAGTATAATGGTCCTAAACAAATATTGTTAAATTTCACACGGAATGACAAACCTAATACCGTTATACTCTCTGTGAGGGGAATAATAAAATTTACTATTAATTTTATAAATTAATATAAATGAAATAACTCTTAATGGCATTAAGACTTAGAAATTTAAACTTTTGTGAATTCGAACCGCCGGCTACGTTATATCTTTCGACCGGGAACACTTTAAAAACTTTTATCAGTCGGTACAAATTAAAGCTTTATAAAGTCTGCAAGAGTTTAAATCCTCTGCAGGCTGTCTACACTCTGCGCACAATCTAGAGCCTATTAAAATCGGTTAAGGATTTTAGGAGTTAAAAGCGTTTAATTTTACATGTAAGCAAACCTTGTGTATGTAACTAAACAATAGATAAACAAAGTAATGTGTGTGTGATATTGTAGAAATAACAAAGGAATTGTTTATTTAACAACCTGTCGTAGGAGTCGTAGGTTGTAAGAAATTTACTTCTTTATATTGAAGAAAAAAGACTATAGTAACAACTTTTTAAGCTATGACGTATTTATACGAAATTTTGTAAACATAAGTAAAATTGTTGTGAGTGTTGTATAAAAAATTAATGTAGAAATGTGTACAACTAATATGACGTACAACACCTACGACAGACTACAACTTTCAATAATATTTATTTCCGATCCCATAAAATATATATTTTCTGAAAACTTATAAATAGAGGACTCAATTGAGCTATGTCCGTCTGTCCGTGTGTTGGTTAAAATAAGACCAATCTTCCCATAACTTTTTGAGATTACACAGCAATGTCATCTCACTCCAGGATACTCCATGCTCATACAACTCATTCTCAGTTTTTTACCTCCAAGTATTTGCAGGCCTGTCAGGTATCCAAGAACTTTTAGGGGTTATATTCGGTGAACTGTCTAGTTATATCGTTAGCTAGCTTTCTCATTGTGTTTCAGGACCACCCATGTTAACGCGAACGTATTTTTAAACCCAAAGGTATTCTTAAGCACAAGCATTACTCCTAAATATTTTATTTCACCCTTCAATGAAATAATAGTTCCCCTAGATTATAAACATCTAAAAGTTATGCGTTTTCGCGATTTGTTGAATGGAGTTTTACAAGTGAATCCTTTTTATTGCATTTAAAACCTTACCGCAACAAATAAAGGCGCTATCATCTGCGTAAAAAGCTGCACCATGGTAGCTAATTAGAGCAAGAACAGATGTATATATCGAATGTAGTGTAGGGGATAATGTCGATCCTTTATGCAAGCCCAAAAGTATTTGCCTTTCATTAGAAAAACTGTTATTAACAAATACAACATTTGTACGTTTATGCAAAGATCTTTTGAAAAGTTTTTGAAGGTAAATTGGAAAATTGAACGTATTTAATTTTTACACTAGTCCATCAAGCCATATTGAAGCAAAAGCCTTCTCGATATCAAGAAAAACGACTCCAGTGTTTTTTCGATTACTTTCAAAAAAGTTTGCAACTCTTTTAAGTTCAATGTTTATTTATGGATACAAAAATATAATCATTGTATGTTTCTGCAGCTCCTTAATACATACTTATGTGCATACATACATTTAAAAAAATTATATGGAAATAAAAAAGTAAAAACTTTAATTTCCGAACTTTAGTAGATCATAAATTATATGAAGTCGATAATCAAATAATTAATGTGTTTATTAACAAATATACATTCATACAAATCTATACTACATACATACATAAGTATGTATGTATATTTAAAAATTGCATGCACAATTCTTTGTACTCACAGCTTTTGCTCACTATTTTACCATTTTTATACCCTTCGCACGAGAGAGTTTAAAACATATGTATATAAGTATGTATATATATAAGTTTGTCATTTCTTTCGCAATTTCTACAGTATTAATTTGCGACCCCAATCCTTATTGTAGATAGTGAAGTTGATTAAGCTATATCCGTCTGATCATTCGTGTTAGCGTTGAAATTAATTTTTGAAGCCTTCATATATCCCACGAACTCGTATGTAGTATCAATTTACCAAAAATGCTTTCGAAATTTTGACCTATTAGCGGCTGAGATATAGGCAAAAAATTACCTATGCCTCTGTTTTTTGTTGAGATTGCATTAACAAAATTCTATTAAAAAAAACATCAACAAAAACGGTATTGTTCATGATCAAATTTAAAATTAAAAAAAACCGGTTGCTTTTTGGAAAATTTAGAAAACACCGGTTAACCGGTCGAATACATAAAATATAATTCTTTCTTATACCCATGACAGAGATACATATATACGTATAAACTAGTTTGTTCTATAGTTTAATTGCATTTTAAGTTGACCCACATTCAATGGCATTATTATAAAATGCCGTTTTTTAAAATAAAGATGTTTAACGACAGACACTTTTTACCTAAAAGTAACCGAAAAGTTAAGTTCATACTTCAATTACCTTTAACTTTTAAGGTTAGGTTTATAAATTTTAAAATGTCATTGTTCCTCTACATGAAACATGTTCAAACCTACGGCTTGCAATTGTGTTTTACTAAGCGTCAAAAAATAAATAAGAAGCTTGAGAAACTTGATATATCAAAAAAATAATAAATTTAAAAATAATTTTTGCCTATAACTAAGTCATATGCAATCGCTCGTCTGGTCGGGGATAAAAGTTTATCATTTTTCTAGGGATTTAAAGGCAATATTTCGCATGAAAAGCATTATTGTGGTTACACCAGCTGCACTGCTGATCTTAAATTGGCGCATATGTATATTAATAAATCACATTTTTTTGTCATATTGATTAACACTTATTACATTATTATTAGTTTTTAATTTTAATCGCAAGGTTTTAAAACCATAGAGTCAGGGTATCCCACACAGGTTCAGAATCCGTAAGTCGACATATACCTTCATATAGGAAGTCGGAGCTGAACGCGAATATTCTTTTCTTTAAAAGTTTTGCAAAGGTTAATTGAGACTCCGGGTGACTGTACCTCAGTACAGTTAAAGGACGCCTGATTGCCCTTAAGAGATAATGGCAATGACGCGCGTGCTCTTAACCCGACCAGAGCTGAATCACGACTGACACTTACAGCCCTACCTAAACAAGAGCGTTGAGCATCAAGCTATAAACACAATCAAAGGCTACCAACCATCGACTACAAAAGTAGCTGGCTACAAAAATAGCCAAGTCGCCAGCTACTTAATTCTTTTAACGACTACCGACCACTAACTACAAAACAAACTATTTTTTTTTTTTTTTTTTGACTCTAAAATTGATTGGCAGAGGTTCTTGACCAAATAGCCAGGGTATTCCACGTTGGTTCCGGCTCCGTAAAACGACCTATACCTCTGTATAGGAAGTCGGAGACACTTGAACAGTAATTAAGGTTGAGTTGTATGGTTCTCCTCCAGTTAAAAAAACGTTGGTTCAGTCACCGCAAGTCGACCTATACCTTTGTATAGGAAGTCGGAGACATCTGAACAATAAATTATACTGAGTTTTATGGAACTCCTCCAGTTAGAATAATTTGAGTTTGGTTGGTACTCCTCCAGTTGTAAATTATGAGTTTAGTTGGTGCTCCTCCAGTTATAAATTATGAGTTTAGTTGGTACTCCTCCAGTTAATCCAATTAAAATAAATGCACGTGGTTAATTGTAGAATAGTCTGGAAACTGTATCCAAAGCACAGTTACGCGACGCCACACAATTAACCACGCGAGAGTGAGACGTAAAACTCTCGAAGACGGATGAAAAGGACGGCCTGATTGCCCTTAAGAGATAATGGCAATGACGCGCGAGCTCTTGACCCGACCAGAGCTGTAATACGACTGACAAAACAAACTAAACAAATAAACAGATGATTATTATTTTTCAATAGTGCCACTATAATAGTTTTTCGCGTTTTTAATAGCGATATTTAATGTATTGCGTTTTTAAAACCACAATTTCATGTATTTATTGTATTGGCAGCACTAATCTGTTTTTTGTAGCCAAGAAAAATAGAAATTAGCCTAAGTTGGCTACGGGCTACAAAAGTAGCCGTGTAGTCGGTAGTCGTGTAGCGGCTAAAAGAATTATTCTCATAAGCACGCATGTATTCTATTTTTGACATCTCGTAGTCGGTGGACTTGCAATTTTGCTTGTATTTTGTACTTGTAACAAAAACAAAAAAACATGTAAATCGCCAACGCTTGACGCTCAACGCTCTTGTTTAGGTTTGACTCTTATTAGGTACAATCATCAGGTAGCCTCAGTTCTGCAACAACAAAATTTTACATGTATTTTGTTGTTGGAAAAAGACGACTTAAATGTCAAAAAGCAAATGTGTGTGCATGTGTGTGTGCGTGTTTTTTTGGCGGTATAATATATACGTACACAATATATACACAATAATAAACAAAATTTTACATTTTAGTTTAACCTTAACCCTACGTTGCCACAAGCAAGTATTTACTTGCAAGTAGTGTATACGTATTACTAACGAAAATCAGGAGAAATTACAAAAAAAACACAAAAATTTTTTGAGTGGCTACACAGCACAGTGCAAGTTCATTTTTAAAATGTCGTCAACAAATAAACTTCAAACAAATTTAAAACAAATGGCGCTGCTTCAATTGGTAATTAAGTGTTGTCAATAGCCACTATTAAACGTTACCTTTAGACATATAACTTTTTAATATAATTTTTTTTATTAAAAATTGATATTTATATTAAAACTTACATTTTAAATGAATATTTATATTTTTTCTTAATATTCTTCATATAAATATATACATATTTATTAAAAAAACTAGCTGAATTATTTATCACAACTGTATGATATATTAGTGAGTTAACAAAAAACTCAGTATTAGACAACACTGTTTTTCGGCTTGTCACTTTACTTGCCGTAACTGTAAAAATTTTACTTGCTTAAAAATTTCTTCGCAAGCTGAGTCACAGGTTGCCAAAGTGTAGTTGTGTTAGTAAAAAAGTGTTAGTGTATTGGTTTTTTTTCACTTGCACTTGCATGTGGCAACGGTAGGTAAGGTAGAGAAAAAAAAATCAGCTGTTTT
Source organism: Phyto melanocephala (assembly GCA_941918925.1). Taxonomy (NCBI): domain Eukaryota; kingdom Metazoa; phylum Arthropoda; class Insecta; order Diptera; family Rhinophoridae; genus Phyto; species Phyto melanocephala. The sequence continues at coordinate 131,180,465 of OW799234.1, read as the reverse complement.
AGAGAGGCTACCTGATAATTGTACCATGCTTATTACCAATTATGTATATAGGTACGCATATTTTAACAATTATTATCAACAATCAAATTAATGTTATATTTCCATCTTTGTGATTGGTGTCAAATGCTGATACCTCACTAAAATCTTGAAAATTTAAACTTTATTCGTATTTCGAGTTCGAACATATACGTAACTCTTGCAAACCGGTTAAACTCTACAACCCATCAAAAACATTTATAAGAGTGTGTTTACATGAAGGGACATGTCCCCTGCGACACGAGTTTTGGTGAGGGATGCGGCGTTGAGTACGGGGTAGCAATTGTCGAACGTTTTGTGAATTCGAGGGAACAAATTTGACATTTCTCTTTTACATCTTTCGTTCTCTTGTATTCTTGTCATGTTATGTATGACCGGTGTTGCCAGACTGATATTTTATGGAATTTGCAACAAAAAAATATGAATTATCCAATTAAAGCTCATTCATTAGAAATAACATAAACCGCGTAACTCTTGCTCTAAGTTCCATGGTTTTACCTACTCCTTTCGTCTTCTTTTATTCGGTAAACTATTTTAATTTTTATAGCATTCTAGCAAATTAAAAATTATCTGTATATTTTCAGGTTAGATCTACCCTTCAACAGTTAGGTCAACAATTTTGTTAGAAGTACTTAAACGTTTTTATAGTTTCAATGTAAATTCTTATTCATAGTAGTTATTTTTTATATGTTCAATATATTTTATATGTTTGTCAGTTTGTGTAAAATTATCAAGGCGAAAAGATATTAATATTTAAAATAAATAAAATAATATCTCTATGTTTATTTTTAAGTTTCTCCGATAATTTCTTCTTTAGAAAGATCAGCCATTATGTTTTTTGAAATTTATTTAATTTTGCTTATATAAATACTTGTATTGCCACTGCTATTGTTGACCAATCATAAATTGGATATGTATGGCAGCCCTTCTTACGAATGAAGGAATACAAATAATTAGTTAATTTAACGTCAAAAAGTCGCTTTGTCCCTGCAACAAAATCCCTTCATGTAAACGCAAGAAGATTTTAGAAGGGACACCAAAAGAAAATACAAGCCAACGCAAGCAGAGTCGCAGGGACATGTCCCTTCATGTAAACTAGCTCTAAGCAGTGCAAAAGAAAATGCATAAATATGCGTGTGGAATTCGACTGGATTCGCTTTCTCGCCAGTATGTCAACATTCATCAGTAAATTATCAAGGTGTGCTAAATGTCGAATGTCATTAGTTTCTCAAAATTTTAATATAGTTTAAAATGGTTAAAATATACAACACAATACCTTTCACTCATTCTTAATTTTATTTAAATTTAAACAGAAAAGTTCGACAAAACAAAATCAATATAATTTTATTACGTTATTACCACGGCGAATTTAATTGTCAGGTGGTGGTAATTTTACAACAAATGCAAAATTAAAAAAAAACATGGTTTTTTATTGTTGCTTTAATATACCCATGTGTTTTTTTAATAATAGTTGCGCGTGAAAAGCTATCTATGTATGTAAAAATAAATAATATTTGACAGCTCAACCACCATTTATGCACCTTAAAAAACATGAGTTCTTATTGTTGATTATATTGGCCGATGTATCAAAAATATGTTTTTTTTAACTAGTGTAATGAAAATGTAATTGCCGTATTCAAAAAAAATATATTTAGTTTATTGAAGGCTTATTTGACAGATATTGTACATAAATTTGTCAAATAAGCCTTTCCACATCCTTAAATATAAATCCATCCATTGTTTATAAAAAATTTATGATTTCGCCTTTTTTATACCCTTCACACAGTGAAAAAGGGTATATATAGGTTTGTCATTCCGTGTGAAATTTCTACAATTTTCATTTCCAACCCCATAAAGTATATATTTTCTGAAAGCTTATGAATAGAGGAGTCGATTAAGCCCTGACCGTCTGTCCGTCTGTCCGTCTGACCGTCTGTCCGTGTGTATGTTGAAATCAACTTTTTGAAGCCCCCCGACATAGGTTGGACCCGGGTAAGGTATTAAAATATCAGAAATATTCGGGAGTAGATCGGTATTGAAAATCAGAAACATCGGTACATAAACAACTGAGATATGAGCAAAAACCCACGACCACCTCGATTTTCTTTTCATAAAAACAACATTACAACAACAACATACATACATACAAACGTGTATACTGGTTAGAGAAAACGTGGCATCGAATCCCAGCTGAGGCAAAAAAATTTTTTTTTAAATTTTTTTAAAATTTTTTTTTTTAATTTTTTTTTTATTTTTTTTTTTTATTTTTTATTTAATATATTATATATATTTTTATTATTATTTTTTTTTATTTTTTTTTTTTTAATTTTTTTTTTATTTTTTTTTGTTTTATATATATTATATATGTATATAATAATTTTTTTTTTTTAATTTTTTTTTTAAATTTTTTTTTTTAAATTTTTTTTTTTAAATTTTTTTTTTGTTTTTTTTAACATACATACGTGAATTTACTGTTATTGCATGACTACACGTTGTGAAGGGTATATAAGATTCGGCACGGCCGAATATAGCGCTTTTACTTGTTTTTTTATATGAAGTTTGACTTTAAAAAAAGGGCATTCAGTCAAACTTACTGATGCGTGTAACTTGTTAAGTGTATCCTGGTAATGTATTAAAAAACGCTGAATTGTCATCACTATTAAACGAATGAGAAAACTAAAATAATTAAGAAATTTTCAATAAAATAGTGAATATACAATTTAATCAAATAAATAAATTACGAAAACAAATAGTGTTTTATATTTGCAGCACATTTATTTATGTGCTGTTGTTAGGAAATTTAAATATAGCTGTTTGCAAAAAGCTGCTACTGCTAACTGACGGCATTAATTCCTCTATACCCGAGAAGTAATTGAAGTTAGAACCATGTCAAACGGAAATCGTGGTACAGGTCCCATACCAAATCGTTGGCTGTATTGTCCACGTAAAAGTAACACAATAATTGCTGAGAAATTTCTGGCCTTTAAGACCCCGTTAAGTGATGTTTATACAAGTCAAATGCCAATGGAATGTATATTTATGCCTGAAATGATATTTGGGTATTGCAAGACGTTGAAATTAAAGCTAGGCTTGTGGATTGATTTGACAAATACAAAGCGTTTTTACGATCGTGCTGTCGTTGATGTCCAGGGTGCACAATATGTTAAATTGCAATGCAGAGGTCACGGAGAAACGCCATCGATCGAACAGACTCAAGCTTTCATAGAGATTGTAGATAATTTTATAAACGAAAGACCCTTTGATATAATTGGTGTACATTGTACACATGGATTTAACCGTACAGGGTTTCTAATTGTTTCTTATTTAGTTGAACGTTTGGATTGTTCAGTAGAGGCTGCTCTTTCAATGTTTGCTAGCTCCAGAGCTCCGGGAATTTATAAACAGGATTATATTAATGAATTGTATCGACGTTATGAAGATATAGAAGATGCCACACCTGCACCAGAGTTGCCTGAATGGTGTTTAGAATTTGACGATGGCGATAAGTTGGGACATGGTCAAAAACGAAAACATGAAGAATCTGCACATTCTTCTAATTCTCAACAAGCTTTAGCTGCTCGCCAACAACATTCCAATGGTAGTTTAGGTTTAATTGAGTCTTTAGATCATAATAATCATGCTGACGCTAACGAAGAAGATGGTGGTGAGGAAGATCAGGTGGAGGGCAGAGAAGGCAATGGGGAGGGAAAACCTCGCAAAAAGAGGCGGCGTGAGTTAGTAGTGAGAAACGCCACTTTTATGAAAGGTGTTCCAGGAGTTGTTTGGGTGCAAGATCAACCACGTCTGAGCGAACTGCAACAAAAAGTCCAAGACATGTGTGGCTGGAAAAAGAGTGGTTTTCCTGGTTCTCAACCTGTGTCTATGGATCGTGAAAATATAAAACGTTTGCATGAAATTCCATATCGTGTATCCTGGAAAGCTGATGGCACAAGGTAAATTATTTTTTAATTTGCTAGAGGCTAAAAAATGTTTTCATATATATTTTTTTTCTTTAAGATATATGATGTTAATCAATAAACGTGATGAAATTTATTTCTTTGATCGCAATAACTCTTGCTTTCAAGTTGAAAATCTAAGCTTTGTAAAGTCTTCAAATTTAAATGAACATTTAGAGGATACCCTTATTGATGGTGTACGTTGCAAAATTTCATATCAAGAATATTAAACAAATATTTTTTTACAGGAAATGGTTTTGGATAAATATAAAGGCGAAATAATGCCACGTTATCTTATTTACGATATTGTAAAGTTCTGTAATTATAACACAGGAAAAGAGCCATTCTTTCCCAATCGTTTAAAATGCATTAAACGGGAACTTATTGAGCCACGCATTAAAGCCATTGAAAAGGGCATTATTCACCGACCTTCAGAGCCATTTAGCATACGCAACAAAGATTTTTGGGATATTCGACAATCGGCATCATTATTGGGCGAAAAATTTGCGAAATCCTTGCTACACGAACCTGACGGTTTGATATTCCAGCCGTCAAATCAACCGTATACGGCGGGAGTGTGTACAGATGTCTTCAAATGGAAACCATTGGATATGAATTCTGTAGATTTTCGAATGAAAATACATGTAGAAGATGGTAAAGGGTAAGTTCGTTGTTCAGAGAGGTACAAATGTATAAAAAGTATGCATCATTTTTTAAAGGCGGGAATATATACATACATTTTCTTAATAAAAATAAGTAATTTTTTTAGCTTAATACCAGGTAAAGTGTGTCTTTTGTACGCGGGAGGACATGACGTGCCTTTAGCACAAATGAAGTATACAAAAGCTCTTAAAGATCTAGACAATAAGATTATAGAGTGTACAGTAAATCAGCAGGGACAATGGGAATTTATGCGTGAAAGAACTGATAAAACTTTACCCAATAGTTATAACACAGCCGTATGTAAGTTTTAGACAAATGTTAAATTTTTTTCCAAAAATAAAAAAATCTTCTTCTAGCTGTCTTTGAAAGCATACGTTTTCCGATTACAAAAGAGATTCTTTTAGATTATATTGCTAAGTATGGTTTTCGTAATGATGATGATATGATGCCACCGCCACGTAATACGCAAACACAGCAGAGTCATTCTCATCAGCAATCACAGCAACATCCTCATCATCATCAGCACCAACAGCAGTTTAGACCACCTTCTCAATAAGTGTACTTACGAAAATCAAGTATGGGAATGTCTTACACTCAAATTAGGCAGACGGTCAAAGAGACAGGCTAATACAATTTTTACTATAGTTAATATATCTTTTTTTATTTTAATTATTTAATACTTACTATGTTAGGTATTTTTGTGTCCTATTTGTTGTTTATTTATGACAAAGCAAATTACAATGGAAAAATATATTTTACAAAGTTTGCATCGCAAACTTAAATAAATTTAAAGTTAATTTGGTTTTATTGAGACTATCATCTTAAAATACTACCATTTTTTACGAGTTCTTCCTCTGTCACAATTCCAATATTTTTTAAACACACTAAGGCGGCCGCCTGTTCAGCTTGTTTCTTATTCTTTTGCCAATATGTACTCCTGTATCGTTTGCCATCGTACATACAAGTGGAACGAAACAATTTATCGTTCCCCTCAGTTTCATAAACCGGATGAAATTTATCTTGTTTCTTTGAATGTTCATATAAAAGCGATTTAGGAAATTTGTCTACATCTATTGAAAAGTATAATATTTACTTTTATAAGCATTTAGTTCTAATGTCAATAAAATTGAATCGACTTACTCATATTATAATTGCTGCGTATAAAGGCCACATTTTGCTCTATTATGTCTTCTTCATTTTCTATTTTTGCTTTTTTTGTTACCGTTTCTAATACATCCGAGTCAGCCACTTGCCCAGGTACAACTTTTCGTCGACTATGTTTACTTTTATTGTGCAATTCCAATTCTTTTTGACGGCAATAATCTCCTAAATTCCAGATGTCACTAAAAAAAATATGACAATATTTGATTAAAAAAAAAATTTTAACATTTTAAAGAATTTTCATTTTTGGAGTACTTGTAAACAATAAGTGCACACAATAACTAAAAAATAATTTTTTTTGTTGCTATCAGAAATAAAATAAAAATTACACTAGTGGCATACATTTTGATTGTTTTATTTAGACCAAGTTACGTTTAAATAATTTAAGTGATGTAAAAAAATGTATATAAAACCTATTTGAAAACGATAGTCGTTTTGCCAATCGTTTTTATTTAATTGATTGCAAATAGAGTTCATAACAACCCTTTCAAAAAATCTATAACATGAATAAATAAATAAAAAAGTTATTTTAGAGGGGTTCAACTGGTGACGAAATGATTAAATTTAGGTGAAAACACAAATGATTTTAACATCAGCGTGTCATTGGAGATCATGTGTTTACATGAATATATTAATGAACTGCACTCTTATTCTAAGAAGTGCCTAGAACTCATGCACATTTGATGAAAAGCATCGGATTTTCATGAGTCGAATTTGTTTGTTTACATGAATTGTTAAAGATATTTTCCTAATGTTGCATTCATTTTTAAGCACATCATTTATGAGAAATTATTTCACATTTAGAATGAATTCTTTTACACAATTGAAAATGTAATTCGCTTTGCACTACTTCAAATTTTTTTTTTTTCTGGGAACAATGAATACATTAAACAATACAACAATCAAATATTGCTTAGTAGTTATACTTTATGCTAATCTCACCATATTTGTTGCATAGTTTGTGATTGTAAAAATTGTTTGCCTCTAGGAGTTTCTTGATGTTCTCTTAAAATACTTTGTACCCCATATTTTGTATTGTGAGGCGGATTATCGTAGTCAACACTTAATTTCAAATATTTACCAATCAGCTCATCCATCGATAAAAGGCCTGAAAAAAAAAAGTTTTAGCACTACAAATTTATTATTATAATGTTACGTACCTGCCTTTCTAAATATAGATACATTTATTTGAGCTGCCCTGGCCACCATTATACTGGAAGCCCCACACAGTTTACGAAACTTTAAAATATCTTCATATTTTTGTATGTCTCGAGAGCCACCATTGCAAATTACTGGTATATTAATGTGTTTGACAACTTCCCTAATTACTTCAGGATGTGGTTCGTGTTGTGGTCTATCCTCTCTAGTACGGCAATGGATTCCAATGGCCGCTATGCCAGTTGAAACTAGTTTTTTTACCAAATCTATTGTGTCATTTAAATCGGGTAAAATTCGAATTTTACACGTAACTGGTATTTTTAGGCCATCCACTAAAGTTTTTAGTATAAACGCAGCCTTGTCGGGTTCAGTTAAAAGTGCTGCACCCATGCCACCCTTAATGGAAAACTCTTTAGGGCAACCCATATTAATGTCAATGCCAGCTATATCATGCTGAACCTTCAAGCCAACCGCTAAAGCTCTTTCTGCATTACTAGTGCCCATTTGTAGGACCACACGCGACTTTTCCAAACCACAAGTGCGAAATGTGATCGTGCCGTCAGATGGATCAATAAAATCAATAGTACCTAAAGAATCTAGTTTTACGTTTTTTAGAAAATGTTTGTTATGTAAAAAAAACATTTCCTTTTAGTTAAACTTACCATTTACCACCCTTTTACATTTGATTAATCTGAAATCAATTAATTCTTCCGTATAAACAATGTCAGCACCCATTTCAAGTGCTAATAATCTAGTGGGTAGAGTACCAACTCTTACCATCGGTGCCAAAATTATTTTATTGCTGTAATCTAAATACTGAGTTTTATCTATTGTCATTTTAGTAAGCTTCCAAATCATACGAAATTTAATATAATTATTAAGAATTATTGTAATTTAGTCTTAAAACGTAGCACATGCTAATAAATTTTATGTGCAACGATAATAAAAGTTTTGTGTTATCCATTAACTGTGAATTGGCAAATGTAATATGAAGAACTGATACACAATGTAGGGTTCTCATCAGGGTAAGTTATGAATACACAACCCTGGGGCAAGGTACACTTAACAACAAGGCATATCCAGCATATCCAAAAATTACAATTACACCATATATCTGTCAGTTATGGTTATTAAATAATGGTACAAACTGTGCGAACTGCCAAATTTATCATTTTTACTTGGTACACCATTCACACGATAGTGTAAAAGGGTATATACCTATTCGGATTAACGTTAACAATGGGAGGGAGAGTGCTTTATTATCTCTTGATTTAACTAAAGCTTTTAATTCAATTAATTATACTACACTAATAAATAAGTTAGCTACACAGTAGTTTGTGGTTAGCTATGTTGTTTAAATTTTCCAAATCTGCGTGTAAGTTAATTTTTTCTTATTTGTCTAATAGAAATGAGTTTGTTGAACTGGAAGGTGTTACTTCTGAATTGTTGTCGTTGGATGCAGGTGTACCTCAGGGATCTGTTTTAGGTCCTTTACTTTTCATACTCTATGTTAATAATCTAACAAATTATATTGATACTAATCTATGTAAACCATACTTGTTTGCAGATGATATTTTTCTATTGTTCAGTTCAAATCGTGGTGATTATGATGTACTTGAATCAAAAATTAATTATAACCTTGATTGTGTTTCTAGATGGGCAGTGGAAAATTTCCTTGCTATTAACATTTCTAAGACTAAAGCTATGCTATTTGGAGATTATTTTGATGAACCTGATATTTTTATAGGGGGTTGTAAGATTGAGTTTGTTAATAAACATAAGTTCTTAGGCATAATTATTGATAACCATCTTACATTTATTGACCATATCAACTGTTTATATGGCAGGATGATTGGTATTATAAGAAAATTCTACTCGTGCAGTATTTTTTTACCTCAGACTATTAAATATAAACTAGCATATGCTCTTTTAATTCCTCATATTGTTTATGGCTTGGAAGTTTACTCGGGTACCTTTACTTATAACATTTCTAAGTTGAACCGTGCTTTAAATATGATTGTTCGTTTTACTTATAATGTTCGTAGGCATGAGCATATTTCAGGATTTGTCAAAACATTTTTAGGTTGCTCGTTTACAAACTATATTTCATTTAGGATTTTGTTGATGTTTTTCGTATAATTAAGACTGGGCTACCGTCTCTGATGCGCTCTTTTTTCTCTTTTACTCACTCCACTAGAAATCCTCAAATTTTGATACCTAGGATTCGTAGTGCTTTACTTGAGAAGTCTTTTGTTGTAAGAGTTGCGCGTATTTGGAACCATTTGCCTCTAGCTTTTCGTATATTTTCTTTAAGTCTTAATGCTTTCCGCTCAAAATTACTATGTTATCTTTCGGAAAATTAATATATTTTTTTATTTATTTTTCTTCTTCTTCTAATATTGTTATTTACTTGTTATTTTTATTACTACCACTATTTCTTTTTTGTTGAGTCCGGTTATGATTGATTATAGTAATTTTATTTCTTACTACTATTTATGGGATTTTTTTTCTTTTAGAGTTTTATTCATATATAGATATATTTTATTATCTTTGGTTGTAGTATTAAGTTATTATTAATTTTTTATTGTATTTCTTTTTATACCCGCCACCAAAAAAATTGTGGGGGTATATTCATTTTGTCATTCCGTTTGTAACACATCGAAATATCCATTTTAGACCCCATAAAGTATATATATTCTGAATCAGGGTTTGATTTGATGACGATCTAGCTATGTCCGTCCGTCTGTTGAAAGCACGATAGAGGTCGCACCGAAAAAGCTAGGGGGCTCAAATTTTGCCAGAATCTTTCTTATAGACAAGGTTTGTTTGGTATTGCAAATGGGCAACATCGGAATATTAGGAAGAGAGTTATAGCTCCAAAAGCAAGAGTAGGTCGAAAAAACCGTGTCCTTCAAACATCGAATAAAATTGAATTGTGTCCAAACGCATTAACGTAGACTCATGAAACTTCGAATATATATTTCCTGAGTAAAAACAATATTTTTCCCCGAAAATTATCTAAATCTATGCATTAGGAAAGGAGTTATCGATCAAAATGTACGAAAATTTATACCGCACAGTGTATTTTTCGGTATATTTAAAAACAAAAACGTCATAAAAGCAACAAAATTGGATGTAAGACTCTGAAATTTTGCACACATTGTTTTTTGGTGAGAGGCTTTTTTGTAACGGAAAATCAATGTGCCACGCCCACCTCCCATATAACGTTTTACCAAAAATGCATATGATTTCCCTATTAATATAGATTTTGGAATAATAAAGGACTATATGGAAACATCTAGGTTGTACTCATTAGCAAAAACAACTTTGACACGCCTACGATTAGGCCCACTTTTCACATTATCTACCGTTAATGAAATTTAAAAGCTCATAAAACCGCCAAAATTAGAGGAATGCTGATAAAATTTGCAAAGTATATCCCTCTAGGCAATGTCATTACTGTGCCAAAAAATTAAGGTGCCACGCCCACTTTTACGCCCACCTCCTATATAACGTTTTAACTAAAATTCATATAATTGCTCTATTAATGAAAATTTTGGAATAATAAAAGGCTATATTGAAACACCAAAAATGTACTCATTCGCAAAAACAACTTTGACACGCCTACTATAACGCCCACTTTTCACGTTATCTACCGTTAATGAAATTTAAAAGCTCATAAAACCGCCAAAACTAGAGGTATGATGATCAAATTTGCTACGTATATCCTTCTAGGCAATGTCATTACTGTGCCAGAAAACTAAGGTGTCACGCCCACCTCCCATATAACGGTTTAACTGAAATTCATATAATTTCTCTATTAATAAAGATTTTGGAATAATAAAGGACTATATTGAAATACCTGAGTTGTACTCATTAGCAAAAATAACTTTGACATGCCTACTATAACGCCCACTTTTCACGTTATCTACCGTTAATGAAATTTAAAAGCTCATAAAACCGACAAAATTAGAGGTATGATGATGAAATTTGCTACATATATCCTTCTAATGTAATTGTTGTGCCAAAAAGTTTAGGTGACACGCCCACTTTAACGCCTTTAACGGTTTATCTTAAATTCATGTAATTTCTCTATTGACAAAGTTTTTGGGAAAATAAAGGACTATATTGAAATATCTAAGTTGTATTTATTAACAGAAACTTTATTGACACGCCTACTTTAACGCCCACTTTCATTGAAAGACTACATTTACAAAAGCATTTTAGTAGCATATCGAAGTTATAAAGGGTGGTTAAATTTTAAGGGCCGATGTTGAATTTAAATAAAAAACAAATTATTTAGGAAATTATTATTATTTCTTTTTGTAATGATAATATTTGTACGGTTCAATTATGTATTTAACAAAATATCGGCCAAATGGCCCCCCCGTCCTTGTCTCCACTCCTCTCTCTGATGTTCCAAATTTTCAATGAGAATGTTGATGCTCAATTGTTGAGCATGATAATGAGTCGAGGTTGACTGCTCTTTTGCCACACTATCGCAAAAAACAGCAATGGTTCCCATTCAACGAACTAAGAAGGCATTCACAGATTTTCTAACATTTTATACAGACCTGTTTTGCAGAAATTTAAATATTTTTTACAATTCTCCCGATTGTGGACGAATTTGAACGATTATGTTGATCAAAAGAATTATGAAGTGCACAAAATGCATTTTGATTTGAACGCCCATTTTTATAAAAAACCTGAATAACTTTAAGGCGTTACTCATTTGCGTATCTTTCTACGGATCAAATTGAGTAAGTTTGAGATTGAGAAATGTCAAATGAAATGCAGAAAACAAATTTAAAGACTAGGTGTAGTTCAGCTTCAACATGGGCATTTAAAATTTAACCACCGTCTACAAAGAAAGTGATACATATTTTATTATAAAGAGATTATTCAATAATGATTAACAAAATAATGAATATTGTGCTTTAAATGTACACAAAATTGGTGGTGGGTATAAAAGATTCGGCACAGCTGAATATAGTGCTCTTACTTGTTTAGTTTGTAATAGAACTTAAAGGCATTTGTTTTATCTGTAATATAAGTTATTTGGCCTTGTAGGCTTTTTATATTACTATGGAGTTGAATAAATAATAATAATATAGCTTTACAATTCCGTTTGTAATTTCTACAATATTCTTTTTCAACCCCATAAAGTATATATTTTCTGAAAGTTTATGAATAGAAGAGTCGGTTACGCCATATCTGTCTGACCGTCTGTGCATGTGTTGGTTGAAATCAACTTTTAGGTGTTCAGAGCTTTCTAAAATATGAGCAAATAAACACGACTGCCTCTGTTTTTTTCCATATTTTTACTACCAAAATTAAAATTTTTCAGCCATAAATCAAAATGGTGGGTCAAATTTTTTTCACTCCATCAATATGGGTATCAAATTAAAAGGCTTGACTAGTAGAATACAGATATCTACGTAAAAATTCAAAATCGAGGATGGCTTCGGAAATAATAAGGAATAATGGCGTATAACATGAAATATAGGCTAAGCTACGATGTGGGATTATACCTAAGTACATGATGCTGAAGGTTATTATCAGATTCGGCTTGGCCGAATATAGCACTCTTACTTATAAGTTTGTTAATTCGTTTGTAATTTTTACAATATTCGTTTGCGACCGCATAAAGCACATACCTACATACTTAGGAATATTCTGAATCCTTATAGATAATGAAATTAATTTGTACGTCTGTCTATCCGTGTGGTGATAATAATTTATACTTTCACGAACGTTGCTCTTGAAAATTATTATAGTTTTTTTTAGAATACAGTACTCCATAAAAAAATTTAATATTGGTATGAAATTAAATTAAGTTTGGATCACAGAACAATCATTTGCACACATTTACTAGGGCCACGCTATGCCCCATGTTTTGATTTTATTCTGATAAATGCCGTAAAATGAATTTGTACATACCAATCTATTGGTAGTTTTATCTGTTTTTGTTTAATTGTTTTCCGTGCCATTTATACACTCGAATAGTTTGTGAATCATATTACATAATAAATTATCTGCAACATATAATAATTGCCAAAGAAGACTTTCTTTGTATAAACCCAGCAAAAAAAATTAGGAGTAGTGCAAAGCGAATTACATTTTCAAGACTTATAAATCAATTGTGTAAAAGCATTCATTCTGAATGACTTCCTAAATGCGAAAAATTTGTCATAAATGATGTGCCTCAAAATGAATGCAACATCATGCAAAATATCTTAAACAATTCATGTAAACAAACAAAATTAACTCATGTAACAGCGAATTCTTTTCACATACTTATAAGTATGCATGAGTTCTGTGCACTTGTTAAAAAAAGTGCAGTTCATTAATATATTCATGTAAACACATGATCTCCAATGACACGCTGATGTTAAAATCATTAGTGTTTTCACCTAAATTTAATCACTTCGTCACCAGTTGAACCCCTGAAAATTCATTTTTTTTTTGTCATAGATTTTTTTGCTGGGAATATTTATAAATAATTCTTTCAAAGGTAATTATTATAAAAAGTCCAACAGTTATATTTGAAATAAATTTTATTTATTTTCGTATACCTGTAGTTAAAATTGAAGTTACAGCAAATAATAAATTAAAAATCCCATAAAATACAAATTCGATGCCATGGTTAAAAAAAAAAAATTATAACAAAAATAATACTAATAATAATAATAAATAAATAAAAGATGTATATACATATGTAGTAGTTTACTATTATTATAATCTTAAACGCTTTACATTTTTTCAAAGACCTTATTTTAAATAAATTTAACTAGATAAGAAAAATCCAAATGTACATACATATACATATTTTCAACCAACTTTTACTACAACTTTCTACACAAGGGATATGCACAAGGTATACTCATCGCGGCTAAAAACACATTAATTTTGTTTTTGTATATACATACGTATGTATGTCTGCATATGTCACACAATTTTTTTATTTTCCTTATTTCTTGTAGTTTTTAAAAAAATTTAAAGCAAAAACTTTTTATTCACGGTTTTGTATTTTTTAAAACGTTTTAATTTAACTAAAACTGCAAAATATTTATTGTAGAATAAAAATAAAAAAAATTAGAATGACAGATGCAGAAAAATTTGTAAAAAACAGTTGGTATATCAATTGCATATAAAAAAACAGTCAGCCGATTGGATACGTGTACGTTATTAATCTTCCAAAGAATGCATTAAATTTTTTAAATTGCATTATTGATTTCATCTTGACGCTTATTAATCCTTTGGCATCTGCAGCATTTTTCATTCATAGATTTCCAACAACTGCGATGAAAACAAGTACCACAACGATCACAGCGTATAACACGTGGCTCCCATGGGTATATTATCACGTCCGTATGACAGTATTCACAAAAAAAACCACGTGCCGTACATAGCTATGTATATCAGAATTAAGATGCAAATACATATAAATTAAATTTATTTTCATGGATTCCAAATGTTTTTTATGTCTTAAACTTACCACACAATTAAATATATGATTTTCGCATTTGTTAATTAATTCATCTATAGAGCGATGCAAACATTTCGTACGTGCGTCAATAAAATCCGACATAGACCAGTTATCGACATCAGAAGTTATATAATCGGGTACAGACTCAAAATAACTTTGTTCACGCAAGGCAAAACGACACATGCGTATAAAGTCTTTAACAAATTTCAATTGCAAACGTTTATAACGAGCACTGAGCAAAGATTTACTACGAATATATAAGGCAGGGTTTAAGCTGGGCACATAGAAGAGAGGATAAGCATACATTTGTTCCAACAAGCGATAAGCAAAGACACTAACCGGATAGCATTTAAAATCCCAGCTAAAACAAAATTACAAATTTTTATTTAAAAATTATGAACTTAAAATAATAGAAGTAACATACGCTTGCAATATCTTGGCTGGTGTAGCCGAAATTTGATTACGATGACAACCAGTACAATGGTATTTACCCAAATAGGTACAGTAACGAAAACTCTGCATAAACTGAAGTGATACACGCATGCCACAACCAGCACAACGATAATTTTGTTTTTTTAACAATTCTTTGCGACTTTTACATGGGAAAAAATATAATTTTTTTTAGATATACAAATATCTATAACACAATTAGAATTTGTACTTACTTTGGGGATGGATGATCCGTAAAAATAATTTGTTGCCTAGGAGGAGCCCAATATCGAGTACCACGTGTAGCCGAATGTATTACGTGCTCATCTGGATTAGCTGAACTTGTTAGATCAGGTATGGGCAACAGTTTTTGCGGCGTATCATCGTCCGACACCAGCCACTTTAGTTCTGAGACTTTAGGCAAATGCTTTTCATCAAATTTCGATATAAGAGATAGTCCTACAACTTCAGCCGAAAGTAAGTCATAGCTCATTTCTTCTAATTCGGCATAAGGTATATGCTCCCCTTCAATAACATCACTGGAAGTGGTGGCAACATCTGAATTTTTAGTATGATCAGGCGGGGACAAACAGTCGGTAGCCATAGGTGTAGCTAGAAAAGTGAAATATTTATTTTTAAAGCATTTATTTACATTGAACAATGTTGCAGATTTTTTTTATTTCTTTTCATAACTCAATTTAATTTTTTTATATCAACAAATATAAAGTCTAAAAAGGCATAAATAACAATATTATATAGCAGAAAAAACCGAGATCAAAGATCTAAAAAAAGTCAAAATAAATAATAAGTCAGTATCATATTTCTAACCCACATATGAAATCTATATATACATATATATAAAAATCAATGCCACTTTTAGTTGTAATTTTATAACTCAAGAACGGGCTCACCTATCCGAACCAAATGCTTAGCTTTTGTTCGGACTATTTAGTAGATGGTTTATGTGAAGTTTGCACAAAATCCGTCAAGCGGTTTACGGGTAAAATCGGTAACTATAAGTAAGATATCACAAAAATTCAGAAAGGACCAAAGAGCCTGTTTAAAATAATTGAATAGGTGTCTGTTTTTTTTTTTTTGAAATTTTGAGTTTAAAGGGGATAAAACGGGTAAAAACTGAATTTTGGTACTTTGAGAGGGATAGCAATACTTTTTCGAAATTTTGGAATTTTGAGGGAAAAGGTCTAAAAACGGTAATATTGTATCTTCGGACCTAATACATGTAGCACAAAAATTCAAAAGACTAATGGCATTTTTTGTGAAATTTGGTGTTCCAAGGTGATAAAATTGGTAAAAAATAATTTTGGTATTTTTTTCAATTTTAGTTATCTGTAAAAAGGATGAGCGGAACAATATTTAAATATTTAAAAAACATTTTTCTTCCCCTAAAATGCAGGTTAGTTTTTTGTTTTATATGGTGTTTTGGGCGGCATAAAGGGTTAAAAGCGGACCAAGAAGGGTAAAATCGGCAACTCGGTAACACCGGGATAAATAAAAATATCACAAAAATTCAAAAAGGACCAGAAAAAAAGGGGAAAAAAACTTTGGTACGTTATTTTTAATTTCCATTATCTATTAAGCGGATGAGCGATCTCAAATGTAATTTCGAATTTTTGTTTGTTTAATTTGGTGTTTTTGAGGAGGAAAATGGGGTCAAAACAGATAAAATCGGTAATTCTGTACCTTCGGACCTAATGCATGTACCCCAAACATTTAAAAGGATTCTAAAAGGCTAATGACAATGAATGGACATTTGTAGGGTACTTTTTTTAAATTCGGTATTTCAGAGAGATAAAACAGGTTATCCAAATGTTTTAGATTAAGTTTGAAAATAGCTAGAAATTAATAAAATGTTTTATATTTTTTTAATAAATGAATTTGATGTTCCAATTAATTTTTTTTTCTATCTCACTTGATACGTAGCAAAGCACGTACCGGGCGACTAGTTACATATATTTTGAAGCTTTAAAAATTTAATTTAATAAGTTATTTTAATTTTTACAGCTTGCAAAAATTGTTTGTTTTGTTCACTATATATTCAATTTTTCAAAACCCTATTATTATCTGACTTTTTTAATTAAAACATAGATGCAATTTTTAAGTCCATATTTCATATCGGACGCGTCCGTAGGTGGTGGATTTGAACATCTCATACTGTACTGGACATTTAGGTGAAGGGTCCCGAAAATGGGTTGCTTCAGTCCTACATAGCTCTGGAGTTCGTTGGAGACTTTCGGACTATATATGTAAATGAGCAAAACTTTTAAGATCAATTGGTAACAATGTTGGGGACCTAAGTGGGTATCAGTAATAGCCAAACTATGAAAGATAAATGAAAGAGCGGCACGAGGTCCTCTTTGGTCTATTCAACAAAAATTGCTAAGAGGGAACCGAAGCTGTGCAAGACGAGGGAGAGACGTTTGTTAACGAATCATTTATTTATTTCGTAACTCGGCAAAAAAATCTATGACAAAAAATTGAATTTGTAGGGGTTCAACTGGTGACAAAGAGATTTAATTTAGGTGAAAACACTAGTGATTTTAACATCACCGTGTCATTGGAGATCATGTGTTTACATGGATATTTTAATGAATTGCACTCTATTCTAATAGGTGCATAGAACTCGTGCATATTTTATGAAAAGCATCGGATGTTGTATTAATTTTAAGCTTATCATTTATAACAAATTATTTCACATTTAGAATGTCATTTAGAAGAAATGCTTTTACAAAATTGTTGTAGAAGTCCTGAAAATATAATTCGCTTTGCACTACTTCTAATAATTTTTGCTGGTAATATAAAGCCTTCGTGGCCAAAATGACAATATTACATAGTAGTAAAACCTGAGATTTATTATCATTATTTTCATGGTTTTGTCTTCTTAGTTTAGATTTTCCTCTTAAGTATAATTGTATAGTGTAGTAGGGTCTTAAAAAAGTCAATTTCAACATAAACACGGACAGACGGATTTAGCTAAATCAATTACTCTATCTATAAGGATTCAGAATATGTTATGTAAGCCACAAATGAATATTATAGATACAAATGGATATTATAGAAATTACATATATATGCACCTTTTTACACTCTCGTGTAAAGGGCTTTATAAGGAATGATGTATACTTAGCAATGATTATTTTATTTGTTATATTAAAAGTTTTTCAGCTGTGTTTTTTCTTTACTGTGGTCAAAAACGTCACCTAATGGGAGATATTGAGCGCAATCTTTAGTTCTTGACTTACCTATACTTTTTCATCATATTATTTTCTCATTATCCCAAATAAAATTTCTTTATAAAAATAAAATTTCAAAAAATAACTCGTAAATAAATTTAAAAAAAGCTTTGATCTTAAAACAGGTTAACTAGTTATTTTAGTAATTTCTGAGCTTAAAATTTTTTCTTAACTCCATATCTTACAAGAAAAAAGACTTACGTTCTCGATTATGCTTGTGGTTTTGCGTTTCCAATGTATTCCATTTTATATGTTCTATAGCCGAAATTATTGCTTCAGATATACGGAAATGAGCATTTTCTTTTTCCAAGTCTGTATTATTACGCGATAAGTGTGACATTTGCAAAAATCTTGTGAGACTTTGGCAATTTTTCGGGGTGACCATAACATCATGGCCAGGCAATGAAGTTGTTGACGGAGAAACTGAGCTGTGGGTTGCTGAAGACATAAGCATATTAAGACTGGAATAATTAGGTGTAGTGCTGCCATCATCGAAAAGATTTTGCGATTTACGGGATCTTAATTTCTTACCATCAATGGGTAAAAATTTTTCCAAAACTGTAGATCCCAGCGATGAGGACGACACCTGTTGCTGAGAAGACATAACGCAATGATGAGTCTGATTTGGATTGATGTCGGGTATTATAGACTCGATGGCTGTTTCAGTAGTATCTTGTTCTATTTGGCTTTCGTGATCAATAAACCATGACGTATATGAGGGCGGGGTACTGAACAATGATGAGAAAAAACTATTTAAAGGACTAAGGCTTTTAGAAGGTTTTGCACTGGAAGAAATTGGTGTTGGTATAGAGCAAGAAGGCGTTGCTTGTGGTTGAACATATTGTTTGTTTTTTTGTTTAATTTCCCACGAATAATCCGTCCAGATCTTTATATCATCTGTATTTATTAACTGTATACACTTAGTAGGGTTATGTGAGTTACACGAAGATACAGAAGTCGACATTAGACTGGATGCAGTAGACTTATTTGAATTCAATGTATAATTTGACAGGGGACTTTTACTTCTACTTGAGCTTCCCTGAGATGTAGTGGGTTGATTATCGTCGTAGTCATATAAATTAGAACTCGGAGACGATGAACTACCAGTTTGAGGTATTGTCTGAGGGTTTGTTAAATGAAATTTGATTTCACCAATGGTTTTGCATCTAGGTCTTCTGAAGTATTCACTTTGCGGTATTAATAGCTTATCCATACAATCTGGAAGACTTTTTGTTTTACGTATAGTTAATAGAACTGCTGCGGTGTAGTGCCGGGACGCTGCTGTTGTATTAAACTTTTTCACTATAGTTATATTCGAGTTAGTCTTAGGTACTATAATAACATTGGGATGAGAACTTGATCGTTTGTGATGTTTTGTCTCTTTTTTATTATTCTTAGGAGCTAAATCAATTTCGTCAAGAAGACCATATTGATGCGTTTCAAATGCTGTAAGGCCTATAACTAATAGTGTTACATACTTTTGTTGTCTCAGCAAAGCCTCCTCATAGTAGTGTTCTTTTAAAAGTTCTTTATCGGAGACTAAATACTGCAAGAAAGGACATAAATTGTCTACGTTTAGATTGTGCATCAACCATTTTGTCACATATGAAGCTATTGTCGTTGGAGGCGATGTTTGATTTTGTATTTGCATTGGAGTCCTTCGATTTTGTGGTGATACTATAAACGATTCGGGTGCTCCAGTTGATAAAGCATTGTGGCGAGGTGTATTGTTGGAATTACGTCTAATACTAACTGCATTACGCACCCATTCAAAATTATCGATAATTTTATTTAATGCACCTAAGTTAAGGTCATTTATGTTGTTATTTATAAAATTATTTGCATTCGCTGGTGCAGATGGTGATGAATCATTTTTTAATGCGTTAATAGTTTGTATTATATTTGTTTGCAACTAAAAAAAAAACGATAAAAATATTTTGTTCTTATTATTAGATACAATTGTTCAATTTTAAAACTGAACCAAGAAAAAATTATTCATCAGGTAGTCTTGAGTCGTCAGCTAATTATTATTTCTTCACATTTTAGACTTCAGCTATCAAGTTTACAGATAAAAAACAAAACTCTTTTCTCTCATTTATTTTAAAGATCAAAATTATACATAGAAATTCTCTTCAAGCTGAGATAACCCGATGAATAAATACGCCTTCAACTGAACTTAAAATATATATTTTTTTAATTATTTAATACAAAGCCTTCACGGTCAATAAGATATGTATTGTAAAAAATTTATATTTTAAAATTTATATAAAATTTAATTTAACAATATAAAAAGTAAAAACTCGTATTTTTTGCAAAAATTAGTTTTTCAGTTATTTATTTATTTTTATTATTTAATAAAGCTTGTATGCCATTTTTTCTTCTCCTGTAAAGATAGAATAATTTGAGTTAGGACCTTTCCATTTGTGACCAATGTGTGTATATTTATGGTAGACACCATAAATTTTTTATAAATATACCACTTAAAACAAATAAGCAACATTTTGCTTTTTATCAACTTAAACTGAATTTTTAACAAGTATTAACAGAAAAAAATCTATTACATTGAGAACAGTAAAATCCAAAATCATAGTAGGTATTTATAACGATTTTTTGATACTGCATTGACATGCAAAACTAAATTACATGGTATAGACATAGGACTTCGTAATATTAAACCAAGCTTATTTTATTTACTTGGATAAGATAATCTTTTGAGTAATATATTAAAGCATATCCTACATACTTACATGTATTAATTGCACGTTTTTTTTTTTTTTTTTTGCAAATGAAAACCATTGTCAATTATTAAAAAGATATATTTAATGAAATGTGCATATAAAACTTATACCAACGCGTTTTAAATAATTCTATACATTGAATCAAGGCATATCCATAAGGTATATGCATTGAGGCAACAAACACAACAATAAAAAACACATGTATTTTGTTTTTGTATATATGCCGGCATATGTCAAACAATTTTTTTTATTTTTTCTTAAATTTGATTAACTTTTAAAAAAATTTAAAGCGAAAACTTTTTATTCACGATTTTGTATTTTTTTAAATGTTTTAAACCAACTGAAATTGCGAATTATTTGTTGTATAATTTGTAACGTGTCCGTTTCAAGGCGCAGTGTTGTGATCCCAGCCAGCTCACGTGCATCACCAGGGTAGGTCCCAACCCACAACAACTGCCCAGAGACAAGCACAATAAATAAAATCTAAATAAAAATGTAAATGTAAAAATAAAACTCTACCAAAAACGCGCACACCTAAAAGAGAGAACTAGGTGATAGTGTTCTCCACCAGCCCACCCAACCTGAGACACTCGTACTCCACTAACACTCCTTACTTTTTAGCGTCTCCCGTAAATCCACACACACACTATTTTATACCACCACTTTTACATCTGCCCTAACTCGATAAAAAGACTCACCACACGAACATGTTTGTTACATAAACACAATTCACATATTTATTACAAATAACTTAGACTAACAATTTTTTTTTATCTTAAAACTAATACAAAAGACAATGATCTAATATTATTTATGGTTCTTCCCTTAATACTAATATATCTCTTAAATTAAAAAAAAAAATCTAAACTTTTCTTTTCTATAATCCCCTTTGGTTAAACGAACGTACTTAAGTACTGAATGCTATAAAATAAATAACGTCTTCCACTGAATATATAGATATACAAAATTAAACGAATAATACAATTGTATCTTCCTTACTAATCGTTCTCTTACCAAAAAAAATATGTATATAAAAAAAAATATTTATACCAATCTAATTTTGGGACAGATTATTAATGCCTAAAATCTTACAGAACTGACTTAGTATATCGTCATATATAAAAAAAAACAAACAAACAACCATAAACATACAAAGTTTTTGCCTCCTTTCTGTGTAAACAAACCTGTAAAGAATTTTCACTTATACCTTTGTTTTACTAAATTTTAGATCCTACACCCTACCTAAAGGAGCTCACTTAGGCGGTCTTAATTCTAATTGTCAATTTGCACGACAACGACACACACAAAAAGGTAAGTAATCGCTTTACACGTTTCTCCTGAAAAAGGATTAGAAAACCTTTATATCTATAAAACAATATAAATCTAATCTATCTTTACACTTTTTCTTTTAGGCACTAATAATTTCTCACGGAAGGTATTTTGAAACACAACACATACACACAATAATAAAGAAAACTATGAACACAATGTATAATAATAAAAATTAATAAATTATAAAAAAAAAATCAGAGTATATATATATATATAAAAAAAATAATCTCTTTTCTTAATATTTACTGGCTTTCTAAGGACTTCACCGTTCTTGAACACTGACGTGACTTTATTATTCAATACTTTTCTCAATTTGCACAAAGTGAGTATGTATATCTCTCTGTACCTTTCACGCTCCTTGGTTTTACCTCTTGCCGATGCCCTTATACCACTTTTTCCTAGCAGATCTGGTCCAGAAAATTAGTAGTTAACAGGTAGCGGTCTTGTAAAAAAAAAACTTTATCACTATAGCCTATTAAAATATAAAAATAATAAACATTTTGCCTTTTCCTCCCAATTTTCATAAAATTTTACACTTACTTCCTATCACTTGTTCCACAAAAATAAATAAAATTCTATACACCTGTAGCACCGTGTTTAATTTTATTTTCTTATATATACAAGATACTAAAAAAAATTATCAGCGATCACAACTGCTCACTAATACTTTTCCAATTATAATGGCTACTTTTCTCTACCTATAAAAACCTAAAACTTTCCCAAAGATCTCCATTTTTGATGACCTTTTGCTACATTCTTCCATCTACATTACTACAACTTCCATACGTCAAACTTTTAGCGCTTTAACCAATACATGTATGTCATTCGTGCTATTATTCTGCCCATTAATGAATGAACTTCATGCAAAATTACAACTCATCATATAGTTTTCATGCATACAGTTGGCAACGTAACCATTTTAATAGTAAATTTTTGACATTTATACAGAAGACATTAAACTAAACAGCCACCACATTGCTAGTCAATTTTACCAAAAAAAAAACACAAATCAAACAAAAATTTGACGAACAACCACTATTTGGAACCAATACCACAGCCAATACACTACTCAATACCATCCACATAAAAACAAGGAAACAACAACCACCGCAGGAAGCAAGACAACATCAACCAAAAAAAATCAAAGACAAAACAGAAACAGCAGAACTACCCAAAAGTACAGCCGGAGGCTAATACCAGTAAGGTAGCGACAAATTGAGCTTCAAAGCTCTTGTCCATTACCCACATCAGCCGCAACAAAACTCCGGGGCTACCAAGTCCACGCCGGGAGATTCGGTGTGCGGTAAAAAAAAAACGCTTGTCTCCTACTTTCCCTCGTACTGAGCTCAACGTGGGGAACTCCCACACCCTGTCGAGTCTCTAGCCGGGCTATGCAGGTATGTCTCTATCAGTTAATTTAATGCAACATCAATCTCTTTATCCCTTATCGTTTACAGATGACACGGCTTATACAAACACTTCATACACTATACACCCTTTAGTACAATTATCTGAAGCTCACGTAAGTTTCCACGTAATGCCTGAAAACAATCCCCATATTTGTCTACAGTCTCCGAAAGACATTTGCGGCCTGATATGGAACATTTTACAATTATCACGCTTCACATAAATCATAGACTTCACAATTTTAATACTTAAATATATCGTACGTTTATACACACTACCAACCTTAACCCTATATTGCACACATCCCTCTATTGAGTATTAAACCTTATATCACTATTTAGAAATTTAACCCTAATTATCACAAAGAAATAAATACTGAATTGCTCTCTAGATTTTTATGTCCTTAGCGTGATAAATCCCAATAGGTTTTCCTTGTAGAGACTCCAATTCGTACATATTGTTCCCTATTGGCTTTACCACGCGGCATTTGATGTACTTTCGACAAAACTTTGAATTAATGTTTTTCGCAAAATCGGATAGTACAAAGTTTTTTCGGTACACTTCTTGACCTGGCCTGAAACTAACTATTCGTGCCCTTTTATCATACCTGCGGGCACTCTTTTCATATGAGTCTGACAAGTTTCGCTTTATTTTCTCTCTAATAATCGCCATTTTATCATTATGCTCCAAATTCTCAATGTCGTGGTCAGCTAATGATTGCAATTTTCGGGCCAATTTGTAGTCACCCCCATTTGAGTATATGTGATACCCAAAAAGGGCGAAAAACGGCGAAACACCAGTAGCAGAGTGCACAGACGTTCGAAGTGCACATTCTATTTCTGGGAGATATAAATCCCAGTCTCTTTGGTCTTTCTGCAGGTAGGCCCTAATAGCAGCAAGCACGGACTGATTTACTCGTTCGGCTGCGTTTGATTGTGGAGAGTAAACTGCAGTTTTTAAATGAATAATTTTATATGAATTTATCATTTCCTTAAAAAACGAAGAAATAAATTGCTGGCCATTGTCGCTATGAATGACCTCGGGGACTCCAAATTTCTGGAAAACCTCCCTTACTAGAAATTCAACTACATTTTTAGCCGTGGCCTCTTTCATGGCCTTCAGAAAAACAAATTTCGAGAAGTGGTCCATTACAATAAATATATACGCATTGCCCTTTTTCGACCTAGGATACTTTCCCAAGAAATCCACATAAATTTTCTGAAATGGCCTTTCTGTTATGACTTCGTTCCCTATAGTCGGCATTGTGCGTTGATTTACTGCCTTTGTCTATTTACATGTCTGGCAATTTCTTATATACTGTTGAACTTGAACTGTCATTTTGGGCCAGTAATATAATCTCTTTAGTTTCTCGAGAGTTTTCCTTATCCCCCCATGTGCAGCCGTTGTTTTATTATGGGCATTTTCTATCAATATGTGGGTAATGTCTTGAGGAATCCACAGCTTCCACGCAGATTCACCCACGTTTTCAATGCTATTAAAAATTACCCTTTTATACAACTTGCCGTCTTCTACGCGTAAATCTGGTACCTTGTCTTGGTTTTCTTTAACATTGTTCACTAATTGTAAGTAATCATCTGACTCAAATGCTGTAGTTTCGAAGTCAAAAAAACTTTCATCTGTTATTTCTCCAACTTCAGGTATCCGAGACAGCATATCCGCTACCACATTTTCCGAACCTTTGCGGTATTCGATCGTAAAATCGTACGCTTGCAACTGCAGTGACCACCGTGCTAAGCGTCCACTTAAATCCTTAAGTGACATTAACCATTTCAAGCTTGCGTGGTCAGTGATAACCGTAAAATTCATCATTTCTACGTAGGGCCTGAAACGCTTTATCGCTGCCACAGCTGCAAGGCACTCCTTCTCTGTCACGGAATAATTTTTCTGGCACGATGTAAATTTCTGCGAGTAAAAAGCTATAGGGTTTTCCTGTCCTTCATCATTTTTTTGAAACAGTACTGCCCCCATTCCACTTTCAGAGGCGTCACACTGTATAAAAAATTGTTTTCTAAAATCTGGGTGTCGTAGTACCGGAGCGGTAGTAAGAGAAGTTTTCAGGGTTTCCAGTGAGGTAATAGCTTCAGGTGTCATTGCAAATTTTTTTCCCTTCTTCAACGTATCTGTCAAGGCTGCTGCAATGGTAGCAAAATCCTTTATGAACCTCCTGTACCATCCAGCAGTCCCTAAGAAACTTCTCACCTCTTTAGGTGTTTTTGGTAATGGAATTTTCTGTATAGCCTTTACTTTTTCAGGATCTGTTCTTAGTATACCTCCCCCTATTATGAAACCTAGATACCTTAATTCCCTAAAGCAAAACATAGATTTCCTCAACCCTATAGTCAAATTTGCCTTAGTCAAACACTCTGCTACCTGTTCTAGTAATCTCAAATGAGATGAAAATTCTTCAGAGATGATAAGTAAGTCATCCAAATAAATAAACACGTTAGGTTTCAAATTTGATGGTATTACCCTGTCCATTAGACGACACAAACGCTGAGCCGCATTGCATAATCCGAACGGCATCACGCGGAATTGGTACAGCGGTCGACCCGGAACCGTAAAAGCAGTATAAGGTTTTGCTTCCTCTTCCAATTCTATTTGCCAAAAGGCATATTTCAGGTCGACGCTGCTAATATAATGCGTCTGATCTATGCGGCTGAGAATACCGTCGATGTTTTGTAGGGGATACGCATCTTTTACCGTAACGGCATTCAACTTACGGGCATCCAGACAAAACCTGTTTTTCCCCGGCTTTCTGACGATTGTTATCTTATTGGACCATGGACTGTTGCTCTCTTCTATGACCCCTAATTTCAGCATTTTATCCAGTTCATTATACACTATATTCTGCACTGCTGGTGAAATTGGGTAGTGTTTGTCCTTTATAGGGTTAGTGCCTTCAACTAATTTGATCTCATGTTTTTCTAGATTAGTGCATCCTAAACCATGATCCTCAAAAGTTTGAAATTTTTTGATGACTTTATCTAATCGTTTTTGCTGTTCATCGGTTAATACATGTTTATTCAACTTATGGGGTGTCTGTTCATCGTAAAGTTTACGAGTAACATCCAAGCTTATATCGGATACTTTAAATATTTCAGGAGCTATTTTGAAAGCCTTCCAAAAATCAATCCCAAGGTAGAGCTCTTGGTCTAAATCAGGGCACAAATAAAAAACTATATCCTGTTTCTCACCCTTATATTCTACCTCTAGCAGACTTTTACCTAAAACTCGACATTGTTGACCTGTCGCCGTCCTAACATTACTAAATAGCTTATCCATTTTTCTATCTAACCACTCAAGTATTTCCCTACAATTTCTACCAATAAGACTTACAGAAGCACCAGAATCTAAAAGTCCCTTAAATTTTCTTCCCTTAATCAGAATTTCGGCATATGGTCTTGGGTCTATTCTAGAACAACAACGATTCAACGCTTCTGCCACTAAATTACGATGTCGTTTTCTAATAATAAAGTCATTCCGTAGTTTTTGTATAAATTTATATTTCTTCGAATCTGATTTTAAAACTCCTTTTTCGGTTATATTTGAATTATCTGTTCCAACTTTCTCCTGCTCGCTTTCTAAAATTTTTGCATTATGTGGCTGATTACACGGCAGTTCAACAGCACTATATCCAGAGCAATTATTATTTTCACCAAATATACGATCTCTTGTCTCTTTGTAATTTTGTTCCCTTATTGACAGGGGCAACAAATGTTTTACATCAGAGATAGTAGTTTTGTTTAATATGTTATTTATTGATTCTTCGGGGCAATTTCCTTGGAACGAGCCTCCCCCGTTATTGCAGCGCCCCTCTCCAAGTTTTCCCGGTCCTGAATACATTTCTGGCAATTAGGTGTTATTGTATTTGGTTTCCCGCATTTGTAGCAAAATAATGACCGTTGTTGCGCCAAACATTCTCTAAAAAGGTGTCCTTTTTGCTGACAATTCCAACATTTTGGTGGAATATTAATGGCCGCCACTTCACTTAATAATTCTACTTCGTCACTTTCTTCCCCATTCACTACTGCCTCACTAACATACCTATGCGTTCTCACTGGTTGTGCTGGTACGTTACGGGTATCTTTTCGGGAAAAAGTCCTTTCGGCCTCTAAACACTCCATACGCAACTGTTCTACCGAGGAAACAGTCATAGGGTATATTATTCGTGCGATATTATCCTTAATGTTTCTCTTCGCAATCTTAATCATTTCGCCCTCAGCCACAGGTATTTCTAATTTGGCTCTAAGTAGGTTCAGGCTATGGAAGTAGTCGTCAATTGACTCCCCAGGCATTTGCTTCCTCTCGACAAGCTCCTGCATGAGTTCCCAATTCGACCGAACCGTCCTGTATCGATTTAACAAAGCTAATCGAAGGGTGCCCCAACTGTTGATTACTGTGGTCTGCAGGAGTGCCCAGTACCACTGCTTGACTGGACCAGCGACTAAGAGATGGAAGTCTCTTAAAATCTCCTCCCATGGAATCATATATTGCCTCTGCATATGTTCTAATCTAAATATAAATTCCTCAACCGATATTTGATCTCGACCCCCTTGGTTACCTTTGAATTCTAGCCCAAATTTATCCACTCTTATCTTCCATCCATCAGGACCTTGGCTAGGAGCTGGTGGAGGAAAATCAAACCTCTGGCCTTGAGCAAAATGTACCTGCCGGACACTTGGCTCATTCTGTGCCCTATTTTCGGTATGACTAGTACCAGTTCTATTTCCTAATGACATGGCCCTAACTGCTTGTGACAATTGGTTTATACTATCATATACTCTCCTCATTTCCGTTCCAATTTTCTCATCTATCAACTGATTCATGGACTGATCAATGCAGGCCTTCATCTCTAAAACGCTATCCGTGACCATTGACCTGACCATTGGTGATACATCGCTAACAACAGGGTAATTTTGACCTTGATTTGTTCTAACTTTTGGCGTGGTACCACGCCCTCCTACTGGGACATTTATTGTTGCGGATCTATCTTCAATCTGAGGCGATTTAGAAGCCATTCTGTTAAATTGATTATTTTTCCTGTACTTCTCTTTAACTTGCGGTGACGATCGATTTAAATCAAATGAAGAATTCCTATTTCTGTGTCTTTTTAAACTATCAATCTTTCGTAAGGTTTCCTTCTCTTTGTTAGCCGCTGAGTCTGCCATAAACTGCACACAAGTATTATTTTCACAGACAATTTGTAATTCACGAGTTTAATTATATTATCATACATATATATATAAAAATGCTAGGTTTACCGAGTTGCACTCTAATTATATGTATCCTGCGTTCTAATGCCTCTATTCAAAAAAACTATTAAAAATAATTTAACTTAAGACTACTACAACAAATTAAGACAAAATATATGTAGACTAATAGACATGCAATACTAACAAATAAAACAGGATTTAAATTATATTCTACAACACTTTACTAAATAACACACAACTTTTCTATATTATTTTAATTGACTAACTGCTAAATTGAATTATATAAATAGACGGTACACAATATTAATTTCACATACAAAAATAGTTTTAACAATTAATATCAATAAATAATCAAGTCTAAAAATATACTTATAGTTTCTAACTATTAAACAGACATATAGGTTAACACTTTACTTAATACGTTTAAAATTATTATATATATATAAATATCAAATTAATTTAACCTTTTACAAACGTTTGTATTTAAGACAAAGAAACAATAATTCATATTTCGAGTTTCGTGCAGATAACGCAAAAACAATGGTATCATGTGTGTGGTTAAAAACCAATTTTCTTTCTATTTATAGGTGCCCCTAAAGGCCTTTTAGATGTGCTTCTTATATCAATCAACTATTCAATAAATGGTACACGTGGGATAATTCATGGACAACCTATTTTATAAATTTATCCGTTACATACACGCAACTAAATCTGGTTTGGAGCGGGTACGGTATAAGATTCATAAAATTTCCTTTTCCCTTTGCCCATTTTACTACACTGTCCTATACGTCTGCGATATCACTGACCTCTAACTACTTATCAGAGCGGCTATCCTCAGATCTCATAGGAATCTTAACGCGGTTCATGAAAAATTTCCGTGTTCAAAATACTACAGACCTCTGACTCTATAACCAAAGCGGCTATTATGAACACATTCTCCTACTCAATCTATTTTCTCCTCTGTATTTACCTTAACTATGGAATACTCTGACTCTCTAACAGGATGTCTCCCTTTATGACTCCTACGCTAAAGTTCTAAAGTATTCTCTGAAATTTACTTTCAACCAAAGATTCGAAATCGATAAACTGTAGGCCCTTAATTATGCACAGCAAAAGCTAACTTTAGATAGTCTTTTACGGTCTATAAGCTTACACTATAGAGTACTACAATAATTAAAGCTTACACTTTTCACTTCTATCTCTGTTTTCCGGTCTATTGACTCTAATAACATTTTCCTAAGTACACCTGGATGACCTGAATACTAATCTAACATTTTATTTGGGCGCCATATTGTAACGTGTCCGTTTCAAGGCGCAGTGTTGTGATCCCAGCCAGCTCACGTGCATCACCAGGGTAGGTCCCAACCCACAACAACTGCCCAGAGACAAGCACAATAAATAAAATCTAAATAAAAATGTAAATGTAAAAATAAAACTCTACCAAAAACGCGCACACCTAAAAGAGAGAACTAGGTGATAGTGTTCTCCACCAGCCCACCCAACCTGAGACACTCGTACTCCACTAACACTCCTTACTTTTTAGCGTCTCCCGTAAATCCACACACACACTATTTTATACCACCACTTTTACATCTGCCCTAACTCGATAAAAAGACTCACCACACGAACATGTTTGTTACATAAACACAATTCACATATTTATTACAAATAACTTAGACTAACAATTTTTTTTTATCTTAAAACTAATACAAAAGACAATGATCTAATATTATTTATGGTTCTTCCCTTAATACTAATATATCTCTTAAATTAAAAAAAAAAATCTAAACTTTTCTTTTCTATAATCCCCTTTGGTTAAACGAACGTACTTAAGTACTGAATGCTATAAAATAAATAACGTCTTCCACTGAATATATAGATATACAAAATTAAACGAATAATACAATTGTATCTTCCTTACTAATCGTTCTCTTACCAAAAAAAATATGTATATAAAAAAAAATATTTATACCAATCTAATTTTGGGACAGATTATTAATGCCTAAAATCTTACAGAACTGACTTAGTATATCGTCATATATAAAAAAAAACAAACAAACAACCATAAACATACAAAGTTTTTGCCTCCTTTCTGTGTAAACAAACCTGTAAAGAATTTTCACTTATACCTTTGTTTTACTAAATTTTAGATCCTACACCCTACCTAAAGGAGCTCACTTAGGCGGTCTTAATTCTAATTGTCAATTTGCACGACAACGACACACACAAAAAGGTAAGTAATCGCTTTACACGTTTCTCCTGAAAAAGGATTAGAAAACCTTTATATCTATAAAACAATATAAATCTAATCTATCTTTACACTTTTTCTTTTAGGCACTAATAATTTCTCACGGAAGGTATTTTGAAACACAACACATACACACAATAATAAAGAAAACTATGAACACAATGTATAATAATAAAAATTAATAAATTATAAAAAAAAAATCAGAGTATATATATATATATAAAAAAAATAATCTCTTTTCTTAATATTTACTGGCTTTCTAAGGACTTCACCGTTCTTGAACACTGACGTGACTTTATTATTCAATACTTTTCTCAATTTGCACAAAGTGAGTATGTATATCTCTCTGTACCTTTCACGCTCCTTGGTTTTACCTCTTGCCGATGCCCTTATACCACTTTTTCCTAGCAGATCTGGTCCAGAAAATTAGTAGTTAACAGGTAGCGGTCTTGTAAAAAAAAAACTTTATCACTATAGCCTATTAAAATATAAAAATAATAAACATTTTGCCTTTTCCTCCCAATTTTCATAAAATTTTACACTTACTTCCTATCACTTGTTCCACAAAAATAAATAAAATTCTATACACCTGTAGCACCGTGTTTAATTTTATTTTCTTATATATACAAGATACTAAAAAAAATTATCAGCGATCACAACTGCTCACTAATACTTTTCCAATTATAATGGCTACTTTTCTCTACCTATAAAAACCTAAAACTTTCCCAAAGATCTCCATTTTTGATGACCTTTTGCTACATTCTTCCATCTACATTACTACAACTTCCATACGTCAAACTTTTAGCGCTTTAACCAATACATGTATGTCATTCGTGCTATTATTCTGCCCATTAATGAATGAACTTCATGCAAAATTACAACTCATCATATAGTTTTCATGCATACAGTTGGCAACGTAACCATTTTAATAGTAAATTTTTGACATTTATACAGAAGACATTAAACTAAACAGCCACCACATTGCTAGTCAATTTTACCAAAAAAAAAACACAAATCAAACAAAAATTTGACGAACAACCACTATTTGGAACCAATACCACAGCCAATACACTACTCAATACCATCCACATAAAAACAAGGAAACAACAACCACCGCAGGAAGCAAGACAACATCAACCAAAAAAAATCAAAGACAAAACAGAAACAGCAGAACTACCCAAAAGTACAGCCGGAGGCTAATACCAGTAAGGTAGCGACAAATTGAGCTTCAAAGCTCTTGTCCATTACCCACATCAGCCGCAACAAATTAAATTAAAAAAAATAAGTTTGACAACTGCAGGCATGACTTTTAAAAAAAGTTGGCAACGCTCAAAGCGAATTCATACAGGTGAAATTACCAGCACATGATGATGGGGAAACACAATGTCTAAATTTGTTAATTTCTCCTTTATTCTATTTATTAATGAAGGAATGGAAAATTAGATTTTGGATTCCGAATTAAACATTGAACTTAATAGTGCTTTTTATGATAATAAATTTACCAAATTTATGTATATTTGTTGTTCTTGCACCATTTATAATGTGCTTCACAAGCACATATCCTTTTTTAATAAAATTTTATTGAATTAAACATATAAAAACAACTTTTCCATACTTGTTATACAAACTGGCCTTGAAAGAAAAAATCCCCTAAAAATTTGCTTTGTTGTATCAATTCGCCGTTGCATATACCTGTATGAATATGCCTTATAAAATGTATATAAAAAAACAGTCAGCTGATTGGATACGAGTACCTTATGGATATGCCTTGCATTGAATCAAGGCATATTTATTCATCAGGTACTCTTGATTCGCCAGCTGATTATTTTTTTCAACACTTATTTTTAATTTCAGCTGTCAAAATCCATAAATAAAAAACAATTTGCTCTCTTTTCTAATTTATTTCAAATGTCAAAAATAAACAAAAAATTCTCTCCGAACTGCAATTACCTGATGAATAAATATGCCTTGACATTGAATTTTAATGTGAATCTTTTTATGTTGACTTAAGTTCATTTATTCTATTGTTTTTTTTTTTATAATTCAAATTAAATGAAACTGCAATTATTTTTAAGGATATTCCCTAAAATTATTTCCGATATTAGCCGAATGGAATGCATTTTCGAAACCAGCTACGATTTCATCATCAGCCCTCTTTATCGGTATACTACTATGTAATTAAAAATTCCTATATACATATGTTACAATTCAATGAAATTTGAATTAGAGAATCATAGTATTAATTTTCAAATTTGTCTTTCTACTTCACCTATCAAATGACATTTTTTATTCAACATGTTCATATGTATTATGAATATAAAAAGAATATGCACATGTTAAATAAAAAATGTCATTTGAAAATTAATACTATTATGATTATCTAATTCAAACTTCATTGAATTGTAACATACATACATATGTATATAAAAAATTTTATATAATTAAAAAAACAATTATATAAAATTTTGTAAAAACACACAATTTCTTTTCTGAAGATGCTACACAAAGGAGTAGCGAAATATTGAATAATAAATAAACCAACAAATATTTATAAAGACCTCGAGCTTGAAAAATCAATTAAAAATTTTATAAAAAAAGGTAAAATAAGAGCAATAAGAATTTTAAGTAATAAAATAAAAAAAAACTACTTTTCCGCCGTTCCCTATATATTTGGATTTAGAAGAAACTTTTTTCGATATTTGTTTACCTAGTAACGAGTGATCCGTTAGATTTTGTCTGTAATTTTGGGTCCTAGTCTTTTAAATTAGTTGCATAAATTGTTTCATACAATCTTTGGATTTTTTTCTCGTTAGGAGCCAGTGAAGACAAGCCTTTGGTTTGGGTGTCTGTGAAAACAAGTCTAATTTTTATCTTTTTATAGTCGCACCCGTGATGTATGATAAATATTTATGTAAATACATACATATATGATTTATAATGAAGGTAGTACGTAGGTACACACACCCAAGGCACACTTACACCATGGATAGATCACATATTAACTTATTGCTTTAGATTAAAAAATAATCGCCTTTATTCTAGTTCTCAACGTTGAGAGTCAACATTATTTTGTTGTTTGTTTCATTTATTTATTAATTCAAATAGTAATACAAAGCCTATTTTATATATTAGAGGTGAGATGGTTTTTATTTTACTCATATTCACAGTAAATAGCAACGTCATCACAAGACTGATTGAGAATATTCATTTGTTGTTAATTAAAAAACCTGGATTTTCTGGTAGACCGCGAAAATAAAAGGCATACACAATAATTATAAAAAACAGGTAGTACATATTTTAATTCTATGCTTATCAACACACAGATATTTTGATTATTTATAATTATTGGCTTTGTTGAATTAGTTCATGAGCTTATCACTAGCCTTCTTGTCAAACCACATTCTTGGAATATTTACAATCATTATAGGTTTGCAACATACCACAAACATAAGCATGCAGTACAATAATAACTTTCACTAAAAAGTTACTATTTAAGCTTTTTCTTGGAGTTAACTTTTTATTCTGGTTAAACATATACATACAAACATATTTATACACAAAGGTATGTAGATATTTTAACTTTGATAATTTATTCCACGCACCTTTTCTTGATTATTTTTTAAGCCATGCAAAATAATTTCAACACAGGAATTTAACACTTCCTTTAAAAACGTATCATCTACCGTACCATATAAAAACCATAGGTTTAAAGTTTTTTTTAGATTTTCAATTAGTTCACGATACTTTATTTCGTCTTTTGGCAACAATTGTAATTTTTCTTTTACTTTTGATGCCATTATTATTTTGTTTATGGTTTAATACTTGCATCAGCTTTGTTTTTTAAAACTTAAATTGGATATATTCAAAACTCAATCTTAAGCAACTATGAATAATTGCATTTGTTTAAGAAAATAAAAATTCCAGTTAGAAAAAAAAACACAGCAGATAAAAACAACAAAGCTAGCGGAGTTGTCAAATGTTTCTTTTTATTTCTAAGTTCAGCGTTCCCACAAAAAATAAACAATAATAAGAAATAACTAAAAATAATGTTGCCATATGGAATAAAAATTAACCAAAAAAACGCAATAATTGTAAAAAATCACTATTGCTTACCCAGCATTTACACATGAAAGTAATTTCATGAAATTCGCATTACACTCACACTTCACTAACACTCGCATTAATTTTACTTTCCACTCAGATTTCAACGATTTTTTCATGAAAGTAAATATTGTCGTTTTCAAGAAAGTAAAGTGACAAATGGTAAACACTATTCCGTACTAATAAAACTTATACAAATTTACAGGATTTACAGGATAATAATTGTAAATATAACATATTTCTGTATATATGAATATAATATTCTTCAAATATACATCAAGAATAATATTGATGTAATTTTAAAACAAGAACTTAATTAAAATTTAAAGCCTTTGTGGATTTATATTAAGGAATTAAAATAAATAAATAAAAATGTTTGGGTTTCAACTATTGTCTTTTAAACTTGTGTAGAAAATATTTTTGGTAACTCTAAAGGTAGTAAAAAAATGGAGGCAAATGAAACTCATCAATGTACAATGTATGGCAATAATTGCGACTCTACGCTTCGACGACATTTTTAAAATGAAATTTCACTTTCCAGTGTAAACGCACAGAAAATTTACATGAAAGTAAATTTTTTACCACCCGACCATATGAGCAATATGTTTGGCAATTATTGCCACAGCAACAGTCAAATTCTATTGCTAACACAAGATATTAACGTGTGGACTGCATGAATATGTATTTAGCAATAAATGTTATTATACATTGCTGAGCAATAATCTTCTAACACAAGCTGTCAAATTCAATTGCAAAAAAATAAAATGTAACAACAACACTAATGTATAGGAGAACGCCGCAGAAAAGAAGTAAACAAAATATTAAAATTAACGTTGTTATTATAAAAAAATTTAAGTATTTTAATTATATTTTAATATATAATGGCAAAAGAATGGTTTTAATCTAGTGATTTTGGTGAAATTTATTTTCGTATATTTTTTGTAAAATTTTTTACTATAGATCAATCTCCAGGAAATTTTTTTATTTTATGTTTTAAGATATTACGTGTTCACCACCCAGAGATATAAGCTTGAACATTGACAATTTGATGCTGTTATTCTGCCGACTTTAGTGCTTATATTAAGACATTATCAATCGCTCGTGTGGTCGGGGAGTTACGTATACGGAAATTTCATGAAATCACTTTCATGTGTAAATGCAGGGTTGGTGTTCAACTGACAATGCTGTCATGACAGTAAATAATACGGAAACGACATTAATTAAAAAAAAAAATTTTATGGGTTTTGAGCTGTTTGGAACTTCCTGGTATTGCCGGGAGATATATTTCGGTTAAAATTAAATTTAATATTTACTTAAATGTTAGGATGAAGTTACGGATTTTACATTTAATTAAAAAAATATACGTGACGTCTAAAATTTATTGATCAAACAATTTTTAGAACATGTAAATATGATTATTTTTTCAGATTTATAAATTCAGAAAATGCAAAAATTACTATAAAAATAATAAAAGTAAGATATTGTCCTTTACTAAAATCTTCAAAAAACCACTTAGGTTATCAGGCAAAAAAAAGGATTTTTTAGTCTTTCATAACATTCTAAGTCTCACCTCGTAAAAATAGTCACTAATTTCGAAGTTCTAGACTAATACAAATACATACGAACATAAAAAAAGTACTATAAAAATGTAAAAAGTATCTTTTCTGTCTCCCATAACATTTTTTTTTTAATTTTTGGCTTTAAAGGGCTATTAGACACGCATACTTGTCTTAAGTATGATGGCATACTTTGGGTTTAGCTTTTATATTTCTCAATAAACTCTTCCCAGAAAATAATATTAGAAAAATAAATTTTTTAAATTTGCGAAATGCACACAGCAGCGGCAAAAAGCTAACTGAATTTTTGTATGAAGTATGACGGACACTCTATTAGATGAGTATGTTGATATGCGACAGACATCATAAATTCAAAAAATTTTGAAAACCAACATACATGTCTGACATACTAGACATACATGCTATTACACAGTGAGTTTCGGTATGCCATCATACATGTCTTAAGACAAGTATGCGTGTCTAATAACTCTCTAACATACTTGATATACATGCTATTACACAGTGAGTTTTGGTATGCCATCATACATGTCTTAAGACAAATATGCGTGTCTAATAGCCCTTTTTGGGTTATGAATGAATATGTCAGTCAAGTTACCTTTTTTAGTAATATGTATATACATATACTGTTTTTAAATCGAAATGACGAAAAATGTGAAAAACAATAGTATACGCTGTGTAGATTCTGATCAAGATTTTAATTTAAATTCACTACATTTCACGCAGCAATAAATATAGTGTTTATTAAGTTTTTGGTACTAAAACTTTTATGTGTAAACGCTAGTTCAATATTGAGCGTGGAGAGGTGCATAAGCCGCCACCGCTTTAATATTGAAACATATCTGCTGCGACTTACTTTAAGGTAGTCGGCTCTGTTTTCTGTAATAGTTTTTAAACACAAGTTAAGAAAAATTATTTTACTTTTTAAAAGTGGCAAACACTTTTTATTAAATATTGAATAAAAAATATACTTTAAGCTATATATAAAAAAATAACTACAATTGAAAAAAAGTGGTATAGAAATAAAATGGCAAAAAATAACCAAGACCAGAGTGAGCGTCGTTAATTATGGAACTTTTTCGACGTTTTTAGAACAATCATAATTGTGACGTTTGCCGCACATAAACGCACATTTGAACTTGTTTTTTGTCATACACATTCGACACAAAGAAAATTGCTGTCTACCTGCTAGACAAACATCGCATCGTTGAGGACTTGGGTTTTTTTTCGTCATCAGTGTAATAATTTAATACGTTTGAAGGTGTAAAGCAGCGTTGCTGTCAGCCATCGACTTAGTCTCATTTTGCGATTTGTAAAGTGTGGACGTGTGAAAAATCTTTATATTCGTTATTAAAAACTAATAACTTGGGTAAAATTTTCTAAGGAAAAAAGTTAAAAACGTGTTTTCTTAAAAGATATTAATTTTGTGTAAAAAAAGTTTTGCAAATATTGGGACTTGAAAAATTTGTTTTTCTCCACCACCACAAACACTTATGATTTTTTTAACATTGTCGATTTGCTGACTACCTCGTTGTTTCGACTTGTAAAATTTTCAATTTTGTGTTTATTCGTTGTTAGTTGGTTGGTTGGCGAGTATTTTATTTCACATCAGCAAAAATCAAAAGCAGATAAAAAAAAATTTTTTTGCTCCGTGGTGGCTACAAAATACTTCATACATAATTAGGAAAAGGAATCCTCAGTAAATTGTTGCACTTTTTTTTACATACTAAAATTGTTCAGTTTCCCGTAAATAAAAGAAAAAATGAGTGTCGATGTTTCAGGAGAAAATGTAAGTTATTTAATTTTTCTACAAAAAAAAAAAAACTTATATTTATTTTAAATGCAATTTTTGGGCCTTTTAAAACATTTTGCAATTTTTTTCAATGTTATATAGACTGAAAAAAATTTACAAAAATGGCGACAATTTACTACACAATACAATTAGTAATGTAAGGTAGCGTTTTTCACCGCTATTCATAATGATATAATTAAAAAAAATAAGTAATTCGCCTTGCTCTGAGGCAACACTTTTAAGTTTTTGAGTTATAGGGCTTTTACTTAATAATTGTTCACCATGTTTGCCCACGACGACTTGCTTTTTAATTTGTTAATTAATATGTATACCCTTCACATGTGGTGCCAAGGATATATCGATGGTAACAAGTATAAAGTCCCTAACTCGTACTTTTTACGAAATTGAGTTTTTCAGTGATTCCAATACATTTTAAACAAATGCACTTCGACACAAAAATTTAACTCAATAATATCAAAAATAACAGTTTTCCAAGCAATTAAAAAAAAACATGATACAATTTCTGTTACATTTTTATCTTCTGTAAAATTACAATTATTTGGGCCTTTCTTCTTATGACCTATGATATATAGCTCTATCATTTCGTATGTAATTTATATTAATAAAGTCGTTTGTTACTATTTATAGATATGATATGATTTTAAAGATATTTTTCCAAAATTCAAATTATTAAACTCTTAAAAAATGTTTAAATTACTTTTAATTAAATAAAAATAAAATCCAAGATGGCCGCCATTACAAAATGACGTACAATTACTTTATATATGTTCACTTCTAATAATTAAAAATTTACCCTCATCAACCCTCTCTGAACTTTGCCAAAGGAATTTAGTAAACACTGAAAAAGTTAAATTTTTTTATCCCAATTAATGTGGATATCGAATGACTAGTAAAATAGAGTAAGCTATGTAAAAATTCAAAATAATTTGAAATCTATGCTGAATATACATATATATGTACATGGTGTTGAGGGGTATTATCAGATTCTTTCTAATTTCATATTACGTTCATTTACATTTAACGTTGCATAAATCGTCGTTTTCGACAATGATTTTTTTAATTCTTAAAAAAATTGGAAAAAGAAATTACTGACATTCATCATGTAAAAGCCGCAATAGTAAAATGTTTGAGTTTATTGTTACTTAAAGCTAAAACTTGAACGTGTGGCCTATAAGTTATTTTAATATTAAATTTTGATTTTTATAAATTTTCCAACATAGGTATATACATATGTATGTATATTTAAAAAAATAGTTAATTTTGTTATAGAAA
The DNA here is from genome assembly GCA_941918925.1 of Phyto melanocephala. NCBI lineage: Eukaryota > Metazoa > Arthropoda > Insecta > Diptera > Rhinophoridae > Phyto > Phyto melanocephala. Next base: position 131,140,603 of record OW799234.1, on the reverse strand, counting down.
TAAAATGTTTTAATTCTTAATACGGGCGATCAAGTTAATATTGGCCTATTATAAGTAAAATCATAAAAAGGAAATTTGTGTAGGTATAAATGAAAAAAAATTTAGTATATTCTTTAAAAGAGAATTAAAAAAATTATGATTTTAAATCATCATCTTGAGAGTAAATAGAGTGAAATAAAGTCTAGTGTTATTTTAAAGAACTATTTTTAATTAAACATTTTTAATATTAGTTGACAACACCGGTTGCAAAGAATTATAAAACTTCTGTTTTAAATGTTTTATTATTTTTATTTTGTGCTAAGACTTGCATATTTGTTTAAATAAATTTTGTCTGTACAAATGTATTTTATTAAATAACTTTTTAAATATTATTAAGTCAGCTTGCAATGGACATACATAGACACCAAAAAATAGAGTAGACATAGAGTAGGATAATTAGTTTAATAAACGAAATCGGTAGTAAGTAATCTGTCGTATGAATAATTGCATTATTATGTTTTGATTTTAAAATAGATTTTTTGCTTTAGCTGTTTCTTTTTTTTTTTTACAAGATTTTCAATTTATTGAGTGACTACTTGAACCCGGTCCGCATTGTTATTCCAAACAAAATTTTTGTAAATTGCTAAGTAATATAAAAAACCTATAGGTATTTAGGCCAACAGTAATAATATATTTATTTCCACAAAGCCAAATAGGCCAAATAAAAATTTTACATAGTAATAATAACCTAAGTAGGTATAAAATATCACAAAAAAAATAAAAAATTTAGTACCTAAATATTCATAATGAAAGTATCATCATATATGCTCCCCAGCCCGACATTTAAAAGTAGAACAAAAAGAAATGGTAAGTAGATGACATCAAAGGTCCAGTTAGTGATAGAAAACCCAAACAATATCTATTAAAAAAATACCAAAATCGCAGTAAAATAAATTAAGATAGAGAAAAAAAAAATTAAAAGGTTTTAATTTGAAAACATTATTAGAGTGTGTAAAAAGACGCAATTCTAAAGGTAATAAATTAATAACCATAACGACAAAATATCTATTAAAAGAGGGTATAAATACCCTAGGAGGAACAAAGTTAGGATTCCTACTGCGAGAGGAAAAGATAAATTCCTTACAAAGGGCAGAAGGGTGACCATCTTTTATAACTCCGTAAAATAATATCAAATTACGAATCTTAATGAAATCGGTAAACGAGCAACCAAGAATTAACTAACTTTTAACGTGTAAGAATTAGACCAATTGTACTAGATATAACCTCAAGAGAGTAAAAAATCTGCAGCATTAAAATAGCATACGCCAACCTTCTTATATGGAAAGGTAAAAACAAATTAGAACAATAAATTTTACTCAAAGAACACCAAATATATGTAGGCACATAAAACAAAATCAATGCTCTGAGTATACTTTTATAGGTACTATAAAATAAACATTAACCAAAAAGTTACTTTTGCGTAATTACATTGATTGTAAATTTCTTATTTCATTTCTGCTTATAAAAATGCATTATAAAGTTCTTAATTCTTCCAAAGGCTTCGTCGATATTGAATTTATATAAATTTAAAAAAAATTGGTTAGTGGGAGGTGTGCGTTAAAGTGGGCGTGTCACCTTATTTTTCTGTTATTTACCAGAAAGCTATACTTAGGAATTTTAGTATCTTTCATCTTATTTTGTTGCTGTAAACAGCTTTTTAGTCTAGTTGGGAAGTGCAGGAGGGCACTTGATAGGATCATGAACCCCTTCGATGTCAGTTTGTGTTGGATACCAGGCCAAAATGGAATCGTCGGCAATTGCTGACAAACTTGCGCGCGTTGGATCGGCACTGGTATTGAAGAGCAAAGAGGACATGGTGAGTCCTCCTTAGGGTATTTTTTTTGGCCGTATTAGGGCGTGAATATAAGACAGGACCAACATGGCGTGGAGGAACAGAAGAGACTGCATAGTGTCAAGGGCTTTATGGCCCAAGTTGAACTCAGCGGACTCTACGGTACTTCTGGGCATGGATAGAGTATGTCTGAGGGCCACTATTGGGGTTTTAACAGGACACTGTCCTGTGAGAGCTAGGATTAGTACATGGGATCGCGGCACTCCAGATTATTGTAGGATGTGTGAGGAGGAGCTGGAAACTGTGGAACACATTGTCACTGCCCGAGGCTACAGAATCACAGGCTAAAGTGGTTAGGTAAACGATTCCACGATGAGTTGGGTGATGTTTCGGAGTGCAAACTGGGGAATATCGGATTCATCATGGGGATAGGGTGGTTGGTAAACATGCAATGGGGCTCGTAAGGAATCTGTAATTCTATTCTATTTCCTACTAACTATCTCCTTATCTCTTATTTTCATATATTATATCTTTGGCAACCTTCTCTCCCTTTTTCTAATCGATTTTCTATCTTTACTGTATAAAGGGAAACGCAATTGATCATATTGGTCTCCGAGTGTGGGTGTAGGAGGCAGCTACTGCTTTCCTACCTACCTACCTACCTAGGTATGTTTTGTGATAGAAAGTATACTTATCAAAAACTTTTTTGCTTTTTAACTCTAATTAAATATTGCAATTTTGAAATTTTTTCTTCTAAAATCTTTGTCTAGGTATAAGAATTTTTTTTGTAATTCAAGCATTCCAGCCTATTTATAAATGTATATGGATTTTTATTATATACATAAGAATGTATGTATATTCATTATATGTATGTATATATATGCATACATATATATATATATATATATATATAGATATGAATGAATGACAAACCTATATATATCCATTTTCACTTTTGTGTGACGGGTATAATAAAATGGTCCATTAATAGCAGAAATCCATATTAATTTGGTAAATAATTAAACAAAATCAAGAAAATCAAGGAAAATTGCCACTTAAAAAACATTGTATAATATTCTTGGAATAATAATTTGAGGGTTTTTAATTGATCACAAAAAAAATCTTACAAGTGGTGTGGGATTACAATTTTTAACAAAACCTATTGTGGCCTATAGGTTAGGTTATTGTTAGTGCAATACATATATTGAAAATATAATTAATTTAATGAAATCCAAGTAATTGGTTGACTTTTTTCGAAACATATTGCCGCATACCCAGCAAAAAAAAATTGGAAGTAGTGCAAAACGAATTACACTTACAAGACTTCTAAATCAATTGTGTTAAAGCATTCGTTCTAAATGACATCATGGATGCGATATAATTTGTCATAAATAAAGTGCTTAAAAATGAATGCAACATCATGCAAAATATCTTAAAGTATTCATGTAAACAAACAAATTTAACACATGAAATATCCGATACTTGTCACCAATTATGCATGAGTTCTATGCACTTATTAGAATGGGGTGCAGTTCATTAAAATATTCATGTAAACACATGATCTCCAATGACACGCTAATGTTAAAATCATAAGTGTTTTCACCTAAATTTAATCACTTCGTCACCAGTTCAACCCCTGCAAAATCACTTTTTTGTCATAGATTTTTTTGCTGGGATATTAGTGTTGTAAATAAAACGAACAATCTCGTAAACATTTCATATATATTTATAAACTAGAAAAGCCCGGCGCTCGTTGCTTCGCCCCTTAATGAATAAAAATGCATTCCTAATTTAAGTTAAATATCAAGTAGGCGTGGCACTGCTCACTTCTCTAATCACGAAACTATATAGTCATCACCAAAATCAGTCCAGAGCAAGTACCTCAAAATTATAATTTTTTTATGGGCGTGGCCCCGCCTACTTTTTTAATCACGAAATTTTATAGTCATGAGAGTTCAATATGTGTGCAAAGTTTAAGAAAAATCGGTCAAGTGCAAGAAGCTTAAAATGATAACTTTTTAATGGGCGTGTCTTTACTTTTCTAATCACGATATTGTGTTATAATAAAAGCTCAATATATGTGTGCAAAGTTTCAGAAAAATCGGTGAAGTTCAAGTACCTCAAAACTATATCTTTTTTTATGGGCGTAACCCTGCCCAATTTTTTTATCACGAATTTATTAAGTTAAGAGAGCTCGATATGTGTGCAAAGTTTCAGAAAAATCAGTCCAGTGCAAGTACCTCAAAATTAAATCTTTTTTATGGGCGTGGCCCCGCCCACTTTTCTAATCACGAAATTATATAGTCATTACAGCTCAATATGTGTGTGCAAAGTTTCAGACAAATCGATCTAGTGCAAGGAGCTAAAAACTATCACTTATTTATTTATTTTTTTTATTAATTCTTCATCTACATAACCGAGCCTATAAGGCCATATACGGTTAATAAAAGCTACTTATTATAAAAAAAAATATTTCTATATAGACAATAAATAATATGTAAATATTACATTAAAAAAAAATAAATAATAAAATAAATAAAAATAAGGAAAGGAAAAAAAAGAACTTAAATATTACAAATGTAAAAAATATGTGTATCATACTCTACAATAAGTGCAACATACAAAACTAATTCTATTTTAATTAATCTTCAAGGTTTTATAAGAGGAAAAAAAAAAGAAAATGTTAACGATTCGTTAGCATATGAGATTGTGCATATTCCAGTAAAAGAGACTTGAATTTAGGAATCGAGTAAGAAAACATTCTTAAATTTCTCGGCAAAGCATTCCAAATTCTCGATAACCGAATTTGAAATGATTTCGCAAAAGCGTTTAAATGCCTAATTGGAAAAATTATTTCTTATGGGCGTGGAACTGCCCACTTTTCTAATCACAAAATTATTTAGTCATGACAGCTCAATATGTGTGTGCAAAGTTTCAGAAAAATCGGTCTGGTGCAAGTACCTCATAATTATAACCTTTCTTTATGGGCGTGGCCCCGCCCACTTTTTTTCACCCATAAACACTCCCTGGTATGTGTACAACGACTTGCCAAAGTTTGAGTCCGATCGGTTTTACAGTTTCGGAGAGTATAGCTAACACACACACACACAGAGTTTCACTTTTATATATATAGGGCCAATTCAAAGTGGTTGCATATCATTCATATTTGTGCTATTTCATATTATTTCATACAAAAAAAATTATATGACTTTACACATTTGTTTCCTATGTATAAGAAATTGTTTATGTTATACTTTTAACCATACTGTCTCTCAGAGAGAATTTATTCGCTTCTCACCTCTCAGAGAGAATATTTTCTCTTTTCTTCTTTCCTGTATACATACAATTTTTAACAGCGTCATCTCTTTGTCTTCTTTCTTGTATTAAATACATAATTTGTTAACAAAAGGTGTTCAAAGTCACTAGTCATATTAATATGAATTATATGACATAGTACAATATGAGAGTCTACTTTGAATTGGCCCATAGATTTGCAGAAGTTGTTGTGGTGATATATTACTTTAATTTTTAAATTTAAGGCGAAAATATACAATAATTTATTTTTATTTACTTAAAAAGCATAATTTACCTGATATGCAAATGATTAAAAAAATTTGAAATATAAATATATATATATATATATACATATATATATATATGTATGTATAAGTATGTGACCAATTTTGTTTTTGTAGGAACCACCAGCCCAAAATGGCACAGAGGTACAAGTTAATGGCATGAGCAATGGTCATAGTAATGGCCATATAAGTAGTAGTAGCAGCAAATCACATAAATCGTCAAGCAAAGATAAACATCGTGATAAAGATAAAGATCATAAAAGTTCCTCATCTAGCAGCCACAAGAGCAGCAATCGGTGAGTGTTACATACAAATCATTTATGTATACCATTTTCGACAATTGATAATTAAAATATATATATTATACCTGTAGGCTTTTTTTGTATTACTATGAATTTAAATAAATAAATAATTTGTCTTTTAACCGCAGTGATAAAGAAAAGCATAGCTCTTCATCGTCGTCCAGTGGCAAAGATAAGCATCGCGATAAGGATCGTGATGACAAACATAAAAGCTCTTCATCAAGCAGTCATCGCGATAAAGATAAGGAACATAGCTACAAAGATAAACATAAATCTTCTTCGTCGTCATCATCAAGTCACAAAAGTTCTTCAAAAGACAAAGAACGACGTGATAAAGATCGTAAGGAAGGATCGTCTAGTAGCTCGAGCAAAGATAAATACCGTAGTGACAGAGATAAAGATAAGGATCGTCATCACAAATCTAGTTCATCATCAAGTTCACGCGATAAGGATCGTGACAAGGATCGACATCGTTCATCATCCTCCTCGTCTTCATCGAAACATAAACATTCCAGTTCTTCAAAATCGTCATCATCATCATCGCGCGATAAATCATCATCCCGTAAAGATGGTGAATTTATCAAGCCAGAACCAATATCTCAACCATTTAACAACTCGCAGGAAAATGGTATTAGTGGTGATGTTTTATCGCGAGATATTAAAAAGGAAAAGTTTACTCAAGATCCTTTAGACATAAGCACAAACATTGGTAATAATCAAACTTTCGAAGATAATATAAAACGGGAAGATGAAAGAAGTTTCAATGTATCTCAAGCCAGTTCTTGTGACTATTCCATGTCACAGTTCCGTGAAGATGAGCCACCATTTGTGACCAAGGAAGCAGCCACCTATCAAAATGATAGTCAGATTAAGTATGAGGATGAAGAATCGCAAGAAGACGATTATAAACCAGAAGACGACGATGAAGATGAAGATATGCCATTGGCAATGCGTAAGAGGAAGTCTCGCGAAACTCCACAAGAACTAACGGGCGAGGATGATGAAGATGAAGAAGATGTACCGTTGGCCAAACGAAAGATTAAAACCGTAGAGGATGATGACGAAGACGTACCACTTATTGCTCGTAAGAAATCCAAAAAGGAATCTAAATCCAAGGATAAGAAAAAGAAACGTGTTAAAGAAGAAGAAGAAGAAGAGGACGATTTTGACGTAAAGCCTAAAAAGAAAGTTAAAAAAGAGAATAATACAGCAGTCAAAATCGAAACTGCATCACCAACAAAGCGAGTCAAGAAAGAGAAGAAAAACGAGGAAGAAGAAGAAGTTTGGAAATGGTAAGTATTTTTACATTAATACCCTTATTCTGAATTTTGTAATCAAATTAAAACTATTTTGTAATAAAACTGAAAATTAGTTGCAATTTTAATTCAGAATAAGGTTGTAAATCAAAATTATTAAATCAACCAAAAAATTGGCTTAATTTAAAAACTGACAAAAGTACAAGCAAGATAGATTTTAATTAATATCGTTTTAAAAATTTGAATTGAAATTTTCCAAACTTTCGCCTACAACGAAAGTATTATTTTTAGTTTAGCCGTCATTCAATTAAAAAGTTTTCAGATTGTTTTATTCATATTGTTTTAAATATTTTGAGAGATGCCGTTTTCTTCAAGGCAAATTTATTCATCATGTAATCTTGATTCGTCAGCTAATTGTTTTCTTTACTTATTTTAAATTTCAGCCGTCAAAATCCATAAATAAATAAACATTCTCTTCTCTCATTTATTTCAAAAGTCAAACTTCTTATTAAAAAAAAAAACAAAAACTGTCTTTTAGAACTGCGGTTATCTGATGAATATATATGCATGTATGTATATGCCTTGAAATAAAAAGTTTTAAATATTCGAGTTAATATCGAGGTTAGGTTTTACTTAAGACCGTCTTGAATAACTTTAAAGAATTTTTATTAAAAAAAACCGACTAAGATTTTTAATAAATGATTACACGTAAAAGTATCGTTTAAACTAAAATTATTTTTTTAACAAATCTGATGTTTTCATTTTTAGTTTTGTAACTGAACGGTTTTCATTGCATACCTGAATTTTATATTTTATATTAAGACAAATTGATTTTTACAAAAATTTCCATATAAAAACATACAACGGGAGAGCAAAGGAAGTGTGAGCAAACAACACAAATATTACAAAAATGCCCAGAAAATTGTATTTCATGACTTTTTTTCGCTTGCCTCTAAGCTTCTTTTCCAAAAGAAAATGTCGTTCATCAATTGAATGAAATAATTTTATCTTGTTAATCCCGTCTTATACCTTTTAGGTTTGACTTGAGTAGTAAAATGCATTTAAGTATATAAAAATTCATAATCAAAAATTGCATCGTAAATAAAGAAAATTACGTATAATATGAAATCTTAAATATAGGCTAAGCAACGATGTGGTCATTATACCTACGTACATGATGGTGAATATAATATCAAATATTTCTACACTATTTTAATTTTATTTACCTTAACCGTAAAAATACTTTACGAAACAACTTTGCAATCATTTCACACTGGCGTCATAAAAATCGTTTGAACAACGTGCATCTGTTGGCAACATTTTAAAACAAATTCAAACAGCTGTCTTCTAAACTTTTTGACACTTGAAATTTAGGGTTATGTCCGACTTGTAGTAAATATCTGTATGGAAACTTTGCGTAATATATCTGTTTTTTTTTTTTTTTGTCAAATGGCAAAAGCAATTATATTTGTCACATTTTGTTTACGATGTCCATACGAAAACGTTTTGACAAACCAAAATCAATCATTGTTTTCGCAATTGAAAAATAGTTTAATTAAACACTCAAAACTTCTGCAACCAAAAATATCAGCAGATGTATCCTTGCTGACTTCATGCAATTATTATACAAAAACAAGAAAAAAAAATTTAGTGCTAAAGGCAAAGAAATTGACAGGAACTAAACAAAAAAGTTGCCCAACAGTTTTTCAACCTTCTGCTTATATTTTAAGGTGGGAAGAAGAAAAACGTGATGATGGTGTTAAATGGAATACTTTAGAACACAAAGGACCCGTTTTTGCTCCGCCCTATGAGCGCTTACCTAAAAATGTCCGCTTTTACTACGATGGTAAGCCAATGAAGTTGTCTGAGGAAACCGAGGAGTGTGCCACCTTTTATTCCAAGATGCTGAATCATGACTATTGCACTAAACAGATTTTCAACGATAACTTTTTTAAAGATTTTCGCAAGACGATGACTAAGGAAGAAAAAGGAACTATTAAAGATTTCAACAAATGTAATTTCGAAGAAATGCATCAATATTTCATAGCCGAATCAGAGAAACGTAAAAATGCTTCTAAAGAAGAAAAACTTGCGAAAAAATTAGAGAACGAAGCATTGGTGAAGGAGTACGGAATTTGTTTTATTGATGGCCATAAAGAAAAGATTGGTAATTTTCGTTTAGAACCTCCAGGTCTCTTTAGAGGTCGTGGTGAACATCCTAAAATGGGTATGATTAAGAGGCGTATTCGTGCTGAAGATGTCTCCATTAATTGTGGCAAAGACTCGAAAATACCTCCACCACCGCCAGGCCATCGGTGGAAGGAGGTTATTCACAATAACACTGTCACATGGTTAGCCTCGTGGGTCGAAAATGTTCAAGGTCAAGTGAAATATATTATGTTAAATCCTTCATCCAAATTAAAGGGTGAAAAAGATCACGTCAAATATGAAACTGCACGTAAATTAGCCAAATCCATTGATAAAATCAGAGAAACATATCGTAATGAATGGAAATCAAAGGAAATGCGCGTACGTCAACGTGCAGTTGCTCTTTATTTTATTGATAAACTGGCCTTGAGAGCTGGTAACGAAAAGGATGAAGATCAAGCAGATACAGTTGGTTGTTGTTCATTACGTGTCGAACACGTTCAATTGCACAAAGAATTGAACGGCAAAGAAAACGTTGTTGTATTCGATTTTCTGGGTAAGGATTCTATACGTTACTACAACGAGGTAGAGGTGGAGAAACGTGTCTTCAAGAATTTGGAACTGTTCATGGAAAACAAGAAGACCGGTGATGATTTGTTCGATCGTTTGAACACTCAAGTCCTTAACGAACATTTGAAAGAGTTGATGGAAGGTAAATTATTTTAACAAAACATTTCGTCTTCATTTTATTACATATAATTTTAATCGTTTCTTTTAAAGGTCTCACTGCCAAAGTGTTCCGTACCTATAACGCTTCAATAACTTTACAAAATCAATTAAATCTGTTAACTAAGGAAGATATGACAGTACCAGAAAAACTGTTAGCCTACAATCGAGCTAATCGTGCGGTAGCCATTCTGTGTAACCATCAACGTTCCGTACCAAAAAGTCATGAAAAGTCTATGGAAAATCTTAAAGAAAAAATACGACAAAAACGTGAAGCAATCGATGATTGCGAAGCAGAATATAGTGTAAGTAATCTAAAGTGCTTATTGTGCAAAAAGTTACATTTATTTTTTTATTGTTTTTATTTTTAATTAAAGGACCTTAAAAGACAAGCTAAACGTGGCTCTGTAAAAGAACGCATCAATGCCGATAAGAAAGGCAAACAATTGGAGCGTTTAAAGGAACAATTGAAAAAATTAGAATTACAAGAGACTGATAGAGATGAAAACAAAACTATTGCTTTAGGCACCTCCAAATTAAATTACTTGGATCCACGTATTTCTGTGGCTTGGTAAGTTTTATAAAGCTATTTATAATATATTTAAACATTTGTAACAAAATATATCTTATTCATATTTTCAGGTGTAAAAAGCATAATGTACCGATAGAAAAGATTTTCAATAAAACTCAAAGAACCAAATTCTTGTGGGCTATACATATGGCTGACGAAAATTACGTTTTCTAAGTTTTACACACAACAATTATAATTAGTATTAGTTACTAAAAAAAGTTCTACAATTAAGCCCACCCTAAACCAAATGGAAAGAATATACAAAAATTATAACTTCCAACTGATCCGTTCCCTTTTTACAAATCACACAACATTTGAGTTTTTATCAATATCTATAATATAAAAATAAATGGTTTTGTTTTTATAATCTAAAATATTTAGTAATTCATAGAATTAATAAAACTTGTTTAAAAAACAATATTAAATTTCGATAACGAATACAAATACATTTGTATGTTTATTGTACTACCACATAACTTTATTATTTAAATACTTTTTTTAATAACTTTGAAATTTTAAACTCACGTATAATTTTTCCATACGTATTTGTTTTGTAAAACTTAAACTTGTGTTTTTTAAGGGATTCCCATAAAAATATAAAAAATTCAATTTTATTTAATTGAAAAACACACTTGATATTTTTATTTTATTTGAAAGCCGAAATTATGTAAACGATATACATACATATAAACTTAGTTTAATTTATAAACAATTATTATTATTTTTTTTTCTATTTAAGAGTATTAAATAAATACATCTGAAAAGAATGCTGCATAATGAATTTAGATCTTAAATTATGTCATACATAAAGCTAAGATCTTGTTTTAATAATATAAAGTAATAATTATAATTTCATATTTTACATAAAAAAAACATTAAATTTATAAGTTGCAAAATAATTTTGTATTATAAAAAAATTATGTTTAAAACCTAATAAATTTATATAAATTTACTTATAGAAATAAACACCTGTCGTTCATGAATGTAATTTATGTTACAACTATTGATTTAATATGTTCATAAAATGCATTTCGCTCTTAAACTATATTATTTTGTTGGCTTATAAAATTAAACAATTATGTTATTTTAATTTAAAAATTAATCAAAGCATAATTATTCATATATTAACTTGATTTTCCAGCTCATTACTTTTTTTCAAATTATTTTTAATTTAAGCTGTCAAACTCCATTTCAAATGAAAAACTTAATATATAAAAAATGCTAACGAGAGTCTGCGAAATGTGATTACTGATGAATAAATATGCTTTGCATATAACTGTGCAATTTATAATTTTTTTCCTTATACATTTTTGTTCAAAAATTTTAGAACTTTGTTTTTTTTTCAACATTTTATAAACATTAACTCATCATTCGTTCATATAATCGAAAAAAAAAATCATTTGTAGTGTTATAGTAAAATGTTCTTGATTATAACAATTAAGCCTGAATGCAAACAAGCTTAAAAATATATTCTTCATATTAATAAAATAATAAATTTAGAAAATGAGAAAAAAATTTGAAGTGATACTTTAGTAAAGAAAGATAACCAGTAAATTTACAAAATTATAAATACACAAACATTGAACTAATTAAATTGAAAATAAAAGTATATTTCAATTAAAAGGGGGATTTTACGTAAACTTTTTGAAAAGTAAGGAAGGGTTGGTTTTCGATTTTCTTTTTTTCAGTCGTATAATATGGAGCTTTCAAAAGCCATACTAAATACATATGTATATGTTTATACTCGCAAAATATCCGCTACTTCCATAGCGCAGTTCTTACTATTTATTGAATACTTAAGTTCTTTTCCTAATTACTTAATTTTTTGTTCGTTAAATTTATGATAACTCGTTTTTCTTATTAATTTTATTTAGAAAAATAAAGTATCTTTTTGGTCGCTCATAACATTTTCAGCCTCAGCTCGGATCAATAGCCCCTTATTTCACAATTCTAGCTTCATAAACGTGGAAAAAACAGAAAAGTACATTTGTTTTTGGGTGTTCCATCCATATCAATGTATAAATTCCAAGTTTAAAATGTTCATATATCTATGTAACGAAATATTTTAATAGACATGATTTAAAGTGAGTAATTCTACTATTTTTTGCATAAAAGTAATTATGTTCTAAAAAGTACCAAACTAATTCCCCTTCCTACCCTGTTATGAATGTGTTTCAATTTTTACCAAATTACAAATTTTTTCGTCTAGTAATATTCATATTACAATTTTTTCCGAATTGGCTCCTTTTTTCCCCCTAAAAGTTTCCAAAAATGTCACCTTAGTCATTGTCCATATTCTATTAGGCAAAAATAATTATCGAATTTCGTCCATTGAATAATATTGGAAGTTGTTTTTACAAAAAGTACCATAAAGATGGACAATTTTTGCCTCTTATACATGCAAATTTGAAATAAGTTCCGAAATCCTATTAATATTTTTTCGCGTACCGCTTTCTCTCTTTAATCCTAACAATTTGGGTATCATATAAAATGGCTTGATCAGTAGAATACAGTTAACTATTAAAAAATTGGCGTCTGGAACAAAATGACTTAGGATTTTTTTTACCCATTCAATATGGGTATCAATTGAGAGTGCTTGACCAGTATTGTATAGTCAACTAAGTTAAATTTCAAAATTAAGGATGGCTTCGAAAATAAAAAGCAACGTGACGATCACTAAATTTTATATCTTGGCTAAGCTTTAATAAGTTAATTGCACCTACATATGTACATGATAATGAAGGGTAAATCAGATTTGGCAAGGTAAAAGTAACTTATCAAACTCTATATAAAGAAATTATGAATACGTTTCATTTATTTATTTGATTAGTTGAGTTCTTAGGGCGCGCCATTTTTGATTAAAAATAAGGTTTAAAAGTGTACCCTGGTTTGTATACATTAAAATTCAAAATATATTTTTATATGAAGTTTGTAATTTATATGTAATAGATATGTATATATGTAGGCGGTATGGTATCGCAAACTCAGCGGGAACTCTTTCCCAAATTAAATCAATGACTTATGTCCAATTCAAGTTCGACATTCCAGCAGTCTATAAAATCCTTCATTCAAAAAAAACCTCAAGGAAAGAAGGAACTGCCGTATATAAGGATGTTGCCAGTATGGTATAGGATTAGTAGTGAAAACATTGTATTGTACTATGGTGTAATTACACAAGGTGATAGCGGAAAGGAGAGCAATTTTTGTCTCTTAATGTAGGAAGTTTGACAATTTCCGGAGTTGAAATCATTTTTTAATATGTAGTTTGACATACTCCAGAACACAAAAAAATTGTCAGCTGGGCTGGCACTACCACCTTGTATAAGTGTACCCTGGATTGTACCAAAACATGTGAATAAAGTTAAATATTATTAATATGAGGATTATGGTGTTTGAATATTTTGTCTGATCATATGTCAAAATAAAAAGGAATATAAAAACAAATTATTTAAGGTAATTCTGCTTTATTGGTCTAATTCATATTAAAAAGTTTTTTTACAGTTGGCAACATTTTCACTAGGATTTCAAGAAGAAGCATAGTTTTGACAATTGTCATGTTAGTCGTTTTGTTGTTTGTTTATTAAAATTTTGCAAAATTTTAAAAATATATAAATATAAAAAAATGGGTGCACAATATTTATTATTTGCCTTTTAGAAGCCAACAAATTAAATAAATGTGTAGTTCAAAACTATAGCCAATCAATAAGAATCTGTTCCATGTATGTATATATCGCTCATTTAATACGACAGTGTTATAACATAAAAAAACATAGTTTCAAGAAAAACTTAACAAAATCGCAATATTGATAAAATGAAACCTATTATAAAAAATTATATTTTTGCATATTTCTTTAATCTTACATGATTTGCAAATGAACAGAATAAAAAATTATAAAGTTTGTAATAAAAAATTGTGGCCTTCTACTATAGAGGGAACTTGAAAATAAATTAAAGTTTTGTAAATCATGTTTAATTCATAAAATTGCTGTAACTTCGAAAGTATTAGCCATTTTTAAAACGGAATTAAATTATCTGTTATAGTTTAATCTAGAAAATTGTTGGTACTTTGTTTCAAATATGCGATTTATGAGTTATGACACTATTGTAGTAAATGATATATAAGTATGACTAAAAGTAAATCTTTAAAACTATGAATGCAAACGTAACTATTGTAGGAAATAATGGCACGTCAACGTGAAAATAAAGGTGGAAATAGCTCGTCGGATAAAACTGCAAAACAACAAAAATCAAATAAGCAAACAAATGAGAATGCTGAATCAACAAAATCTAATAACAGCTCAGGCAGTAGAGCCAGTACCACTACAACAAGCACAACGTCATCGAATGCTGCAATGGAAAAGCCTAAGTCAAAAGGTCATCCTAAAAAGGCTACATTTGAAGATCCCAAATCAAAATTTGTGCTAAACAAATGGAAAACTTTGGCTGGTTGCATTTGTATGGCTGTGGCTGTGTATTTTGGTTATCAGGGCTACTTAGAGACACGTGTCAATACGCCATTCGATAATCAAAAAATGGTTACCCGGGCTGGACTAGACGATCCAGAACGTTATTGGGGTTCTTATAGGCCCTTAAATTATTTTGGAATGAAAACACGGGATCCTCATTCATTGGTAATGGGTTTGATGTGGTATACACCATTCAATTTGGGTTACGGCGGTAAGGGTATACGTCATTGGTGTGAAATGGGTGATAATTTAGACAAATATGGTTGGACTCACCATGATGGCCGCACCTTTGGAGTACAGGAAATTCATGACTTGCCCTTTGAACTAAAAACTTCGTTTGTAAAATATCCAAGTGGCAAACAGTTCGGTGGCGACTGGACAGCAAGAATATCTGTAAAAAACACAACCAGAGCCTGGGATAAATCAATATCACTTATTTGGTATGTAGCTTTGGATGAGCGCACAAATGGCCACATTAAATATGTATCTGATGAAAAGAGTCCTGAACCGGGTGTCTATGGTGAGACACTCGGTCTGGGAGAATTTCAGCTAAGATTTCATCCTATTAAAGGACGCATTCTACATAAGTCTTACTTAAGTACAGTTGCTCCGTCTCTAAGTAAACTTAAGGAAACAGTATTTACACATTTTAGAGCTTTTACAGATAAAGGTGGTCACCGCTATATAGGACTACCTGGAGAAATGGTCTCCCACAATGGAAATTTAGCTTTAGAACCCAATTTTATAGCAATACAAATCACAGCAGAAGTCGATTTTACAGTGGATATAACATATCAGTCGACTTCGGGTTTCTCTGTTGGTGATTTAATACCAAAACCTCCGACGGGTAGAGAATTTACCGATTCATTGCAAGTTCATTTAGCTGCTTTCGATAAACGTTTTGAGGATACATTTCACTTAAAATCAAAGGGGTTTTCAAACGATGAAATAAAATTCGCTAAACATGCATTGAGCAATATGTTGGGTGGCATAGGCTACTTTTATGGATCAAGTAAGGTAATTTTGTGTTATTTTTTATTTTTCGTAATTTTGATGACGGTGTATAGACATTATCTAGCATACAAAAAACAACTTTAAAATTTTCATCTGCCCGTCTGTCTGAAGTCGATCTATAAAACTACCGAGTGGATTTTGATGTACCTTTATACCTAGATTATTTTCAAGAGAAAATAAAAAAATTTAACAATAGTAAGCTTTTTTACCAATTTGAATAATACTAAGAAATTAGTAAGAAATACAGCATGCACAGACATATCAGAAAGTAAAAAACAAAAAAAAAATTTAATTTTAATTGCAAGGTTTTAAAACAATAGAACCAGAGTATCCCACGATAGTTCAGTATCCGTAAGTCGAACTGAACGCCAAAAATATTTTTTTAAAGTTAATTGAGACTTCGTGTAACTGTACCTCGGTACCGCTAACCGATGCCGCGCAATTAACCAATGCGAGAGTGAGACGCAAAACTCTCGAAGTCATATGAAATGGTACGGCCTGATTATCTTTATTCGACAACGATAAATACAACGGCGCTGGTGCTCTTAATTCATTAATTCAATAGTAATACAAAACCTATAAGGACAAAATACACGTATTACATATATTTCTATGAATTGTTTTAATTAATAAACCAATATAAAAAAAGCAAAACTGTTAAGGTTTTTGTCGACACAATATGTATCTTTTTTTTGGTAAAGAGAACATTATAGGAACAGCTAACTATTTTTTTATACCCTTCACCTGTGGTGCACAAGGGTATTATAGCTTTGTCATTCCATTTGTAATTTCTACAATTTCCGACCCCATAAAGTATATATTTTCTGAAAGCTTATGAATAGTGGAGTCGATTAAGCCATGCCCGTCTGTCGGTGTGTTGGTTTTGAAGCCCCCCGACATCGCTTGGACCCGGGTGAGGTATTGAAATATCAGAAATATTCGGGAATATATCGGTATTGAAAATCAGAAACATCGGTACATAAACAACTGAGATATGAGCAAAAGCCCACGACCACCTCGATTTGTTTTTCACAAAAACAACATTAAAACAACAACATACATACATACAAACGTGTATACTGGTTAGAGAAAACGTGGCATCGACCCAGCTGAGCCAAAAAAATTTGTTTTTTATTTTTTAAAAAAAATTTTTTTTTAATTTTTTTTTATATTTTTTTTTATTTTTTATTTTATATATTATTTATATTAATATTTATTTGGTTGTTGCGTTTAAGCTGGTTTATATGCATTTCACTGGTGCTTATGCCAGATCATCAGTAAACCTTTACCCAAATTCTTGAAAAAGTTTAAAATGTTATAAGTTATATTTTCAAATTCTCATTAACAAAATGAGAATTCAAAAATAAAACAAAAAACTATAAAAACTTTTTCAAAAACCCAACCAACAATTTTTCAATTTTAATTTATTTTATTTTTCTAATCCCCTCTGCATTTGGCTAACCGTTGGTTAACACTAAATGCCTAGAGGGACAACCGAAAAATAAAATCTTCTTTTATTATATATTTACTAAATTATTCGGGATATGCTCCCTTAATTTTTCAATAATATTTATTTGGTTGTTGGGTTTAAGCTGGTTTATATGCATTTCACTGGTGCTTATGCCAGATCATCAGTAAACCTTTACCCAAATTCTTGAAAAAGTTTAAAATGTTATAAGTTATATTTTCAAATTCTCATTAACAAAATGAGAATTCAAAAATAAAACAAAAAACTATAAAAAACTTTTTCAAAAACCCAACCAACAATTTTTCAATTTTAATTTATTTTATTTTTCTAATCCCCTCTGCATTTGGCTAACCGTTGGTTAACACTAAATGCCTAGAGGGACAACCGAAAAATAAAATCTTCTTTTATTATATATTTACTAAATTATTCGGGATATGCTCCCTTAATTTTTCAATAATATTTATTTGGTTGTTGGGTTTAAGCTGGTTTATATGCATTTCACTGGTGCTTATGCCAGATCATCAGTAAACCTTTACCCAAATTCTTGAAAAAGTTTAAAATGTTATAAGTTATATTTTCAAATTCTCATTAACAAAATGAGAATTCAAAAATAAAACAAAAAACTATAAAAAACTTTTTCAAAAACCCAACCAACAATTTTTCAATTTTAATTTATTTTATTTTTCTAATCCCCTCTGCATTTGGCTAACCGTTGGTTAACACTAAATGCCTAGAGGGACAACCGAAAAATAAAATCTTCTTTTATTATATATTTACTAAATTATTCGGGATATGCTCCCTTAATTTTTCAATAATATTTATTTGGTTGTTGGGTTTAAGCTGGTTTATATGCATTTCACTGGTGCTTATGCCAGATCATCAGTAAACCTTTACCCAAATTCTTGAAAAAGTTTAAAATGTTATAAGTTATATTTTCAAATTCTCATTAACAAAATGAGAATTCAAAAATAAAACAAAAAACTATAAAAAAAACTCCTTCAAAAACCCAACCAACAATTTTTCAATTTTAATTTTTTTTAATTTATTTTATTTTTCTAATCCCCTCTGCAAAAAAAAAAAAAAAATTTTTGGTTGGGTTTTTGAAAAAGTTTTTTATAGTTTTTTGTTTTATTTTTGAATTCTCATTTTGTTAATGAGAATTTGAAAATATAACTTATAACATTTTAAACTTTTTCAAGAATTTGGGTAAAGGTTTACTGATGATCTGGCATAAGCACCAGTGAAATGCATATAAACCAGCTTAAACCCAACAACCAAATAAATATTATTGAAAAACAAGTAAGAGTGCTATATTCGGCCATGCCGAATCTTATATACCCTTCACAACGTGTAGTCATGCAATAACAGTTGCTTGTATCACCATTCATCCCATATGAAATACGTACACGTATGTACGTTAAAAAAACGAAAAAAAAAAAATTTAAAAAAAAAATTTAAAAAAAAAATTTTAAAAAAAATTTAAAAAAAAAATTAAAAAAATTATTATATATATAATATACATATATAAAACAAAAAAAAAAAAAAAAATAAAAAAAAAAAAAAAAAAAAAAATTAAAAAAAAATTAAAAAAAAAATAATAATAAAAATATAAATAATATATTAAATAAAAAATAAAAAAAATAAAAAAAAATTAAAAAAAAATTTTTAAAAAAAATTTTTTTTGGCTCAGTTGGGATTCGATGCCACGTTTTCTCTAACCAGTATACACGTTTGTATGTATGTATGTTGTTGTTGTAATGTTGTTTTTGTGAAAAAAAAATCGAGGTGGTCGTGGGTTTTTGCTCATATCTCAGTTGTTTATGTACCGATGTTTCTGATTTTCAATAGCGATCTACTCCCGAATATTTCTGATATTTTAATACCTTACCCGGGTCCAACCTATGTCGGGGGGCTTCAAAAAGTTGATTTCAACATACACACGGACAGACGGTCAGACTGACAGACTGACAGGGCTTAATCGACTCCCCTATTCATAAGCTTTCAGAAAATATATACTCTATGGGGTCGGAAATGAAAATTGTAGAAATTTCACACGGAATGACAAACCTATATATATCCTTTTTCACTGTGTGAAGGGTATAATTAAGGGAGCATATCCCGAATAATTTAGTAAATATATAATAAAAGAAGATTTTATTTTTCGGTTGTCCCTCTAGGCATTTAGTGTTAACCAACGGTTAGCCAAATGCAGAGGGGATTAGAAAAAAAAAAAAAAAAAAATTAAAATTGAAAAATTGTTGGTTGGGTTTTTGAAAAAGTTTTTTATAGTTTTTTGTTTTATTTTTGAATTCTCATTTTGTTAATGAGAATTTGAAAATATAACTTATAACATTTTAAACTTTTTCAAGAATTTGGGTAAAGGTTTACTGATGATCTGGCATAAGCACCAGTGAAATGCATATAAACCAGCTTAAACCCAACAACCAAATAAATATTATTGAAAAATTAAGGGAGCATATCCCGAATAATTTAGTAAATATATTATTTATATTTTTATTATTATTTTTTTTATTTTTTTTTAATTTTTTTTTTATTTTTTTTTTGTTTTATATTTATTGTATATATTTTAATTATTTTTTTTTAAATTTTTTTAAAATTTTTTTTTTAATATTTTTTTTAAATTTTTTTTATTTTTTTTTAACATACATACGTAAATTTATAATTTTACAATGGGATGTTTTTATATACATATGTATGCTTCTTATATGTACATATGTACGTATTTCATATGGGATGAATGGTGATACAAACTACTGTTATTGCATGACTACACGTTGTGAAGGGTATATAAGATTCGGCACGGCCGAATATAGCGGTCTTACTTGTTTTTATCAAATATTTTACTTTTATAAATTGAAATATTTACCATCGTCATTAATATTCATAGCTAATAGATTTAAATTTATAAATAAATAAAATAAATAAATAAATAAATGGCTATCATATTTCCGTGTAACCTATGACTCAAATTAAACAAAAAACTACACCACGTGTTTCAGTTAACCACTGCAATTAAAGTATTAAACTTTCTCACTTCATAGTGTAACAGTTAAATCAAATGTTCAAAAACAAATTACTTTTTCTGTTTATCTGAAGTGTTTGCTTTAATACTCCAACAACAAATATAGGAAAAAAAAGTTTGAGTTTTGGCCAAAAAATGTGGCTCGCCAGACCTATGTGCAGTGCTTTCATAAGATCTGTCCTTGCGAAAAACGTTAAACAACCTTAAGTCAAAAAACTCTGCATCGAAGAATTCTCCATTAAACCAGGCTTCCACCAATACGAAAATATCTTAGCAACATTGGGAAGAAAATTCATGTAAACATTTACTTTTTGAACGCATACCAGAAACATTTTGGAAATAGATATTTAATTTAGATAAGTCATTTAAACCGTATTTGGCAACTCTACAGGTTTTCTTTGAAAAGAATAAATGGTCTAATTTTTATATCCACTGGCCAAAGAGTTGATTTGATAATCTCATTATAAAAACACGGCGAGACACCGACTTTAAAATTAACATGTTTTAAAGACTTTATCCACATCTTTTTTAAACAACCTCGTACATTCAAGATGTTGTTTATCGATCTTAGTATTTTTTCTATATATTTAATGATTTGCTCAGTTGTAACTGAAGGTTTGAACGAAGATGCATGTAAATATTTCTTCTTTGCAACAACATCAAGATCATTGTTATTATTTTCACCCACAGCTAGAATATTATTTTTTCGTCGACGACGTACTGTTGTCCATACATTTTGTTGATTATCAGCATCACACATGTTTGATCTTTCATCAGAAGTAATCGTAGGGTTTGACACAGAAGAATTATCATCATAACATCCCAGTAAAAAAAATAGAAGTAGTACAAAGCGAATTACATTTTCAAGACTTTTAAATCAATTGTGTAAAAGCATTCATTCTAAATGACTTCCTAAATGTGAAATAATTTGTCATAAATGATGTGCTTTAAAATGAATGTAACATCATGCTAAATATCTTAAACAATTCATGTAAACAAATAAATTCAACTCATCAAATATGCATGAGTTCTAAATATATATATGGAGTGCAGTTTATTAATCTATTCATGTAAACACACGATCTCCAATGACACGCTAATGTTAAAATTATTAGTGTTTTCACCTAAATTTAATCACTTCGTCACTAGTTAAACCCCTGCAAATCCACTTTTTTGTCATAGATTTTTTTGCTGGGATTGTTTGTTTTATAGTTTGAAGTAACAACAACAGGTAAATGTTGTGACCGTTGAGAAACTTTGTTGTTTTTTACATTAACATTATTGACGTGTGCAATTTTAAGGTTATTTGTAAGTTTGTTAAACTCAGTTTTTAATTGCTTAACATCTTCACTTATTATTGACAGTGTTGAATTTTTAAGTTCTCTTAATTCCATAGATAAAGAAGAAATAAGAGAAAGCATTTCAGATGAAGCACTAAGGCAATCATTACAATTAAAAACAAGTAACAGTGCTTTATTCGGCCGTGCCGAATCTTATATACCCTTCACAACGTGTAGTCATGCAATAATAATTGTTTGTATCACCATTTATCTCATATAAAATACGTATGTATGTACATATACATATATGTACATGTAAAAAAAATACCAAAAAAAAATATATTAAAAAAAATAATAATTAAAAAAAAATTACAAAAAAAAAAAATTTAAAAATTTTTTAAAAATTTTTTAAAAATTTTTTTAAAAAAATTAAAAAAAATATATAAAAAAAATAATAAAATATAAATAATATATTAAATAAAATAAAATAAATTTTTTTTGGCTCAGCTGGAATCCGATGCCACGTTTACTTTAACCAATATGTATGTATGTTGTTGTTGTAATTGTGAAAAAAAACGAGGTGGTCGTGGTTTTTTGATCATATCTCAGAAAGTTATGAGGCGATTGTGCTGAATTTCAATAGGGATTCATTCCTGGATATTTCCAAGAGATTGATACCATACACAGATCTGAGGAACATATAGTTGCTTCTAAAAGTTGTTTCAACCAACACACGGACAGGAGGTCAGGGCTTAATCGACTCCTCTATTCATAAATATATACTTTATGGGGTCGGAAATGAAAATTGTAGAAATTACAAACGGAATGACAAAGCTATATATACCCTTGTGCACCACAGGTGAAGGGTATAACAATTTTTTTTTCTTTTAATAAATTAACATGTTTATCATTAATCCTTGCAAAAATTAAATAAAATTTAGCTCTACAAATTTGGCAAGATATAAAATTAGACGTAAGCGATTTAAAACACTTCGCGCACAAAGTTTTCGACGGAGGATCCAATATACACGTCTGAACACTTCGAACGCTCAATTACAAACCAAAATCAATTTTTTCCAACTTTTAGCCAACCAAGAGAGTAAATATTGGTATCATCTCAAAGGACTTGACTAGCCCAATATAAAAAAATTAAAATTCATGCTGGCCGCAATTACAAAATGGCGGACAATAAATTTATATATGAGACAAATCTGGTATTTTAAAATATAACTTCTTGAACCCCTCAATATTGGTATCAAATGAAAGTGCTTGACCAGTTGAATACAGTAAATTATTAAAAAATGTAAAATCGAAAATGGCGTCTAAAACAAGAAACTAAATGAGAAAAGTGTTAATTTTTGAATTAACATTTATTTTTATTCCCAGCAAAAATATCTATGACAAAAAAGTGATTTTGCAGGGGTTCAACTGGTGATTATTATTATTATTATCCTTTATTAAAAACTTATTCATTTTATCAATATCATTAACAGAGTTATGAGAATTTACATATAGTATTACAACAATTAACATCTTATTAATAAAATAAAGAAACTACTAATATCACAGATTTAAGGAAAAGTTGTTCATAAAAAACCTCGCATCAACTTAGAAGTTATAAGAGATTTTAAGACAATCACTGAAATGTGTCTTTTAAACAAAAGACCCTCAGTGGTTGTTCAGCAAATTTCTTATTATTTCAAAATTTGACATTCTGCATTTTTCATTAAATGACAGCGTCAGTTCCCTTGTCAATAAATTAAACATTTTGAAGTCAAAGTTTCTGTGTAGAAGATAAGTTGGATATCTAAAAGGTAGATTGTGTATTATTTTCAAGTTTTTATTTTGAATGATTTGCAATTTTTTTGTATGAGTTTTAGCAGCCTTTTGGGACCAGATTTGACAACCATAGGTCATAATCGGTCGAATACACATTTTGTAAATAAGAACTTTGTTCTTTATATTAAGATTAGATCTTCGGCCAATTAAGGGGTATAAGGCACGACTACACTTAATTGCCTTCTCGCAAATGTAATTAACATGCTGTTTGAACAAAAGTTTTCTGTCAAGGATTACTCCTAGATATTTAATTTCGTCCTTCAATGGGATAATTGTTCCCCTAGACGATAAATATCTAGTAGGAAAGCGTTTTCGCGATTTGTTGAATGGAAATATAATTGCTTGAGTTTTATCGTCATTGACTTTTATTTTCCATTTGTCATAGTATTTACGAATTAATTTAAGATTATTTTCCATTCTTCTAATAATCGCATTCGAGACTTTACCGCAACAAATAAAGGCGCTGTCATCCGCGTAAAAAGCTGCATCATGGTCTCTTCTTAGAGTAACATCAGATGTATATATCGAGTATAGTGTAGGGGATAATACTGATCCTTGCGGCAAGCCCGCAGGTATTTGCCTTTCACTAGAAAATTTGTTATTGACAGATACAACAAACGTACGTTTATCTAAAAAGCTTTTGATAAGTTTTTGAAGGTAAATTGGAAAATTTAACGTATTTAATTTATACACTAGTCCATCATGCCAGATTGAGTCAAAAGCTTTTTCGATATCAAGAAAAACGACTCCAGTGCTTTTTCGATTACTTTTATTACATTCAAGAAAGTTAACAACTCTCTTAAGTTGATGTACAGTGGAGTGCTCTTTTCGAAAACCAAATTGTTCTTTATTTATGATATTATTGCAATTTAAAAAATCTAAAATTCTGGAGTGAATAATTTTCTCGAACACCTTATCCAATAGGCTAAGAATACTTATTGGCCTATAGCTGGAGGGCTATGATTTGACTTCAGCCAAATTTGTTAGTTTAATACTTGTATTGTCGATAAGAGTTTGATTAAGGTCATTAATGCATCTTGATACAACCGAGTCCATGGGTGATGGATTGTTAATAGTAATAGTATGTGAACTAGCATTTGACTTTTCGACGTCAGAATTCAGAATTGATCCATCTACATGAAGTTTAGAATATGTAGGATTCTTGCCTTTTAAAGTTTTAGTTAATTTCCAAAACTTTTTGGAACCGGTAGGCAGATTTGAAATGAATTTCGACCAAGACTCATTCCTGTCTTTATTCAGGTGAAAGTGAATAAGCCTATTTAGCTGTTTCAAGACACAATATAAATGCATTTTATAATTTAAATCCCTACATCTTTGGAATTTACGTCTATATTTGTTTCTCTGAGCAATTAGCATTTTGCTAATTTCTGAAATTTGCCGTTGCCAGGGGTTTCTATGACCAACTGGTATTCTATTAGTAGCTTCTTTTACAATATATATTAGTTTACTTAATGATACATCTAGATTACCTGTGTTTGTAATATTTTGATTTATATCTTGTAATAGTATTTCATTCTCCACCCAGTTTTTTATTGATAACCAATCGGCTCGATTATATAGGGGTACCAACAAAATGCTGGTTCAACTGGTGACAAAGTGATTACATATAGGTAAAAACACTAGTGATTTAAACATTAGCGTGTCATTGGAGATCATGTGTTTCCATGAATATTTTAATAAACTGCACCTTATTTTAACAAGTGCACAGAACTCATGCATAAATGGTGAAAAGCATCTGTTTGTTTACATGAATTGTATAAGATGATGCATGATGTTGCATTCATTTGTAAGCAAATCATTTATGACTCATTTAGAATTATTCGAATTATATTGTAATTCTCTTTGCACTATTTCAATTTTTTTTTTTTTGCTGGGTATATTGAAATAAGTAAGCGTACTGAATAATAATAATAATATTTATATATAGTAGAAAAATTAAGTAAATATATGTTATATACAAAGAGAAAAAAAAACAATAAAATAATAGCAAAATAAGGCCATATTTATCAGTACTCGACAGCAGTTAATAATCATTAAACAAATTTAATATTCCACTTATTTATGTTCAGGAACAAATTTTTTTGTAGACCAGTGTAATTAATCTAAACTTTTTAAAATCGATCTGTGAATATTAGTTATAAATAATCAATATTTTTTTGTTTCTTTTGATATCCATTATAATTTATGGTATCTTTGGATAGGTAGTTAATTCCTTGGCGAATTAGCGAATGTCCCGAGCTGTGGACACGAGAATCTGATAGGACTTGTAATGGGAATGACCTGGCTTCGTGACACGAGACTGGGAATAGGTCAATTGTAGGATTTTGGCTCTTTTTGGCATTGATTTGATATCCACTACTTCACCATTTGTCTATCTTCTTCTATTCTTATTCTAATCTGATCTTTATTTTTATTTTAAGGCGTCACAATAGACCGTATTGGTCTCTGGGTAAGGGTGTGAGGGTAACTACCTTCCTATGGTTTCTTTTAAATAATACATATAAGATGTTTAACTTCGGTTCAACTAAAAGTAGTATTCTAACTTGTTTACATACATATATATTTCACTTCATTTTGACAAATTCAAACAAAAATCAAACATCGTAATGTTATTAATAAATTATATCTTTTTTTTTTGACATATTTAGGTACAATCTGTTTACACTACTAATCCTGTACCGTACTGGAAAACACCGTTATATACGGCAGTGCCATCGCGTTCCTTCTTTCCCAGAGGTTTTTTTTGGGATGAAGGTTTCCATGGGCTGCTGATCTCTTCATGGGATATCGACATTGAATTGGACATAATAAGTCATTGGTTTGATTTGTTAAATATTGAGGGTTGGATACCCAGAGAACAGATATTAGGTGTAGAGGCTTTAGAAAAAGTTCCCGCTGAGTTTGTGATACAACATAATAATAATGCCAACCCGCCTACATTTTTATTAACTCTCAAAAAGATTTTAAAACATCACAAACATGAGTTATCCATTAAAGGCAGATTAGATACATTGGAGCGTTTATATCCACGTTTGCAATCCTGGTTTTCTTGGTATAATACCACTCAAAGAGGTGATCTGGCAGGTACATATCAATGGCGCGGTCGCGATGCCAAAACAGAACGAGAACTTAATCCTAAAACACTGACATCAGGCTTAGATGATTTTCCTAGAGCTTCTCATCCCACAAAAAAAGAACGACACGTTGACATCAGATGTTGGATGGCTTTTGCCGCAAGTGTAATGTATGAACTATCCACGATTCTTCGGAAAGAAGATCACAAATACTATGAAACTGCTGCATATTTAAAAGATAATGAGATCTTAAATGAACAGCATTTGAGTCCCTTCACGGAGACATACGCCGATTGGGGCCTGCATTCCGACTCTGTTGTGCTCAAAAGACCACAATTAACACAAAAGAAAGGTCAACGTGGCTATCAGCATCAGCAACAAATGGAAATGATAAGAGTGACTTTAAAACAACCAGACTATAAATTTGTAGATTCTACATTTGGCTATGTGAACATTTTTCCGTTCCTTTTAGAAATTCTTGATCATGATTCACCCTATTTGAGCAAACTCCTAAATGACATCAGGGATCCAAATAAATTGTGGACACCTTACGGTTTACGCTCCCTTTCGAAATCATCTCCCTTGTATTTAAAGCGTAATACCGAACATGATCCTCCATATTGGAGAGGACCCATTTGGATTAATATTAACTATTTGTCTCTAAAAGCTTTGCGTCACTACGGCACGATTGAAGGTCCGTATGCAGCTTTGGCTCGTGAAACTTATGCTGAGCTGAGAGAAAATCTAATCAACAACATATTTAAAGAGTTCCAACGTACCGGTTATTTGTGGGAACAATATGACGACACAAGTGGTCAGGGCAAAGGTTGTTATCCGTTTACTGGCTGGAGTTCTTTAGTTGTACTTATTATGTCAGAACAGTACTAAACTATAATCCTAACTATTTACATAACATAATCTATGTTAACAATTTATTTAGTAATAAACTTTTTTATTTAAAGCAAAAAAAAAAAAGAAAAGACTTAAAGAAAATTTTAAAATACTGAATAATACGATACATAAAAAATTTAGTCAATTTATTTAATTTATTTCATTAGTTTTAACCAAACAATCGTAAAAATGTTCTTTGTAGATAAAATGCTAAATAAAAAATCCTTAAAATAACATAAAATTATTGATTAATTTTTAATTGGGTTACTAAAACTAATAGCAACCCAGTCTAAGAACTGCCAAAATCTTTTCATAACTAATTGCATATTGCTTTAGTTATTTTTTAAATACTATTGGTAAATTTACAAGGTATCCTAAGTGTCCTAATTGTCATAATAATATAACTTTTCCGTTTTTAGTTTTTGTACAAACTTTTATGTAGTGCTTTGCCTTCAGTTTTCCATTAGTGATAATGAAAGAATGAACTATAAAAGTAAGTTTTATCTCTACAACAAATATATATTGTTTTTTTTTTTCAATAATTTGCCGTTATCATGATGGAATGATAAAAACAAGATTACGCATTACGCATGTTTGCTGTTATTCTACTTTCGTATTCGTAACGTCACACCAGCAAACAAGTGATTGATATTACATATAAAAATTGTAGAAAAGTGAAAAATAAAAAGCTAAAATAAATTAACAATATTAAATACAAAAAATAAATATAATGCTTTTAGTTTATTTTTATAAATCTTACTGTTTATATATTGCTTTTTTCAAGTGTACAGCTGATGTGACGTAAACATTTCTTGGAGTCGAAATGCGTAATCTTGCATTTATGATTCTTAGTTATACAGTACACTCTCAAAGTAAATGCTTTTGCGCAAAAATTTAATAATCAGTACAAAGTTAGTTGTTTCAGCAGTTTTTAATTATTTTTCCAACATACCTACAAACAAAAAGTTTTAAAGGATTTGAAATAAATATAAAAAAGTTAACTACAAATTTTGTTTTCTTTTGTGTTTTGTAAATATTTCAGTTTTTAAGTTATTAACATGCGGAAACAACATTTAAACAGTTGTAATACAGCTCTGGTCGGGCAAGAGCTCGCGCGTCATTGCCATTATCGTTTAATGGCAATAAGGTCGTCCCTTTTTATCTGACTTTGAGAGCTTTACATCTCACTCTTGCATGGTTAATTGTGTGGCGTGGTGCAACTGTTATTTGGACAAAGTTTCCAGACTATACTACAATTAACTGCGTGCCCTTATTTTAATTAGAGGAGTACCATATCATTTACTTGTAACTGGAGGAAAACCACAAAACTCAATTTTATTTATTGTTCAAATGTCGTTTTACAAAGAAGGAACTAACGTGGAATGCCTTGGCTTTTTGGTTATGCACCTCTGCCAAATAATTTTAGAATAAAAAAAAGAAAACCATTCATTTATGTTGTTCTTTCGAACGTTTCCGTATGCAAAAAAGTTTTTACTATAACAGAAATTATATTTATATTTTCAATTTATTTATTACAATAACAATAACCTAGCCTATGGGCCATAATCAGTTACAAACCTCTTCTATTAAAAAATAAAATTCTTTGATTATTTTTGTTCTTCCTTTTTTTTATTTTTCGTCGTTATTGTTTTTTATATAACCTACCGTTGCCACATGCAAGTGCAAGTGAAAAAAAACCAATACACTAACACTTTTTTACTAACACAACTACACTTTGGCAACCTGCGACTCAGCTTGCGAAGAAATTTTTAAGCAAGTAAAATTTTTACAGTTACGGCAAGTAAAGTGACAAGCCGAAAAACAGTGTTGTCTAATACTGAGTTTTTTGTTAACTCAATAATATATCATACAAATGTGGTAAATAATTCAGCTAATTTTTTTAATAAATATGTATATATTTATATGAAGAATATTAAGAAAAAATATAAATATTCATTTAAAACGTAAGTTTTAATATAAATATCAAAATTTAATAAAAAAAATTATATTAAAAAGTTACATGTCTAAAGGTAACGTTCAATAGTGGCTATTGACAACACTTAATTACCAATTGAAGCAGCGCCATTTGTTTGAAGTTTATTTGTTGACGACATTTTAAAAATGAACTTGCACTGTGCTGTGTAGCCACTCAAAAAATTTTTGTGTTTTGTTTGGCATTTCTCCTGATTTTCGTTAGTAATACGTATACACTACTTGCAAGTAAATACTTGCTTGTGGCAACACGGCTTTCAGACTGGGCAAGTCACTTGCGCAAGTGTTGTGTTTATAGGCAAAAGGGGTAAGGTCGGGTTAAGAGGAAGAAACTTGCTCATTTTTGAGTACACACTTGCCTGTACTCGGCAAGTACGAGCAAGTTTTTGTTGAGAAACCAAAAACAAAAGAGTAATAAAAACAAACAAGAGTGCTATATTCGGCCATGCCGAATCTTATATACCCTTCACAACGTGTTGTCATGCAACAACAATTGTTTATGTCACCATTTATCTCATATGAAATACGTACATACAAAACATACATATATAAAAACATCCCATTGTAATATTATACATTAAGTTTACTTATGTGCTTAAAAAAAAATAAATTAAAAGAAAAATTAAAAATAAAACAATAAAAATTTTAATAAAATATAAAATAAAAAAAATTTTTTGGCTCACTCTAACCAGTATACCACGTTTGTATGTATGTGTAGATAATTGATAATTGTAGAAATTTCAAACGGAATGACAAACCTATATATACCCTTTTTCACTGTGTGAAGAGTATAATAAGTAAAAGAGAACGAAACTTGGGCAAGTCAGTTGCTGAGTCTGAACATGAAAGCAAGTTCAAAGAAAAATAAAAGAAAATAAAAAACTAACTTGAGCAAGTGACTTGCCAATGCGAAAGGGGTACAACGTAGGGTAAGGAATTTACAGAGCGAATTTTTACCGACGATTTTGTCGTGTTAGGCGAAATTCGGCGTTCGTCTCAGTTGTGCCGCTAGCATAAGGCAAAACTTTGGCCAAACAGTCTTTAATAGAAAACAGATAATTTAAACTTAAAAAAAACAAGTAAGAGCACTATATTCGGCTGTGCCGAATCTTTTATACCCACCACCAATTTTGTGTACATTTAAAGCACAATAATTATTATTTTGTTAATCGCTATTGAATAATATCTTTATAATAAAATATGTATCACTTTCTTTGTAGAGGGTGGTTAAATTTTTTAGGGCCCATGTTGAAGGTGAACTACACCTAGTCTTTAAATTTGTTTTCTGCATTTCACTTGACATTTCTCAATCTCAAACTTACTCAATTTGATCCGTGGAAAGATATGCAAATGAGCAACGCTTTAAAGTTATTCAGGTTTTTTATAAAAATGGGCGTGCAAATCAAAGAGCATTTTGTGCACTTCGTTATTATTTTGGTCAACATAATCGTTCAAATTCGTCCACAATCGGGAGAATTGTAAAAAATATTTAAATTTCTGCAAAACAGGTCTGTATAAAATTTTAGAAAATCTGTGAATGCCTTCTTAGTTCGTTGAATGGGAACCACTGCCTGGTTTTGCGATAGTGTGGCAAAAGAGCAGTCAACCTCGACTCATCATCATGCCCAACAATTGACCATCAACATTGTCATTGAAAATTTGGACCATCAGATAGAGGAGTGGCGCCATCGACCATTTGGCCGATATTTTGTTAAATACATAATTGAACCATACAAATATTATCATTACAAAAAGAAATAATAATAATATCCTAAATAATTTGTGTTTTATTTAAATTCAACATCGGTACTTAAAATTTAACCACCCTCTATAACTTCGATATGCTACTAAAATGCTTTTGTGAATGTAGATTTTCAATGAAAGTGGGCGTTAAAGTAATAGTGTCAATAAAGTTTCTGCTAATAAATACAACTTCGATATTTCAATATAGTCCTTTATTTTCCTAAGAACTTTGTCAATAGAGAAATTACATGAATTTAAGATAAACCGTTATGGGAGGTGGGCGTTAAAGTGAGCGTGTTACCTAAACTTTTCGGCACAACGACTACCTTGATTAGAAGGATATACGAAGCAAATTTGATCATCATACCTCTAATTTTGGCAGTTTTATGAGCTTTTAAATTTCAATAACGGTAGATAACGTGAAAAGTGGGCGTTATAGTAGGCATGTCAAAGTTGTTTTTGCGAATGAGTACAACTGAGGTGTTTCAATGTAACCCTTTATTATTCCAAAATCTTTATTAATAGAGAAATTATATGAATTTTAGGTAAAACGTTATATGGGAGGTGGGCGTAAAAAATGGCTTGGCACCTCAATTTCCTTGCACAGTAATTACATTGCCTAGAGGGATATACGTAGCAAATTTGATCATCACACCTTTAATTTTGGCGGTTTTATGAGCTTTTAAATTTCTAAAACGGTAGATAACGTGAAAAGTGGGCGTTATAGTAGGCGTGTGAAAGTTGTTTTTGCTAATGAGTACAACTTAGGTGTTTCAATATAGCTCTTTGTTATTCCAAAATTTTTATTAATAGAGAAATTATATGAATTTTGGGTAAAACGTTATATGGGAGGTGGGCGTAAAAGTGGGCGTGGCACCTTAATTTTCTGGCACAGTAATGATACTTCCTAGGAGGATATACGTAGCAAATTTGATCATCACACTTCTAATTTTGGCGGTTTTATGAGCTTTTAAATTTCATTAACGGTAGATAACGTGAAAAGTGGGCGTTATAGTAGGCGTGTCAAAGTTGTTTTTGCTAATGAGTACAACTTAGGTGTTTCAATATAGCCCTTTATTATTTCAAAATCCTTATTAATAGAGAAATTATATGATGTTTAGGTAAAACGTTATATGGGAGGTGGGCGTAAAAGTGGGCGTGGCACATTGATTTTCCGTTACAAAAAAGCGTCTCACCAAAAAGCAAAGTGTGCAAAATTTCAGAGTCGTACATCCAATTTTGTTGCTTTTATGACGTTTTTGTTTTTAAATATACCGAAAAATACACTGTGCGGTATAAATTTTCGTACATTTTGATCGATAACTCCTCTCCTAATGCATAGAGTTTGATAATTTTCGGGGAAAAATATTGTTTTTACTCAGGAAACATATATTCGAAGTTTCATGAGTCTACGTTAATGCGTTTGGACACAATTCCATTTTATTCGATGTTTGAAGGACACGGTTTTTTCGACCTACTCTTGCTTTTCGAGCTATAACTTCCTTCCTAATAATCCGATTTAGCCCATTTTCAATACCAAACAAACCTTGTCTATAAGAAAGATTCTGGCAAAATTTGAGCCCCCTAGCTTTTTCGGTGCGACCTCTATCGTGCTTTCAACAGACGGACAGACGGACGGACATAGCTAGATCGTCATCAAATCAAACCCTGATTCAGAATATATATACTTTATGGGGTCTAAAATGGATATTTCGATGTGTTACAAACGGAATGACGAAATGAATATACCCCCACCATTTTTTTGGTGGCGGGTATAAAAACTAGCAGAAAAGTTTAACTAAACAATAGAATAATAATAAAATAAACAAAAATTTACCATAAAAATAATTTCAGAGATTAAAAAAAAACAATAATCGAGGAAAACCACCAACTAAAAATATGAAGCCATTAACCTTGCAGTTCTGAGTCATTTACCTTAAAAATTTCACCATCATTCAGCTGCGTAAAGTGACCCGCAACAAAATACCAAAATGTATAGGTACCTATAACGTAAATAATTTTTTTTAATAATATTTGTGCTTTTAAAGGTTAATGTTTTCATCCAAAAGTTATAAATATATGTTTACCAAGAAAGTATATTAATTTTTTCATTTTAGCGGAGAAAAGTCGGCTGGGAGTCCATACTACATAAATCTTATGGTATTAAAATCATGTGTGATCTCTTTAGATTTTGTACTAACTTTTATGTTTTAAAGACAGTGGTTTATTTTTTTAAGTTAACTTTAAAAGTTATTTTAAAGTAGTTAAAACCACTAAAATCAGCTGTTTTTTGTAATGTACAGTTTTCATATTCATTGAATGTCATTGTACATGAAATTCATTGACTTGTTGAATTTTCCGATACTTTGGAGCTACATTTGTATGGGTTCATGTGGAAGTTTTTTTCAATGAAAAAGTAGATTATATGGCGAAACAGGCTTTAAGCATTGGTAGAGTCGCCGACGTTTTCTTTACATACGCTGAGGCCTTGAGGGAGATAAAAGCTGCTCTGAGACATGAATTTCAGGATCACTTTATTAAAAAATCTGGACAGACTGGCGCTTACTTTTTTTCTCTATTTCCTACTGCACCAAATATTCCTTGGTATCACGGATCTGGTTTAGGTACAAGAGACGTGAAGATTTAAAATCGTCTTCTTGCTGGTCATACATATATGGTTCGCAAAAGAGACTCTAATATGTGTTCTTTTTTAGCTTGGTGGACAGTGCTGAGCACGTAATTTTTCATCG
Organism: Phyto melanocephala; assembly: GCA_941918925.1. Classification (NCBI taxonomy): domain Eukaryota; kingdom Metazoa; phylum Arthropoda; class Insecta; order Diptera; family Rhinophoridae; genus Phyto; species Phyto melanocephala. The sequence goes on along the minus strand of OW799234.1, from coordinate 131,106,610 downwards.
TACCAGATACGACACTATAAGACGAACACACGATTTTTTTTGAAAATTTCTCAAATCTTTTCGAATTGTTAAACTCTCATAGTATGGATACTTTTTCCAAGTTGACATCATTCATTAAGGAAGCCAATATTGCAGATTTATTTTAATTAACACTTGCACATAGTCTGGAAGTAGACATTTTTAAAAGCCTATCGTTTTCTGGAAAGTAAGACTAACAACCGTAAATTTTATATTTCGTCTACATCCCTTCTCAAGCTCCACTGCGAAGGCTGTGGCTAATTATTGATAAGAAGTGCAGTAGTCTACAAGTCCAAGCAGCATTTTTTAGTATCAAGAATTCCATTTCCTGCACACATTGGCTTTTCTTCTGTGAAGGCAGAGGTTAAGTTTCCTAATTGTGGGATACCCTGCCACTGTTGTTACGAACCGCATATTGCCAATTCATGTCTGTATACTGACTGGAGTATACAAAAATCAAAAAAAAAAAAAAAATGTACAATTTTCATAAATATAATAAATGAATGTTTTCGATCTTTTTAATTTATATAAGCATTTGTTTTTTTGTTGAGCCTGTTTCATTTTGGTAAAACAGCTAAAGTCATACTTTACTCAGAACAGCTTCATAAATGAAATGCTGGCCAATGTCACTATGAAAGCATCTATAAAAGTTAAATCCCAATTTTCTCAAAAGTAAATATTTTGACATTGGCCCTTTTAGCTCCAAGCCACAGATATGTAATTACTATCTGCCGTATTCATAAAACATATTTTAGGTTTATTGAAGGCTTATTTGACAAATATCTGTGCAACATCTGTCAAATAAGCTTTTAATAAACCTAAAATATTTTTTATGAATACAGCAGTATATGTTTAATTACACTGCTCTGCAAAAAATAATTTTTTGTCTTCCCATTTAAAAAAAATCGGTTAAAAAATGTAGATTTTATTATCAATTTACCGCAGGTACCCAATATTGACCAAATATGTGTAATGCAGCAAACAACGTCAGAGTGGGCGCACTAAAGCGACTTGTAGCAACAATGAATGACAACTTTTTACTTCTATCTATTTTCGTACAACATAAACAAACACAAACAAAAAAAATTTGCTAGATTGTAATTTTGTAGCATCGCCTCGCTTAAAGCACCCACTCTGTCGTCACCCGTAGATAACTTCAAATTACAATAACAAATTAAAACATTTACAGACTATTTTATTTAAAATAACACAAAAATTTTGTTAATAATTATTAATTTTTATTTAGGAAACATTGTTAAAATAAAAAAGTAGCTTAAGCTGCCCATGCCCTTTTGTCCACATCATTCAATTTCGTTCTGAAGACCTCGTCCTTCATAAGCTGTCGTATTTGTGGACCTACAAATATGCCTTCTTTTACTTTAGAATCTCTGATTCTAGGAAATTTGCTCTTAATGTATAGAAAGGCTTCACCATCCTTGTTCATTGCTTTCACAAAATTTTTCATTAGGCCTATCTTTATATGAAGAGAAGAGTTTGTTCCTTTTGAGTTAAAGGCTCTTCTGCTACATTTTTTTCTCCTGGAATAAAATTTACTCCTTTCGGTCAAATTTTAAAATTGTAGTGTTTTTCTTTTGCGCGGCTATCCCATTCACATAAGAAGCAATAAAACATAGTATATCCACTTTGCAATACATTTAACATTGCTAAGACTTTAAAATCTGCAGATTCCATGAGTAATGTGAATATTTAATTTTTTGTAGTATCATCTTCATGCTACAATAGTTTTCTTTCATATTTCTTGCATACGCGAGTGGGACCAATGGAAATTTGTTGCCATTGTGAAGTAAAACGGCTTTCAAACTTGTCTTGGATGAATTAATAACAAGCCGCCAATCCTCAGATTTATGACTGAAACACAGTTGTCGCAAAAGTCAATCAGCATTATCACAAAATACCAAACCTTCCTCTCTGCTGAAATAACTCAAAAAAGGTTGTTCTTTATTTCGAAAGTAAGAGACGTTAACGTCCGTTTGCACCAAACTCCATTCTTTTCATTGGGATGCAAGAAGCTCAGACTTGTTTTTTTAAAAGCTCTAATTTACTAACTAAGTTATTCATATCAGTTTAATTCAGAAAATAAGGTTTACTCTTTGGACTTCCAAATGAATGCGAAGAAACACCCATGCTGGCGTAAGTGGATTCAGTTGCTGCAGAAAGCCCATCTTCTTCATCGTCTGAAGGAGGCAATGGAGGTAAAAATTTACTTGCAAACTGGAAAACTTGTCGTTTGACGCATTAAGTATTTGGATATGTAACTTTATTTTTGGTTTTTTTGGTAAGCCCACGTGTTTTAGTATGGCAAAAGTAGCAATCATTTTGATGATTTTGTGGTTCACTCCAAATCGCTGGCTTCATAAACGGCTTCATAAAGACTACCTTTTACCAACCTCTTAAAGACTTACCACAGCTACTACAACATATTTTCGGCAGCCAATTTTTATCTCTATCATCGATAGGAAACCCAAAATAACGGCAATAAGCATCTTTAAGCTTGGACGATATTGTCTTCCGTTGAGAACTTAAAGTTAGATTGCCACATACGTAACCAAATAAATTTAGAGATTTGTTACAAATCCTTGACATTTTGTAATATGAAAGCGTTTGTGGATTCTTTAATTGCTTTATTTCTTTACACAATAACAAAGTACACTATAAGATCTATTGACTGTTGCCGATTTTAACCGCACGATATTCAAATTAAAAGTCACTAACTTATTGCCCATTAGCTTCTATATATAAAATAAATACCAGAATCTACCCTAATGTTCTTAATTTGAAATCACAGGTAATTGAAAAATACTGTTATAAATATTAATTCCAAGAACTATGTAAAATACCGTTGTACTTTAGTTCCATTACCTGCTCACCTAACGAAATGTTACATATATCATATGTAAGGCTGGTTGCATTACAATACTGGGTACCTGCGGTAAATTGACAAAAAAATCCACATTTTTAACAGTTTTTTATGGTTTATAGCTTTTTTTATTTCCAAGATAAGTAGCTCTTAGAAAAAAGCTTAAAATGTTGAATATTTGCCTTATATATTTTTTAATTCCATTTTTAAATTGAAAAATATTACAAATTTTGCACGAAAAAAATTTTTTTTCTCCATTAATTTCTAAATAACTCTAAAACGATAAGAGATAGAGAAAAATTGTATTCCACTGAAATAAAAACAATTTTGTGTTTTATTTTTGAAAATCGGATGGCTGGTTCTCGAGTTAGGATTAAATATGTGTCCGTACCTGACTAATTTAGGGGGACAAATTTGCCACGCCCATAAAAAAAAAATCCCGATCTGATGGAAGAAAACCGACAACGGATTTGAGTTCAGCGCGTCAAAATCCATATAGTCCACATAGTTTTATTAAATGGAGGATTTTGCTGCAGAGCAGTGTTATTATTGTTGTATGTGTTTATTTTTTTTTCTAAATTAAGAGTTTTAATTTTTTAATAGTGATGAAAGAATATACTGAAAAAAGTAAATTTTATTTCGACACCAGCCAAAATGAATGCATTTTCGAAAACAGCTCCAGTTTTATCATCAGCACTAGTTGATTAGAATGTCTTATTAAAGAATGAGATCGATAAAACCCTAACACGAATAAAACGCAATAACTTTGAAACGAATTAATCCATTTTAATGAAAATAGCGTGGTTTAACAATAAAATAACAGTAAATTAAAATATTAATGCTTTTTGTAAAAATTCAGCTTTTTTTGATGAACTGTTTCACCTTTTCCGGAATTGAGACCATGAGGGTTTTGATGGTATCCTTAGTAACTTTATTGCTGGAATAAGACCATTTCTGGAAAAAAATTTTAGTAGTATTAGCAACTTGTTTTGTATCCTTCAGCACTCTTTTGACTAAAGCCCAGTAACGTTCGATGGGCCTTAGTTCTAGACAATTAGGTGGATTTGCTTCTTTTGGCACTACCACTATATTATTTGTTTCATACCATTCTGCTGCAGATTTACTATAATGACACGACGCTAGGTCGGGCCAAAAATATGTTGACTTATTGTGTTTTCGTATGAATGGAAGCAACCTCTTCTGCAATCCCAGTAGTAATAAATTTACTGCTTCTTTCTCCGCACGTGCATATAGCTTGCCAAACTAAGTACTTCTTTGGAAACTTTGTCTTTTTTTGGAACTTAAATTGGTCATCGACATTACCTCTTCCATCGGCCACATAATAACTTCGCCCTGGAAGCTGAGAAAAGTCGGCAAGAACGTAAGTCTCATCATCCATAATACAACACTCATATTTGTTGATAAAATTTCTAAGCAGTTCTTTGGCACGACTTTTTGCATCCAAGTTTTTCTTCGAATTTCTGTCTGGCACTTTCTGAACATTGTAGGACTTAAGGCCTTCATATCTTTTAACCTTCCTTACAAAAAAATCGGAACAGTTTGCTTTTAAGGCGGCTTTACGGTTTGAGAGGTTGGGATTTTGGTTTAGAAGACTAACAATCTTTGAAGCTAACTGTGGGTCAGTTATACCTTTTTTAGCTCCACTTCCAGCTTTCCTTTTAATACTACGACGTTCGTTATACACTTTTATCACACGCGAAACTGTTTGTCGTGACACCTTTATCTCATTTGCAATAGATTTGTAAGTACGACTGGGATTTTTTAAAAAAATTGTTATTATTTTTTCACGCACTTTTTCTTCGGAATCCATTTTCAAACAAACTAATAATCCGATTATGCTATTATTCTGTACACATAATTTGACAAGTTTTTAAATGCAAACTTGATCATAAACAGTTATATTTTTTGTGCATGAAGAAAGGTGGAATTAAAAATGTGTGTTAAGGTTTCACTGATCTCATTCTTAAGTGTTAGATACATATATGTATGTAATTATCATCTATAAAATTTAAAAGTTTTTATAAAAAAGAAAGCATAAATCGAACGTCATAGCTACTTACATACACATATTTACTACAATAGTGAGTGTGTACAAAGTATACCAAAAACCTTTTTATTTTTGTTATTCTTTCCTTTTTGTTACCACTTACAGTATCACAAATAAAAAATTAAATTTCTTAAATAAAAACAATTTGTTAAAAAATGATCTCAAGCCAGTAATAAATAAATTTATATTGTCTAAGGGTGTAAAATTTTTATAATACTTTTTTTTAATTTATTTTAAAATTTTGAAATAAGAAAATGCAACACTTAGGAGTTCTTGTAAATACACCATATATGCATTTTAAATCATAGTTTCCAATAATTTTTATATTTATTTTACTTTCAAAATAAAAATACAATATGATATATATTTTTTCTGTTTAACATTTCATTACTTAATTTATAAATCTTATTATAAAGCGATAAACTTTTTTTTATAAAAAAACAATATTTTTTATAAAATATTTTCAAAATTTGATCTCTTATGGTTTTATATAATAAACATTTGAGAAAATAATAATAATAAAAAAAAAATTAAATATAATTTAATTCGAAACTTCAAAAATAATTATCATTAAAAAACCTAGAGTTTCGAACTACAACCACAATTTCAAATACCATACAATTAAAAATAAATGATAACCAATCTTATTTGCTATTGTTATTTGTCGAGTTTATAACCAATTATTTAAAGCAAAAATATGTATTTTTTTTTACTTAAAACAGTAAGCGCAGTAGAGCAATAGAAAAATCATAAGAAATCTGTTTAAATTGTAATAAAAAGAAAAAAAATAAGGTAACAAAGATCTTAATTTTAAGAGCTCAAAAGAGGAAAAACGTCACTTATGAAATTAGTCCTTCCTTTTCCGAAACGGTGGAAAACGATCCAGTAAGGCGAGAAATATGCTGCCAGGTATACGTTGATGCTTATTAATGAGCACTTCCAAGGATTGAGCAACCTAAAAAGAAAATATTTTAAAGTACTTCTCAGAAACTTGTACCCTACACCACCATTGGTGAGAGAAGTGTTATGCGGTTGTGATAAAATTGTATCGCTAAATAAAGTCCTACATTCATTTTATGAAGTATACCTATCACTGTCTTAATCGTTTAAGCAATGTCTGCCTGTCTTTGTAGCCCTTGTAATATTTTTAATATATTTTGAAGCTAAACCTTTTATTCGGTCCGTAAATGCATTTTATATTCATAACTTATTTAAAAATAAATATATATATTTTTTATAGATTATTTTACTGTCTATTTTAATAATCTGAATGGTCTGCTTTTATATACATTAACACCAACTTATAAATATGTGTGTTTTTTTCTTTTTTTGGTTATGGTTGGAAGACTGAAGATGATGGATGGTATCTAGGGACCCTGTTTCTAAAATGGAATTTATTTGCAAGGGTGATTGATGCATGAGGGAGTCGGTGGAGGAAAACTTACATTTGCTGATCGAGACATATTTTCGCAGAAGTTTCATTTTGAATGACTCATGCGGTTTGACTAACAGGAAAGCTGGTGAAATGAGGCATAGGGATGCTGCAGGGATAGTAACTTTTAATGAGGTCACAAATGCGATTTTGCTAGACTGAATAAATCTGCTAGACTGAATGAATTTCAGGAATGAATAAACCAGGATTCAGGATTCTGTAGTCAAAATTTTTCTACAATAAGGTTTTATCACCTTTGCTTTGAAACATAACCGTAGACGGCCTACTCAAAAGACTGGAGAGAATGGGCATAGACACCTAGGGTACGCAGAAAATGTGAAAATTCTGAGTAGTGGTGAGTTAAAGGAAACCACTTTAGGTTGTATGAGACAGGCGCTCAATGATTGGTGTTGTGACCAGGGACTGACCATAAATTCTAACACATCAGATGATATGCCCTTTACGTGGAGAAGGAAAGGTATTGATATTGGATTATTAATGCTTTTTGAAATGAAATTAACGTATCAAGGAAAGTGAAATATTTGGTGGTAACGTTCGATACCGAATTAACCTAGAATAATTATGTTGGAACAGGGGGGATACAGAAGAAAAAAAGGATTTTACATCAGAGCAAAATGATTTGCGTTCAAAAGTTGGACATCCCACCTAAAGCTGCACACTGAATTTACGCGGTGATGATGAGACCATCAACTACTCATCTATGGTTCGATGGAAACAATGTTAGGATTGCTACCTTAGAATTTATTTAAAGGAAAAACAGCTGCGAAATCAGCATCAAATCAATCATATTAGATCGAATTTGGGTCATAGCAGAATCTATGACCTCTTGAATAAAAAGGTTAGGGAGACTTAGATGCTGATGGAGGGCATGAGTCGAATAAAAGTGGTCGAAAGGCTACATCACACGCTCATATCACAATGAGTAAATAAATAGTGACAGTATTTTTACTGATAGATCCTTAAAGGCAAGAGAAAAGGGGTCACGATCGAAATTTTACTCGAACGATCGAGTTTGCTGTGCTTTGGGTATAGAGATTCTAATAAGAATTTTCATATTTCGATCACGTTCGAATGCCGTAATTTGCCCACAGGCAAATGTACCTTGAATCTTGGAATGTCCGTCTATAAGGCAGAAACGCTTGGTTTGCAGCATGCGATGGATCACCTGTTGAAAAATCGAATGCAAAGGAAGAGAATTCTTATTGCATCTGATAACCAGTCGGAGGGTGAATGTGAACTACTCTTTGGTGATTGATTGTATTTTAAAGCTCAATAAGTTAACTTTTACAAATGAGGTTACGCTGATGTGGGTTAAAGGACCCAAGGGAATATCTAGAAATGAAGCGACAGACGAACTTTCGAAAAACGTTTCTACGGCGACATCCTGTGGACTAGAACCCAGAATAGTCTGGGTTTATGTGTTGGTGCGACCGAGAGTTTTTCAATAGGTCAACTCTATAAACCAGCAAAGGTGGATTGAGGGACCTTCTGTATAGAGCCTCTACAATGGGCTGGATAAATTGGTTGGTTACAGGACATGAAAACTTCAAATACCATCTGAAGATAAAGATCGAGGATGATGATATTTGTAGAATGTGCCAGAAGGATGCTGACAGCATGACGTATGTAGTTTACGGTTGTCTAGCATAGGAAATCGGAAGATTGAGGATCACGAACAAAAACACATTAAGTGTGGATGCTATAATGGACCTCAGTCTGCAGGAAATTCTGACGATTATAAAGTACTGCGCGATTAGGACTATCGGCAATCACCATTCGGCAGTGTGAAATAGTTTTCTAGTCTGAAGCAATATCAGGTTGTGGAGCGAGACACAGTGAAGGAAGAGATACCAATGGGGGTCGAAAAAGGATTGTGATCATAATTGTAGGAGTTTTAAGCAATTAAAGTTGCTACTAACCAATACGCAAAGCACATGTGTGTTACAAACCAATAAATAAAAAAAACAAAGTACATAATAATATGGGTCATTTCGCCTTAAGTGTACAAACTTTTGTAACCGATGTCTTCCGATTGGAAAGAAATTTACACCATAGTTATTGGATAGTAGCTTAGACACAATTTTTTAACAAGGTCAGTCAAGAACTCTCTGAGATATAGGGGGTAAAAATTTGACATTCAGGCCAAACAGGTGTTTCTCTCATTCCTGGAGCTTATTACATATTGCTCTTAGCAAAAATTGTCCCAAATAGTTTCGATGGCTTTGTCTTCAATTCCTAAAATTTTTTTTTTTGCAAAATAAAATTTTTTATTCTTCCAAAATGTGTCCCTTTTTCGCTCAGAAGAAAGCTTAGGGCTGTTCCTTTAAGAGCATTATGATCGCTTAGTGGGATGGGAGCGGGTACAGGTTTTAGAACCACTTGCACACAAATAGGAAATTGTTAAAAATATTGCATATAAAAATCTTTGGCATTTTACTAAGCTCTAAGCTTTCGTTTTATATCTCAGAGAGTTCTTGATCGATCTTGTTAAAAAATTGTGTTAGAAGAATATAAAATGCCCTACCGAATTCTACTAAGGTCGGATCATGACTGACCCTAGCTCTCATATAACAGCTACCTGGAAAGATAATTTAAAATTGAAATTGAAATTAAACTATAAAAAAATGTGAAAAATCCATCGTACTAGTGTAGGGTAAATTATATACATATATAAGGGGCTTAATGCACAACGAGTCCCAGTGCCTTTTTCTTAAATTTAGTTTGCATATGGAATTAGTAGGCGAAGTTCGAAGAAATATTTACAAATTAAAGCACTTGTGATTAAAATACCTGTTTCGATTGGAGCACAAGAGCTCTTAAATTCCTTGTGCTCAAAAAATTTGTACAAATTCCTTTTTTTTTTGGACTGAGTGGGTGGAACTTATAAAAGTTTTGAGCTAAAATCTAGCGACTCGTTGTAGCATTTGGTATCAAAGCAACTATTACCAAACTAATAAAGTTCGAGGAATTCAAAAACCGTCCGAAACTTCTTTGCTATTTACCACAAATTTATCATGAATGATTTAAAGCACTTATTCGCGATATAAAGAAAGGAGTTCCGGAAATAATTCAAAGCCAAGGTGAGGATGAAGATAAGTCGGATGAAGATGACGACTAAAAATGTAACAAAGAACCATAAGCTTCTCCTAATAAATGTTTTAAAAAAAGTCTATGTGATTTTCTTATTAATAACTACTAACACATTTTTGAGATACAAGTTCATTATTTAGAAACTTTAAAAGAAATAAAGCACAAGGGGTATAAATGCGATTTTTCTTAAATCAAAGGTAATTTTTGGGTTTTTGTATACATATATAAAGATTTGTTATCTTGTTCGATTGAAACATATCTCAATGTCTTAAAAAGCAATAATCAGATTACATCTAACACCTTTTGTTGCAATTTATTTATTTATTCTATAGAATTAATTCTTAGACTAAATTTATTAATAGGCATTGGCTGCTTGGGCCATTAGCTCAAGTTAATAGTTGTGTTTGTATATATTATAAGTTTATTAATTGTAAGGTGGTGTATTTTATTAGATTTTTAGTTTAGTTGTCTTGATGCAATTAAACTAATTATCTTTGTTCTTATTATTAAACATAAGTCACTTGGACCCCTTGTGCCTCATATGTACTTACGCTTAAACTTTTTTTGTATAATCCATAAACGTGCCACTTACCTTAATTTGTAATTCTTCGGGCGTTAAAGAACTATCATATTCAATGGGTTTACCCAAGAACGTACGAAATTTAACCGGAAATCCTCCATATATGGGATAAACGGGAAATCTAATCGCATTGTAAATTTTTAGGAAAAATCTACTAAAAATTTTTAGCTGGCGGAAGCCCTCACGTACATTTTGTGTAAAACAGGGGATTATAGGGACCTTAGCTCCCAAAGCAACTTTGGCGAAACCCACACGCTTACGCCACAACAATTCGTAATAATTATCACTAAACTGTGACTCATATACACCTCCTGGCGAAATGGCCAAAAGATTTCCATCTTTCAAAGTATTTATACACGATTGTACTGTGCCGGGACTTATTTGAAATGCTTCCGAAATTGTACCCCAGCCGGGTAGTTTGAATAAAAAACGATCTCCTACAGCATACATAAAACGATCTCTTTGCAGTAGCAGACGTGAATTTAAATAATACATGTCTATTGGTATGGCACCGTGATAATAAATAATTAGAGCTGGCCCTTCCAGCGGTATGTTTTCCATTCCAACCACCTCATAGCCATGGTAAATACGAGCATGAGCGTCCCATATGGCAGCCACTATTTTACGACCAACTTTCCAAAAATCACGATCAGTGCGCACTGAATGCAATATGACTTCTCTGTAAAAAGAAAAAATGTGCGTTTTGAAATCCTCTTTCTTTCCTTCAGAAAATCCAAAATAAACTAAAGGTCTGTAATGGATTATCTGAGTTGAATTCAAATGTTTCATTGTAAAACTCAATTCAAGGAAATAAATTAATAGCAAATCGAAGTTACACAAAGATAGTGATGCATATCTTAGTATAAAGAGATTATTCCATAGCAATTACTGTTAACAACAAAAAAATGAATTTTGTGCTATAAAATTGGTGGTGGGTATCAAAAATTCGGCACAGACGAATATAGTGCTCTTAATTGTTATTATGTTAATATGTAAATCGTTATTTATTGTTTGCATTTTCTTTAATTTTGGTTTAAAAAACATATTTCTGAAAAGAGCTGACAATATTCTATACTAATGACTAATTTATTTTTAATTCACTACGGCCTTATTTTAGTAAGCCAAAAATAAATAAAACAAGTAAGAGCACTATATTCGGCTGTGCCGAATCTTTTATACCCACCACCAATTTTGTGTACATTTAAAGCACAATATTTATTATTTTGTTAATCGCTATGGAATAATCTCTTTATAATAAAATATGTATCACTTTCTCTGTAGAGGGTGGTTACATTTTAAGGGCCCATGTTGAAGGAGAACTACACCTAGTCTTTAAATTTGTTTTCTGCATTTCACTTGACATTTCTCAATCTCAAACTTACTCAATTTGATCCGTGGAAAGATACGCAAATGAGCAACGCTTTAAAGTTATTCAGGTTTTTTATAAAAATGGGCGTTCAAATCAAAATGCATTTTGTGCACTTCGTAGTTCTTTTGATCAACATAATCATTCAAATTTGTCCACAATCGGGAGAATTGTAACAAATATTTAAATTTCTGCAAAACAGGTCTGTAAAAAATGTTAGAAAATCTGTGAATGCTTTCTTAGTGCGTTGAATGGGAACCACTGATGGTTTTTGCGATAGTGTGGCAAAAGAGCAGTCAACCTCGACTCATCATCATGCCCAACAATTGAGCATCAACATTGTCATTGAAAATTTGGACCATCAGATAGAGGAGTGGTGCCAAGGATGGGGGGGTCATTTGGCCAATATTTTGTTAAATACATAATTGAACCATACAAATATTATAATTACAAAAAGAAATAATAATAATATGCTAAATAATTTGTGTTTTATTTAAATTCAACATCGGTCCTTAAAATTTAACCACCCTTTATAACTTCGATATGCTACTAAAATGCTTTTGTAAATGTAGTCTTTCAGTAAAAGTGGGCGTTAAAGTAGGCGTGTCAATAAAGTTTCTGTTAATAAATACAACTTAGATATTTCAAAATAGTCCTTTATTTTCCCAAAAACTTTGTCAATAGAGAAATTACATGAATTTAAGATAAACCGTTATATGGGAGGTAGGCGTTAAAGTGGGCGTGTCACCTAAACTTTTTGGCACAACAATTACATTGATTAGAAGGATATATGTAGCAAATTTGATCATCATACCTCTAATTTTGGCGGTTTTATGAGCTTTTAAATTTCATTTACGGTAGATAACGTGAAAAGTGGGCGTTATAGTAGGCGTGTCAAAGCTGTTTTTGCGAATGAGTACAACTTAGGTGTTTCAATTTAGCCCTTTATTATTCCAAAAATCTTTATTAACAGATAAATTATATGAATTGTAGGTAAAACGTTATATGGGAGGTGGGCGTAAAAGTGGGCGTGGCACCTTAATTTTTCGGTACAGTTATGACACTGCCTAGGGAGATATACTTAGCAAATTTTATCATCATACCTCTACTTTTGGCGGTTTTATGAGCTTTCAAATTACATTAACGGTAGATAACGTGAAAAGTGGGCGTTATCGTAGGCGTGTCAAAGTTATTTTTGCGAATGAGTACAACCTAGGTGTTTCAATATAGCCCTTTATTATTCCAAAATCTTTATTAATAGAGAAATTATATGAATTTTAGGTAAAACGTTATATGGGAGGTGGGCGTAAAAATGGCGTGGCACCCTAATTTTCTGGCACAGTAATGGTATTGCCTAGGGGGACATACGTAGCAAATTTTATCATCACACCTCTAATTTTGGCGGTTTTATGAGCTTTTAAATTTCATTAACGGTAGATAACGTGAAAAGTGGGCGTTATAGTAGGCGTATCAAAGTTATTTTTGGGAATGAGTACAACTTAGGTGTTTCAATATAGCCCTTTATTATTCCAAAATCTTTATTAATAGAGAAATTATATGAATTTTAGTTAAAACGTTATATGGGAGGTGGGCGTAAAAGTGGGCGTGGCACATTGATTTTCCGTTACAAAAAAGCCACTCACCAAAAAGCAGAGTGTGCAAAATTTCAGAGTCGTACATCCAATTTTGTTGCTTTTATGACGTTTTTGTTTTTAAATATACCGAAAAATACACTGTGCGGTATAAATTTTCGTACATTTTGATCGATAACTCCTCTCCTAATGAATAGATTTAGACAATTTTCGGGGGAAAATATTGTTTTTACTCAGGAAATATATATTCGAAGTTTCATGAGTCTACGTTGATGCGTTTGGACACAATTCCATTTTATTCGATGTTCGAAGGACACGGTTTTTTCGACCTACTCTTGCTTTTCGAGCTATAACTCTCTTCCTAATATTCCGATTTAGCCCATTTTCAATACCAAACAAACCTTGTATATAAGAAAGATTCTGGCAAAATTTGAGCCCCCTAGCTTTTTTGGTGCGACCTCTATCGTGCTTTCAACAGACGGACAGACGGACGGACATAGCTAAATCGTCATCAAACCCTGATTCAGAATATATATACTTTATGGGGTCTAAAATGGATATTTCGATGTGTTACAAACGGAATGACAAAATGAATATACCCCCACCATTTTTTTGGTGGCGGGTATAAAAATAAAAAAAAACATTTACAAATGAAACGTTATTTTTGAAAGAAGAAGAAGAAAAATAAAAACATTTGTGTATATGAGAATGCACACAATTTTGGTGTCAGTCGAAATTTGCTATATGCGGTGAACTCTGCAATAGATTTATTTCTATTTAATTTCTTCGATTATTTTTGTTCTTTCTTTGCAAAAACAGTAAACAATTTTATCAATTATAAAAGATGTTACTTTTTCGTCGTTATTGTGCTTCACTCAACGAATTTACACAGCGGATTTTTATCGACGAATTCGACGTGTTGCGTGAAATTCTTCGTACGTCCCAATTGTGCGCCGAGCATGAGTCTGAGTTGTATTTTATGTAAATATTCAAAGATTTGAAGTTGAGTGGTTTCGAAAATATTGATATTTATTTATTTATTAACAATTCAAATAGTAATGCAAGGCCTATATGGCCAAAATATACGTATTACATGGTAAAAAATAACCTAAATATGTATGTATGTATGTATGTATGTATGAATATGCATGTAAATATGTTCACTTTGTTTTTTATTGCCTTATTTATTAAATGGTATAAAGCGAACGGTTTTAAAGCTTAAGCTACAAAAAATTATGTTTGTTATTTTACTAACTACAATAAATTATATTAAAAAACTTATGAATATGTTTTATTAGCCTGTGCCCGGCTCGAAAGGTAGCCTCTTTATGTGATTATGTTGGTTGTTATCAGGGTTATCAGATTTGTTTTGACTTTTTTCGCTAAATACAACGTTGAAAATCACCAAAATCGCCAAGTTTCCTTTACTTAGTCTTTCAAAATGAAATGTATATGTATTTTCTGAAATTTCACACGGAATGACAAACCTATATATACCCTTTTTCACTTTTGTGTGAAAGGTTAGCTTTTTGTCAAAAATAAACTTACATCACTTTCAATGAATGTTTTTTTCAAGCAAAATTAGTCAATTAACTATTTACATAGGTAGCTATATAATATTTAAAACTTTAGTCTCAAAAGTAAACAAACATTAGTCATATTATAAAATATTAAAAAAAAGCACCTTGAACTACCTTGACATATTCAATGTAAATTTATAAAACTTTTGAAACCTAATAGGTACCCAGGTATTATAAATTAAACACACAAAAATTATCATAACGCTTTTAAACAAAGTAAAAAGGCCAAGCTGGTCAAAATAATAAAAGTAAAAATAAAGAACACGCGAAGAGACACTTAAAATTACGAGAGAAACAGAAATTCGATAAAAAAAAAACATTTTCTGCTATAGGTACAACTTTAGTATAGACATACATACAAATATATATTTGTATCCTTCGAGTAATAAGGTAAGGCATTATGTTATTGAATATCAAAGTAATATTGGATCCTCATAGTTTAAGCGGTCTTTTTTAACTGTTGAAACGATTTTTGTCTGTTCGAATTCTTAACATAAAATTAAATTTATTTTTAAATTTGCATTACTATTAACGTACATGGTTAATTATTTTTATGTGCTGTTTTTATAATCCAAGCGATCGATTTGCGTGTAATTTATTTTTGTTAGAATAACAAAACACATGTAAAATTTTTACTTAAAACGATCGTTTAAACTCTAAAAACAGCACATTAAGTTTCAAACCTTAATGGCTCAATTAATTATATAAATAAAAGTAATTTAAATATTTATAATTGTACTCTACCTACCTGTGTAACTTATAAATGAACAGAACTAAAAAGGATATGTAGATTAATGCAACAAAAACCAATGGCAAAAGGAATGTTACAATTAGAGGGGTTAATAAACGATAAACCCACAAAGAATAATCCAAGTCAATGTACGATGCTAAAAAAAAATTTATTATAGACCATTATTACATATAAACTGATTTCTGCTTAAACTTACACAAAAATTCTTCCAGACTTTTTGTTATATTTTGTAAAAAATCCATTTTTTATTTTGGCAACTGTTTGCGATTGTTTTAATTACAATTTCTTAATCAGTATTTCTTTTTTGATGATAATGCGTTATTTAAAATTGCTAACTTACTTTTTTAATTTTTGGCTTATCAACTAAAAGCCGCATAATTAACAAATAATTAAGGTGGCTTAATTAAGTGGTTTTAAAACCTGTTTTTTTTTCGTTCCTTTAACAAAAATTTGTTTTTTTATTGGGCTGTTTACTCATCTTTATTTACACATTTTGTTGTTTTTTATTGTTTCACATGTTTTTATTTTGTTTCCTTCTTTTTTATCTATATTTTCCATTATATATCACAATTTTACTGTTGTTTGGGGTATAAATATTTTAATTTACTTTTTAAATTCTGTTTTACTTATAAATAAAAACTTTTTTGTCAATATTGATGAGTTTTTTGTAAAATATTGAATCTCAAAATAAAGTTTTTAATTTTCACGTAAAGTATGACATCTTTCTGCTACTAGAGACAAAAAAAAACAATTCTCTTACCAATTAAGGTTGATTGGCATTACCAATTTTATTAACATAAATACATATGTAAGGTGGTGTATGCTGATACCTTAATAAGGTATACGCAGTAGCGAATTCGGTTTCTCGTCAGAATGTCAAACTTCACATAAAAATTTCAAACGTTACATAAAAATTAAACGAATCTGCCTTCAATATTTCTTAAATGAAGTTTTACATACATACTTACTTCAGCCGAATTCGCTCTCTGATATCAACGTCAAACTTCATAAAAAAGAAGCGCACACCCTGACTAAAAAAAAATTACCAGCTGGGCACTTTGTATCTTGGAATAAAATTCTTTGTCCAGCTAACAGCTACGTTCCATGGGCGATAGCGTAAAGGATAGCTTTTTTTAGTCTCTCTTTTTTATATATGGAGTTGGACGATTCTTGGCACTGAAATCTCTTTCATATATATGGAGTTGGACAAATATTGGCAAACAAAAAAATATTCAGCTCGGCTGGCACCGCCACCTGTATAAGTGTACCCTTCTGCATTATATGTATATAAATAAAAAAATTTAAACTTTTTTGTATACCCCGGTTGTCAATTATAGTTTTATGATATGAAATGTTTTTGTACATTAAAAATTAATGTCATGAAAAATGTAGGAATTCATACATTAAAAATTTATAAAATTAGTGTTTTTATACCCTTCACTTGTGATGCCATTCCGTTTAGATTTTCTACAATTTTTATTTCCTATCCCATAAAGTATATATTTTCTGAAAGCTTATGAATATAGGAGTCATTTCCATTCAGTCAAGTAATTTCCGTCTGTCCGTATGTTGGTTTAAATTTAATTTTAAAAGCATTAAAATGTTCCTCAGACCTGTGTATGGTATCAATCTTTTGGAAATAAGCGTGACTGCCTATACTTCCCATATTTTTACCACCAAAAATTAAAAAAAAATTAAAAAAAATTAAAATTGCTACTATTTTTAGTTATAATATCCTCTAGAGCTATTCGTGATTCGTGAATTTTGGATAAATCGGGCTCTAGTCGGTAAAGTTATAGGCAACAATTTTTGGGTTTGTATTTGATAAGTCTACTTAGTTGTCAATTCTTATTCTATGAAACTACATTTTTACATTGTGAAATTCACTTCATTATCTTATTTATTTATTTTTGCCCTTGCATCTTGATATTACTCTAAAAATTAAATACTTAAAAACTGAATACGATTAAATTTTTCTTAAATATATACAATTATATTTCGTAAAAAGCAGTTTAATTTATATTCAAACCGGTTATTAGCAACTTTAAAATTTTTAATATATATTAAAAGCTCATGAAATTGCAGATTTTCTTTATAACCCTACGTTGCCACAGGCAAGTATTTACTTGCAAGTAGTGTATACGTATTACTAACGAAAATCAGGAGAAATGCCAAAAAAAACACAAAAATTTTTTGAGTGTCTACACAGCACAATGCAAGTTCATTTTTAAAATGTCGCCAACAAATAAACTTCAAACAAATTTAAAACAAATGGCGCTGCTTCAATTGGTAATTAAGTGTTGTCAATAGCCACTATTGAACGTTACCTTTAGACATGTAACTTTTTAATATAATTTTTTTTATTAAATATTGATATTTATATTAAAACTTACATTTTAAATGAATATTTATATTTTTTTCTTAATATTCTTCATATACATATATACATATTTATTAAAAAAATTAGCTGAATTATTTACCACAATTGTATGATATATTGTTGAGTTAACAAAAAACTCAGTATTAGACAACACTGTTTTTCGGCTTGTCACTTTACTTGCCGTAACTGTAAAAATTTTACTTGCTTAAAAATTTCCTCGCAAGCTGAGTCGTAGGTTGTCAAAGTGTAGTTGTGTTAGTAAAAAAGTGTTAGTGTATTGGTTTTTTTTCACTTGCACTTGCATGTGGCAACGGTAGGTTAGAAGCAACCCTGTCTCAATGTTTAATAAAACTACATATGTACGTTCATTTAACAGCTGTTAAGTTATACAATGATCATTATAATTAACTTTATATCTGCATTATATCCATCGCTACTGGCATACTATGTATGTAGTATTTTTTAAGATAAGAAATACAATGTATAAATAAATATAATTTTTTTGCGGAAATAATTTTTATACAGATAATTTCAAAAAAATAAGTCTTTTATTGTTTTATATGTACATATGTGGATGGTATATTATTGCGATTAAGGTAGGACAAAGGAAGATACTACCTATCTGAATATTTTTTGTGAATGAAATAAAAAAACTAAGTTTAATTAAGTTTTTTTTATGAAAAATTAAAGAAAGACGTTAATGGAATATAACTTATTCGTTCGACTACGAAAACTTGATCTATATATTGTGACATGAAATAATAATTAAAATAATAATTCTCAAGATTAAAATAGGTAATAAATGCTGTTGGAATAAACTGACAATAATCATGAGTAGAAATATGAAATTTTTATTTATATAGTACAATACATCAGCCTTAACAAACTCTTAAAAATTTCAGACTTTAGGACTAGTTTCTTAAAAAATGTGTGTGATATTTTTCTATGTTAATTCCAATCCTGATGAGGGTGGCTACAAACTAATATTGGCTTCCAATCGTGATGAATTTTATGTTCGCGAAACCAAGCAAGCTGGGAGATGGTTGAATGACAAACACGTTTACGGTGGCATTGATTTAGAGCCGGGTCGTGAAGGTGGCACTTGGCTAGCCATTTCGGGTAAGGATGGTGTATTTAAAGTTGGCGCTTTACTAAATCTAACTGGAGAACCTAAACCGAAAAATTCAGTCGGTAAGAGAAAACGTATATATTATAATACATACATACATATGTATGTATGTAACAACATATTCCCAAATTATATCCAAAATTTCGTTTCATCCAATTTAAATACATTGAGCATCTTTTGGCTCTTCAATGTTATCATTTTTGTTATTTATTAATGCACCTGCTTACAACTAATTCCTGTCTAATTTACAATTTTTCATTATAATCTCAAGTTATGAATCATACTCGACACAATTGCAACAATAAACCTTCCTTGTTAATTACCACCCCAAATGTTTGTATGACACCCAATAATACTTCTAAGATTTTTAATAATGCTACTACTACTGACTTCAATAATTCAACCTCAATTCCTCTACACAATAATAACTCTTTACTAGGCAGGGGCATGATTGTTACTGACTATGTTCGTAATTATAGCAAAGATTTTAATAATGTCAACTATAATCAACAGCTGGTGGATGACTGTAGAAAATACAGTGCATTTAATTTTGTGTCCATCGAAATAGGGCAAGTAAAATTAAAATCATACTTGAAAATAACCTATATATATATAACCACTCTTCATTTTATAGACCTACCTCAAGCCCAGCCGCTGTAACTCTTTGTAGTAATGAACCGGCTGGACTAGTACACTACTTGGAAGGTACATGCTACGGGTTTGGTAATAGTCTACCCTCAGCTCCTTTTCAAAAAGTATGTTACGGTCGTAATGCTTTTCAAAACATAATTGATAATTTTCAAAACAAACAACTGACTCAACAAGATGAGCTCGTCAATAAATTAATGGAATTACTAAAGTGCAAAAAGAAATTTTGGCCTGATGCAGAACTTAAACGCCGTGCTCCACTTTATGGTGAATATCTAAGCGCCCTAAATGTTTTAATACCCGAAACTGGTTATGGCAGCCGTACACATACGGTGATATTAGTTGATGCTAACAATAAAATGGATTTCATCGAAGAAACTATGCTTGGCGAAAATCCAGAGGACAAGTGGTCCAAAACGGATATTCAAATGCAATTTTTTCAAAAATAATTGCTTTAGCCTAAGCGTTAAAGCTGAAAATTGTGTGATAGTTTTACATAATAAGAAGATACAAAAAGAAGAAAATAACAATTATCCGAGTATTCAATTTAAACTTTATCTGCGAAAATAAGTACGTATGCAAGTATTTAGGTATGTGTATGCAATTTCATTTTACCTAAAAACTGTTTGCTTCGCAGATTTTCTTATATAATTTTATTAAGTATTTAATTATAAATACATTTTTATATTTTTACAATAAATAACACAAATTTTGCTTTAAAAAATTTATATGGTATATAGTATTATATATTTAATTTTTTTTATACGTCTTAGCCATTTTACTTTTTACACCTTTTAAAGCTCCTTTACGGGCGCCATTAACAATATTTTTGAAAGTACCTGCATGTTTAGCACGTTTTCTGTAAACAAAAGTAAAAAATGGTGAAACTAATGTCACCAACAATTCTTTTGGCTTACCTTTTATTTAAAATATTTCTACTTAGTGGTATATAAGCGTATGGATCTAGTTTTCCTTTCTTTTTCATATCACCGCTAGCTTTTTTGGTAGAATATTTGGTACTGGCATGGTTCAGATTGCCTGATTTAGCGGAATAACCAGATTTACTCGATTTTATAGACATTGAATCTATAGGGGCTCGCACATTTCTATGAATACCTTTGCCGCCGGTAGTATAACGTGAAGCTGAAGTTTTACCAGAATGCATACTCAAAACATCAGCTGCTTTACGTTTGCGATTTGAAGCCTTAGTTTGAACATCTTCTTCTGTAAAAAAATTGTATTTTGTAAAATTTTTATTCTCAATATATGCAAAAGCAGAAATAAAAAGTTAAAGCTACGTTTACACATGGCAAGTATTGGCTTAAATAAGCTTAGCCACTATTTTTTGGTAAATATTTTTTTAACACAAAATATAGTGACAACACAACAATAAGGTTTATATTGCAATATATTAACATTTAACTCATTTTTAATTAATCCTACTAATACAATAGAGGCTACGATTACTACGCAGACAAATTCGCGGGCACATGCTAGCAAAAAAAAGAAGTAATGATCAAACTTACCATCACTAGAATCATCTTCCATGCCACGTTTAATAATCTTTTTTTCCTTCAGTTCAACAGCTTCATCATCATCATCATCCTCACTACTACTGACAACATCCTCATTTTCTTTACGAAAACCACGCATAGCTTTATCACTAATAATAAGACGGCCGTCATCGGCGGTTTTAAAGCCACGATTAGGATCATTGGATTTTGTTTTCCGACCAGACTTCGCATCATCCAATTTAGGATGGTTGGCTAAAAAATAGTATTAA
This sequence comes from Phyto melanocephala, assembly GCA_941918925.1. Lineage (NCBI taxonomy): Eukaryota > Metazoa > Arthropoda > Insecta > Diptera > Rhinophoridae > Phyto > Phyto melanocephala. Next base: position 131,085,294 of record OW799234.1, on the reverse strand, counting down.
AACAATTTTCAAAAAAAAAAATCTTTAACCAACATACTTAAAACATTTCCTATTGACTTTATATCAGCTAAATCAATAATATCTTCTGGATCTTCACGTATAAATGTATTACGTTGTGTTTTAGTTTTAGGTTTATCGGATGCATATTCATCAGTCATATCTTCTGGTAAATCAGAATCTGAATCAGCCAGTATATCATCAATACTAAAAAAAACAGTTTTCTTAAAATTCAAATACGTTTAAAAAACAACCTACGTGACACTTTTCTTTTCCAAATCAGGTACAAATTCTTTATCTGAACCCTCTTCCTCACTATCGTTAATCTTATCTTCGGATTGTTTTTTACGAATATCACGTCTCAATTGCTTTCGTATCTTTTTTAGCCTACGATGAGTGACTTCATCGTCACCAGGCACAAATGTAGTCAATTCCTCGGCGGTAAAACGCTTACAGAGTTTTTTTAACAAGTAACCAATTTGTATACGACAATAACGCTTTGTATCTTCAACCATAGCCGAAAGAGATTTCATCTGAACAAAAGCAACGTAAAAAATTAAATATTAAAATTAAAAAAAAAAGAATTGAAATAAAATTACTATAGTTTCCAAATGGTTGACCACCAAAGGTGCCGGCATCACTTTTATAAAAGTTATTAAAAATGCCACCGAAGCTTCAGCTTGAGATCTAGATTTTTGCACTAAAAATACCGCTATTTGCTCCATTATAAACTCCAATGTACTGATTGTTAAATGTTTGCCCTGATTCTGCACGACCAAACGGAAAGCCAGTATAGTATTAGTGATTAAAGATTCGTCGCCCGCAAAGCCAGCCGTTAAAATATCTACAAAATCGTTTAGTTTATCATCCTCCTGATACAAGTTTAATATTAATTTTAATAGTTCTTCCGAAATATTTTCTTTGCGGGTGGAAAATTCTTTGTAATTTAAAACGGCTTCGGGTAAGGTTTTCAAAATAATTTTGTCGTTAATTGTATTTTTTTTACGAGTTTCAATAAGAATTTTAAGGCATCTAAGAAATAAGATATGCAAGGTAAGCAATTTAGTGTTTGTTTAAAACAAATTATTTAAATTCTGGTCTTACTTTAAACGTGCCGCTTGACATACTGCACAGCTAGTGGAAAAGGCTTCCATTAGTACTCTTTGTAAAGCTATCAAATTGGTGCGTGTAAACTTCCTACAGGAAGCTGCCTCCGAAGTCATAATGTCGCGAAGTAATCTAAAATTTTTAAAATTAAAATACATATATACGGCTTATTTCAATTCAATACTTACTCATAAGTTTTACGCTGTTGTTTTTTTAACTTCAGTGCATCTTTAGCAACTAGTTTTGAGTTTTCGCTTTTCATTAAAATTGGTACCATGTAAGTGTCGAAAAAGATGCGTATAACTTCAGATGTTTGAAATAATACTAAAGATGCCGTTATATCAAATATGGAATCATATTCGAATGTGCCCACAGCGGTTACTTCTAATTGTTTGTGGGCAGTATCAAATAGTTCTCTCAACATTTCATTTGGAGTTTTTGTTAAATACAACTTAAATAAAATAGAAAACAATGACAAAAAATATATATATGTAAATATATTTTTTTATTTTTACCTTAATAACTTCTAATGACTTTTTGCGTAAATCTTGTTCATAAGTGCCACCTGGTTTGTGTGTATATATATTGAATAAACGAGGCAAAAAGTTTTTTGCATATTTGCCCAGTGCCTCATGTATAATAGTATGTTCTTTATCCTGCATCAGCTCGATTAGACCATCAAAAATGGGTGCCCTAAACTCGGGATTATTATCTAAAGCATTACCCAAAGTTGGTGCTATCAAACTGAAGTTATAAGGATCCTTGGGCGCTCTACAAAATCCAGGGAACAAACCCCACAATTGACAGCACAATAGTTCATATGTATGGGACATGGACACTTGTTTTTCTGCCTCAAAATTGTGCCACTTTCTATTACAGTCCAAAGCCAAGGTTAAAATTTCATCCTTAAAAAACTTAAAGCTGGCGCCAGATGCACCTTCTCGTAACAAAGGTAGTAACCAAGATTTCTCTAGTAAGAATTCGCCTTTATTATTAGTCAACGGTATTAATTTCAAAACAACTTCAGGGCCCATAGCTTTAATAGCCGAAACTATGCCATGCTCAATTTGTATGCGTAAAGCTGATTGATTATCATAACGTTTAGCTAATTCCAAGATAGAAGGCGCCAATTCCTTGCTAAAATGAGAACCACAGACTTCAAAGATAATAGAAAATGTTAATACAACGTATTTGGCAACTTCGCCAAATGGTGCACTTAAAACTTTGTGAATCGAGTTTATTATTTTGCTTATAGAAACACGGTTTACGTTGGCCAATTCTTGAGTACAAATAGCTGGCTTGACGCACTCGTAGAGCAATTCTTTAATTGCATTTGACACACCCACTATAATATCTGTCCTATCCGAAAGCCACAAATCACTGCAACATATTTCAACAAAAACGGGTAAAGAATTTATACACAAATTCAAATCCAATTGAGCTAAATGTATGTTGCCTTCCTTGAGAACAGTCAACCACGCCAAGGTTTGGCGGTAATCTATGCGATCTGGACGATACTCATGTATAGCTGATATGAGTTTAGCACATAATAGGCCATGCAAATTTATGGTGCGTGATACAAAGAGCTGATGAAAGGTTTGCAGGCAATTTGTTCTTATTAAAACGTTTGCTGCTGTCATTATCGATAACAAATGTTCACACACTGTTCTTATATCATCTGTTTTAAAACCACTAACGGTTTCTTTTAACAAAGCCAACGTGTGCAAAACAGTAGTTTGTTGATGAGCCAAAACTTCAGGTTTAAACTGATTCAAACAGAATTTGGTAATACGATTACTGGCTGGATGTGATTTAATTTGATGTTGTTGGACATTCATTATTGTTTCTTTAATGTTTTCGGCTTCTGCATCGCAAGATTTTGGAGGCAGCATAAATGAACTGCCATGAACAATTGAAACAATGGCATGTTGAGCAGCTTTACGTATCTGCAAAAAGATTCAATTAATCATCTCAAATAATTGTAAAAAGACTTTTTACCTTTGGCTTTGAATGTATAGTAAATGATAACAAAGCATCTATATATTGCCAAGTTGAGGAATATGTCCAAGTCATAAAATCTTGAGCTCTTAGCAAAACTGATAAACAGCCTATAATCTATAAAAAAATAACAGATAAAATTATACAATTTTATTATTAATATTAACTTACGTATTTAATAATTGATTGATTATTAGAATCCATAAACCTTTGCAAGCACGACATCAATGATTGAGCCGTCTCACTGAAACGTTTTCTCAATACAGAAGTTGGCACCGACTTAATGCCCATGGACAAAAGCGATACACCAGCTATAATATCATCATCTTCTGTGCTGGCCTCAATTTGTTCCATTAGTAAAATAAAATATTCAGTCGATGATTCAGTACCGCCTCTTTCTTTAATGATTTCTGTCAAAGCTGTCAATATAGCTAACATTTCCTTGTGAAGATGGGAGGATGCTCGAAAACCTACTAACAGTTTATTGAAACTCATATTACTACAGGTGCTATAGTTTGAAGCGAATGTTTTAAACGTCTTAAACGTTCCTCCCTGTGATTCGGACATTACTTCGATATCATCGCCATGAAGGCTAAAAGACTTTAAGCTGCCTGTGACATCATTAACAGTAGATGTTTCGGCATTAAAGGCCTGTCTTTGTTCATGTTTCATTACAGCCTCCAGTGTTAGAGTGTTTCGATTATTGTCTATTTCGGGAGCTGCAAAACGGGTTAAAATATATTTATTATTCATCATAACACAATACTTTATGAATTTGTATTGTACAATGGCATATGCACTCACCCAAACTAATATTTGGCTGAAAAAATCTTGACTTTGCTTTTATACGATGTTTCATCTGTTCAGGATTTGAGGTAGAGGAATGTCCCTTGCTCCAGTTTTTACCCTTAGTATGGCGCTTTAGTTTCGATCGAAATTTACCCATTTTTTTCAAGAATATTGTGTTTTCTTTTAAGAAATGAAATAAACAAGCACGTGTTGAGAAGGAAAACAAGTTGCTTAATATTTGACGGCGGTGGTTAAGGAAGTTTTTGCTAATGGCGGCTTAAAATCGCCTTAATTGTAAAAAATTTATACGGCGTTATTTATAAATCTTGGTATAGACGTTACGACAAATAGTACAAGTATGGATTATGTAACGTGTATATTGCTGTCGTACTTAAAGCCATGTCTGATTTATTCGTTTGATATGTTAAAAATTTTATTCAGAAAATTTTAAAAGATTTTTGACAAGGCATCCCTGACACATGTGCATGAACATTTCATTTTGCAGAGCACGAATTAACCTCCTAGGGAAACTTAACATAAATTCGAACTTTTAGTACATGTAAAAACAAAATACACTATTTTAAATTCAGTTTTGTGAGTTTGGTTATTTTTGCAAGACTTTCCTTTTTTTATGATATGTTTGTAAAAAACGAACCAGAATAGCGGCGACTTTCATTTTAATATAAAATACTTGTACGTTTATTTATTTATTCAACGCAGCAATACAAAGCCTTCCAGGCCAAATTATAAATATGTATAGATGTTTGGATTGGAGCAGAATAAATCGCGAGCACACGCTAGAGCTAAATTAATAATAATTTTTTTAATATAGTTGTTATTGATAAGTAAAAGGTATTTTAAAATTTTTTGTTAACATTTCTAGCGATTTTCATACTATTGATTTCGTTTTTTTTTTTTGTTATTGGCAATACTAAAGAGCATAGATAAAACAAAATGAAAAAAAAAACCAGTTGAATGTTGTAAAATTGAGAGATAAAACGCAAATTGTAAAAAACTTTGGTTAAAGGAAATATTAATTGTTTAAATGTAAAATATTGCAAATTCTTAAAATTTTGTTAATTGTACGTACTTAACCAAACAAACAAAATCTATAAAAGGCAAGTTCTTAATTTTACAGAAAAAGGTGTTCGCCACTAAATATATATATATATATGTACAAGTAAATGCTTCATAAAAGAGATCATAAAACGGAAATTGAAATAGTTAAAAACAATTGGTTTAATACATTAACAGTGCTTGGATAATAATAACAATCAAATATATAATTAATTGAAAAAGGAATACCTACATCTGCATCTCTAAGTTTACCTATATTATACTTAAAAAAAAATTAAAAGACCGTATATGCGCTCTTCAGTGACGTACGTGGTAAATTCGCGTAGTGTTTGATTTTTTAGTTTTGGTCCAATAAATTGTGTTTTTTTATATTATGTGTATACAGATGTGTTTATAAATTATTTAAATAAAAAAATAACATAAATTTTGGAAAACAAAAACGGAGAAAAAGATTTGTTATGCAAAATAATAATAAATTAATACATTTTTATAACATAATCGATTGTCTAAGACCTATGCCGACCTAATTTCAACGGCGGCGGCAACGAAAAATTATTGTAAGCCGGTTGTACAGCAATAGCGCATTTGCATTAGTCGTTCTAAAAAACAAATTTAATTGCAGATTTTTGTTTGGCTTTAGATCCTTAAAATTCAATTTTGTTGTTTTATTTTTAAAGAAACGATTTTAAATTACTTTATTTCAATTCAAATTTATATATATAAACATTACAATTGTTTTCCTTTATAATTTATTTTATTAGATCCCTGATGATGATGATCTACGAAGTAGGTCAAAATATTGGAATAAAACAAAAAAAGAAATTTAAAATATTTTCTTTAAAAATAAAACAACAAAATTGAATTTAAAAAAAAACAAAAAAGGTCAACAATACTTATTTGAAATAAATTAAAGATAAACTTTTTACATTAGAATTTTTGAAGGTTATATTGCTTATCTTTAACAATTTATTAAACTTAGCTGTGTTGAAACTATTTTGGACAATTCCTTATCAGTTAAAACTAATTTTTTTGTATATGTTGGTTCCATGTGCACCTTGATACTTTAAAATGTCAAATATAACTGTCATAGCTACAAAAATATGTCCAGTTACACTCAAAAAATCGGGTTGTAATTTCCCATGTGAGTTTTGTCGATTTAGAATTATTGATGTCATATGGTTTGGGAACAAAGCACCAAGGTTGTTATTTCGAAATTTTTTTAATTATCTTTCAGTTTACAAGAACTTATAATTTCTGGTGTTCGATTTAAATCTCGTTGGGTTTTACCAAAATGTTTGTTAATTTGTATTATTTACACACTTAGGGCCTTATTCATAAAAAATATTTTAGGTTTATTCAAGGCTTATTTGAAAAATTTCTCTACAACATCTGTCAAATAAGCCATTAATAAACTGAATACGGCCCTTATTCTTTATCGGTACCACTTTCTTTATTTTGGACGTCGCTATGATCTAATTTTAAAGGATATTTGTGTGAAATTTAAGAAATGAATTAAACAGTTCAATATCTAGCCCACAGTTTGCTTTAGAACAGTTTTTTTGCACTTATAAAAATATATAAGTTATGAAAACTACAGAATATACTGAAACAACCTGTTTTTAGTATTTATATTATTGTATTTATAGTATTGTTAGTCCAATAAACTCGTTTGTACTTGATGTTCAGTAAATGAACAATTTTTAATTATCATATTATGTAATTAAATCTTACTGTACGAAACAAAACGAGAATTGACACCTTTGTTAATCGACGTATTAAAAAATCTGCATCAGTTTTCACTAACAAATGTTTAACGGCGGTCGCTTAAAAATTTCGTCGGCGGCTAGCATTTGTCGGCTTTCAACCGGTTGTTGTTGCCTTTCCCATAATTTTTATTTGCTTTATTTTGTAATTATTGTTTTAATTAGTTCCATTAAATACGGAATTTGTTGTTTTAATGGAAATAAATAAATGATAAGTGTGAGTAATATGTGTATAGCTAGGAGAAAAGTCAAGAAAATCAAATTCCTGGACAAGACTAGTATTTGCGTTGGTCTTGCTTTAGTTTATTTTAAGCGAAAATTAGGAACAGCTCTTTTACATCCTATATATTTTTTTCTCCCATTTGGTTTTTTTGCTAAAAAGTTTTTAAAAGGAAATAGCTATCGATAGTAAAATCTATTTCTAATAAAAATAAACAAAAATAATTTAATAAAAAAGTGTTTATTAGACGAAAGTGTCTAAAGTGTAATCAAAAATTATTTAAACATTTGTGTGTGTACAATAATATGCTATTAAAATTCACTAAAACAAGTGGAACTGGAGCTGGTTCCAGTTCTTCCACATCATCATCTAGTACAACTGGGACTTACATCGCTCGTGGAACAGGTTTGTTTGACGATTTTTCATATATTATTTTATTTATTTATTTATTTATTTATTTATTCAACACAGCAATACAAAGCCTTCCAGGCCAAAATATAAATATGTATTACTTAGTAATAAAGAACCTAAGTTATTAGACTTAATTTGTACATAAATTCATATAAAAAAACAAAAATATATATAAAATACCAACAATGATTATAAAAATTTAATTATATTGGAAAAAAAAAATTAAAAAAAAAAATAAAAAATAAATGTCAGATTACTAATCACAAAAGTACAAATTAGCTCCCCAGCCACAGTAAAAAGAAATAACAATTAAGCAGAAAAAATAGGTAAAAAAGTCCAAATTAGTAGCAATTCAAATAAATTTATTAACTTATGTAGCATACATATGAAAATAAAAATAAGGAAAACACCAATCAGTAGGGTAATAAGATGAGTTAATAACAAAAAACCGAGAAAATAATAAATAATCAAGTAAAAGTAGCAAAATATTTCATAACTTTAAGGCGAAATACATTGTTAGATTGGGAAAAAATACGTAATTCAAGGGGCAAACAATTCCAGCAACGTGCAATTCTCACCACAAAAGATCTCTCAAAAATCAGTCTAAAAATCCTAGGAATATAAAGTTGAGGATTACGAGAAGATCGCAAAAAAACAAATTTATTACGTAAAGGAGAAGGAAAACCATTCCTCATCACATTATGAAACAAACTCAGATTACGAAAATTCACTAAATTCATAAAAGTACAGCCAAGAAATTTATGAACATAAGACGAAATATGATCCCAACGCCTAACATTATAGACAAATCTAACAATCATATTTACAATAAGTTTCAACTTATTGAATATAAATTCCGATGTGGCAGAAACAACTTCAAGGCAGTATAGCACCTGCGGCATAAGAAGAGCATGAGCCAATCTACGTCTAATACGAAAAGGCAGAAACAAATTAGTAGAGTAAATTCTTCTTAATGTTCCCCAGACTTTACCAGATACAAGATCAACATGACTCATAAACGACAGATCACTATCAAGAACAACCCCCAAACATCTATGTCGATTAACACATTCAATTCTATCATTTCCAATATGAAAGATTAAACTCTGAGAAATATTGTCTGAAGAATTAAACAAAATAGCTTTAGTCTTAGAAGAATTAATACTAAGCGAGTTAATAAAGGTCCACTGCAAAACACGTTGCAGACAATCATTGACACTCTGCTCAAAAGCACTACACGACGTTCGATCTCCATTAAAAAGAAGAAAAATATCATCTGCAAACAGAAGCGTCTTGCACATCTCTGAATTGGTTTGAAGATACAAATCATTCACATACAGAATGAACAAAATAGGTCCCAACACTGACCCCTGAGGAACGCCAGCAAAGAGAGGAAGTAAACTAGACTTAGATCCTTTAAAATCTACAAACTGTGATCTTCCAGCAAGGTATGAAAAAATGAGACTACAAGCAGAGTTAGAGAATTTAAATTGGTCCTTCAGTTTGCTAATCATAGTTGCGTGGCAAATAGAATTGAAAGCTTTGGATAAATCAAGCGAAAATAAAGCTGAAAGTTTACCAATATTAACTTCCTCTCTAATAGAATCAGTGAGGCAAAGTAGTAAAGAAGTAGCACTAAAGCCTGCACGAAAAGCATATTGAGACTCATAAATATTAATATTACCATTCACAAATTGAAGCATTTGATTCTTAATAATATGTTCAGCAATTTTAGACAGAGCAGGGAGTATAGAAATTGGCCTAAAATCATTAGCATCATTCACAACTTTAGATTTAGGTATAGGTACAACACGAGCTGTTTTCCAAGAAGTTGGGAACTTAGATGACGTAAGAATAAAATTTACTACATCCAACAACAAAACAGATATATGTGGAAATATTAGTTTAACGAATTTCAAAGGAATACCGTCAACGCCAACTGATCCAGATTTCACTTTATTCAACGCCTCAAACAATTCAATTTCATCAACACAGCGAAATGAGAAGGAATTTGATGAATCAAGAAAATTGCTAAAGTCACTAGCATTGCTGCTATCAGAAATATCATGCCCAACAAAAAAACTATTCAGACAATTAACATCGCCATCCCAGATAACATCATTATCGTCCCGCATACACCCAAAGTTTTTCAAAACCTTCCACAGACCAGCTGTATCCAAACCCCAAAAAATTTTCGAAAAGTGCTTTCTCTTTTCTCTTCTAATTAAATTTTTGGCTTTATTGCGAAGCTTACAGTAAGTATTCCAATTGTCAGACGAACGATCCGAACGAAATACAGAAAAAGCCATATCACGCAAGGACCTAGCCAAATTTATCTCCCTCGAGTTCATCCACGTATTATTCCTAAAAAGTATTCTCCTTTTAACAACAGGTACAAAAGAAAAAAGACTAGTAAGTAGAGAAGAAAAAGCAGCACATTTAGTGTCAACATTAGGAGAATTAAGAATAAGACTAATATCAAAAGTATAAATAAAAGACAGTAACCCAAACCAATCAATATTCTCATAATCTCGGTATTCAATAAAATTCTGAATCGGCACAGTATTTAAAACAAGGCAAGCAAAAATTAAAGCATGATCAGATAGCGATGGACATTGTACTTGATTAGAAAAATTAATCATAGAAAAATCACTAACTAGAAAATAATCCAGTAAGGATGTAGTGTCATTAGCCAAATCATAGTGAGTGGGTCTAGAATTATGAACGATAGAAAAATTAAAACTTGAGCATAATGCCCTCAAAATATTCGATTTATGAGAATTAAATAAATTACAATTAAAATCGCCAACCACAACAGTGTTTAAATATTTAGAAAAAATTAAACGATGGCATTCCTCAAATACAGACAAATTACCATTAGGTAAGTATACAACACCGAATAAAACCTTCACACAACCAAAGAAAAGTTCAATAAAGAGAGATTCACATTGACCAGCTATAAATGTCTTGAGGACAGACTTAAACCGTAGTTTTCTAGATATAAAAATACCAACACCACCACCCCTAGAAGGGCGGTCACTTCTACAAAAAACATAGCCAGGAATACTAACAGCACAATCAGAAATAGTACTATCCAGCCACGTTTCAGAAACCGCAAAAAGGTCAAATAAGTCATTACTTAAAATAGTTCCAATTTCATCAAGTTTGACAGAGTTAGAAGAAGGTCTAATACTACGACAATTTAGGTGACCAACCTTCAATTTATTAAGATTATTACGAAACACAGTCTTAAAATAAGAATTACCACTAATTACAGGACCCATATTTTCGTTAAAAGACATTAAAATTATTCAAAAATATAACAGCTGGGAACCAAAGAGAGCAATATGAAAGTAATTTGACAAAAATATCACATATTAAACAATATTTCATAATAAAAAAAATATATACAACCATTTATCATCAACTGGCTAAAGAAAGAAAAAAAAAAAAAAAAATGTTAATATAAACAAGAATAGCGAAATATAAGTTAAAAAAATAAAAAAAACGTATTATCAATTAATTTAAGAATTAAAAAAAATAGACTAATCCTTGCAAAAACAAACTGTGATAGATATGGTAAAAAGAAAACTTAGTAAAATTCATCAATCAATCATCACAATAAGTTATTACAGCATAGGAATAAAAAAAAACAATATAAAACAATATAAAAGATACGTTACAGGCATATAACATATTGTAAAATCAATGAGAAACACCAGACTTCAGCATCTCAGTACAGCCATTCAAGTCACGTTCAACAGTGGTCTTATCGGGTAACGTTAACACAGCAATAGGCTTAGCAGCATTCACTATTTTAAATTTACTAATAATTTTGTTTTTATGCAGCTTCAAACAAATAGCATTGAGTTTACCCGCAGCTGGGGAATGATGTTCATTAATAAAAACACGGCGATTAAGTAGATTAGCAGGAAATCTCGAGTCAGAAATAAAGTCTGAGGCCAAAAGAGGTTTAGTTTTGATAGTCTTAAAGTATTCACCCATAATTTTATCACGCAAGGCCACCATATTAAACTTTACCAGTATTGACTTTTTATTATGAATATAACAAGCCTGGTTAATGTCCTGCGTAGCAACCGATACTTTGTAAAAAGAGGCTAAATCAATAACAGTATCATTAATATTCTGTAGACAATCCGGTAGGCCACTGATTATAATATCCGAACGATTCAGCTTTTTATACAAAAAATTGTTTTCAGTTTCCAATACCAAAAATTTTGCAGAAGTGTCAGATTCAACTTTTTTAATAAATTTATTACAGCCAACAATATCAGCCTCTAGATTCTTGACAGAGGAAGACAATTCTTTTTTAATATCAGACACAGCATCAGCAAAAGATTGTTTGATAAAATCCCGGTCATCATTGACCTTGGAAATAAAAGCATCAAATTTAGAACTAAGCCCATCAAATTTGTTGTTTAAAGCTGAAATTTCACCACGCAAACCACCAGTAGATACATTGTCTTTACACAGAGCACATATGAAAGACATCATCCCAAGTTCTTCAATTTTAGCCATATCATTATCCGAGATGCCAGCACAAGAACTATGTACCCACAACGAACAAAGATCACACAAAATGCTAGATTGGCTCCCGATATTGAGCTTACACATTCCACATTTATGGACTTTTTTGCCAGGCGCCATATTTATTAACACTTGTTAACCAAATGAAGTAATGCAGATATATATAAGAAAATGGCGCAAAGAAAAAATTAAACACCAAAAGCAGCAACAACAATAAAAAAATCAGCAAAGGATCAAAATATTACGATTATTAATATAAAAAAAGTCCAAACTTAATTGTTTTAATGTTCCACACAAAGCAAAAAACTTAATAAAACGTTTCAATTTAATTTAATAATTCTTGTTAAAGTTAAAATTAAAAAGAAAATAAATTAACCAGCTGACAGAAAAAAAATCAACTACTCAGGCATAGCGTTGCCAGATATTCCACTTATCACTTGTTATTCATTAAATATATTTCTCTTTTTTGCTTACATGTTTACTATTAGTTTATTTAAATTCTTTTTACGTTTTTTATTTTGTTTACACATTAAGACAGAAATATTTGTTTATTGAAAATATAATTAGGGGAACAAATCTAGCTTACCAACGCACCTCCAAATTGAAAAATACAAAGGTCTCTAGAAAATTGCAAAATAAGAAGAAAATTTAAAGTGGTAACATTCTCGAAAACGCTTAGGATTCAAGTTATAGTCTTCTGAAGTTTTCATATATGTATGTGTGTGTGGGACTTTTTTCTACCGTTCTGAAGGATTTACCTACTTATCATCCCATTGTAACGAACTTGTAGTGTGGTAATGGTGTACATAGCCTTGATGAGGTTTATTAATTTTGGTGGTACGCCTTTAGTAGGGTGATCGATTACTCGACATTTTTAAGAAACCGGTTTACAAATAGTTTAAAATTTAGAATTAAAAAAAAAACCGGTTGCTCTTTCAAAAACTAGGAAAAAACCGGTTAACCGGTCGATTACATTTTTGCATTTTAAGTTGACACACATTAAAATGCCGTTATATAAAATAAATAAAAATGGCCAAAAAGTTAAGTTTACAATTACCTTTAACTTTTAAGGTTAGGTTTATTAATTTAAAAATGCCATTGTTTCTCTCTATTCATAAAACAGGTTATGAAAACTAAATTGTGATTTATATTTTTTTTCTACCTCGACATTTTTAATTTTTTTATTTTAAGTATTAATTTTCTAATATTAGTGACACAAAACATTAAATAAAGCGCCAAAAATTTTATTTCGTTTTGTAAATAAAATGTAGAAATTTAAATTGTTGCCACTACATTTTTTAAGAACTAAATTAAATTGTTAAAAGTAATCGGTATTTGCTCTGGTACTGCCATATTAAAAAAAAACTTTGTTACAAGGAGGTTGTAATAATGAAAAATATTAAAAAATCACTCCACTGCACACGGTACTCAAAGTTACCTTCATTAATATTAACTTTTAAGACAAGTTGTAATAATGACCCTTTGTGTGCCAAACTATTTAAGTATACAAGTCAAACGTTATCAGAGATATTAGTTTTGCTATGGGTAGTCTTTAGTACAAGTCGCTAGATTTCATAGAAGCAGAATATTATGAAATTCGAAAATGAGATCAAAAAGTATTGCAAAGTACAATAATTTGGTAAAAAAACCTTTACTGAACATATGATTATCACAACAAATTATAAGCGCAACAACGTATAAAATAGTTGCTCTCCATTTAAAACAAATAATTTTTAACCGAATTACTTTTCTTACTTAACATTTGTTTTTTAAGCAACAAATAAATTTCTTACAATATTATGGAAGAGTATTTCATAAATTTTCTGATTTTTAGAAATTTGTTGAGTAATAAATATAGTATGGTATGTTTACTTACAAAGATAAATGAACATAAAACAAAAAATGAAAAAATCCGGCTTCTGTGAGTAAAACAACTGGTGTATTCGACATTCGAAAAATTAACTTTTGGAAAAAACCGCCAGCTGAAAGAGTAAAAAACCGGGTTTTCCATCGGTTGTAGAACCGGATCGATAATCTTAGCCTTTAGCTCTTAATGCGTCCCATATTGAGCTAATTTTTAATGAATCATATGCATTTGTAATGTCGACAAAGACTAGAACAAGCGGTGTGCGCCACTCTACAGACTGTTTCATTATGACATGAAGTGTCATAATTTGATTCAAAATCAAATATGGCGTCGAAAATAATAGATAAAATGGCTTATTACAGGAAATTTAAAATTTAGGCTAAGCTACGATGTGGTCACTATACCTGTGTACATGACGGTAAAGGGTGTTATTGTTATTTTTTGACAGCTACGTTAACAGGTAATTAATTAATTTGATTGCGAAAAGAACGTTACACGCAGAAAGAAATTTTAAGGGAAAATATTTTCCATTTTTTTTCTAATCTACATTTATCAAGCTAAAATAATAATACCTATAATAATCAATTACGTTTTTTTCGATGTTAAGGCTCGATATGTACATATGTATGTATATTCAAATGTAGGAGTAAAATTTAAAAAAAAAGAACTTTTCTAAAAATTAAAAAATTCACGTGCTTTTATTTAATATAGGAAATAAAACAGTTTTACGAAACCTTATAAGCAGTGAACGTTCTTTTTTTCGTATTCAAAATAAGATTTTATATGTAATTTAAGCACATGATCAGTTAAGTAGTTACAATGCTCTGTTATTGTTTACGTTTTTTTGTAGAATTGACGTCATTGCAGTTGACTGCCTTACCGTTAGTCAGAGCTGCATTTTAAAAAGAATTATGTTAAATAAGTTATACCTAGAATGGAAAGATTTCGAAATCTTAGGATTTTTGTTAATATCTATTTTACAACAATAGCTACATACATGTGTACAAATGTATGATTTCCTTCAATCTCTAACGACATGAAGCTTAACTAACTTGCGTGTCTAGTCACTAAAGATTAGTTATACTCCTCCCTAATAGATGTGAAGAAAAAAACTGCAAATATCTACATCTCTCGGTAAACTACTCTCTTATTGCAAATTATAAACGAAAACATGGCAAAATAATATATGTGCATTTTACATATAAAATGTGTATAAAATTGTTATTAATACGGAATATTAAATAGTTTTTCGGTTAATTTTAGTACCCTACATTGGGTAATGTGCTCTAGTTAACTATAAATATGTAGTTTTTGAAATGTTTCACCTAAAGTAATTATAAATAAATGTTAACAACAATTCCTTTGGAATAGTTATGTGTAAATCAAGTTCTATTTATTCATCAGATACTCTTCATACGTCAGCGGATTATTTTTTTCTTGACTTGTTTTGAACTTCTGCTGTCAAACTCAATAAACATAAAAAATATTAACATTTGGTTTGTTGCTGACTAAAAAATTAGTCATTTACTTAATAATGTAACGTATTTACCGGCCGGCTTTATTAGTATCTATACTTGGTTCTGTCTAAAATTTACCTATATTCTATGTGATTTTTTAATGATGCATTTTGTGTCTGCCAAATAGTTACATGCATATGTATAAGTGTATGTCCGTATAACAATTTCATGGGATATTTATTTCATGCACATTGAACTACTCAGCCAGACAGTTGTATTATAATAATTTGTTTTCTTATGTTAAAATCTTAAACATATTTGTACCTGCTGATACTAGGGTTAGTAAGTTAGTTACTTAGAATTATATTTTAAACAATAGCTGAATATGTATTTAAAAAAAAATTACTCACAAAAGAGCTAAACAAAACGATTACGTTTTGGGGTTTTCCGCTATTATATAAAAACGATTGAAAACCACTTTAATAGAACAAACAGGTAAAAAGAAAAACAGAAAAAATCTTTGTATAAATTAATAATATCGACAACACAATTTTTTTTAGATTTAACGAAACTGATTATTTGTTAACAATATTAGGAATTAGGATCCTATCTTTAAATCTTACCAAACTAGATTTGTCAACGGAAATTTATTTGTCTCTTTTTAATTTTTTTCCTAGTTGTAAAATGCTGTAGATCGAATTTTAAACTTCTTGTTGTACTTTAAACCGTTTGTTTATTTATTTAGGACTATGGTAACACTTTTTGTTTTTCGTTAAAAAAGTTTTAAATTGCAAAATTTGTTTGCAGAAAGGGAAACGCCATAATCTTTTTTTGCAAATTGTCAAGTGATATCTATTCAATAATTAGTTGGAAATGTAATTTACAAATTAATAAATTTATTTATTTTCTGGTTAAAAACATTTTTCTCAAGTAAATATCTATGTAACTCTACCAATACTTGAATTACTAATGCAATCTACTTCTCTCTCTCGCTCTCTCTTGCCACTATGGTTATTACACTCATTACTATTAACATTACTGTTATTAAGTGTTGTTATACCCTTCACCTGTGGTGCACAAGGGTATATATAGCTTTGTCATTCCGTTTGTAATTTCTACAATTTTCATTTCCGACCCCATAAAGTATATATTTTCTGAAAGCTTATGAATAGAGGAGTCGATTAAGCCCTGACCGTCTGTCCGTCTGTCCGTCTGCCCGTCTGCCCGTCTGTCCGTGTGTTGGTTGAAATCAACTTTTAGAAGCAACTATATGTTCCTAAGATCTGTATATAGTATCAATCTCTTGGAAATATCCAGGAATGAATCGCTATTGAAATTCAGCACAATCGCCCCATAACTTTCCGAGATATGAGCAAAAAACCACGACCACCTCGTTTTTTTTCACAATTACAACAACAACATATATACATACATACATGTAAAAAACATACCAAACAAAAAAAATTACAAAAAAAAAATATTAAAAATAAGAAAAAAACAAGTAACAGTGCTATATTCGGCCGTGCCGAATCTTATATACCCTTCACAACGTGTAGTCATGCAATAACAATTGTTTGTATCACCATTCATCCCATATAAAATACGTGCATACGTACACGTTAGAATAAATGTGGCATCGAATCCCAGCTGAGCCAAAAAAATTTTATTTTATTTTATTTAATATATTATTTATATTTTATTATTTGTTTTATATTTTTTTTAAATTTTTTTAAAAAATTTTTTTAGAAAAATTTTTAAAAAATTTTTTTAAATTTTTTTTTAAATTTTTTTAAAATTTTTTTTTTGTAGTTTTTTTTATTATTTTTTTCTTATTTTTAATATTTTTTTTTTTTTGTAATTTTTTTTGTTTGGTATGTTTTTTACATGTATGTATGTATGTATGTTGTTGTTGTAATTGTGAAAAAAAACGAGGTGGTCGTGGTTTTTTGCTCATATCTCAGAAAGTTATGGGGCGATTGTGCTGAATTTCAATAGCGATTCATTCCTGGATATTTCCAAGAGATTGATACCATATACAGATCTGAGGAACATATAGTTGCTTCTAAAAGTTGATTTCAACCAACACACGGACAGACGGGCAGACGGACAGACGGATAGACGGACAGACGGTCAGGGCTTAATCGACTTCTCTATTCATAAGCTTTCAGAAAATATATACTTTATGGGGTCGGAAATGAAAATTGTAGAAATTACAAACGGAATGACAAAGCTATATATACCCTTGTGCACCACAGGTGAAGGGTATAATAATAAAAAAAAAATACAAAAAAAAAATTTTAAAAAAATTAAAAAAAAAATTTTAAAAAATTTTTTAAAAATTTTTCTAAAAAAAATTTTTAAAAAAATTTAAAAAAAATATAAAAAAAAAAATAATAAAATATAAATAATATATTAAATAAAATAAAATAAAATTTTTTTGGCTCAGCTGGGATTCGATGCCACATTTATTCTAACGTGTACGTATGCACGTATTTTATATGGGATGAATGGTGATACAAACAATTGTTATTGCATGACTACACGTTGTTAAGGGTATATAAGATTCGGCACGTCCGAATATAGCACTGTTACTTGTTATATGTGCATTAGACCGTACAAAAAAAAAAATGATCCGTATACAACTGCGAATATTTGCCAGGAAATTTTAAAAAAATTCCCGACCGTAGGGTTTGGCTTTTTAATTGTTCTTAAAACCCTTTTATTTTACCGACATATATAGAATCTTTTGTCTTGACATTTTTATCACAGCTGTCGTAATACGTTCTTAGCAGAAGTTTAATAATGGCTTATTATGATGGTAGTAAGAGAGATCTTGAACAAGGTACTTGAGGTAAATGGACTTTGAAGCCAAGCTTGTATATTATCGAGATGAAAACATCTATATATCACACTTTAAGATCAGACTGTAAAGCCTGTAATACATGAAATGTAAAAAGCCACATTCGCTGTGACGTAATTTTGACGTCATCACAAAACTTAAATGTATTCCGCTTCGGCCACATTTTTTTCATTTGCACTATTGGACAAAAATACATTTCGTGTAAAATCAAAATATTACCGCATGCAGCCACAACGACTATTTGAAAAATTGTAACCAAAGTGCTGAACATTTTAGTGACATTTATAGGCTTAAGTAAATGTCCAAATGAAAACAAAAAATCTAAAAGAGAAAATTTTGATGTCGTTGCAAAAATAATTTATATTCAAAGGTGAATTGCGCAATGTGTTGCATCTTGTAAGTTGGTACGCCCTACTATGCATATTGACGTCAAACTTTTAAAGACATTCGACTTTGAACTCAAGTTTTTAATACGTATGCACTTACACTTGCTGAGAATTTTACTTCGTAGCGTTTTAACGAGGAATGTCTTGTTTATTGTAAACCGGAAGTATTACATTATCTGGAAATTAATTGATCAGTTGCCAAAACAAAAGTATTAGAGATAAAAACTTTCAGCTAACAGGTGAAAATTTCTACCCACATCTTATTTTCGTTACATTTACATATGTATGCATTAAAACATACGACATGCTTAAGATTTTTTCCATGTCCATTTTAGAAAAAACAATAATTTTTATATTAAAAACTAGCATATGCCTGCGACTTCGTCGCCTTATTTATCGCGATGTAAGGTAGAATATGTCTTAATCTAGGTTGTCCGTTCAGCCGTTTTCGCGCGATTGAGTCCAAACATTCACATTTATTATATTCATAAAGGGTGTTTTTTTAAGCCCGATAGAACTTGAAATTGTAAAAAATAACACAAAAAATCAAATTGTAATCAAAATTGTTTTTTTATTCGAAAGATGAATACGTGACATTAACATTTGAAAATGATTTCGGGCATATGGGCACCGCGGCTGTTCTTGACGAAGCGCATTCTGGACGTCCGTTGTTTTATCGCAAAATTGTGTTCAGCGATGAGGCGCATTTTTGGCTTAACGGGTTTGTTAATAAGCAAAATTGCCGCTTATGGAGCGAGACCAATCCACAAGAGACCCTACAGACTCCATTACATCCAGAAAAATGCACCGTTTGGTGCGGTTTTCACGCTGGTGGCATCATCGGACCTTATTTCTTCAAAAATGAGGCCGGAGCTCGCGTTACGGTCAATGGAGATCGTTACCGCACCATGATCAATGATTTTTTGTTTGAAAATATGGATGACATTGATCCGGAGGAGATGTGGTTTCAACAGGATGGCGCTACGTGCCATACGGCGAACGCAACCATCGACTTATTGAAATCAAAATTTGGCGATAAGTTGATTTCGAGAAATGGACCTGTCAATTGTCCTCCAAGGTCGTGCGATTTGACACCTCTCGATTATTTCCTGTGGGGCTACGTAAAGTCACTGGTTTATGCTGATAAACCAGCAACAATTGACGCCTTGGAGGCCAGCATTGTTCGTGTTATTCGTGACATACGGCCAGCAGTGCTCGAAAAAGTGACCCAAAATTGGACATCCAGAATGCGCTTCGTCAAGAACAGCCGCGGTGCCCATATGCCCGAAATCATTTTCAAATGTTAATGTCACGTATTGATCTTTCGAATAAAAAAAAAATTTTGATTACAATTTAATTTTTTGTGTTATTTTTTACAATTTCAAGTTCTATCAGGCTTAAAAAAACACCCTTTAGAACCACATGCATTGTTTTATTTTTATATAACTCTTTTCTCTTATTAAGAAAAACGGGTTCTTTAAAGCATCATGAAAAAATTAGAGAAATAGGAGTAAAATTTTCTTACCACTACAATTTGAATGAAACTGCACTATTTTGGAGAAGTTGTCAGAAAAAAACACTTGCCTTACACACAAAAATGTTTGGGGATTAATTATAATTAATTTTGATGTCATATCATATGCCATGAACATACCTTTTACTGTACAAAAACGTTTCATTTCACAATTTTACAGAACCAGGGGACAAATTTTGACATACAAACACGATTGTAGAATCTCTATATCAAAAACACATCAAACTCTATCGTTCGAGTAATATTGCGATTGAGTTCGCATGTCTCGATTTGATCCTAATATTGATTCCCCTTGGATGCAAAATTTATTGTGAAATACTCTTCTACCTTTAGGTTTGCTTCATGCAACTGGCGAACACAAGCATAAACTAATGATGATTGAAACCAAATTTGAGAAAATTTGGAAAAGAGAATTTGTTTTTAAATTATATCAGCATGAATTTTTTCTCGCGTAAAAAAGCCATTGTTTCGCTGGCTGTGTGGCAATTGTTACCATATTTTTAAAATCAAATATCGTCAAGCATCCTTTTAGAACCAACACTTAATTTCTGGCCACAAGAAGTCTGTTTTTATCACGCAATAGCGAACACCATTAACAGTATCTGCTTGGCTGGCCTCATTTTCGAAGAAGTACAGGCCGATGGCGTCACCAGCCCATAAATTAAACCAAACAGTAACTATTTGTGGATGCAGGGTCTTTTCAACAATCACTTGTTTATTCTCATTTCCACAAATCAGTAATATTCGTGAGATGTTCAATTGTTGGGCATGACGACGAATCGATGTTGATGATGGATCTTAACAATCTTAACGCGCTGCTTAATGGTGTAGCTCTCTATGTTTGAATTTGTCAAACACTTAAGCAAAAAAATGTCTAATTAAGTTGCGCAAAAGGTGTTTGTGTTAAGGTGTTACTTACGATTAACATCGTGCATTATGGTTAGACCAAACTTTACACATAAATTAACAGGGATACAACTTTTAATTAAAAACATACACTAAGGGCCATTATTACAACTTTCCGTTAGTTAAAGGCAGGAATTGTTGTGACCGATAAATAGCTTTGCATTATTACAACTTAAATTTTTTAATGTTAGTTTTATTACCAATAATAATATTTAATGATTAAAAAAATAATAAATGAAGGCTTTATAATGCAAAGCTATTTAACGGTCCGATAAAATCCTGCCTTTAACTAACGGAAAGTTGTAATAATGGCCCTAAGAATACATAACATATTTGAGGAATAACTTTACGCCATTAGCTCTTGAATCGTTAAAATTTGTATGCTTCTCTTTAAAATAATAATACAAATAAATAAACGTTTCATGGTCTCGATTTCCAATTGACTGAAACATATTAAGAAACAACGCGTTCGCAAATTGTTTCTGTTAATTTTGGTTAGGAGGAAAAAACCGGTTTTCCGATATCCCTAACAGTTACACATGTACACGTTTAGTTTTGAGAAAGGGAAATTGTTCTCTTAAAAAACATGTCTTCAGTAAACATCCCATTGAATCGGGGCCTTAAATAATTGCTAATGATTCCCATAGAGTAAAAAATCAGCCAGATCGGACAGCTGCATGACAGTTTAAACCCCTCGCTGTGTACGTGAGAAATGAAACGTTTCATACAAAGTCGAAGTAAACTTGTTTATTTTATTGTTGTGATAAAATTGATAAAATCTAAATAATTACTGAAAATCCAGTACAAAACATTATTAATTTCATTATGTACTACTACCAAGAGTTGTTGTCATATTTTATTTTACCTCTTCCTACCAAAAAAAAAAAGAAAGAAAATAAATACGTTCATATCGTTCAACAACCTATTGAGAAAGGTACAAACTATGTGTAGATTAACTAAGTTAGAGTAATATACTAAGTAGCTTCTTAAATACATTCCAGTTAGCTGTTGCTTCTGTTATACTTTGTTTTTTTTTTTTTTTTTGATTTTTTAAAACTTTCGAATCAGTGTTGCTGTTTTGTTACTTTTGTTATATATTTTTTTTCGATTATTTCTTCTGGTAACTTTATATGCAAGCAGCAATTTAAACAAGTACTCCATAATGGTGGTATCAAATCTTAGTTACCCCTATAGTGAATGAAAGTGATATTTTTGTTTCCATGAAATTATTATCCCCCAAAGTGAACATTGGTATTATGAATTTCCCGTAGAATTTTTTTGACCTTATTGAACAGCTGTTCAGAATGTTCCTTGAATGTAAACAAGCAAAATTAGCGAAAAAATCTTTTAAATGAAAAAAAAAAATATTCACGATAGCGGTGAGTATTTTATAGGGTGATCGATTATTCGACATTTTTAAGAAACCGGTTTTCAAATAGTTTGAAATTTAGAATTAAAGAAAAAATCGGTTGTTTTTTTGAAAATGTACAAAAAACCGGTTAACCGGTCGAATACATGAAATATAATTTTTTCTTATACCCATGACAGAGATACATATGTATATAGGTATAAACTAGTTTGTTTTATGGTTTAATTGTATTTTAAGTTGACACACATTCAATGGCGTTATTATAAAATGCCATTATTTAAAATAAAGATGTTAAAGGACAGACACATTTTACCTAAAAGTGACCGAAAAGTTAAGTTTATACTTCAATTATTTTTAACTTTTAAGGTAAGGTTTATAAATTTAAAAATGCCATTCTTTCTCCACATGAAACAAAATATGGCAACTAAATTGTGATCTATGTTTTTTTTCTACTTCGACCTTTTTAATTTTTTTTATTTTAATTTTTTAATATTAGTAACACAAAACAGTAAATAAATCATCAAAAATGTTATTTCGTTGTGTAAAATTTTTTAAGAACTAAATTAATTTGTTAAAAGTAATCGGTTTTGCTCTGGTACTGACGTATTAAAAAAAACTTTGTTACAGAAGGTTGTAATAATGAAAGATATTAAAAAGTCACTTCACTGCTCACTGTAGTCAAATTTATCTTTTACTAACATTAACTTTGTAGGCAAGTTGTAATAATGACCCTTTGTGTGCCAAACTATTTTAGTATACAAGTCATGTGTTATCAGAGATATTAGTAAAGCATTGGGAAGTCTTTAGTACAGGTCGATTCGAAATTCGAAAATGAGATCAAAAAGTATTGCAAAGCACAATAATTTGGTAAAAAAACCTTTACTGAACATATGATTATCACAACAAATTATAAGCGCAACAACGTATAAAATACCTGCTCTCCATTTAAAACAAATTCTATTTAACCTAATTATTTTTCTTATTTTTACATTTGTTTTTTTGAACAACAAATAAATTTCTTACAGTATTATGGAAGAGTATTTAATAAATAAATAATATTGAAAAAAAAACCGGCTTCTGTGAGTAAAAAAACCGGTGTATTGGACATTCGAAAAATTAACATTTTAAAAAAACCGCCAGCTGAAAGAGTAAAAAACCGGGTTTTCCACCGGTTGTAAAACCGAGTCGATCACCCTAGTATTTTAAAAGAGCATCAAAAATATTACTAAACTGTTTCCTTGTGTATAATCAAATAAAGTTGTAGAACCTTCCAGAAGTCTCATGGACACATGTGTATTTGATACATTGGGGTGATAAAGGGAGTTTCAGTAAGAATGCACTTTTTCAATTAAAATAAAAACAAGACTTTTTTATACCCTTCACCTGTGGTGCACAAGGGTATATATAGCTTTGTCATTCCGTTTGTAATTTCTACAATTTTCATTTCCGACCCCAGAAAGTATATATTTTCTAAAAGCTTTTGAATAGAGGAGTCGATTAAGCCCTGACCGTCTGTCCGTCTATCCGTCTGCCCGTCTGTCCGTGTGTTGGCTGGAATCAACTTTTAGAAGCAACTATATGTTCCTCAGATCTGTATATGGTATCAATCTCTTGGAAATATCCAGGAATGAGTCGCTATTGAAATTCAGCACAATCGCCCCATAACTTTCTGAGATATGAGCAAAAAACCACGACCACCTCGTTTTTTTTCACAATTACAACAACAACATACATACATACATACATACATACATACATACATACATACATACATACATACATACATACATACATACATACATACATACATACATACATGTAAAGAACATACCAAACAAACAAAAATTACAAAAAAAAAAATATTAAAAATATAATAAAAAAAACTACAAAAAAAAAAATTAAAAAAAAATTTTAAAAAATTTTTTAAAAATTTTTCTAAAAAAATTTTTTAAAAAAATTTAAAAAAAATATAAAAAAATAATAAAATATAAATAATATATTAAATAAAATAAAATAAAATTTTTTTGGCTCAGCTGGGATTCGATGCCACATTTATTCTAACGTGTACGTATGCACGTATTTTATATGGGATGAATGGTGATACAAACAATTGTTATTGCATGACTACACGTTGTGAAGGGTATATGAGATTCGGCACGGCCGAATATAGCACTGTTACTTGTTTTAAATGGTTGTGTTTTTATGTATGAAATAAAGTATCCGATGACAGTCCATTACTCTTTTCATTAATGACTTTTTCAAAGAGATGTGGCTGTATCTCTCCGATGACGTGATTGGTCTCGAATTTAAGCTCAGAAATTGTTTTTGGTTTATTCACATAAACCCCCAAAGGAAAAAATGGCATCACTTCGGTGTCCAGTAGACACTTTAATTTCTTGAGATAATTTGTTACGGAAATTGTTGCTGCCATAAATAGATTGTTTCATACGTCGTTCAGATTCGTGCCATTCTGCACAGTTTACAAGATCACGGTATGGAACAATAATTTATGAATAAACTTAAATTATAGATTGTCTTAGTTGAAGTAAATTTAAATATTAAACCTTTGTTTTCTATTTTGACTACACATTTGCTATAGGATCAAACATTTTTAAATTAAAACAAATTTTTAGCAAAAATATTAGCCAAATGTGGACACAGCTTTCTTTTACTTAAGTTTCGCTATTTTTTTTAATGCAGTTTTTTTGTGTTTGTTTTTTTTTTTAGTTTCAGTGTATGTCTTTCATTTATTTAAATAAATTGTAAAAAAAGTAACGAAAACAAGTGTGTGTGCGTGTGTTAAAAAAGAAGGTAAACAATGCTATTCTTTATCATTTCTTGACAACGAATGTTATTTATTTTTAGGTGCTTTATACCGTAATTTATTTTTGCCTATTCCTTAAATATAAATAAAATATAAATATACCTCTTCTTCGGCTACGTTGGGGGTTCCATTCTATGGCGTTTCTAGTGATGTCGTCAGTAGAATATAGTAAACTAGAAAAAAGTTTAAAATCAAAGATGGTGTGTGAAACAAAATGGCGGATAATTTTTTTCTTAACCCCATCGATATGGTTATCAAATGACCCTTTAGTAGCATACAGTTAACCATTTAAAAATTAAAAACCAAAGATGACAAAGAAAATAATAAAGCAAAATGGAGTATAACATTAAATTTTAAATCTATGCTAAGCTATCTATGTACATGATAGTGAAGGGTATTATCAAATTCAGCACTCTTGATGGCATAAATAAAATTTTTTTAACACGTATGTGTGTATACATAACTGCTAACACTTGAAAATAAACAATTACCCACTATAGATTTGACAGTACTTAGTAACTAACTAAATAATACTAAGAAATAAAAAAATATTCAAAATTATAATTTCCTTTAACGCTTTACCTTTATATATGCAATTGTTCTTTTACTTTAAATTTCAAAATTTTTTCAAATTATGTTTCTGTAACTGAAATGTTATATTTAGGGTTGTCAAGGAATCAAATGGCTTTTGAAATTGGACAAAGAAAAACAATTTGGCATCAAGAAGGAATACTAATTCTACTTTTAATAAAGGGTGGTTGAATTCTAAGGGCCGATGTTGAACCCCAACACCTAAACGTCAAGTTTTTTTCTGCATTTCATTCGAGATTTCTCAATTTCAGACTAACTCAATTTGAACCGTGAAAAGATTGAGCAACGCGTTTAAGTTATTCAGGCTTATTATGAAAATGGGAGTTCAAATCAAAATGCATTTCGGGCACTTCGTGATTCTTTTGGTCAACATAATCGTTCAAATTCGTCCAAAATTATGGGAGAATTGTGAAAAATATTTTAATTTCAGCAAAACAGGTCTGTATGAAATGTGAAAACATCTGTAAATGCCTTCTTAGTTCGTTGAACGGAAAACATTGCTTTTTTTTCGCAATAGTGTGGCAAAAGAGCAGTCAAACTCGACTCATCATCGTGTCCAACAATTGAATATCAATATTGGACCATCAAATAGCGGTGAGTTGCTAAGGTCGCGGCGGCCATTTGGCCGATATTTTGTTCTAAAAATTTTCCTAATAATATCGGCCCTTAAAATTTAACCACCCTTTATTTAGGGTTGCCAAGGAATCTTAAAATTGGAAAACTAAAGGAAAACAATTTGGCGTCAAACAAGAATACTAATTCTACTTTTTAAATATAAAACCGAACTGTTTAAATTTAGTAGAGGGAAATATTTTTTGTCGTTTTTAAAACTAATTCCGACAGCAATTACATCGGGTGTTAAGTTAAGGACTGGGTTACTTCTTTTTAAATTAAACACTAGGGTGACCGATTATTTTTCAAATACTAGGTTTTGGTTTTTCCAAAGAGCTGCTATTTGAAAAAAGAAAACGGGTTTCAGTTCAGATTTCAAAAATAGCTGATTAACGGTTTTTATTAAAATAAAGAGTACGCCAAATAACTATAATGCTATAAAAAACAGTGGGGCTTCGGCTGTGTGGCACGTAGCGCCGAAACCAATTGTTGCCAATATCCTCCTCTTCAATTTTTGTGAACAAAAATTCGTTCAACTTGGCCGATAACGATCGCTGTAACGGCCACTCCTTGCTCATTTTCGAAGAAAAAATGGCCCAATTATACCTCTGAACCAAAATCCGCACCAAACAGTGACTCGTTTTGGGTGTATCTTCAAAATATACGTGCGGGTTTTCTGTGCCCCAAATGCGACAATTTTGCTTGTTTACATACCCGCCAAGATCAAAATGAGCTTCATCTGAAAAGATGATTTTTTCGGCAGAATCGGCCAAAGTAAATTCGCAATATTTCCCAGCGTTATTCAAGCGTATACACAACCATATTCGTTCAGCGGAAGGATAAAACTAATTATCTGTCATATCAGACATGAGCTAAGTGTTACCATTCACGAAATAAGCACTAGTTGAAAAAAAAGTTAGATGGTGGACGCTTTACATAATCATAAAATAATCAAATAAGTTATTGAAATAAAACGCTTATTTTAATAAAAAAAATTCAGCAGTTCACAAAGGTAAACAACCACTAAAATGAGTAGCTATGACTTACAATTATCAAATAACTTTAGTTTTAACAAAATTAGAGGAGGACTCCTATATAAAAATAAAAATATTTTGTTATGTCTCTGAAAAACAAAACACTTTAACTTTTTTTTAATGTTAAAAGTTTACGGCCATATTCATAACAAAAAGTTAGCCACAGTTTATACACTACGTACAACGAGCTGCTAACTAGAATGCCGATTAAGCTTGGCAGCTCGTTAGCACAGAGTTTATTCATAAGAAACTTTTATCCGTCTGCCAACTTTTCATAAATCAACTCTGAAATTGCATGATACCCCTAAAATATGCAACAATTTTTTGTATATAATCCCTAATTTTGACATTTTTGTTTTTCCATCGATACTAACAATTTTTAAAATTGAAAAATAAATTAAAAAATAAACGAACAATATAATTTTTATTAAAATGGAAAAGCAACACAAACGATTTGTAAATTGGGAACAGGATGAAAAGGTAGGTAAAAAAATATTGGTAATGTAAAACAACAACACATTAAAGCTGTCTTTCACAAGTTGGCAAACGTTTGGCAGCTCGTTAACAAGAGTTTAGCCAGAGTTTGGCATGAGTGTTATGAATAAACTTAATGCTAACTTTATGCCAACTTTTTGTTATGAATAAGGCCGTTAGTTTCTATGCAATCAACTGCTAACGCAGTTGTAGTTTGTAAATGAATAATAAAATATTTAAATTAAAATTTGATAAGTTATTCGGCAACGCTATTTTTATACATTTGAGTTAACAACATTCTTTTTTTAAAATTAGTTTGTTATTTTCGTGTTTTACACTAGTACTTAACAAAAACTATTGCTAAAAATATATCTATATATATAAAAGTGAAACTCTGTGTGTGTGTGTGTGTGTTAGCTATAGACTCTAAAACTGTAAAACCGATCGGGCTCAAACTTTGGTAAGTTGTTGTACACATACCGGGGAGTGTTTATGGATGAAAAAAAGTGGGTGGGGCCACGCCCATAAAAAATTAGTTATCAGTTTTAGCTACTTGCACTTGACCGATTTTTCTGAAACTTTGCACACATATCGAGCTTTCATGACTAAATAATTTCGTGATAAGAAAAGTGGGCGGGGTCACGCCCCTAAAAAGTTTTAATATTGAGGTACTTGCACTGGACCGATTTTTCTGAAACTTTGCACACATACTAAGCTGTCATAACCATATAATTTCGTGGTTAGAAAAGTGGGCAGGGCCACGCCCATAAAAAAAGGTTGTAATTTTGAGGTACTTGCACCAGACATATTTTTCTGAAACTTTGCACACATATCGAGCTGTCATGACTTAATAATTTCGTGATTAGAAAAGTGGGCAGTGCCACGCCCATAAAAAATAGGTTTTATTTTCAGGTACTTGCACTGGACCGATTATTCTGAAACTTTGCATACATATTGAGCTGTTATGACTTTACAATTTCGTGATTAGAAAAGTGGGCAATGCCACGCCCATAAAAAAAATTATAATATTTAGGTTTTTGCACTTGATATACAATTAAAAGTCAGAATGCATTTCGATTCATTAAGGGGCGCAGCAACGCGCGCCGGGTTTGGCTAGTCTATATATATAAAAGTGAAACTCTGTGTGTGTGTGTGTGTGTTAGCTATAGACTCCGAAACTGTAAAACCGATCGGGCTCAAACTTTGGTAAGTTGTTGTACACATACCAGGGAGTGTTTATGGGTGAAAAAAAGTGGGCGGGCCCACGCCCATAAAAAATTAGTTATCAGTTTTAGCTACTTGCACTTGACCGATTTTTCTGAAACTTTGCACACATATCGAGCTGTCATGACTAAATTATTTCGTGATAAGAAAAGTGGGCGGGGCCACGCCCCTAAAAAAGTTTTAATTTTGAGGTACTTGCACTGGACCGATTTTTCTGAAACTTTGCACACATATTAAGCTGTCATGACTTTATAATTTCGTGATTAAAAAAGTAGGCGGGGCCACGCCCATAAAAAAAAGTTCTAATTTTGATGTTCTTGCACTGGACGATTTTTCTGAAACCTTGCACAAATATTGAGCTGTCATTACTAAATAATTTCGTGATTAGAAAAGTGGGCAGTGCCACGCCCATAAAAAAAAGGTATAATTTTGAGGTACTTGCACTGGTCCGATTCTTCTGAAACTTTTTACACATATCGAGCTGTCATGACTTAATAATTTCGTGATTAGAAAAGTGGGCAGTGCCACGCCCATAAAAAATAGGTATCATTTTGAGGTACTTGCACTGGACCGATTATTCTGAAACTTGCACACATATTGAGCTGTTATGACTTTACAATTTCTTGATTAGAAAAGTGGGCAATGCCACGCCCATAAAAAAAATTATAATATTTAGGTTTTTGCACTTGATATTCAATTAAAATTCAGAATGCTTTTCAATTCATTAAGGGGCGTAGCAACGCGCGCCGGGTTTGGCTAGTAATAGATAAAAAAGAAATACACAATACTACAACTATTAATCAAAAGAAATTATTCTGCACGTGTAACGCAGAGTTTTTTGCTTTTTTTTTGTACGATATTTTTGTATTAATTTTGTTTTGATTTCTTTCTATTATCAATCACTGAAACCTGTGTTATTTGCTTTTGTTTCGGAAGAATTAATTAATTTTTTTTTTATTTTGTCTTTGAAATTTATTAGATTGAGCAATAAATATTAAGCATGAACCTAACTGACTTTTGTAATATGAATTTATAACGCGTACTCCTAACATCAGTGAATTGATTAATGGCAAATAAATGCATATTTATTAAGTTATCAAAATAAATATGATAAAAAGCTTTAGATTATTTATTTGGGAACGTTCAAGTGTATCAGGCGACTTTTGTTTAGAATTCATATTTTTGATAATAATAATAGTTTGTTTTTTTAATAGTTTTCGACATTAAACACGTGCAGTATATTCATGTGATGTGTGGTTGCTAAAAGATTTTTTAAAGTATTTTTTATGTTTATTAGTGACTTTTTTGTTTTATTATACCCTTCACAGTGAGTGTAAAGGGGTATATATAGGTTTGTCTATCCGTGTGAAATGTCTACAATATTTAATTGCGACTCCATAAAGTATATATTTTCGATTAAGCATTATCCGTCTGTCCGTGTGTTTGTTAAATATCAGAAGTATTTGGTAGCAGATCGGTATTGGAAATCAGCATAATCGCCCCATAACTAAACTCCACTGCCTCTGTTTTTTCGCTTATTTTTACTACAAAAAAAAAAATTTTTCCAGGCCTAGGGTAATTTATAGGCACGGCTGTTACTACATATTTATAGATTTTGTATGCCTCTGGTGATATTTATGAAAATTTTGGAACAAATTGGTCACTAATCCGCAAAGGTATAGGCAAAAATATATATCGGCGCCTGTGAACAAAATTATCGTATGTCACAAAAACAACATTTTGCAGGAGAGCGTTTTTATTACTTTTAAATAAATAAAAACGTAAATAACACACACAGTGTTATCTCTATAACTAAAACAGTTATCGCTATAATATTTTATCAGCAGAAGGATTAATGGATGCATAACATATTTGCATACAAAATTCGATCTCTAAAAAACACAGCATACGAACATAATTGTGAGTGAGAAAGCCTTATAACGTGAACAAATTTGTCGGTTATCCAAATCGTTTTCATAAAAAGGGGTATCCCCGTAAATGATTGCACAGGTTTAGTTTAGTGCGCGCTGCTGATTTAGCATGATCTAATCTAAAGTTTTTCGTGAAAAATGACACAAAATTCTAAAGTTAAACTCCTTGTGATTGGGAAGGCAAAAATCCTTGCTCTTTTAGAAATTTTGAATCTCCTGTGGACTACAATTACTCCAAATTGTAATGGATGACAGCTGCCATTTTTGAAAATTGGTTTAACTATTAATGGACGCTATTGGCTATTTCAACTTGGCAACGTCTTGAAAAGAAAACAATAGCAAAATGCTTGCTGAACATTTTTAGCTCTTTAGGAGATGAAGAAGAAAAGGTAACACATTTTTTTAATTAATTTTAACGTACTTATTTTTTCTTAACATAACAATCCGAAATACCAAAAAATAAATGAATTTGATTTAAATCACATTTCTAATTTGTTTCGAAATTTAAAAGAGTAACACCTTCGACAACATGAACAACTTCGCAAACGTGAACACGCTCTGTTTTTAATAATTCACGTTACCGCGAGTCTACTGTATATCAAAAAATTTCAAACTCCTAAATAATTTTTAAACACGCTTTAGATAACATGTTATAAACCGTAATCTTATTACATATTTCTAAAAAACTAACAAATCTGCTTGAAACCAACTGAGATATAAGCACCAAAGTACAACTGCTTTGGTGTTTTTCCTAAAATTTACAAACGTTAATTTTTCGATATTTTTCAGTTACTATACAACCGACAGAGACAATATGTGGATCAAATGAAAGGGTTTGAGTATTTAAATATAGTTAGCTATGAAAAGAAAGAAAAAAGAAAAAAGAAAGATGGCGTCTTAGATTAAAAGGCGAATATAGGAGTCAAATTTAGTAGTTAGGGGTTTGTTTCCTGTAAGCCCCACAATATTAGTATCAAATAGAAGGGCTTGACCAGTAGAAAGTAGCAAACTATTAAAAAAATGTAAAATCCAAGAAGATGGCGACTAAAACAAAATGACGAAACAGATTTTTTTAACCCCCACATTATGGGTATCAAATGAAAGGGCTTGTCTAGTAGAATAAAGTTAAACTATGTAAAAATTCAAAATCAAAGATGGCGTTGGAAATAATTTAAAATGTTGTATTATATGAAATCTTAAATCTAGACTTAGCTACGATGTGTTTATATCTGTTTATATGTACATGACAGTGAAGGGTATTATAAGATTCGGCACGTCCGAATATAGCGCTCTTACTTGTTTTATGTTATATTTATGTATAATCATGTACAAAAAGTCATTTTAATAATCTTCTGACAATTATAAAAAATAAATAAAAAAAATATGTATTAAATATATGTATGTACATATGTATGCATAACTGTTGTTATAGGTGAATGAAATTTGAATAGAAAATATTTGTGTTTTATGTTTAAATGTGTATATATAATTTTTAACTTTACTATTTGCAAATACTTATTTATTTATTTATTCTAAATATAATATTACCAGCTCATAAGTTTTTTCTAAACAAACAAACATACATACATACATACATACATACATACATACATACATACATACATACATACATACATACATACATACATACATACATACATACATACATACATACATACATGAACATATATAAGATTTCATAACAGTTTTTATACCCTTCACCTGTGGTGCACAAGAGTATATATAGCTTTGTCATTCCGTTTGTAATTTTCATTTTCGTCTCCATAAAGTGTATATTTTCTAAAAGCTTATGAATAGAGGAGTCGATTAAGCCCTGACCGTCTGTCCGTGTGTTGGTTGAAATCAACTTTTAGAAGAAACTATTTGTTCCTCAGATCTGTGTATGGTATCAATCTCTTGGAAATATGCTGGAATGAAACGCTATTGAAATTCAGCACAATCGCCCTATAACTTTCTGAGATATGAGCAAAAAAACCACGACCACCTCGTTTTTTTTTCACAATTACAACAACAACATACATATATACTGGTTAAAGTAATCGTGGTTTCGAATCCCGGCTGAGCCAAAAAACTTTTTTTTATTTTATATATTATTTATATGTATTATTATTATTTTTGTTTTATATATTTTTTTTTCAAAAATTTTTAAAAATTTTTTTATTAATATTTTTTGTAATTTTTGTTATTGTTTTTTTTTTGTTTTTAATATATTTTTTTTTTATTTTATTTTTTATTTTTTTTTTGTAATTTTCTTTTGAAACATACATACGTAAACTCAATTTAAAATTTTACAATGGTATGTTTTTTACATGTATGTACGTATTTTATATGAGATGAATGGTGATACAAACAATTGTTATTGCATGACTACACATTGTGAAGGGTATATAAGATTCGGCACGGCCGAATATAGCACTTTTACTTGTTTAAAGGTTAAGTATATCTTTTAAACTAATATGCACTAACGTATTTTGTTTGAAATGATTTCTGTAATTTGAAATACATTTTAAAGGCTAGGGAGAAAATCTTTAAAATTTCATTTTAAAAATGATGGAGAAAGAGATAGATGCCTCCTTCCGCCTACGGGATGAATGAAGCGTATTTCAAGCCGAAATTTTCGCTATATGGGAGTCATGTAGGATGCTGAATGATAAGAATATTTACATGAATATTGGTATTTTAAGCGACAATCAGGCAGAACTCTTGACACTCAGTTTATACATACACAAGTTAGTCGGTTAATGCAGAAAATAGTAGGCAAGCCTTGGATCAGTTGAGTGACGTTGCACTAGTTTGGATCCCTGCCTATAGGGGCCACTAGGATGACGAGCGGGCGGATATATTTACTATTTGACGGTTACTGGATAACCTCCCTGAGATATCTTAGGTCATACTGAACGATCTGCTGAGATAGCTCACGTGAACAATAATATATCTTGTTTGGGTACAATCAGGTAGGCGTCTGTATCTGAATATCTTGTTGCTATTGCAGTGATACTAAACGTTTTGGTTATATCTCTTTGGAAAAATCGGTTGTATAAAATAATAAATAATTGAGATTTC
The DNA here is from genome assembly GCA_941918925.1 of Phyto melanocephala. NCBI lineage: Eukaryota > Metazoa > Arthropoda > Insecta > Diptera > Rhinophoridae > Phyto > Phyto melanocephala. Next base: position 131,051,231 of record OW799234.1, on the reverse strand, counting down.
TATTTACTAGTAACGATATCTGTATTTATGTATTGTCAATAACGTGTAAAGTGAATTTCGTATTTTATCAACTATGGGGGCGCTGCATTACGTTTGTAAAGACGTCTTGATTATGTTCGGTTCATTCTTTAAACGTTATGTAGATTGAAGAAGCAACAATTAAACGTAAAAAGCCACGAAATGAAATAATATTATTTATATCTTATTATGTGTAGTTGCAAATTGTTAAACATAATAAAGAAAAAAAAAATTATATTAAAACGGTGTTAGAATTTATTTATTCTTAACATTCCGCATTAAATTCTTTTATTCAGTTCTTTTTTTTTACTTTTTCATATACGATTTAGTCTTAATAATGTTCAAGGCTTTATTAGTTGTTATTTTATTTTTTCATTAGTTGTGTTCTCATTTTTTCGCTCATTTTAGTAAATATAATTCATTATTCTTTAAATTTATTTATTTTTCTTCAAGATTGATGGTACATCTCTAATTGGCAGACATTTTTTTAACGCAAGATTTTTTCTTTTTTTATTTGATTTCGTTTTTTAAATTGTTTCAAAGTAGAATATAATGAATTTGTGACACTTTAATATTATATACATTTTTTTTAATAAATATTTTTTTCTTTTTCAGGTTAGTACATAAAACATGAGAAGAAATGCCATTTTAAAGGAGTATTTAAAAAAGAAGAATTCAAATTGTGTGTTACAATGTGTGTAAGTTGATTTTTTTTTAATTAAAAAATAGGAAATAATTATCAAATCGTTTAAATATTGAAAATTTTTCCAGAGCATGGAATTTCGAATTCTTTATTTATAAATATACTCTCCAAATATTAGTTAACTGAGGGCCATTATTATAACTTACCGATAACTAAATTGAAGATGTGAAGTTTTTCGTTATTACAATTTCACTTTAACCTAAAAGTGTCCGATATGTTAAAGGGAAGATCACTCTACCTTTAACTTTTAACGTGAGGTTTATAAAATAAAAGTTACCATATTTGCTACGGTATAAAGGGATTGTTTACCATTCGTTTGTCGTTGCCACTTTGTTTTTAAAGAACTAATTTATTTGTTGAAAATTGTCGGTATTTGCTTTGGTGCTGCCATATTTAAAAAAAAGAATACAATTTATTTTACAGGGAGGTTGTAATAACGAAAAATACTTAATAGTCAGTTTATTGCTCATGTTAACAAACGTTACCTTTTATTAACATTAACTTTGTCGGCAAGTGGAATAATGGCTCTAAAAATAATAATTTAAACTATAAAATGTTAAAAGTTAACGTTTGATTTCAATGCATCCTATGAATTTTAGATGCGAAAATTTATTAGATGCAAAAATTTATTATCAAAAATATTTAAAGATTGCAAGATATAAGCATAGTTAACGAAGTGTTGAATAAGAAGCTGAAAGCAGTGGTGCCAGAAATTCTTCACTTATTGAATTTAAATTCTAATTTTAGAAAAACATCTGATTGGAAATTATTTAATAAAGTCTTTGTTACTAATCTCTCAACCTCAATTAAATTCGGAAAAGTTTTGTTGGACTAGCTAGTGCAGAAACTAATTTGACAATAATGTTTAACGGGTCAATAAGAAAGCTGTCAAATCGACTTGTTATTTGTCTACAGAGAACTCAATGTAAAGTAAAGGGTCCACCAAATAACTTTTTTTTTGAAATGCTATAAAAAAAGTGTAGCTTCGGCTGTGTGGCACGTAGTGCCGTCCTGTTGAAACCAAGTGTTGCCAATATCATCCTCATCAATTTTTGTGAACAAAAATTCGTTCAACATGGCCCGATAACGATCGCCATTTTCGAAGAAAAATGGCCCGATTACGCCTCTGGACCAAAACCCGCACTAACCAGTGACTCGATTTGGGTGTATCGGCTTTTCAATGTATGCGTGCGGGTTTTCTGTGCCCCAAATGCGACAATTTTGCTTGTTTACATACCCGCCAAGATCAAAATGATCTTCATCTGAAAAGATGATTTTTTTTTTGGCAAAATCGGCCAAAGTAAATTCGCAATATTTCCCAGCGTTGTTCAAGCGTATACACAACCATATTCGTTCAGCGGAAGGATAAAACTAATTATCTGTCATATCAGACATGAGCTAAGTGTTACCATTAACGAAATAAGCACTAGTTGAAAAAAAAACGTTAGATGGCGGACCCTGTACAATACAGTTACAAATAAAGGAGCAGAAAAGATACATGATTTAGGCGCATCTATTATGATTGCAAATGTGCAAAAAATACACATGATTTCAGCGCATTTTGGATGCTTAAATAAACACATAAAAGAGGCATGATATTACTGCATTAACCATGTGTGAAAATAGCAAATAATTAGAGCATCAAAGAGCCCTACCAAGTGGGACATCTCATATAAAAATCATGCCTTCCTGAAGCAGGTTGCGAAAGGAGAGTACATTTGTCTCTCCCTTACAAACCTGCTTCCGGGTATGCAGTAATTTTTGCTGGGTAATGATTTCATAACTTTTTTTTAATAAATGCCTTACGTTCAATGACTTAAAGAAGCTGTCTTAAATATTTTTTATGAAAAGACCACTATGTTGCATTTTGATGTATATGTACTTTGTAAATAAAGATTTGACTTTCTGAACAAATTTTCTAAAATGAATCGAGATGCAGTTCTTTGGTTTTTGAATGTCTTTGTTTATAGTTCTACAAAAACTACAGAAACAACAAACCATTTTCTTCTACGCTGTGTAACACAATCAAATATATATGTACATGTTGTTTTTATAATTGTTGTTGAATTACTAGCACACCTTTAATTTGTTTCTCAATGAATACATTAAAATACACCTCTGATCTGATGAAATGCTCCATTTTTTAAAACGTATTTTCCGTATCTTCTCTCACGGTTTCTATTACTGATTACAATTTGCTTTTACACTATTCTACTTTGTTCATTCGACACGAATTTTTTAGATGTCGTACGACTTGTATTATAGTCTAAAATAGGCCTTAATTGACGCAGGTAATGCATTCAATAAATCTGTGGTCACAAACATAAACCGCCTAACTCAACTTAAGAAAGTAGCGAGTTTAATGTACTATCGTGATCAACAAACTTTTCTCAAACTTCCATTGCTCTATTCAAATTTTTGCTCTAGATATTGAAATATATTGACATAAGTCGATTTGAGCTCTCTTGACATCATCAATAAGCACTCAAAAATATACTTAATTATTTATGTTCTTTTTTTTTTATTTAAAAACACTATTAATGTAGAAATAGTTTGCTTACGCAAAATAATTTATTACGTAAGAACACATAAACATATTATCCTTTCATCACCCACGTTTATTTTCAATAATCATTTAAGTCCATAGAAACTTTAGAACAATAAATTATTATGTGTGTGAAGTTAAATTCGAATTTAACTAGCAGAGACCAAAACCACATTTTGCAACAGAGCTCATTTTACAAATAACAGAGCAATGTTACATATTTAACAGTGCTAATACTTCGTATATAGTAAACTATTATGATCAATATTTTATCTATGGACCTAAGTACATATACCAAACTATGTAGAAATGATAATTCAAGGAGTCCTTAACGATGCTGGATAAGTGTCATTTTTAAATAAATGTGGAATTTTAGAAAACTGAGTTTAAAATTTATAGAAATTCTTCGAAAGTTTAGTGGAAAAAAATGGCCATTTTTGGAATGCTACACATATGACGCTATATAGGCATGGTGGCCCAAGGAGCACTTAATGACACTGCAATAGTGTCATATTTGAAATAATTTTGGAATTGTAGAAAAATTAATTTAAAAAAAAAATAATAAAATTTTAAGACGAATTCTTGAGAAGATCATGCAAAGTGTCCATTTTTGGAATGCTACACATATGACGCTATATAGGCATGGTGGCCCAAGCAGCACTTAATGACACTGCAATAGTGTCATATTTGAAATAATTTTGGAATTTTAGAAAATTTAATTTAAAAAAAAAAATAATAAAATTTTAAGACGAATTCTTGAGAAGATCATGCAAAAAGTGGCCATTTTTGGAATGCTACACATATGACGCTATATAGGTATGGTGGCCCAAGGAGCACTTAATGACACTGCAATAGTGTCATATTTGAAATAATTTTGGAATTGTAGAAAATTTAATTTAAAAAAAAAATAATAAAATTTTAAGACGAATTCTTGAGAAGATCATGCAAAGTGTCCATTTTTGGAATGCTACACATATGACGCTATATAGGCATGGTGGCCCAAGGAGCACTTAATGACACTGCAATAGTGTCATATTTGAAATAATTTTGGAATTGTAGAAAAATTAATTTAAAAAAAAAATAATAAAATTTTAAGACGAATTCTTGAGAAGATCATGCAAAAAGTGGCCATTTTTGGAATGCTACACATATGACGCTATATAGGTATGGTGGCCCAAGCAGCACTTAATGACACTGCAATAGTGTCATATTTGAAATAATTTTGGAATTGTAGAAAAATTAATTTTAAAAAAAAATAATAAAATTTTAAGACGAATTCTTGAGAAGATCATGCAAAAAGTGGCCATTTTTGGAATGCTACACATATGACGCTATATAGGTATGGTGGCCCAAGCAGCACTTAATGACACTGCAATAGTGTCATATTTGAAATAATTTTGGAATTGTAGAAAAATTAATTTAAAAAAAAAATAATAAAATTTTAAGACGAATTCTTGAGAAGATCATGCAAAAAGTGGCCATTTTTGGAATGCTACACATATGACGCTATATAGGTATGGTGGCCCAAGGAGCACTTAATGACACTGCAATAGTGTCATATTTGAAATAATTTTGGAATTGTAGAAAAATTAATTTAAAAAAAAATAATAAAATTTTAAGACGAATTCTTGAGAAGATCATGCAAAAAGTGGCCATTTTTGGAATGCTACACATATGACGCTATATAGGTATGGTGGCCCAAGCAGCACTTAATGACACTGCAATAGTGTCATATTTGAAATAATTTTGGAATTGTAGAAAAATTAATTTAAAAAAAAAATAATAAAATTTTAAGACGAATTCTTGAGAAGATCATACAAAAAGTGGCCATTTTTGGAATGCTACACATATGACGCTATATAGGTATGGTGGCCCAAGGAGCACTTAATGACACTGCAATAGTGTCATATTTGAAATAATTTTGGAATTGTAGAAAAATTAATTTAAAAAAAAATAATAAAATTTTAAGACGAATTCTTGAGAAGATCATGCAAAAAGTGGCCATTTTTGGAATGCTACACATATGACGCTATATAGGTATGGTGGCCCAAGGAGCACTTAATGACACTGCAATAGTGTCATATTTGAAATAATTTTGGAATTGTAGAAAAATTAATTAAAAAAAAAAATTATAAAATTTTATGACGAATTCTTGAGAAGATCATGCAAAAAGTAGCCATTTTTGGAATGCTACACATATGACGCTATATAGGTATGGTGGCCCAAGGAGCACTTAATGACACTGCAATAGTGTCATATTTGAAATAATTTTGGAATTGTAGAAAAATTAATTTAAAAAAAAAATAAAATAAAATATGTCACTATTGCAGTGTCATTAAGTGCTCCTTGGGCCACCATACCTATATAGCGTCATATGTGTAGCATTCCAAAAATGGCCACTTTTTGCATGATCTTCTCAAGAATTCGTCTTAAAATTTTATTATTTTTTTTTTAAATTAATTTTTCTACAATTCCAAAATTATTTCAAATATGACACTATTGCAGTGTCATTAAGTGCTCCTTGGGCCACCATACCTATATAGCGTCATATGTGTAGCATTCCAAAAATGGCCACTTTTTGCATGATCTTCTCAAGAATTCGTCTTAAAATTTTATTATTTTTTTTTTTAAATTAAATTTTCTAAAATTCCAAAATTATTTCAAATATGACACTATTGCAGTGTCATTAAGTGCTGCTTGGGCCACCATGCCTATATAGCGTCATATGTGTAGCATTCCAAAAATGGACACTTTGCATGATCTTCTCAAGAATTCGTCTTAAAATTTTATTATTTTTTTTTTAAATTAATTTTTCTACAATTCCAAAATTATTTCAAATATGTCACTATTGCAGTGTCATTAAGTGCTCCTTGGGCCACCATACCTATATAGCGTCATATGTGTAGCATTCCAAAAATGGCCACTTTTTGCATGATCTTCTCAAGAATTCGCCTTAAAATTTTATTATTTTTTTTTTAAATTAATTTTTCTACAATTTCAAAATTATTTCAAATATGACACTATTGCAGTGTCATTAAGTGCTCCTTGGGCCACCATACCTATATAGCGTCATATGTGTAGCATTCCAAAAATGGCCACTTTTTGCATGATCTTCTCAAGAATTCGTCTTAAAATTTTATTATTTTTTTTTTAAATTAATTTTTCTACAATTCCAAAATTATTTCAAATATGACACTATTGCAGTGTCATTAAGTGCTCCTTGGGCCACCATACCTATATAGCGTCATATGTGTAGCATTCAAAAAATGGCCACTTTTTGCATGATCTTCTCAAGAATTCGTCTTAAAATTTTATTATTTTTTTTTTAAATTAATTTTTCTACAATTCCAAAATTATTTCAAATATGACACTATTGCAGTGTCATTAAGTACTCCTTGGGCCACCATACCTATATAGCGTCATATGTGTAGCATTCCAAAAATGGCCACTTTTTTTATAATCTTCTCAAGAATTCGTCTTAAAATTTTATTATTTTTTTTTTTAAATTAAATTTTCTAAAATTCCAAAATTATTTCAAATATGACACTATTGCAGTGTCATTAAGTGCTCCTTGGGCCACCATGCTTATATAGCGTCATATGTGTAGCATTCCAAAAATGGCCACTTTTTGCATGATCTTCTCAAGAATTCGTCTTAAAATTTTATTATTTTTTTTTCAAATTAAATTTTCTAAAATTCCAAAATTATTTCAAATATGACACTATTGCAGTGTCATTAAGTGCTCCTTGAGCCACCATGCCTATATAGCGTCATATGTGTAGCATTCCAAAAATGGCCATTTTTTTATGATCTTCTCAAGAATTCGTCTTAAAATTTTATTATTATTTTTTTAAATTAAATTTTCTAAAATTCCAAAATTATTTCAAATATGACACTATTGCAGTGTCATTAAGTGCTGCTTGGGCCACCATACCTATATAGCGTCACATGTGTAGCATTCCAAAAATGGCCACTTTTTGCATGATCTTATCAAGAATTCGTCTTAAAATTTTATTATTATTTTTTTAAATTAAATTTTCTAAAATTCCAAAATTATTTCAAATATGACACTATTGCAGTGTCATTAAGTGCTGCTTGGGCCACCATACCTATATAGCGTCATATGTGTAGCATTCCAAAAATGGCCATTTTTTTTATGATCTTCTCAAGAATTCGTCTTAAAATTTTATTATTTTTTTTTTTTAAATTAAATTTTCTAAAATTTCAAAATTATTTCAAATATGACACTATTGCAGTGTCATTAAGTGCTCCTTGGGCCACCATGCCTATATAGCGTCATATGTGTAGCATTCCAAAAATGGCCATTTTTTTTATGATCTTCTCAAGAATTCGTCTTAAAATTTTATTATTTTTTTTTTAAATTAAATTTTCTAAAATTCCAAAATTATTTCAAATATGACACTATTGCAGTGTCATTAAGTGCTGCTTGGGCCACCATACCTATATAGCGTCATATGTGTAGCATTCCAAAAATGGCCACTTTTTGCATGATCTTCTCAAGAATTCGTCTTAAAATTTTATTATTTTTTTTTTTAATTAAATTTTCTAAAATTCCAAAATTCTTTCAAATATGACACTATTGCAGTGTCATTAAGTGCTGCTTGGGCCACCATACCTATATAGCGTCATATGTGTAGCATTCCAAAAATGGCCACTTTTTGCATGATCTTCTCAAGAATTCGTCTTAAAATTTTATTATTTTTTTTTTTTAAATTAATTTTTCTAAAATTCCAAAATTCTTTCAAATATGACACTATTGCAGTGTCATTAAGTGCTGCTTGGGCCACCATACCTATATAGCGTCATATGTGTAGCATTCCAAAAATGGCCATTTTTTTTATGATCTTCTCAAGAATTCGTCTTAAAATTTTATTATTTTTTTTTTTTAAATTAATTTTTCTACAATTTCAAAATTATTTGAAATATGACACTATTGCAGTGTCATTAAGTGCTGCTTGGGCCACCATACCTATATAGCGTCATATGTGTAGCATTCCAAAAATGGCCACTTTTTGCATGATCTTCTCAAGAATTCGTCTTAAAATTTTATTATTTTTTTTTTTAATTAAATTTTCTAAAATTCCAAAATTCTTTCAAATATGACACTATTGCAGTGTCATTAAGTGCTGCTTGGGCCACCATACCTATATAGCGTCATATGTGTAGCATTCCAAAAATGGCCACTTTTTGCATGATCTTCTCAAGAATTCGTCTTAAAATTTTATTATTTTTTTTTTAAATTAAATTTTCTAAAATTCCAAAATTATTTCAAATATGACACTATTGCAGTGTCATTAAGTGCTCCTTGAGCCACCATGTCTATATAGCGTCATATGTGTAGCATTCCAAAAATGGCCATTTTTTTTATGATCTTCTCAAGAATTCGTCTTAAAATTTTATTATTTTTTTTTTAAATTAAATTTTCTAAAATTCCAAAATTATTTCATATATGACACTATTGCAGTGTCATTAAGTGCTCCTTGAGCCACCATGTCTATATAGCGTCATATGTGTAGCATTCCAGAAATGGCCATTTTTTTATGATCTTCTCAAGAATTCGTCTTAAAATTTTATTATTTTTTTTTTAAATTAAATTTTCTAAAATTCCAAAATTCTTTCAAATATGACACTATTGCAGTGTCATTAAGTGCTCCTTGGGCCACCATACCTATATAGCGTCATATGTGTAGCATTCCAAAAATGGCCACTTTTTGCATGATCTTCTCAAGAATTCGTCTTAAAATTTTATTATTTTTTTTTTTAAATTAAATTTTCTACAATTTCAAAATTATTTCAAATATGACACTATTGCAGTGTCATTAAGTGCTCCTTGGGCCACCATACCTATATAGCGTCATATGTGTAGCATTCCAAAAATGGCCACTTTTTGCATGATCTTCTCAAGAATTCGTCTTAAAATTTTATTATTTTTTTTTTAAATTAAATTTTCTACAATTCCAAAATTATTTCAAATATGACACTATTGCAGTGTCATTAAGTGCTCCTTGGGCCACCATACCTATATAGCGTCATATGTGTAGCATTCCAAAAATGGCCATTTTTTTTATGATCTTCTCAAGAATTCGTCTTAAAATTTTATTATTTTTTTTTTAAATTAAATTTTCTACAATTCCAAAATTATTTCAAATATGACACTATTGCAGTGTCATTAAGTGCTCCTTGGGCCACCATGCCTATATAGCGTCATATGAGTAGCATTCCAAAAATGGCCACTTTTTGCATGATCTTCTCAAGAATTCGTCTTAAAATTTTTTAATTTTTTTTTTTTAGTTAAATTTTCTAAAATTCCAAAATTATTTCAAATATGACACTATTGCAGTGTCATTAAGTGCTCCTTGGGCCACCATGCCTATATAGCGTCATATGTGTAGCATTCCAAAAATGGCCACTTTTTGCATGATCTTCTCAAGAATTCGTCTCAAAATTTTATTATTTTTTTTTTTTAATTAAATTTTCTAAAATTCCAAAATTATTTCAAATATGACACTGTTGCAGTGTCATTAAGTGCTCCTTGGGCCACCATACCTATATAGCGTCATATGTGTAGCATTCCAAAAATGGCCACTTTTTTTATGATCTTCTCAAGAATTCGTCTTAAAATTTTATTATTATTTTTTTTAATTAATTTTTCTACAATTCCAAAATTATTTCAAATATGACACTATTGCAGTGTCATTAAGTGCTCCTTGGGCCACCATGCCTATATAGCGTCATATGTGTAGCATTCCAAAAATGGCCATTTTTTTCCACTAAACTTTCGAAGAATTTCTATAAATTTTAAACTCAGTTTTCTAAAATTCCACATTTATTTAAAAATGACACTTATCCAGTGCCGTTAAGGACTCCTTGAATTATCATTTCTACATAGTTTGGTATATGTACTTAGGTCCATAGATAAAATATTGATCATAATAGTTTACTATATACGAAGTATTAGCACTGTTAAATATGTAACATTGCTCTGTTATTTGTAAAATGAGCTCTGTTGCAAAATGTGGTTTTGGTCTCTGCTAGTTAAATTCGAATTTAACTTCACACACATTAAATTATTTAATATAAAACAAAAAAGGTTTAAACTTTCAAAATTAAGATTTTTATTTGCAATAAACAATTATATTTTTTTTGATTAAATATCCCATTAACTACTTTAGGATCAACTACCAATTTTGGTCAAATTATTGCACCGTAATGTGTGCTTAGTTTTATATATTTATTTTTTTCCCAAACCATAATTGCATTTTTTAGCAAAAATCTTTTCGAATATTAAAATTGAGTTATCTCAAAAGTAAGTTTTTCGACTTGGGCTTTTATTGCTTGTGACCACAGAAATGTATACAAGACAATTGAACAGTGTTATCCAACTAAATCTCAAAAATCTAAATTTTATGAAAAAAATATCTACCGATCTTATTTTGATTAAAACATCTTCAAAATTAAGGTAAAATCTTCATTCTGGCAACGCTGGCTTAAACAACAACGCTGGTTTGATCAGGGGTACTGGGGGTACTTATATTTTGCGATATTTTGCATAAATATCTATTTTTTGACGCCTATAAATTTCAACTAGTTCAACGATTTTATAATAATGATTTTAATCCTTTTATTTTAATTTCTAAAATTAAATAATTGTGGTAGATCAAAAACAAAAGCCCATTGAACATGTATTTATAATGTTGTGTGCGAGTTTTTATTTTCTTAATACCAAAAATGTATTTTTTTTAACAAAAACTAAAGAATTAAGAATATCTTTTATATTGCAAAGTTGGGGTTTTTATCAGCGCTTATTAATAAATATTTATTGCCTTCACTTCTTTTGTTTTGTTTCAAAGGGAAATTAGCATTTTTATGTTCAAGATTATTTAAAAACCTCGGCTTTTTATGATTCTATTTTATGTCTTTACTACAACTTGAACTGAATATTAAAACTTACTAAATTATTTTCTCAAATCTCAAATCAAAAACTTTTTTAAATAAAAGGTTTCCCAATAAATCAGAAGTATTGAATAATAATAATTCTCTTATTTTCGATCAATATCGAATAAAGAGTGTTTATTTTTGAGGTATAGATTTTTTAGTAAAACACAATAAATTTTTTTTAACGGCATGTGGTATTTAAAAATAAATTCTGGTCTATGGAATCCGCGATTGTGCCTTATGATTGACATATTGGCGTTCCATTTTTGCACCACGTTTTTTTAGCACATACCCGTGGAGCGATTTCAGAGCGATCCGGGTTTCGTGATGAATATACCGGATAGATCTGAATACGACAACGGCCTCGGACCTCCGGAGAATGCCATCCAGATATTTACTGACAAATCGAAATCACATGCTGGAACTGGATGTGGGTTTGGAATTGCCCCTTAGGCTACCGGATTATTGTAGCGCGATACAGGCCGAATTAATGGCTATTAAGACAGCCGTGGAACAGATTCAGTATAATGAAATATCTGGCAGGGATATTTATATATTTACTGACAGCAAGGCGGCTATGAGGTCCCTTGAGAGTGTGTTCAGCACATCGAAAATTGCCCGGGAATGCCGGGTGTCTCTTGAGGAGATAGCGAGACATTCGACGGTTACCCTTGTGTGGGTTCCAGGACATGGGGTTATTGATGGTAATAATAGAGCTGATGCACTTGCAAAAGCCGGTACTACCTTAGATTCGGTTGAATCCAGTTGTGCTTTGGGTATTCCCTTATCGAAGGGTAAACAGCTAATCTCGCATCGATTATATTCGGATGCCAAGGAAAGATGGGTGAGAGAACCCACTTGTTTGGAAACCAGAAAGATCTGGCCTGACATAGATGTGCATAGGACGCAATATGCAGTGAATATGCCCCGAATCCACCTTAGGAACCTCATAGCGGTCATTACAGGACACTGGCCTATAGGTACACATGCGAAAAGGCTGAATATCCCTTACAACGACTTCTGCAGAAGTTGCGATAACGAGGAAGAGCAGGAGACGACTGAACATCTTCTCTGCAATTGTCCTGCATTCGGGGACCTGAGACGCCAGATTCTAGGTCAACGAATACTTGTAAGTAAAACTTGTCTTTCCGCAGTTGATCTGGGAAAGATCCATACCTTCGTGAACAGGACAGGATGGCTGAGGAACGACGGCCAGAGGACATAGACGAACGGGCGATGGTGCCTACGGTATCACAACGGGACCCTCGGAGGACCCAAGTGAGCTATGCCTTCGGGCGGCTGCCGGATCTAACCTAACCTAACCTAACCTACCCGTGGAGCGATTCACAAACTTTTCACGATCCGACAATCATGAATTTTGTCGACAGTTATGTTTTTTGCACTAACGATTATGCGATTCCCTAAATACTTTTGAAAGATACTCGACAACAGTTACAAGCAAGTGGCATCTCTACCGAAAAAAAGTGCCAAAATAAACTCACCACTAACATCACTCCCACAAATTGTATCGCCATAGGCGGGACTTAAATAATTTTTAAGTCAGATAAAGCGTGATTTTTTAAGTACGTCAAATGTTGGTTTCGAAATTATTCAATCATTGCTGGTTTATCAGTATTCTCATAGATCAGAGATTTGACGTACCCCTACAAAAGCAATCCAAAAGGTGTCTAATTACACGAACAGTTTGGGCAAAGATCTATTTCTTGAGACAATTCGGTTACCGAACGTCTCCCTCAATTAAGTGATGGTTTCACGTCTTGTATGACATGTTGCGCCGTCTTGTTAAAACAATTTCTCCTCCAGATGATGTTTCTGAGACAGACGTGGAATCGATTAATTTGAGTCGTTGGCTTTCTCTGTGTGCACGATACGGCTACGATTTGTATGAATATTATCCAAAAGAGTAAATTAATCGATCCATAGTATTTTATATTACCTGCTCAAATGGGCGATTATGAGCACCGTTGACTTGACGAAGTGCTCTGTAAGTGTGACAATTTTTAAAATAATAAAGCATAATGAGAATAAGTTTAACACACTTCATTAGTATGACAGCTTGTTTTACAGTTATCCCTATAATAATATTATATTATATTAATATTATACATCAAAAAACAAAAAATCAGGAATGGGAAAGTTGATAAATTCTTACTTTTTTAGAATAAAAAAAAAAAATTATAAATAAAGTTGATAATAACTTAAAAAAAAAATTTTATATTGAAAAGCAAACAATTTTATTTAAAAAAATATGAAAAATATGTCAATTTGTTATCCTCATATGTGAATGCAATACAACATTCCAAAAACATATGAAACTATCAAATACCAGCATACAATGCTGTTATAAACTCATACAAAAATAATGTCGATACAACATTATAAAGGAGTTGTGATTTGAACAAATATTTTTCTTAATCACATAACGCCCTTTATTTTAGTATTTATTTATATTTCAAAAATCTGTAAGTTACTTGACTTCTTTTTAATCTTCTATATATATAAAAGTGAAACTCTGTGTGTGTGTGTTAGCTATAGACTCCGAAACTGTAAAACCGATCGGGCTGAAATTTTGGTAAGTTGTTGTACACATACCAGGGAGTGTTTATGGGTGGAAAAAAGTGGGCGGGGCCACGCCAATAAAAAATTAGTTATCATTTTTAGCTACTTGCACTTGACCGATTTTTCTGAAACTTTGCACACATATCGAGCTGTCATGACGAAATAATTTCGTGATAAGAAAAGTGGGCGGGGCCCATGCCCCTAAAAAAGTTTTAATTTTGAGGTACTTGCACTGGACCGATTTTTCTGAAACTTGGCACAAATATTAAGCTGTCATGACTTTACAATTTCGTGATTAGAAAAGTGGGAAGTGCCACGCCTATAAAAAAAAGTTATAATTTTGAGGTACTTGCACTGGACCGATTTTTCTGAAACTTTGCACACATACTAAGCTGTCATGACTAAATAATTTAGTAATAAGAAAAGTGGTTGGGGCCACGCCCCTAAAAAAGTTTTAATTTTGAGGTACTTGCACTGGACCGATTTTTCTGAAACCTTGTACACATATTGAGTTCAAAATAAAAAATTTGGTTTTTCAGATTTTTTGTTTGGATTAGATTATTGTGATACTAGAGCATACACTAAAAAATAAAAAAAAAAATCGGCCTTCGAATATAAAGTACTTATGCAATTCGTCTCGAAAAACACTAGAAATTGAGGTAAATGGCCCTTAGAGCAAAATAGTAGTCAAATTCACACAAAAAGCTTCGATATATCGCACTTTAAGATCTGACTGTAAATACCGAAGATATATAAGCAAGTCAGAAAATGCGACGATAAAAAAATATTTGTTGTTGGTTTTTTATAAATTGCTTTTGCAAAAATACTTTATATTCAAAGGTGCATGCGTACTCTTTTTCCGGTATGGTCTATTGTAACACACTAAATTACACAGGTACACTCATAGTTAAATAAATCAAAAACAAATATCATTTAAATTGTAGCTTTTATGAAAATAAATCTTAAAAAAAATTTAAATGAATAAAAACACAATCACTAAAATTTAACGACGTTTAATGTATTGTATGATAAGCAAAATATAATTGTACGCAAAACGAAGAAGCAATTAATTCAAAATATAAATAAAATAAAAAAAAGGAACAGCGTACATTTAGTTGTGACAAACGAAACGGTGAAGAGAGCTTATTTGTATAAATCACGTGACGTTCATATACGAGGGTTGCCTTTTTCGGGATTAGTGAACCCCATTGTCGCAATCTGCAAGTGACGTTTCTATACTAAAGTTTGACGTTTGACATGTTTTGACGTGTGAACGCTATTTGTGTTGTTTACAGTAACTTGAAAAATTCATCTCGTCAAAAAAATGCAATTGAATCGTGAATATTTTCGTGCGTTTATATTTTAAATCTTTCGACGGGCATTGAATCAGCAACATCAGTGCACTGATGAACTAAATATGAGTTTCATAAACGTCGTATAAAATCAGCTGTTTTTGCGAAAAACATTAATGCTGTGCGTCAAAAATACCGCAAAAAGAATGACAGAATAAAGATTATGACTTGCTTCCCGCGCACAAAATTAAATTTTTCTGTGCATGTCGTGCTAATGACGTCACTCCACCTGTGTTTCTATTGACTTGTAATTTCAAAATTCCAGTGATTTTAATGACAGGGCTGCAAGCTCTCCGATAATAAATACACGGTCGAATTCATAAAAACTAAAAGAGCTTTATAAGAGGTTTATTACTCAAATTTTCATAGAAAATCTGTTTAATAAACCTTTTATAAACCATTAATAACTTTTATAAATAAGGCAGACAATATTCGCAGTAAATTTCACATATAAAACAAACTGGCAACTCATTGCAGTGTTGCCAGCACCCACACAATACAAACTGACGTCCTAGAAGTGTGAAAAATGTTTTCTTAGCCAAGTACAAACTTTATTTCGCACAAATTATATTAAAAAAAAAACAAAAATAAAGTTCTTTGTGTACGTAGCAATGATTTTGCGTTGAAATTATTTGATTTGCTGTGTTAAACATTTTTTCGGCTGTGTTTCAATTAGAAGATTTATAATCGGCAACTCTTACTGTGGGCGAAATACAAAGATTGTCATGTAACTTATCGTGAGATATGGGGATCAAATGAAAGGCATTGAGTATTAAAATACAATAAGCTATGAAAAGAAAAAAATCCAAGATGGCGTCCTAGATTAAAAGTCGAATATATGAATCAAATATAGTAGTTACGGCTTTGTCCCCTTTAACCCCATAATATTAGTAACAAATAAAAGGGCTTGACCATTACAATGTAGTAAACTATTAAAAAAGTGTCAAGATGCCGTCTGAAACAAAATGGCGGAACAAATTTTTTTAACCCCATCAATATGGATATCAAATGAAAGGACTTGACTAGTAGAATAAAGTTAATTTTGTAATAATTCAAAAATAAAGATGGCATAGGAAATAATGAAGAAAATTGCGTATTATAAGAAATCTTAAATCTAGGCTTAGGTACGATGTGCTTATATGTACATGACGGTGAAGGGTATTAGAAGATTCCGAACGGCCGAATATAGCGCTATTACTTGTTTTTTTTAATATTTATAAAATTGTATAAAACGGTATTTTACGTTTAATTATTGTTCTCGCAACGTACTCTGTGTTTAAATGGGCGAAAATTTGGAAGGGAAACATTTAGTTTATGCTTATTATGGGAGGGAAAGAGAGTATCATTTTTGAGTTCGGTAGTCGGTGTTACGCTTTGTTGACTTGACTTTGTTGTCCAAAAAAGCAAATAACAATAATAATGAAGTGTTACCGACAACATGTCGTAAACGCGAATAAAAAACAAAAGAGAATTTCAGATGTTTTTCTTCCAAATATTCGCCAGTCAAAACTCGGACATTATACGTATTGATAATTTTGTTATAATGTTGCCATATCATTTAATTCTACGGCATCCCTTTTATTTGGTGAAACTACAGGCAGTGCAGGAGTCAATTTTATTTCTTTAATTTTTTCGTTCAACGTCATTTAATTATTTTTTTTATCAAGTATTTAACAAAACTGATGATTATTTAGTATGCACTGCATTAATATATCATTATTTTTTTGTATATTGTAGATATTTGCAAATTTTTTCATTTTATTCTTTTGCATTCGTAATGCCTACTTTATGTATTTGCTCTTTATTGTCGTGTGAAATATTGCATGTTCATTAAGAATTTAAGTGCTGTTTTTTTGAGTCACAATTGCACGTGTTTAAAATTTTAAAAAATACTTTTTTTGAAACATTCATATTTGCCTACATACATACATGCACAAGAACAAAAATTATTGTTTTTTTAATAGAAGGGATTTGTAACTGATTATGGTCCATAGGCTAGAGTTTTGTTATTGTAATAAATAAAATGAAATTGAAATTAAAATAAAATAGAAAAGAAAATAATTTACATTTTTCAGACTTGTTACATATTTGCCAACTGTTCATGTGATCAGTCAAGTAGGGTACAGACTTACACAAATACATACAAACTTATACAAATACATATTTACATGCATATACATATATTAAAGTACATATAAAAATAGACAAAATTTTATTATCACTAAAATTTTGATAAATATATATGTATGTATGCGTGTGTGTGTGTGTGTGTGCGTGCGTGTATATATTGCAAATATTTTGTTTGTTTATACAAAAATTTACTATTTGTTTATAATAAAAAAAAACAATAAAAAAATAAAAATTCTTGAACTTTAATCGTTTCCATTTAAATGACATTGATTTTTTGATAATGACATTGAACTTTGCAGAACATTAATGGTATTTAAAGAGATACTATTTTGAAAATATTTATTATGAATCGAAATTTGCAAATAGAAGTAAAAATCCTAATTTCAGTTTAAATTTCTTAGTGGTATTACTTTCTTAATCAGTTTTTGTTAGAGTCCTCTTATGAATGTCCACTAACTTTAAGCTCATGGATCCGCTCAGCCTTACAGTTAAACCTAAAAAAGAGCGGCAATCGTTGTGCTTAGCGCTAAAGTGACAAACATAAACAAGTGCGCCAACGTTGTGTAATGAATAGTAATGCTTGCTTATGATGTTTAATGAATGAAATTCCACTAAATAAAAATAGTGATAAAATCACTAGTTTGAATGGAAAAAAGCAACATATTACAAAAGCAAAAAAACAAAAACAGTTGTACTGCAGCTAACTTCAATTCTTAACGCTCTGTCAAAGTTAGATTCTCCAATTACAAAGCGGTATTTCGGTTTGCTTCATACAAATCGTTTAGACTGGGAGTTTTTGACAGCTAAAGAAAGCTTGCTGCTCTTGTCTAGGTTAAGCCGTTATAGGGATTTAGGCTTAAGACTCGTGCATAATAAAGTTTTATTGAAATATGGATGTTTGTTTGTTAAACCATTCGTCTTAAAAAAATGAGAATAATAAGCGCTCTAAAGAACATATATATCGTAAAGTGGACAGAATGAGGTTATGTATGGAACAATATATCGTGCAGATGGCCGCCGCGGCTTTGCTGGCACACATGCAATCTTTCAATGAAATTTTCAATGACCTTTTTACATAAATAATACGGTATTTCATTAATGCAGCGTCGAATTTCCTCTTTTAAGGCTTGAGTCGTCGTCGGCTTATTCGCGTAAACCATCGACTTCAAAAAACCCCAAAGAAAAAAATCTAAAGGTGTTAAATCACACGATCTAGGCGGCCAATTCTGGTCTCCAAAACGCGAAACACCACGACCGCGAAATGACTGATGCAGCAATTAAATTGTTTCTCTCGCTGTATGACATGTGGCGCCATCTTGTTGAAACCACATGCCCTCAACATTAACTTATTCAATTCTAGGCAAGAAAAAACTGGTTATCATTTCACGATACCGAACACCATTGACTGTTTGCGCTTGACCTCCCTCATTTTCATAAAAAAAGGTCCAATGATTCCTCCAGCCCAAAAACCACACCTTACAGCGACACGTTGAGGATGCATTTGCTTCTCTTAAATCACTCGAGGATTTTCCTCACCCCAAATGCGACAATTCGCCTATTGACGAAGCCATCAAGATGGAAATGGGATGATCGCAATATGCGAACTGTAGCCGCAAAACTTTCACCATTTTGGTAAAACAATTTCACAATGAGAATGCGTTGTTCGTTCGTGTAGCGCTCCATTTTTACTAACCTCGTACCTTCTACTAGCAAACAATAACAATTGTTCAAATGTCAAACAATGACACTTCGAATGGCGCCAAATTTAAAAATTGCGTTATAGTTGGGAAACCCGATACATAGTTATATTTTAATAACAAAGTTTTAACATTAAAAAAAATGGCATAAACAATTAAATAATAATAAACAACAGAATTGACAAAAATGGGCACCACAGAAAATGAATACAGACTCGGCCTTATTGAGAACCCTTAATACTTATGCTCGGCGCACAATTGGGACGAACGACGAATTCGATGTGTACCTTCGTCGTATAAAGCACAATAACGACGAAAGAGTAACATCTTTTATAACACAGTACAACAGCCAATCTGGGGGGTGAGAAATTCCAAGTCAGGGTGATGGTACTAGCTCAGTATAGTAAAACCCTCAAAGGGTTTGGCGTTCGTATGTGTCAGTTTTTTTTATGACATTTTAAATGTTTTCCTTATCTTGATGTTTTTTCGCGGTAGTATCCATTTAATGCTAGGCGCACAATTGTTACGAACTATGAATTTCGTCTAACACGATAAATTCGTCGGTAGAAATTCGCTGTGTAAATTCGTCGTATGAAGCACAATAACGACGAAAGAGTAACATCTTTTGTAATTGATAAAATTGTTTACTGTTTGTGCAAAGAAAGAACAAAAATAATCGAAGAATTTAAATTTTTGGAAAGTTCAACAAAATAATAAATATAATGTCTGTCATAGTAAAAATATTTTTACGTATTTGTAAACAATAATAAAAATTTTGTTTTATATAACAGCTAATACTGTGACCATGTTAAAAAAAAAAATCACTTAAAAAAATTCAAACATTTACATAAATCCAAATAAAAACAAATTTTTTGTGGTTAACTTTTTTATTTATATTTTAAATAAGTAAAAACTAATTTTATTTTCTTAAAAAGTTGAGAATTAAAACCAAATATAATAAAAAATGGCCACCTTGTACCAATTTGTTTGTCGTTCGCCGGCGTAAGAAATAGAAATAAATCTATTGCAGAGTTCGCCGCGTATAGCGGATTTCGACTGACGCCACAATTGTATGCATTCTCATATACACAAATGGATTTATTTTTGATGACGAATTTTCGCGACGAAACATTCGTCGTTCGTCACAATTGTGCGCCTAGCATTAAGTTAAGTCAAACTGTTTAACAGCTTGTAATAATAAGATGGTTGAGTTGCTTGCACTAGGCTTTCAAAAATCAATTTGCAATGGAGCTTTCTGTATCCCAAAAATAATCTTAAAATTTTTAAACAGCTAAAATTATGTATTTTTAAAAACAATAAAAAAGATCTTAGGGTTTTAAAAATTATTTATTTGGTTGTTGGGTTTTAAGCTGGTCTATATGTATTTTACTGGCGCTTATACCAGATCATCAGTAGACGTTTACCCGTATTTTTTTTATTTCGAAAACCTCATTAACCAAATAAGAATTTAAGAAAACAAATTATTTCAAAAACCGAAAGTTGTTGCTTTTTAAGTATTTTATTTGTTTTAATCCTTTTCACATTTTGCTATGTTTTGTGGTGTTAAAAATCAGCTGTTTTTTTAAGTTAAATTAAAAATCTGATTCTGTTGTTTTGTTGTTTGTTTTTCGTTATGTTCTTTGAAACACTAATGAAGAGCATATCCTGAATAATTTAGTAATATTTTTTTAATATATTAACTTTTGGAATTATGCATAACATTTTATATTGATATACAAATTATGAATATTTTGGTATTCCAAATTTTTTCATTGTATTTTTGGTTTCATTTCAAATTTAGCATACAATAACACAAGTGTGAACAGGTTTTTGTTTATGATTTATGAGTTTTTATAATAATAACGGCGGGACAGCTCTATTTATGTACATATATCAGACAGCACACGTTTTCTTTAGTTAAATATTGTCTTTGTTTTCAATATTTAGTTTAAAAAGTTTTCGTTTAAATTAGTTAGCGGTGTCTAAAACTAAAGGCGATTAAATGTGTCAACACAGTTTAAAACTCTGCTTCAAACAAAAGTAAATAAGTTAAGATAGTTCGTGTCATACACAATTAAATGTTTTGTGTGTCTGTTTTTATTTATCAATTAGTCTATTTATAAACATTAAAAGTTGTCAGGTCTATAGAAAATTTAATTTAAATTCATTAATCTATTTACTAAGTTATTTGTTATTTTATTTTGTTCACATTAAATACGGTAGTAATACGGTCGTATAATACTTGGAAAAAGCTCGATTAAGAAATACACAAATTTATAACACAGATTAACTTTTATTTTGTAATATTTGTGAATTGTTTAATTTTTCACTTGCCCATTGTAAATTAGCAGACCCTTATGGTTGGCGGAAATAGGACCAGTCTCCACAAATTGACATACTAGGGACAGGTTCACTAGGACGTCTTAGGGGAATACTTTGTAATCCAATTCGAATTCGATCCTGATCTGATCTTATCCACCTATGTTACATATTTTGACAATAAAATATTATTACATACAGGCAAATTTTATAAAAATCAATTTTAAAATTTGGAGTTTTCTTTTTAGCTTTTTTTTTCAGAGACCTCCTTTAATTTACACGTTTGTTTTATTTGCGGCTGATTTGAGTTAAAAGTTTTTTGTAACACTAAAATGGTTTAACATATTCTAGAGCACAACCGGTTTTTAAGTGAACATTGCATTTTGTATAAAGAACATTTTGTATAGTTCATATTAAGAACTTCTAAATTTAACTTTTAAATGTGTTTCTTCAGACTTTTATTATTCAATTAGTTCATTGTTTCAATATATTTATTTTTTGCCTTTATTTTGGCAATAAATTTGTTTCAAATAATTATCATATTTGAATTTACCTTTTTTAAGTCTGGCTATTAAAATGCATTTAACTTGTTGTGTGTGTGAGTCTAAAGAACACAAAAAACGTAGCCATTTTGTCGGAACGGTAGTTGTAAAAAGAAGCAAGTGCATCAACGTCATTTGCATTGAATTGACGTTTAAATATTAAAATTTTTGTCTTACATTTAACCGATTTAAAGGACAGTGAACTTGAAACAAATAATAACACCAAGAACAAAAAAGATTAATAAACATAATTTTTTCTTAAACACAACCAATAAAAACACATTAAATTTACAAATTTTCACAAAAAAAAAAAAATGGGGGAAAAAACAAAAGAGAAAAAACAAAAACAATTGTGCACAGAATTAAATCAACTGCATATAAGTATGTATGTGTATGTATGTATGTGTATCACAAAAAATGATTTTATTTAATTGAACATTTTATATTAATGCGTGCTAAGTTTATTAAACGTAACAAATTCGGCAAACAAATCAAATGTTAATTATAAAATCACGCCCTACAATCGATCATAAAAATATACGCCAACAATTTTATACCATTCAGCCATTCAAATACAACAAATAAACACACACACACACAGACAAAATGGTTATAATTGTAGCACTATTTTATTGTTGTCTAGATGTTCAACAAAAAACAACAAACTTTTAATAATAATTTATGGAAGAGGTAGTGTTTTCATGGGACCGCAGTAAATATTTCGGCATAAAACTAAAAACTCTGTATCAAATATGCCAACGGTGTTTTTATTCATACAATTTATCCGTTCAAAAACACTAAATAAACTAGAATTCGTTATTAATAAAGCATTATTTTATTGTCGTCTAAATATTCAATAAGAAATCAAACTATTAATAATTTTTATACGAGATATTTTTTACATGGCAACAGTGAAAGATTCGGCATAAAATTAACGTCTTAACCTCCAAGCAGATGTACCCAGCAAAAAAACACATCACAAAAAAATGAGTTGAAAGTACTAGAAAACAGTTCTTCACTTCTTACATTTTGGCATCTAAACCCATGATTTTAACACTGCGTTGTCATTGGAGGCAAGTACTTACCACACTCGCTTAAAAAAGGGAACTCATATAAGTACTTACCACCCTCGCCTACAAATAGGAACTCTTATAAGTACTTACTACGATCGCTTATAACTTTAATAAGTACTTACTTTTATAGCAATAAATAAGTACTTGATTTTAATAGCCTAAATAACCCATTAATAATATGCACTTACAGAAGACGTTCTGTTCTTTTAAAGACAAAATTTTGAAATTTAAAAATTTGTGAAAATCTATAAGTCATCACTTTGGTAATGAAATGACTTGCCGCTGTTGTCAGAATCATTATTACTTATACCCTAAGCGTGTTAAACTAAATGAGAATTATAAAAAGTCATGTATTTGCATGGCTTCTAGCAAATTTCGCAATAAGAAATTATGTTGTATGTGTACCTAAGCAAATGTCTGAAAATAAGTAGTTAAGTATCACATTATAAATCAAGTCATTACTAAAATACTTCATAGTAAGACAGACGTTATGTAATAGTCATTAAAAAGTATGTTGTTTAGTATGAGCGAGTCATTAAATAGTTTTTGCTGCATTTAAAAATGCACACTTTATTTTTTTTTTGCTAATATTCCTAAATATGGTATGAGAAAAACATTTTATATACATGTGGCAACATCATTTCTCTTTCAATTGCTAAAATACAGTGATGCTAACTAGTATGACGGAAGAAAACCTTAATGTTCATGTTTTGAAACACAATAAGTTGCATACAAAGTTATGAAAAAATTTAATAAAAGTACAAATAAAAACCAGATTCATATGCACAACACTATTGAAAACAAAGTCTGTAACTAATGTCAATTTATATTTCGTTAATATAAATTTTTTTATATCTACTCGTTTATCTTTAACTTTTTTCTCAGCACTTTTTTGTTCAAGTATCTCTGTTGCGAAAAAACTAAATTATTTAATAAATATATAAATTATTTAATACTAAAATATTATATTTCAGTATTTAATAAAATATTTTAAATTTGTTGTTATTGCTTATGCCATTTCTACATACAATATTATTTAGAGCATAAATTAAATTCGATTGTTTATCACATTATAACATATTTTTCTCAATTATTGTTGTTGTTTTGTATGAAGTTCAACATTAAGTTGTTTAATACATACATATTTCTTATTCCAATTAAATTAAAAAAAAACTGAAACTTATGTATGTTATTTACGGTATAAAGCATAAGTAAATAAAGGCTTTTTATTATATTACATACTAGCCAAACCCGGCGCGCGTTGCTACGCCCCTTAATGAATCGAAATGCATTCTGAATTTTAATTGAATATCAAGTGAAAAAACCTAAAAATTTTATTTTTTATGGGCGTGGCATTGCCCACTTTTCTAATCACGAAATTGTAAAGTCATAACAGCTCAACATGTGTGCAAAGTTTCAGAAGAATTGGACCAGTGCAAGTACCTCAAAATTAAAATTGTTTTTATGGGCGTGGCCCTGCCCACTTTTTTTATCACGAAATTGTAAAGTCATAACAGCTCAATATGTGTGCAAAGTTTCAGAATAATCGGTCAAGTGCAAGTACTTCAAAATGATACCTTTTTTTTATGGGCGTGGCACTGCCCACTTTTCTAATCACGAAATTATTTAGTCATGACAGCTCAATATGTGTGCAAAGTTTCAGAAAAATTAGTCTGGTGCAAATACCTCAAAATTATAGCCTTTTTTATGGGTGTGGCCCCGCCCACTTTTTTAGTCTTAAAATTATAAAGTCACGACAGCTTAATATGTGTGCACAGTTTCAGAAAAATCGGTCCAGTGCAAGTGCCTCAAAGTTATTAGCTATAGACTCTGAAACTGTAAAACCGATCGGGCTCAAACTTTGGTAAGTTGTTGTACACATACCGGGGAGTGTTTATGGATGAAAAAAAGTGGGCGGGGCCACACCCATAAAAAATTAGTTATCAGTTTTAGCTACTTGCACTGGACCGATTTTTATGAAACTTTGCGCACATATTGGGCTGTCATGACTTTATGATTTCGTGATTAGAAAAGTGGGCAGGGCCACGCCCATAAAAAGAAGTTATAAGTTTGAGGTACTTGCACTGGACCGATTTTCCTAAAACTTTGCACACACACTAAGCTGTCATGACTTAACAATTTCGTGATTAGAAAAGTGGGCAGTGCCACGCCCATAAAAAAAAGTTATCATGTTGAGGTACTTGCACTGGACCGATTTTTCTGAAACTTTGCACACATATTAAGCTGTTATGTCTTTACAGTTTCGTTTTTAGAAAAGTGGGCAGGGCCACGCCCATAAAAAAATTATAATTTTTAGGTTTCTGCACTTGATATTCAATAAAAATTCAGAGTGCATTTTGATTCAATAAGGGGCGTAGCAACGCGCGCCGGGTTTGGCTAGTATCTATATATATAAAAGTGAAACTCTGTGTGTGTGTGTGTGTGTGTGTGTTAGCTATAGACTCTGAAACTGTAAAACCGATCGGGCTCAAACTTTGGTAAGTTGTTGTACACATACCGGGGAGTGTTTATGGATGAAAAAAAGTGGGCGGGGCCACGCCCATAAAAAAGAGTTATCATTTTTAGCTACTTGCACTTGACCGATTTTTCTGTAACTTTGCACACATATCGAGCTGTCATGACTAAATAATTTCGTGATAAGAAAAGTGGGCGGGGCCACGCCCCTAAAAAAGTTTTAACTTTGAGGTACTTGCACTGGACCGATTTTTCTGAAACTGTGCACACATATTAAGCTGTCGTGACTTTATAACTTCGTGATTAAAAAAGTGGGCGGGGCCACGCCCATAAAAAAAGGCTATAATTTTGAGGTACTTGCATCAGACCGATTTTTCTGAAACTTTGCACACATATTGAGCTGTCATGACTAAATAATTTCAAGATTAGAAAAGTGGGCAGTGCCACGCCCATAAAAAAAAGGTATCATTTTGAGGTACTTGCACTGGACCGATTCTTCTGAAACTTTGCACACATATTGAGCTGTTATGACTTTATAATTTCGTGACTAGAAAAGTGGGAAATGCCACGCCTATAAAAAAATTATAATTTTTAGGTTTTTGCACTTGATATTCAATTAAAATTCAGAATGCATTTCGATTCATTAAGGGGCGTAGCAACGCGCGTCGGGTTTGGCTAGTATATAGATATAATTAAATTTTGACTGTTATTAATATTATATCATTTGTATAATGATACCATTCTCCCTTCTCCGATCCTTAACATTAGGAAATTGTTACGAAAAGTAGCTTATACTAACCAATTAGAAATAAGAGTTTTCCAAAAATAACATCAAATGTGTTTTTTTTCTTGGATTGGGGGAGACCACATCCTCTACTCTCCCCTTTCGATTTTGCACTGGAAAATTGCAAATGATATCGTTGCCAATTATACCCAATCCTGTTTTTACACGGTACATACGTTCCAGGGAACACCGTGTAAAAAAAAATCGTGGAAAAAAATCAGTACATATTCATAGGAACATATTTAGTTAATTAAACCTTAAAGGTGGTCTAAAAGATTAATATTTTTATGGAACACAAAAACTTCATTTCTTTTTATTCATACAGGTTACTTTTATTTTAATTTTATGGTTTTAAGACAAAAAAACAAAAAATTATTCACACGTTTTCCTAAAATTATTTTTTTTTTAAAACAATCACATTTTTAAGGAACTAATAAATTCACAACGTACAATTGTAACAATCCACTTCAACACTTAATACAAAGTAACAAAAAATGTCTGAGAAGACTTGTTTGGAAAGACAAGCACATAATTTGTAAATCCTTTAACTGTGAATACAAAAAGAATTATCTTACCACATGATAAGTTTTTTAAAGTATGTTTAATAAAGTTATGAAAGTTATCAGAAGTATGTGGCAGCTCTCGTTTACATACTGTGTACTACATAAACTTTAAATTCACCAAAAATATTTTGATCCATGTAAAAAAAGAAGTGTAAAAACAGGAAAGAATTATTTTTGTTAACCGTGTTATTTCAAAATCGTGTAAAAAAAGATCGTGCAAAAACAGGATTGGGAGTACACAGAATTTAAAGGCTATAACAACTGTAGTTCTGCAGATGTGTCATTAAATATATATTTTTGTATGGAAAGTAACACGCTCTCTCATTTGATTGCATATAATTATTGGAAACAATTTTTAAATTTTTATTAAAATGTCTAATTCTAGGATTGGAAACTTTAACATATATAGTTCTTGAAATAAAATGGTGGGGGGTTCCCCTGCTCCGATCGCATCGATTTTTGATTGGAGTAAGACAAAAGTAAAATAAAATTTTAAAAATATCGATGTAAGGGTTATCTAAATATCTCATAACACTCCCACTCCCATTGTTCTTTTCAAGCTCATTTTAAGCTTAACTATGCAAGTATAGCGACAGCGGTGCAGTCGTTCTTAGGGATGCGATTATATAGATGAATTTTTATAGCATTAATGTTTAATTATAGTTTTGGGCATACGACCAACGCGACTAGCAGCGTATACATGGTGTAACTTGGTAGATTTCTTCAACACCATCGCAGTAAACCAAGCTGTGCGAGTGTTTCGACAATTACGTGTCAAATATACTCTTCCAAAAGCTTGAACGTTTCTGGTTCAAATGCATAGTCCTGGGACATAGCTCCCAAAGGAAATTATCGAATTGCGCCAAATCATATAAGTGCCTTCCAGTTAAAGCACACAGTTTTCTATATTGCTTACCCTTGATCAATCAGTGACTTCACCGGCTTATGAAGCGTACTTTACAATATGTTTGTGTAGATGTAATGGTGTTTTGACAGTAGCTTTAAAGTTATCGCTTCAACTACGGCGATTCTGTTTATTGGCTTTATCTGATGTCCGAGTAGTTTGTCGAATTAAACTCTTATTCTAAAAATTAATTTAACCAATTTCCAAACTTTATCGCAAGTAAATTAAATTTACGTCAAAATAACCGAGAACTGTCAAATCAGCTGTTACGAAAAATAGTGGTGCGAATTTTAAATCTCCGCACGCACACATTTTGCACCTTTTATGTTACGAGAGATGAACGTTATAATACGCTTGTGAAATTTATTTCTACTAATTATTTCCGAGGCTACGGCTTGCAATTTGGTGTCTCAAGTATTATTAGAAGCTGGAGAAACTACACAGACAAAACGGTATCGGTTGTGAGTACCACAATTGTTGTCAATCGCATAGTTTAGTTGTGATATTAGAATTTTACGGTGGTATCTACAGAACTTTGTTTCGGAATATAAATATAATGTCAACAATATGAATTTATGATTCTGGCAATGGAAATTTTATATCCACAAAAGAAAATTTCGTTTGCAAGAACTGAATTATTCGATTGGCAATGAATTTGACTTTTTGACGGTTTTGGATATCAATGAAATTCTTTATTCCTGTGAAAGTACGTTCGATGCCATTATGTATGGAACTCGATTTGCATGGCCACCACGGGCACGCTTGTAGAAGTCCAGACGCTGAACCCAATTTTCGACGGTTTTCAAACACAAATCGGGCGATACTGTTACGATTTCACGTTGAATATTTGTACGTAGTTCATCAATCGTCGCTGGCTTGTTGGCATAGACCATAGACTTGACGTAGTCCCACAGGAAATAGTCTAACGGCGTCAAATCGCACGATCGAGGCGGCCAATCGACTGCACCATTTCGTGAAATAACACATTCTCCAAACTTGGTTTCCAATAAATTGATTGTGACATTGGCTGTGTGGCTTATGGCTCCGCCCTGTTGGAACCACATGTCCTCCAAGTCTATATCATCCAATTACGGCCAAAAATATTTTGTTATCATTGAACGGTTTCCCATTCACATTAACGTGCCGGTCTTGATTATTACGGAAGAAGTACGGCCCAATGACGCCGCCGGCCCATAAACTGCACCAAACCGTAATATTTTCGGTATGCAATGATGACTCATGGAGTACGTGTGGATTGCTGTCTGACCAATAACGCATATTTTGCCATTCAGCCAGAAATGAGAAATGACCATAAATTGGACGAAGCGCTCTTAACGTTGAGGCCACTGACTCCGAATTTCGGTAGTAAATTTTAACAATTTCGACTTGTTGTTGGCTCGTATACCTTTCCATCATGAAATGGCAAACCTTACTGAAGAGAAATGTTAAAAGAGCATCAAAAAATATGGCGTCGTTTGCTGTCCCTATCGGTCTAATTTTGTAGCGTGTCTGTTTAAAAACTCTTTGTTTACAAAAATATATATTCCAAAAAATTTTTGCCTATAACTTTGCCGGTTAGTAACCGGATTTGTCCAATTTTTGTTTTAACAATAATCCCTAGAGGCATGTGGTACCTATAAATAGTAAGAAGCGTATCCTATAACTTATCCAAGGTTTGAAAAATTTTTAATTTTTTATTAAAAATATGGGGAAAAGAGGAGGCAGTCGTGTTTTTTTTTGCTCAAATCTCAGAATCTTATAAGGCGATTGTGCTGGATTTTAAAAGCAATAAAGTGTATGAAAATAATCTTAAAACGTGTGTTTTAGCAGGCAGTGGTGGGTGATGCTTATCCACTATATTTAAGAAATATTCGAAATAAACGAATTAACTCAAACCAAAATTAAATTTAAATATTAGTTTTAGTAAAAAAAAGTAAAACTTTATTTCAAACACAATGAACAAAAATTCTAATAAATTTAAATTAATTATATTTGATTTTTTAATCTGTACAAAACAATAACTAATAACAGTATTAGAGATATGAATTTTTAATTAATTACAATTATTATTAAAAATAACACATATTAACATGATAACAAATTACAGGCTTGTAAAAATAGTAATTTTTTAATTTAGTATTGTACTTACTCTCTACCCTTAGTTTTACCTGTAGGTTTTAGTTTTTAATTTTAATTTTATTTTTATTTTTTTTTCATATATTTTCCTCTCACATATGGAAAAATCCCAAAAACAAATGAAACATCGTATAAATAATTGCAAACAACAAAATAAAAAGGGTTAAACGCACACCCCGATACGTACACGTATAAATATTATTATTAAAAAAATTGTACAAATTAAGGATTCGCGCGACATTTGACTAGTTGTTAAACAAAACAAAACATCATTACAATCATCTGTCAAAAATCACTGACAGTCCAATGTAGTATATTACACGCATCGTAACAGACAATGGAATAAAAACAACAATAACTGAGACCATATCCATACATCGAAAGTAACATGACAATTAACTGCATATGCATTTCTCGTAATAGTTTTTTTGTGGTCAGACAAAAATCTTTATTGGGGGTATGTGAAAATCGTAAGCAGTTAAATTGTAACAAAATTGTTGAAATTATATTTTCTAGTGCCATATAATTATTGACATCGTTTTATATTTTGAAAACCAATAGCAGCAAGTACTGCCCATTGCCAAATTGAAGAGTATTTTGTCTTTCAAACAAAGGTTGGTGCAGTGGTTAGAGCGTAAAACTTCAAAACCAAAAGATCCTTGTTCAAATTCCGTCTGAGATAAGAAATTTCATAGCTCTTGATGCTTAAATTGCTATATAATAGTACATATATTTTCAGTAGTTATGTGTAAGGTGGGTACACTCACTCACCATTTTCCAACAATAACTAGTATTTGAACTATTATTAAACTGTATGTAAGTAGTTGGGCTCCTATGGCAACCTTATGTTAAAATCAATTGTTTATTATATGAAAAAAAGGACAGATGTGGAATCACAATCAATCTAATTACATACTAGTTACATTATCTGAAATGTTACTGACAACCTAAACAAGAGCGAGCGATAAGCGTTGTGTTTTATTCCGCCTAGCGATTACACTGAAGTGACAAACAAGAACGTTAGCTTTGTATACCTACTAAACATTATTAAAGTTTTTTTTTTTGGTTTAAGTAACAAAAATTTAGATAACATTTCAATAATTACAAAATCAAAAATAAAAAAATATCGTTGTTGTACAGCCAACTTCACTAGGGCATTTAGGGTTTTAGAAAGCATTGTTTTTGATCGAAAATAGTTTTCCCAGGTGATGCAGAAAACTCTACCTAACGCTCCGATAAAATCAAACCTTTCAATTGCAAAAGGTTGCCGTAGCGTTAGTTCGGTTCGCTTCGCTTCGCACAAATTGTATGGGCAGCAGGGCTGCCGTTTTTGGTTATTTCTAACCAAAAGTGGTTATTTTTTTCCTTTATGTGGAGATGTGAATACTTTTTCTCATTTTGGTTATTTTTTTTTGCCAAAATAATGATACACATGAACATATTTTTTATGTTGTACTTTTTAGGCTTTTATGTTCTTCAATTTTCAGTTTTGCTACAGCTGTGACTAAAATCGCTAGTTCAGCCACCTATTATGAATTCGCCTTGATTGCTACTCACTTGTTTACAATACTTTACTTTTACAATACTGTCATCAGGCTTTAAATTTACTAAAGGTGAATTCACCCATTTGTTCTGAACAAAATTTTTTCCGGAGAATAACATTTTTTACTGAGAGTTTTCTGCAGAACGATTCACCCATTTAAGGAAATTTGTCCGAAAAAAGAAAGCTGCCATATAATATAAAAATGCAAACAGTTGTACAAAGTGGCAGCACCGCTAGCAAACTATGTAAATAAATACAAACGTAAATTATTTCATTAAAATATATGTGAAGAAAAATCGGATAGAAGAAAACTAAAATTATTATTTTTAATTAAGTGCATAAAGTCAATTTGTTTGCAAAAGAAATTTATAAAAAAAAATCGAAAATAAAATGAGTCGCAGTGAGAAAAACCCTGTTTTAAATAATTATTTTTGTATGCACTATTGCTCATGTCATACAAACATTCTCTTCCTGGTTTTTTTAATTCTTCTACTAATTTTTGAGCAATATTTTCATTAAATTCCATTTTAATTGTTAATTTTCGGCAAAAACAATTTTTGTATAATAAATGTACTGACACTGTGTGATGTGGCAACCAAATTCAATTTTCATGTAAATATTAAAAAAAAGTGGCATCCCAATTCAGTTTCTTCTGAACAAGAATTAAAATTAAACCAATTCAAGAAAAAACTTTCTGAACAAAATAATCTGTCTCTCTCTCTCAAAAGCAAAACATCAAACTCAATATAAAAAAAATAGCTCTCGCTACGAGAAACTTTTCACTTGAAACATGTAAATTGGTACAGAAATACAACAAATCGAAACAAACAGCTGTTTTTTCTCACTGTACTGTTTCTGTAACTATTCATGCGAGAAATACCTGTCACGTAGGAAAAATACTCGTAAGCCATAAAAAAGTGTTTCTGTAAAGTTTTCAGGCGAGAACTTCTCACTTTGAACTGTCAAAATAAGTCACAAACTAAAAGACCGCGAGATTGCAAAAACTTTGAGCCAAAAAATATAAAAAGTCAAAAATCAGTGACAAAAACATGGAAAATGTAAAGTTTAAATGTTTTTTTTATTATTAATGCATACATATGTATGTATTAATATTATAAATTTGTTATCGTTAAGAAAAATATGCGGGTTTCAAAGCAACAAAAAGGAAAATTAGATATCGAGTTTAAACTATCGAACCTTCTATAAAATATTTTGTAATTGAAATAATGTTTTTTTTGTGCTTTAAACTTTTATGTATGTAAAAGAAAGAAATTAGGAAATGAAAAATTAATTACTTTAAATTTGAGGTTATAAATTTTCTTACTACGGAAAATAATTTATGGTAACTATCTTTGTTTAATTTACAAAGGTTTTTATATTTCTAAAAAAGATAGATTTTATTTTATATTGATTATATTTTTACAATCATCAAAGTCATTTAAAGTTTAAAAAAACTAACTAACTAAATAAAATTGCTAAATTCTTTTCATTTATTTTTTTTTATTTCAATTTCGAAATAATTTTTATAATTGTTTTATTCCTTTTTTATTTAGACCTTAAATATTTACAAAAAGTGTTTATTGTTGAACCAAATTGTTTAATTTGTATGTCGTGTGTCCTAAACAAAAATCCTAAATACACCACCATCATCATTATGTTTATCATCTAAAGGAAACAATGTTACCAATGTCTTGGAAAGTGAAGGCAAATTTGTATTCCTTACACCTTTTCTCATAAAAGGTGCCTTCAAGCAGAACCATTGCTGATGATCTGCTTAAGCGATATAGTTCCTTAAATCAATTCTCCGGCATTTCAAAAGAGTCTGTTGAATCGCACAACCTTTTGCGATGAATCCGCAACATATTCCTTTCATCATCCCCAACCGCTCTAACTAAAGCTGCATTGTACATTTTATTTCTTTCTTCTGCACTTATTTTTTTAAACACTTATTTTCTAAATTTTATATGTATTATTATTTCCGCACTTCTAAAGTTTATTTTTTTTTTCTTCTTCTTCTTCTTCTTCTTATAATTAAGTATAATTTTTGATAGCTCTAACGTAACAACGTAATCATAAATGGTATTTTTCGCCATGAGTTACAGATACACTTTTTTCTCACACATCGAGAAACGGTGGGATATTTTGTTTCATGACTTTTCGATGCGAGAAGTTCTCACTAAAGTTACAGAACATGGGTACTGAACTAAAATTTTATGGGTGAATCCAGCTTTAATGATAGCAACTCTGTACTACAGAAATGACATGTCTTTTGTAATGTTACGTGTGAAGTAAAACAAAATCCAACAATAAAACGGAAAACTAAACGAGAAAAAATTAATCAGCTTCCGACTGGCATATACCTTACAAATGAACATTGAACTATTGCTTGCAAGTCAAGAATTTTTAATAAGCAAATTTATGGTCTCAAACTATTATACCCTGTTCAGACTGATATTTTGAATTGTTTGAATTTAGTGTTGATTGAGCAATTAAAATAAGTGTTCACACATACTCAATTTATCTTACTCCATTAGCATTTGATAGCTGTAAAAATCAGGGACCGTAAATAACGGAGACTTATAGTGTCATATATAAAATAATGCCTTCTCTTCATTTACAATTATATTTATACTAGCTGACCCGGCGAACTTCTTACCGTCCTATAATCAAGAAATATATGTTGCCTTTTTATCTGAATTAAGTTAATTTCTTTATTAAGTATTGCTGTTGGTATATTAATAAATCAAAATTATTCCAAAAACAAAGTGTTTATTATTCTAATGCTTTATGATACACAATATTCTTAGTTTTATTTTCTGGCGCGTATATAAATAGTGTTGTTGGTATTCCGACACGGGAACAGGCGACATATAACTGACCATGTGAAAAAAATGAATTTTCAAGATTAATGCCACAAACACTTAGCGACTGCCCCTGTGATTTATTTGTCTACATTGCAAATGCTAGCCGCACTTCAGAAAAAAACACACAGTACAAATTATCCTGTAGAAACCAATGTGAAAAGTACACTGAGAAATGGTAAATGAATTATGTAGGTATTTTGTTATTGTAACTCCGACCACAGACCAATTCCGACCGATATATTTGCAAAGAGCATGTAAACTACGTTTCTTTGTTTTAATGTCAACTACGTGAATATTACTGCCAGTGACACATTATTATTATTATTTTCTTACATAAGAACCTTCTCCTAATAATAACAAATACAACAAAAAAAGAATTAGTGAAATCGGTCCAGTCATTCACGCGTGATGCCGTGATCAAGGGAAAAAGGGGTTAATTTATATATATATATATATATATAAATATATCGATATATAAATGTATATTTAAATTTATTTAAACATTTTTTTTTAAATTTTCATAAAAAATTTTCCATTTTCATACTTTTTATTTTTTGTATATTTATTTGTCTGACATTAGAAAGAGCTCAATAAAGGCCTTTAATTGCGATAATATTATAAATTGACAATTAAGGCGCGTGTGTAAACATAGTATTATACTGTGAACTGCAAATTTTGTTTACTTTATATTTAAAAAAAAAACTGTTATTTATTATATATGTACATACATATACAAGAGTTAACTTATTAAATACATATGTAGGTAAAAGACTTATATTTATTTTGTCATTATTATTATTAATTGTATTCAAATCACATGCGTTACATTATAAATATGTATGAATTTTAAATGTTCTTTAATAAAAATACTACAAATTGAAATTTGGTTTTTTTTTTTCTCATTTGGAAACTTTTAAAGCGAATCTTGGTTGTAAAAATCTTTTTGTTGTGGCAGCACTGATGGGCAGTTAAAAAACTCTTGCCACTCTTTGGCTGTTAGAGAACAAAATTTTAAAGATAGTAAAGAGAAAAATTAAAATATTATGCTCACATTTCTGTAAATCTCATGGGCGACCGCTTATGTTAGATATACACAACCGTGTTAAATATTTTAGGTTACTCAGCTGTAAGGATTTTCCATTTGGCTAAATAAATAATTAAAATTTTTCTATCTGTCGGCATAAATTTTTTTACACACCTAATACACGCCATGGTAGTAGTACGCCGCGTTTAATAGCTGCATTGCCTGACGATGGATTTTAAAGTACAATAAACCCAATTAACACTCGCTGGGGTTGTAACCTTGAACTAGATTTTGTGTATTTTAACAATCGACTGACTGACAGTCGACTCATCCTATTGTTTTAGTAAATTCTTTTGTATTTTTCGAACTGATCAAAATCTGGTCTGTGTTTATTATTTCACTTTTATTTCATTTAATTACGACGAAAATAAAAAAACATGAGATTTATTTTTTTCCTACAAACTCTACAGAGTAGGGTATAATATACTACATTCATAATAGGCTTGCAACAAAGTTTTTTGTTTGTTTGTTTTGTTTTAACAGTTAAAGTTGTAACTGTTGTAATCTGTCACAAAAAATGTTATAAATTATACATAAAAACTTGAGAGCCAAAGCCGTAATAACAATAATAATGACAACAATAACAACTGTGGGTCTAAACGACAAATATCTGAACGGTCAATTGAACAAAATGACAGACAACATCCTATTTAAATTTTCAATTAAAAACATTGTTTATGGGATTAAATATTTTGTAATAGGAGCAAAAACAACAAAACTGGTAAGTGATTTAATGTGTTTATAATTGGAAAATTAAAATATTAAAAACGTCATGAATTCGTTTGGTTGGGATTAAATTGTTCTGGAT
Source organism: Phyto melanocephala (assembly GCA_941918925.1). NCBI lineage: Eukaryota > Metazoa > Arthropoda > Insecta > Diptera > Rhinophoridae > Phyto > Phyto melanocephala. Next base: position 131,015,155 of record OW799234.1, on the reverse strand, counting down.
TAATTTTGATTAAAAAGAAATGTTTTGCACTGATTCTTTTGACGTGGGAAATTTTAGTTTTTCTATATATCGATTTCTAGTGAATACAATTTTGTAAAAGAAGAAGAGAAGAAGAAAAAGAAACGTAATACATATTCAACGTTGGAATTGTTGATGTACAAACCTAAATCACGTCACCAATTTTATTCTTGCAAAAATGAAATGAATTGCGTAAATTAACTTTTATCAAATAAGAAGTTTAATATTTAGGATACGTAGCTGAAATGCTAATAGCCATTGCTGATAGTTTCCAATAACGTGACTGCCTGTTTTAAAGAAACTTCTGGAAAATTTATAGAAAATTTTTAATAAGTTTTAACTTTTCTATTTAATTTTTTACAAACTAAAAAATTTTTTTAAATGGCCTTCACGGCTTCTGCAGAAACGAATTCGACGAACCCAATTTGCACGAATTTTTTCCTCTAAATTAAGGCTCACTTTCATCTGAGTGATGTAGTAAATAAACAAAACTGTCGATTCTGGTACGAAGAAAATCCACAAATTATTCATGAACCGAAATCGACAGTTTGGTGTGGTCTTTGGTCTGTTGGAATCATCGGTCCGTACTTCTTTCGAAATAAAGCTGGTAACACCGTTATTTTCAATTAAGAGCGATTTAGATCGATGATAGCTAACTTTTTATGGCCGAAATTGGAAAAAGTTGATTTTGACAACATTAGGTTCTAACAAGAGGGGGCTACGTGCCACACAGCAAATACAACAATTGAATTATTGCGAGAAAAGTTTGGAGATTTGATTATTTCAAGAAATTGTGATATTGAATGGCCTCTTTCTTTATTGTGCGGTTATTTACAGTCATTGGTCTTTCGAAATAAACCAGACCCACTTAAAGCTTTACAGGTCAATATTGAACGTGCCATTTATGACATACGACTTGATTTAGTGGAAAATGTGCTCAAAAATTGGGTTCATCGAACTTGTTCCTGCAGAAAGAGTCGTGGAGGCCATTTGAATAACGTTTTATTTATAACTTAATTGTATCGATTGTACTTCACATTAAATAAAAAACTTTTGGATTTCCTTAACAATAAGTGTGTGTGTGTGTTTTTTTTTTAAGAAATCATATCACTCTTATTAGAAAACCTTTTATATTTTCGTTACATTTTTCTATTTGTACAAAATGTTAATGAACTTAATGTTTAATAAAAATTTCTTTCTCGTTTTCAATTTTTGCAATAAATTTTAATTTTTATTGAAAATATATGATGATATTTTTTAACTTTTGACAGTTTGTTATACCCTACAAAATCATAGATGGCAATATTACTATGCTTTTGTGATAAAAAAAACAAGAAGTGAGAGTGCTATATTCGGCCGTGTCGAATCTGATAATACCCTTCACCATAAAGTACATAAGTACTTTATAATGACCATATCGTTGCGTAAACTAAATTTCAGATTTAACGTTATACTTTCATGTGAAACCCAGATTGATGGGATCGAACAAAAAATATTTCAGCCATTTTGTTTTAGACGCCATCCTAAATTTTTCACATTTTAATAGTTTAATTTATTCTAGCCCTTTCATGTGATGCCAATATTATGGTAGTTGACGGCTACAAAGTCGTGATAACTATATGATAACCATGTATCCGTCATTTTATTTAGGACGCCATATTGGATTTTAACTTCTTAAGAGTTTACTGTATTCTCCTTAAGGTTAAGCCCTTTTATTTGATATCCTTTTATTAGAAAGGATTGAAGGGGGTACATTTTAAATACTATATTTCATCCAAGTATAGATTTATGTTACGCCATTTTTATAATCAAGCCCTTTCATTTGATACCCATATTGACTCTGTCGGTTGTCTAGAAGCTAAAACAAACTCGATTTCTGTTTTTTAATTTTAAGAAAAAACAACGAAGCTGTTGTCTTTTGGTGTTCATATCTCAGTAAGTTTAAAAGTGATTTGTTAGTTTTTCCTTAGAATAATTTTTGATTGTAGTTTGGTGTCTTTCGTATGTCCAAAAATATTTCAGAGGAGCTTCAGGAACTTCATACAATTGAAAAAAATATATTTTCAAAAAATGTTTGCCTATAACTTGGGAGATTAATGACCGAAATATCCAAAATTTTTTTTGAGGCATATCAAACGTGTCTATAAATTATTTAAGGGATGAAAAATGTTATTAATTTTTTTTTTTTTGCAAAAAATGGGGGAAAAAAAGTAGTATAATTTGCTCATATCTCAAAAATTGTGTATTTTATTAACGATTCATTCTGGTCATTAGCTTTTGGAAAGTATATATTTTATGGGGACGGTTATATATTCTTTTGGCACTACAGATGAAGAGTATAACAAAATAGTCAAAGATATGTATGTCTCTCTGTCCATGTAAATATAGTTTTGGATATAAAAATTTAAATTTTCTTCCCATGTCGAATAACACTAAATTTGATAATTGGCTTTATCGTTCCTTACTGTCGCATAAATATTTACATTAAAATAAAAATCAACAGAAACAAGTTTTATATTTAAGCAAATATGACTACCGAATTTTGTTATGGTCTGTGTATAACTGACCCTAGGTTCTATTAAAGGCCTCTTTTCGAGGATCATCAAAATGCTTATAAAACTGGTTGAACAGTAGTTTATGCTAGCTTCCATACAAGACCTCCTCTTGAAGATTATTTGAATCACCATAAAGCTTTTTTAAAACTACCTAAGAAAATATTTAAGTAAAAATAAATTTAAATATAAAGATCTTCCAAATATTCTGACGATTGGTCTGTAATTGGTAACTCAAATGTAAAGCCTACTCTTGACAATCACGGCAGAAAAATAAAACACGACAGACTTTCGCTCACTACCTGCCGTAAAAACCGCAATTAGAATTTAGCAGATATAGCTTCTTATTTAATATATTTTGGTGTAGGGTATTCTATGGTTGCGCTTTACTGACTATTAACTTTCTAAATAAAATAAAGTTTTAAAAATTATGGAAGAAAAATCTTGAAAAAATGTTGAATAAATTACGTCATGTAGATCTAAAAAAAAATAAAAAAAAACATGTTAAAATTTTAAATAAATATAGAAAAACTTGATACCTTTGTACGCGCCTGTGGATGTTTAACAAAATATCTTAAGTCAAATTTTTTGTATTTTTTAGAAGAGCAAAAAGGCAAACAACAAAAACTTATGATAATTTGATTGCATTTAACTTGCTATCTTTTGTAGAAAAACTTCGATTAATGCAAACATAGTGTTTTAAAATCTTACCTTTTTCATTACAAAACTAGTCTTCTTATCATATTTTAAATTGTTTTACAAGAGATATATTTTTTGGATGCACCATTTTAACATAAAAACAACTTCAAATGCTGAAAGAAGATACATTCTTTGTTTAATCAGTTAAATGCCGGTAATAAAAATAAATGTTTATTCTCATAGATGAGAATTTTGTTTAAAGCGACCTTCTAAACTCTGATAAAGAGAAAATAGTATAAAATTATATACAAACAATATTTAACAGTGAATGTTCTTATCGCTCGTGGCAGTTCTGCTTGTCACTCGTATTAAGAAACGAAACTACATCAACAACAAACTAATTTTGACAACCCAGTAAACATAGAGTTTTTAACTGAAATGGTAGGAATGCCTTAACTTAAGGTAAAATTTTTTTCTCACATGTAATTAAAATTTGTATTGTAGACAGCAAAAATATTAAATTATATTTAATTTTATTTATTTATTCAATTAACAGAATTAATTTTTATTCGTATTTAAATAAATTAAAAATTTTATTTTATTTTTAATATTGTAATTCTTATTATTTTTGCGGAAAAGGACATTTGATAACTCATTAGATTTGTATATAATTTAAAAAAAAAAATGTCGGAAATTAGTCTTAAATTTAATAGAAATTAAAAATGCAAACGAGCTTTTAATTTTAAAAACTACATTTTATTTTAAAAGAATAATTACTTATTTCTGAACGTTTTGTATTTGCTGGGAAACTAATATTTGGTAAAAGCTTTTAAAAAAGTGTGTGTTTGCCTCTGTCAGCGATGGAAAATGGTAATTTTATTTGGTACTTCCAAATGTCGCTGACTATTATTAAAAAAGGCGTTAAAAGGTAATCGCAAATAATATTAACAATATTTTGGGACCTCAACACTGCAGCAAAATATATAAAAAAAACAAGCTGCGTTCTTTCGCCCATATCTCAGCTCGTAATGTGCATACACAAGTGATTTTAAATAGCAAAATTCCCGAAAGCATATCCGATTAATTGATACTATATTGGAATCTGAAGTATACGCAGAGGCTTAAAAAAGTTGATTTCAACATACCTCCTCTATGCATAAGAATTTAGAATATATAAACTTAACAGGGTCGTAAATGAATATTGTAGAAATTACAAACGGTATGACAAACTTATATATACTTTTTTACACTCTCGTGTGAAGGGTTTACAAATAAATGCTCGATTACATTCACTCTTCCATCTCTGGTTACTATAAACATATAATAAATAAAAATTCAAAATTTTAATTTTTATTATATAGAAAATTTTTTTTACGTTTTTTTTAATACTTCTTTGACTTTTTTAATAATCATGATCAGCGTTGTCAACTTTGAAATCTAAAAAAGCACCAAAATCGAGAAAAATTATTTAAGTTGAGTTTAAAATTTTTTACTTGTAATTCTATTTATTTTATGTAGTAATAATTTTCCATATAGAAACATAATAAGTTCCCTCGCTCCTATTAGGGAGTGACAATTTTCACTTCACATATAATAACTACTCTGTTGCAATCGATTATTGACCTATAATTTTATGGATTTTATTATTAATATCAGCTGTTCACAACAACATTTGAGTTACTTCATCAGAGCGTTAATTGTCGCTTTGTGAAATTGTAAAATTAAAATTTTACAATAAAATTAAAATTTTACAATAAAATATAAAAAATACATTAAAATAATTTTTTTTCTATTTTCGCTTATTTCAATGCATCTCCATACAAACTAAAATTTACGTTCAATATTCCAATGCAATTTTTTACATTTCCAATACGTCTTTTCAACTTGAAACCTTGCTTAAGTTCTTATGACAATATAATTTTATAAAAACCAGGATATAGGAAACAAGTGTCGGAATCTGAAAGTGTATATTCAAATTATAATAAACAATAAATATATAAAACATAAATATGTACATATATAATCCACTCATAATTATTTTTTTAATGGTTGCTTTTTTAAAGCAATAAAAAGCTGTCAAAACACAAATACTTTGTGTCCTATCAATTCCCTTCATTTTCCTATTTAATAGAAAACAATAGTTTTACTGCCGTATGCATATAAATTATCAAAGGTTTATTGAGGATTTATTAAATTGATTTTCTATCGATATTTGATCAGTACACCCTTAATAAGCCTTTTTCCTATACTTTTAACTTCATTTGCTTGTACAATGAGTATTTATTTTTTATTGTTGTACCTTAAATTGTTCTCAATTGAAAAAAATTTAAATTAAATTAAAGTGGTGTCACCGAATAAAAATAAAATTACCGAGCACTGACTATGAAATTTTACGCGACAAAAATTTTAAAAAGCACAAAAACAGTACTAAAAACACCGAGTTGACCACGCTGAACAAGATCATTTACTGTATGTTAATAAAAAAAAACCCGTTGTAATCTCTCACTAATACAAATTCATACAAACTGTAAACATTTGTATACCTTTGTTTATGAGTTATTTTATTTTGCCTTTCAGCCAATCAAAATGTTTGTTTTCTCCATTATGGGGAGTATTGGGAGAAATTTTAATTGTTGTTGCTTTGTTTTGTATTCTATTGATACAGCATTGATTTTGTTAAATTATCAATTAAATTTGTTTTTATCATGGCTTTTATAATAACACTTTAATATTAAGAGATGAAATTGGGGTCCATTAAGTGAGCTGCAATTGGTTGACGCTATCTTTATTTATTTTACCGATTTTTTATGGATTAAGTTATTAACATTTAAAATTATTTAATTAAGAAGAAATCACTTAAGAAAATTTAATTGAATATAGCAATTAATAAAGGCAATAAAATGTGTTAAATAGGTGTGGAATCATCATATGTATTTCGTAAGATATTATAGATGATGTATTGTAGGTATAAAAATGTATTTTATTATATGTATGTACATATATAATAATTAAATAAACATAAAACTGAAATGCATTTCTAAATTTGTTTGGTCTATACTAGCCTACCGATTTCCCAAATATTTTAGGGTGGGTTACTGAAGAAAACCTTATATGTATATATGTTTTGTTGATTTTCTAGGTGGGAGTGGTAGCTTACGTCTAAAAATATTTATGCTTATAAGGTGTTCTAAAATAATACCATAAAAAAAAACTGTTGTGAACGACCCTTCATAACTAAATGTTATATATGTATGAAATTTAAATCGCCGACCTTGCAAAATTTTTGATAACAGATATTTTAAAAGGATATCGGAGGAAGTTTTTTCTGACTAACTCTTTACTTAAGGCCTATTTTCAAAATTAAAATTATTATATTTTATTAGTAAAATTTTTATCAGAAATGTTTTATTCTTGTAGGTGAAATGGACTAGTTACAACATAGTCCTTTGTAATCTGGTCATGGTTTATGCCATTTTTAGACAAAAGTTTGTAGTAAAACGGCAAGTATTCGCGAGTTCTGACATAGAGATGCTTTATGACAATAATAGATTTACATTAAAATTTAATAAAGTTTCCTTTAAAAGTTTTTGAAAAAACTTTTTTATTTTTTTTTAAATTTGAATAGTTTAAAAATATTTATTGTCCTCTTTTTGATAATAAGTGTTATTAAATTAATATTTTACTATCTGTTTCCGGTGGTTTTTTATCATACGCCGCAAAGCTTTGTATGTATTCCCAAAAACTAAGAGACACACAATTTAGTTAAAATTAAAATTATTCTCTGTCCACCAATCTAAAGAGTATTTTTATATTACAAAAAATACAGTGTTGTCAAATAAGGGATTTTTTTTTTAAATGACGAATATAATATTGTCTAAGATAATTTTTTTTTATATATAAATTCCTTTTAGTTTTAAAATTTATATCAAATTTTTGATGAGGCTTAAACAAATTTAATCATTAAAAGTCATACATAACTTTCGCTTTACATTAGAAGGAAAAAACTGAATAAAATTTAAATAAACGTAATGACTTGGAGCTTTTTTATTTAGCTATAAGTCTGATATATTCAACCATAACTGACTTATTTTTTTTTGAGTGGTAAGGTGTTTGTAAAAAATGTTAAAAATTCGATTTCGTTAAAAATCGAGATAGTAAGCCATCAATATGTAGACATTATTTTTTTGTAGTAAATACAGAACATTAAATTTAATTAAGTACAGATATATTGTTTGCCATGAATTAAGCTTTTTTTTGCCATTTTTATTTGAATTTGATTTCCGGTACATGACCACCCCCAGTCTGAAAAAGTCCAATTTGTGATCGCTTTTTGCGTTAAATAGAGGCCGTATCCTAGTAATAACGTGGCTAATGTTGCCTTGCAATGCAATAATCATAGATGGTTTATTGTCGAAATTATTCGCACCCCAGCTTTAATTTTAATAAATGAAACGAACTGTGTTGCAAGTTGCACAATTTTGTGTAATAAAAATTATTGCTCATTATAAAATTTATTTGGTTTACCTTTAAATATGATTTCCTTAGTGAAGGTGCGCAAATTAAAATGTTTATGTCATCTGGCAACCCTGAAAAAATGTACTCATTATAACTCTTTAATTTTAGCTTTTGAATTCACTCTTTATTTTAAATAAATAATTCAATTAATGATTATTTTTTTGTGTTTGTTTAACGTATTCAAGCAGCCATACGACCAACCGAGCGAACAAGTGCGTTTGTTTTTTCTTTTAAAATTTTAATTTTCAGTTCACCGATCTCTATCGTGGTGATCGTTTTAACAAAATTCAAATCTAAAATTGCCGGCTGTTCACTACAAATACAAATGCCGTAGTATTTAGTTGATAAAGAAGCATCACACAAACATATGTCTGTATGCAAGTGTGTATATTAAATCGTACTACGATTATAAAAACTATCGTCTAATCGTGGTATTTCGGCATATTGTAGGTAGTCGTTTTTTACTTTTCAGTTTATCCGTTACTTACACTAATGCGTTAAAAACTACTGAAATCAATTATGTAGTTTTTTGTCGAGAATTTATTTTGTTTTTAATATAAAAGACGTGTGTGTGTGTGTATGTTTGTGTTTACACTTTACAAGTTTGTTTTTGTTGTCTCCCGTTTGTCGTGTGATAAAACAGTAAAAATAAGAGTTGTTGTTAATGTTAGTGTACTTATTTCAAAAATAACAAAGCACGCGTATCATCTTTGTCATCAATTTGTAAAGAAACAAAATAATTACATCTCTGAAAATCAAACAAAAATAAACAACAAAAACATAAATAAAATCAATTATAATATACAGATACGTAATACTAATCATAACAAAAAAATATCTATTAATTTATTATAAATATATATGTATATGTACATATCGTTGGTCACAAGTAGAAAGGCCCTTACTTTACTTTTTACGAAATTGAAATTTTCAGTGATTTCAATAAATTTCACACACAAATACAATTCGACACAAAAATTTTATGCAATACTATCAAAAATAGCTGTTATACAAACAATTTTACAAAAGAAATTACACTGTGATAATGCAGTTTCTAAAGGGTCCGCCAAATAACTTTTTTTATTTTGAAAATGCTATAAAAAAGTGTATATAAAAGTGTAGCTTCGGCTGTGTGGCACGTAGCGCCGCACAGTGAGACAACGCCGGCATTAAATACAAGGAGTAATTGCAGAGTTCTGAAATTTTGCACAGGTTACTTTTGAGACAATTCCAGTTAAAAAAAAAAAAATTAAGAAAATTCGCCCACTTTTACGCCCACCTCCCATACAATCGAAATTTGTAAAATGCCGTATTGTCCGTAATACTTAAGGGATAACTTTAAATTTTGGTATACTTGAATGTTATATTGTTACAAACATTATCGGAATAAAGTTTTGGACTTTGGCCCACTTTTACCCCCACCCCCCATACAACCTCAACATAAAAAGTGCCATATTTTCTAAAATATTTTAGGTACAATCTTCAAATTTGATATTATTATTATTATTATTTATATAATTTAAAATGTTTCATGCAAAAATTACAATAACACGCCCACTCTTACACCCACTTCCCATTAAAATGCAATAAAAAAGAACAATTTTTTTCATTCTATCAATAATTTTTTAATATCATCATGGTATTCTAATTTTTTCAATATCTTTATTGCTATCGATACAAATATCAGAAATTGCACTATAAAAAATTATTGAATTATCCATGACCTTGTAAACTTTTTTTAACACTTTATATAAACTTGTATAAACTTGCACTCTCAAATATGTAGATTGTGAGTTAAACATATACATAATTGCAATTACCGTTTGTTGATCAATAATATTTAAAACAACAACAATGTAATATTTTTTTACAGTTTGTTTTTAAAAAGTTTGTGAGCACAATATAAAATATCAAACAAACAATTAAAAAAAAAAAAATTAAAAATTTGTAAACATGCTATTGCATGCTAACATATGTACATACGTATAGCGACAAAATGTGCACGTTGCGTATTTTTTGTAGTTTTTTGTATGTTTAAAGTACTTTTGCAAACTTTTGCTATATGTCCTCTACTTTAAATGAAAGCTGAGACTTCAATCTTTCATTTGATATAAGTCTGCACCTAGGGCGAGGGGCTGCTCTATATTTCCTAGTCCATTGAAAATGCAAAATGTTAAATTTTTACACCACAATTCTGTTGTAAAGAAATTTTTTTTGTGTTTCTTTTTTTAAATTTATTTTTTTATCTACTCATTCTACAACAACTAGATTAATTAAAAAAATACTTTAAGGTTATATTTATTATGTATTTTTTTATTGATAAGCTTTTGAATATTACATATTGAACCAACATATTTCAAGCGCGTTAGCATACCTCAACTTTGACTTGCTCTAGACCAAAAAGTAATGAAGTTATGAATCTCAAATTTCAGGGAATTGTTACTCATATATCTGTTAATATACTGTGAAAATTTCATCCAAATTGGACGACACGCCAAAAACTATTTTTTGCCGCTGTTACTTTAGAGCTGTCTCACTGTGCGCCGCCCTGTTGAAACCAAATGTTGCCAATATCCTCCTTGTGAACAAAAATTCGTTCAACATGGTCCGATAACGATCGCCATTGATTACGGCCACTCCTTGCTCATGTTTGAAGAAAAATGGCAAAATTATGCTTCTCAACCAAAATCCGCACCAAACAGTGACTCGTTTTGGGTGTATCGACTTTTCAATGTATGCGTGCGGGTTTTCTGTGCCCCAAATGCGACAATTTTGCTTTTTTACATACCCGCCAAGATCAAAATGAACTTCATCTGAAAAGATGATTTTTTTTTTTTGCAAAATCGGCTAAAGTAATGTCGCAATATTTCCCACCGTTGTTTAAGTGTATACACAACCATATTCGTTCATATTCTGTCAAATCAGACATGAGCTAAGTGTTGCCATTCACGAAATAAGCACTAGTTGAAAAAAAAGTTAGATGGCGGATAGTTTATTACGTTTTTACCTTCTCCTGCAAAATTACAATTATTTGAGATAGGGCCTTTCTACTTTTGACCAACGATATGCAAATATGTATGTGTTTAATGTATATAGTAAGTCTACCTCTCTCTTTTGAGTTCTCTTTGTTGTTCCTTAAAAGAAGTACCTATCGATCAAACATAGAAGTATCAACATTGCTAGCTTAATCATTATCATTGAGTTTGTCTATCGTCTCCTTTAAATTAATTCTATTTATTTTAATTCTATCATTTTGACAGTATTTAATAAATAAATTAAATTTGTATGTATGTTTTAAGTAAATAGAACGTCAAAGAAAGATAAACATGCATATTAGTAGGTACAAATGAAGATTCATACATACATATGTGTATATGCATACTATAGATATTTCTGAACAGTATTTTTTCAGACTGTTTTTAATTTTTTTGTGCTGAAAAATCTAGGTTGTTTGTGTCAAAAATTCAATTCACTAAATGTTTTTTAATCCATTTTAGCAAATGCGTATTTATTTTTTTTTTTTTTAATTTACAAAAAATTTTTAACATTTTCATATTTAAACTGATAAATTTACTTTGAAATATTTTAGAGTGGACCCAATTTCTCTATCTAAGTTGCAGTGCGACCTATTGAAACTCAAACAATAGAGGAACATAGAAAAAAAAAACAAAAATAGTTTTATTTGTTTTCGAAGCAAATGTGTTTATACGAAAATATACCGACTACCTAGAGGGTAAAAAAATTGTGATTTTCTTTTTTGACACAAAAGCTACCTTAGCTGTGAAAATATTTCTTTCAAATTATACTACAGAGCTAGCCATCGGTTCAAAAAAAAAAAAATAAATAAAACATGAATCGACCCAAACCCAAATTTCAGCTTCATAGCTTCTAGGGTTTCTAAGTTTATGGTTCAACTAAAACAACAGCAAAAGCATCCGTCGCTAATACATACGTATGTAAATAGTGTACGTATACTTAATATTTGTACACGATGGTACAAACTGTGCGAAAGGTATATAAGATTCGGCACAGTCGAATATAGCGCTGCTAGTTGTTTATTGATAAAAAAATAACAATTGAAGAAGTAATACATTGATAAATTGTTGAATAAAAAAACGAAAATAAAATGGCATACATACATACATACATATCGCTCATTTACTTTAACAGTGACACAACTAAACTAAAATTTTCGTGTACAATGACTTTAAACGTTTAAGGGAACTTCTATATTTTCAAAATAACTTAACAAAATCAAGTAAATATTTGAAGAATAAAACGTATAATAAGTAAAGGATATTTATGAATATATTTTATTCTTAATAAGTTTTCTTTTATATTAAAACAACAGAAGAATATTAATTTTTATAAACGCTTTCAATAACAAAAATTGCTATTAATCCAAAACAGCATCAAACCAACCTAAGGAATTTCTTCTAGTACTCGGTTTAAAATGTGCAAATTTTGAGTTAGGACACTGTTAGAAGTAAATGAGTAATGTGCTCTTGCTATTAAAAAAATTTATAATCTTAATGAGTCTAATAAACGGCACGTGCTTGTTAGATATCTATGTATTTATACCCTACACCGACGTACATACATTCATAAACATGTACGCTTGTTTGATGATTATGCCACATCCAAAAGTAACAACAGTGTTTTAGTATAACTAAAGTTTTTGTATAATTTTCACGTTAGAGACTGCATTATAAATGTCCGTCCATCTGTCTGTGCAAAATAAAAACAGTTCCCAATTTTTTGCATATGTATATAGTAGTTCAAAGAAGTTTGGTAGACTCACCATAAGCTTTTGAATCAATCAGTCCATGATTTCATCTAGCTCTCATACATTTTCGTATTTTAAAAAAATTTCAAATTTCATAATGATGGGTTCCTCAGCCCGTACAGGGCAAAGTCACACTTTTGCTTATAAGACTGTTCAAAAGGTACTCAAGCTTTAACTTTCTATGTACTTGCGACTTAATTTCATTGTTTAAGGAAGTATGAAAATTCATGAAAAAAAACTTAAGCCCAAAAAATATGTGTAAACATTTAGCTAAATAATTATTCAACATTTTAATATTCAATATTTCAATATATTATGGGGTAGAGTAAATGTACGAGACCGACTATAACATTCTTGCTTGTTTGTGTATTTAAATAATAATTTGTTAGAACAAAAACAACGAAAAGATGTACGAGAGAAGCTTCGAGTCTTGCAGTCGTCTTACAACTAAAAATAAGTTGTATTCAAAAATATCTAAAACTTTTTGCCTATTTTTTCCAAATTGCTAATTGCTTTAAAATATTAGGCCATATTATTGATGTTGTTGTAGTTTTCTCATTTCTATAAAATAAGGAATTAGAGCAAGAATCACCGAAATGTCTTAAAATATTTTTAAAAATAATCTATGACTATTTTGGAGTGGAGATTTCGAAAACTAAATTATAATTTTTTTTCTTCTTTTTTTACTCTCTCTCTCTCTCCTTTTAATTTCTTTGAATGTTTTGTATCTGCTTACAAAAGTGCTAAAATTACTGACCGATCGTTAATTTCATTGGGTGTATGGGCTTATCGTAGTAGTCGTTATAATTCAATCACTGCAGCGATTACTACGATTACTGCTATCACATACTAAATACGATCATTTTTAGCATCAACTCTTAATGTGTATCTATGTATGTATGTATGTATGTATGTATGTATGTATGTATGTATAAATGTACACGTTGTCGTTTTTTTATTTTTGATAAACTTCGTCGTCATTGTTGGTTTTTTATTACAATTCACAATTCGGCTTTTTTGCATAATTGTTGTTGTTTGGTTTGTTATTAAAGAAGTTTATCTTATCGTATGTAGTCGGTTTGATTCGTTTGCAAAATGCATTCTTACTTACTCTCTCAGTACCGGTCTAATAGAGCAGTAGTCTGCCGTTATAATCGTAGTATTATTAACCTAAAATAACTTTCGGTGATTTAAACATCTTTGTCGTAGTCGTCGTCGTCGTCGTCGTTGTAACAGAACAGAACGACAGTTGTTATGGTACTTGGCTCCATACGGTCGTATGTGAAATTAAAACTATTTTTTATTATTGTTAATAATACGCTAATTGAAGCAAAAAAAATAATAATATTCATACGTCTTCAATTCAAAAATTGCTCTTATTAAACAGTTCAATCTAACTTCAATTCAATTTAATTGAATAACACAATGCGTGAGACGTACAAATCATGGAGAACAGAGTAAAATAAATTGAATACTAAATAGTACAACTGCTGAGTGTCCCCAATCATATATGTATGTATGTAGTGCTCGCTCGGTATTCGGTATCTTTAGTGTGTTCTATTTTACTCTACATTTAGTTGGTTGAGATCCATTAGTAGTATTTTGAGTGTGTGGCTGAAGTGATGCGATCACAATGATGTTTATCGGAATTCCGAATAAAAAAAAAATATAAAAATATTTTAAACATATTTAAAAAAAAAATCGTGCATTGAAATACTCAGCTACTATCTACAAATACAACTGCAACTAGTGCTATCAACAAGAACAACACTATCAACATTAGCAGCCAAAACAACAGTCTAGCAACTGCTTTAAGTCGGTGTTAAACATTTTCTAATCCTCCTCTGAGAGTTCGATAATAACTAACAACTGAAATAAAGCACATAGACTTTATTTGATAAAAAAAAAAAAAAAATTTAAAAGAAAATTATACTTGTAATTAATAAAAAAAAAACTCAAAATAAAACTCCGTCGGTATTAAAAAGTAGCTGTAGTTTCAATTTTATTTACAGTGTTAATTAAATACTACATGCCTACTATAACAGCAACACCCACCACAAAAATATCGCTTTTTAAATTCAATAAAATTGTATTTAATTTTAATAAAAATTTAAGAGAAATACTAATCAAATATTTACTAAAATCAAAAATTTCATAAAAAACCAACTAAAGAAATAAACTGGAATAAATCAAAAGAAATTATTCATTTAAAAGTTATGGCATTACCACAGTAACTTAAGAACGTAATCTTAAAAATGTGAAAATATTTATTGAAATATTTGTGAGATTTAAAAAAAAAAAAAAAATTACAAAAAATTTGCTTTTGTTAAGCAACGTGCAAAGAAGAGAAATAAATTGAATTAGTAATTAAATAACTAAAGAAAGGTAACTTTGTCAAAAAAAAAAAAAAAAAATTACTTAAAATTACAAAACAACAACGATTAAATATGCATAGTTTTTTTTAATTATAAAAAATGTTAAATTTTAAATTGTACAGAAAGAAAACCTAAATTCAAATAAAGGTTTGATTAAAATTTCCAAAAATGCAACCAAGTTAAAAAATCACCTTTAAAATTTAAAAAAAAAAACCAACCTTTAGATAAAGTGTTAACCCAATCAAATTGGACACTTTAACAATTTGTAAAAAACCGGCAGTTTGATTTGGGACATGTCTAGGGTTTGGGAACCGGGAATTCCCGCCCGGGAATTCCCTGGAATGAACCACTTAGTATTCCCGGAAAAATTTTGCTCTTATTCCCGGGAAAACGGGAAATAAAAAATATGTAGTATATTAGGCAATATATTTAATTTTATTTTTAATTTCTTATCTGTTTTGGTAAATTTAAAGAATATTTGAATATTTGGTTTTTAATTTGTTAGCGTTTTTTAATTGTTAAGTATTTACAACTTTTCTCAAATACTGATATGGAAAAGAAAAACAAACATCGTCGGTCAAAAATATTTCACGCCAAAGTTAACGACTTTCTGGAATTATTTTTAATAAGTGCTTATAAATTTCAAGTGAATTAATTATGTACATACATAATTAAATGTTTTCTAGTATAAAAATGTTTTTTTATAACAACCGTAAATCCAGCAGTAGTTTCCGTGGTTCATTTTTATAAATATAATCGTATGTGAAAATTATTTTTAAAAGTGGTCACAGAATTTGTAAGTATAATTTTTTTTATTTATGATTGAATTTTTCTAATAATACTTTTTTATAAAATTCACTTTGTTGAGAAGCAAAATGTCTGAAGTCTGGAACTATTTTCAAAAAGTAGACAACGCAGCACAATGTAATATTATCCCGAAAAGGTTAATGTCCAATGGCGGTAGTACTAGTGGTCTCATGCGGCACCTTCTTTTGGTTCATAAAATAAAATTTGAAAACGATTCTTCAACACCTGCACCAAGGAAAAAAATAATTCCACTATTAAAAGTTTTTTAGACACCCAAACATTACCAGAAATTGTTTCAAAATTGGCAGCAGTCGATGGAATATCTATTCGAACAATTACACAAAGTTCTTTTATTCGTCAAAATTTTTTCAGTAAAAATATGACATTACCAAAATTAAACTGATGTTAAAAACATTGTAATAAAATATTACAACGCCGTTAAAAATACGATGGTGAAAACAATATCGAGTCAAATTTGTGACAATTTGTGGTTTGCTCTTGTATTAGACGAGTGGAGTAGTGCTGCCCAAAAAAAGTATCTGTTTACATGGCAATAATTATTTTTATAATTTGGGTTAAGTTTATATTTCCGGATGATGTAATGCTGACACAATAAGGACTCTAATAAAAAATAAACTACTACTAAAACAATGAGTTATTAATCAAATCGTGATGTTAAAGTTAACAAACATTATTTATTTTAAAAGAAATATTATTTTCGGGAATCCCGGGAATTCCCGGGAAGACGATTTTTTAATTCCCGTTTCCCGGGAAAGTAAAAAGACCGGGAAATCCCAAACCCTAGACATGTCTTAAATTGAAAGAATTTACAACCTTTTTAACACTTTTGAATATTTTGGAATCTAAAAATGTTTTTCTATTCCAGATACACTGTGTTAGATTTGCATCGTTTGAGTATTTAATATTATTAAGTCTGCTTATCTTAAATTTGTGATATCGTGTTAAGATCATATGTAAAAAGTTACCTCCTCTAGGAGATGCTACAACAAGTTTAGTTCAGTTCATTCTATAGATATTTCGTTAAATAAAAAACCCAATAAGTTGGGTAAATCTGTTATGCATTTACATACATATTGCTGTGATACAAATTTTGAATTTTTATTACACATTTTTTTAATTTACAATAAAAGCAAAATATTTAAAAATATCGATTGTAATCGATATTTATGTTATTTAGCTTGTAAGCTATAGGTTTGGAAATTTTCAATTTGAGAAAAAAATTGTTCATGTATGACCTGAATCAAATGTAAATTTTAAATTTAAATAATTAAGCGTTTGGTTTATAACAAAAGCAACAATTAAGGAAATTCGAAAAATAATTTTGTTTTTTTTTTGTGAAGAAATATTTTATTTATGTTTTAACAGCTGCTGAATATGACTTTTTTTTAATAAGGTCTAGTGAATATTAGAGTATTTTCAAAATATTTGTAGTTCATAAAAGATTTTAAAAGAAAAAGATAAAAAAACCGCCTTTAGTTTTGTAAAATAGCGAAATAGCCTAATTATGTACAAAATAATTTCGCACTAACTTTTGGTTTTGTACTACCTCTTACACTAAATACTAACCACAACAGCCACTTTTTCGCCTAATTTAAGCGCTTAACGTCTCGACTATTTAAGTATTAGGCTTCTTCTTCTTCTTCTAATGGTTAAGCACCTTTTCGTTTAAAACGAAAAAACACAATTTCGTTTTTTTTTTTTTTGCAAGAGTAAAAGCAATGACCTAAAAGAATTTATGCCATTCGTACGTGATCTAAATAAAATAATTTTAATTAGAATCTCTATACTGTAATTTGCATAGCCTGAATAGCTTTGTGAATATTTTTATATTTTCTCAACTCAGTCAGCTGAGTTTTTAAACTATATTTTAATATATCAAAAAAATTCAGTGTAATGAACAAATTTTTAGCGTTTTTAGTTTACAAAATTTCTGGCATTTGGCCTCCGCGGCTGGGCTTTATAGACGCCATCCTGTCGGTCCAATTTTGAGCCATCTTTCTTAAGGATACCCAGCCACAAAAAGTAATGCAAATGTGTCTAATCACACGACCGAGGTCGCCAATTCACAGGTTAATTTCTTGAGAAAATGCGGTCATCAAACGTTTGGATAAACAAAGTGAGGGTTTCAGTTGCGGTATAGCATGTTGCGTCGTCTTGTGAGAACCTATAGTGATTGGAATCACGAAACACGATGATGCGCTCTCTAAAATTAACGAAGTGTTCTAACGAAAAAGGCAAAGCTTTTTTGAAAAAGAATTTCCACGATTTGTAAATATTGTTCTGATATAAGTCGTTGCATGATAATTTGTCAAAATATATTGAAAAAATCCAGATGGCTTTGTTAATATGACAGGAAGTTCTACACGCTAGAAAAAGCACCCTGTTATAACTTGTGGAAATATTTTTTAAAAATGAACTTAAGAATTTCTATATATTTAAAGGTACATTTGAAAAGATGACAACATTTCATATAAAACTGTATTTACTTTTATAATAAACGTTATTATGCCGCATTTTAAAAAGTAATAATTAAAAAAATTAAAAAATATATTTTATCACTATCGTGATAGCTGAATTAAATACAATATTATCTATTATACTTTAACAAATGATATATTAATTTTATCTGTGTAAATTTTTTTAATTCAGCTAGCTGAATAGGCTACAAACTGAAATAAAAAATACGAAACCTTAAAAATTGAATAGAAAACTTTTTAAATATACATTCTATATTAGGTGTAATTCAGCTAGCTGAATATTAAAAAATTTCATATAACAAAAAATATGTATAAGTATAATAAAAAGTTATATATGAAAAAAATGCTCTTTCTACAAATAATTTTTTAAAATGTGTTTCAAACAATTTTTTTTAAACTAAAATTTACTAAAAAATTAAATAAAATACTTCAATTAAAATTCATCATATATTAGGTGCTATTCGGCTAGCTGAATACTAAAAAGTTTACATATAACCAAAATATGCATTAACATAATAAAAAGTTATTTTCAAAAAATGCACTTATTAGAGGAATATTGTTTTGAAATGTGCTTAAAAATTATTTTTTTAATCTATTAATAGAAAAAATAATATATAGTTCTTATAATCAGTTTGTCATAATAAAGCATTTTCTGGCTTATCTGTAAATTTCTTAAATTAAATCGAAATGCATTTCCTTGTTTTAAACTTTAATTGGTAGCCATTTACATTTAAATTCAACTGGTTTTAATATTTATCATGAATCTTTACTTAAACTTTGAACTACTTAAAATTAAACTGCCTTTCATTTTTTTGAAATGATTTAAGCGAATCTTGTTTTAAATGAATTTTCTAGAAAATTTCCTTTTAAACTGCAAAAAAAATATTGCTATACTAAGTCACTTAAAATATAAACAAACATGCTTTAACAAAAAAAAAAAAAAAAACTAAAAAGCAAAAGTTGTTGTTGATATTTAAACTTTTCAAGGTATACATCCTTATTTAACATTCTTTTTGTTTTGTTCCTCTACACTGTTTCACTTATTAGTGTTTAACTTTACTATACAATTAATGTACAAACTAAAGTAACTCTATCAACTTCAGTAAAAAATAATAATAAAACGACTACAACAATAACACTTCCATTTACAATAAAAAAATTCAACAACAAGAAAGCGAAATATTTTTGCTCTGATTTTTCATTTCAGGTTGTTCAGAATAATATAATTTATAATAAAAAGAAATAAAAAAAAAATTGTTGATACTGAAATGAACAACAATTATGATGGTCGTTGTTATCATCTTCTTATTTTAGGTTGTTGTTATTTTTACACCAGCATCTTGAATACTTTTTATTTTGTCTTCTTCTTCCTTAACTTGTTGCATTTTTCAGAACTACATACAAACTTTCATGTACGTACATATGTACATTGTATATACATTGATGGATAAAATTATGATTGTTAAATACATTTCCGTAAAGATATGTAGAGACTTATACACACGTCCATACATATGTACATAGTATATGTAAATGACAGTTCTACTTACATACGTACATTTATATGTAGTATTTATGTATGTATAAATTAAAAATTACAAGATATATTTTGTTGTTATTATTTTTGGAATAAGTAAAAACAAGCAACAAACACAATATGCATGAACCTTAATACAGATATATGAAAGTATTTGTTCTTTGTTTACATTTTTTTTCTCGCAGTCACCGTTATTTCCTTTTTCAATGGGAAATATAAAAGAGTGCAAAGTATTATCATTATCAGCACTCTTTGAGCGGAATGTTAAGTGTTGAATGTAAATATCATTTATTTAACTCGCAAGTAAAAAAAAATAATAAAAAATAGAAAGCGTATGTCAAACGCCGCATACCTATTTATATTTACTACTAAAATGAAATTTGCCACAACTTTAATTTTTCTTATTATCACTTTTAATTGTTGTTTTCACCAAGTGTTGCCAATGTTTTTCTACAGTTTTCCGTCAAATCACACTTCAAAACTTGCTAGAAACCGCTGAATTCTTTATTTAGTGAAAAATGCAAAAAATGAGTTTTAAACAAAAATTTTATAAAAAAAAGCTAAATTCAAATTAATTTAAATCAGTAACATTTGTTCCTATCTTAACCAATATGTTTCGTTATTGACATTAAACAATAAAATTTAGATGCAAAAAATCTTCTAAGATTTAAACTTATATGAATATGCAAACTGTTGAAATATAAAAAAAAAACAATTTATAAGAAAATAAGTTTAAAAAAATATATATTTGCGATTCTTTTAAAAATCGTTATAATTCCCGCTAACCACTAAACTACATTCTTTCCCGCGATGGCGACATTAAAACCGATCTAACTCTGCTCTAATATATGCAAGTATTTACATAATTTCTTTAAATTTTAGTAAGATTATAGTACATGTTCCTAATAACTTTATTAGAAATTAAAAAAATGCTTTAAGAAAACCATACATGTCGATGGTCACAAGTAGAAAGGCCCTAACTCGTATTTTATACGAAATTGAGTTTTACACTGAATTTAATAGATTTCACACAAATACACCTTGACACACAAACTGAATGCAATAATATGAAAAAAAAAAACAGTTTTTCCAGCAATTTTGCAAAAGAAGTTGCATTATGATAATACAGTTTCTATGACGATTTCGCCTTCTCCTGTAAAGTTAAAATTTTTTGAGTTAGTAGGGCCTGTCTACCTGTGACCAAGAATATACATATTAAGAAATTCGTAAGAGCCCTGAATATTATCGAAATTTTTTGTGATTACATAGTTTTAAAGGGAGTATTTAACTGATTCGAATTATGTATTTAGTTAATGCTGCCAATGTTTGTAAAAAAAAATAAAAATATATTTCAGTGAATTCACAAGGTGTCCTAAGTGTGATATTGTTGTAATATTTTAAAAATATTTAAAAATTTAGGAAACAGTTTTTTGTTGAAGAATTTTTTTTGTTCAAAATTAGCCTTTAATTTAATTTTTCAAAACTAGCCTTTAATTAATAAAAAAAAAATTTTTAAGTTATTTCAAAAAACACAACGATTTGGACCTTGCTTTCGAAAATCACTAAATGTTTTGTGTAATACTTACTTATATTTTTTGCTTGTTTATGTTTATGTGTTGTAATTAGGGTGATCGACTCGGTTTTACAACCGGTGGAAAACCCGGTTTTTTCCTCTTTTTGCTGGCGGTTTTTTCTAAATGTTGATTTTTCGAATATCGAATACACCGGGTTTTTTAATCCGAAAAAGCCGGGTTTTTTATATTTTTAAGTTTATTTTCATATATCTTTGTAACCAATCGTACCATAGTATATTGAGTACGCGAAAAGTTTCCAAAAATCAGAAAATGAAAACTATTAAATATTCTTCCATAATATTGTAAGAAATCTATTTGTTGTTTAAAAAACAAATGTAAAATAAGAAAAATAATTGATCGTTAATATTATTTTTTTATAGGATATAAACCTTACGTTAAAAGTTAAAGGTAATTGAAGCATAAACTAAGCTGATCGATCACTTTTAGGTGAAAACTGTAGTTACAATAAAGAAAAACCAATAATCTCTTTTTCCAGATCCTAATTTTAATTAATGGCATTGAGTTTCAGTCAACTTAAATTTCAATTAAACCATTGAACAAACTAGTTTATGCCTATATTTGTATGCCTGTCAGGGGTACAAGAAAGAATTTTTAAAATTAAATTTTAATGATTTGCTCCCTAGTCTTTAAAATGTATTTCAAATTACAGAAATCAATTTAAACAAAATACGTTAGTGCATATTAGTTTAAAAGATCTATTTAACATTTGAAAAAATGTACAGAAGGAGATGCAAAAATTTATAACAGCCTTATAAAAAGTCTTATTTATTTATGTATTAATTTATTGTATTTATTTATTTAACTAGTAAAGAGTACCTTTTGTCCTAAATTCAACTAATTAAAACCAAATTAGTCAACTGCATTCATGTCAGTTATTGCGTTATTGTGCAGCCAAACGTATATAAACTGTAAAAATTTCATATTTAGATATAATTTTTATTATAATCTTTTTGAACAATATTTTTAATTTTTTCTTTAAATATTATATTTTATATATTCGAACCGGTTAACCGGTTTTTTTCTTAATTTTCAAAATAGCAACCGGTTTTTTTTTAAATTCTAAATTTCAAACTATTTGAAAACCGGTTTCTTAAAAAAGTCGAATAATCGATCACCCTAATTGTAATGTAGTTTTTGTTTTATGTAGCTTTGTTTGTTTTTTTTTTTGGACTTTAAACTTGAAAAGTTCAAAAATCTTACAAAGGAAATTGCTAAGAACTAACTGTATGATTTTAATGAAAAGTGATTTTGTATACTACTGTATTTAGAAAAAACTAAGCATTTTAAATTCACTTATTTTAATAATAATAATTTGATATATAATTTCGTTGTTTTGTAATTTTTTGTTTGTTTTATTTTAACATGCATTTATAACAAAATTTATATAAATACATACATATACATATGTAATATGTAGGTATACAGTAAACACAAAGTTGTTGACAATCTCACGAGATAAACACGGGGTTTAAAAAAATAAATTTAATTATACATATACATACATACGTTCATATGTACATACATATATATTATTTTATTTTGTATTTATTTATTTTTTTTTTTAAGTAAATTTTTAAAAATATTAAAATTTTTTAACAAAAACCAAAGAAATTTATACGTATGTGCATACGCATTTTTAATTTCTCAAATAAAATATATTTGTAAAAAAAAAAACATTTTTATACTATAAAGAAATCCATTTACAATAAGTAAAAGTGTTGAATTTATAAACAAACAAACAAAAAAAAAAAAAAAAACAAAAAAATAAAAAATGCGTTTCACTTATAATCAATACAATTATTATGAATCCGGTTATCGGATTCCATCAAAAATGCATCACAACAACAACAGCAACAACAATAGTAATAACTTCAATAATAATAATAACAACAACAACAATAGCAACAATAGTCATTATTTAAGCCTCAGTTCCAGTAACTCAACCTCCAATGCTTATCATCCCCACCACTATAAAAGTAATTTTGGTAAGCTCTCTTTTTTGATTATGTTTATAATATCATGCTTATGAAAATATTTGTAAGGCCAATTGAATAAATATACACTGTAAAAAATATTTATCAATTAGAAATTTTACAATATTGTGTTAATATCTCTCAAGTACATCAGATTTTACTAAATGAAAACTTAAATATTGTGCAATAGGGATTTTGTTTGGTGCGTTTTTGTTTTTGTATTTAAATTTTATGACAGAATTTTTTAAAAAGAACAGGTAGATGTTGACATTTTGTTACGGTCATGTGACTAATGCTACGAGTAATTTTATTGTTTATTATTTAGCCACTGATGCCGAATCACTGTCGTTAATAAAAAATATTAAAGTCTTATTTTAAGTGAGAGTTCGATTGTAATCGTATAATTAGAATTTGTACGGTTTAAACCTTGAAAAGCTTTGGCATATTCTACGTCATTGCTCAAACTAAGCCATATATGTAAGGAAGGATTTTCTGCTGTTTTCTTTTCTGCAAAAAAAAAAAAATATTGCGCTTTGTCTTTGATAAATATTTTAATTTGTCGTTATCAAGTTTGACTTTTAGAGATATATTTTAAAGTTTAGTATTTTCATATCCTTTATGCGAGAGTGTTATGTCTGTTTATCCGTCCGTGTGAGCGTTGAAATCAACTTTTTTAAGCCCCCAAATGCCTCACGAACTTTTATGTAGCATCAATTTATCAAAAATGCCTTCGAGATTTTTGGTATTGAAAATAAGCAATTTCGACTAATTGAAGGCTGAAACATAAGCAAAAAATCACGTATGCCTCTGTTTTTTTTATTGCGATAACAACAAAATTCTATTGAAAAAATGCAACAAAAGTAGGCAGTCTTGATACCCACTCATGTATATGTAGAAAGGCTGTAACTCGTATTTTATAATTGAGTTTTTAAGTGACTCCAATATATTTCACACACAAATACACCTCGACACAAAAATTTAATGCAATACGGTTTTACCAGCAATTTTACAAAAGAAGTTGCATTATGATAATACAGTTTCTATTACGTGTTTGTGTTTACCTGCAAAATTACTTATTATTTGAGTTAGGACCTTTCTACTTATCACCAACGATATGTATGATGATTAAAAATATGTGGGTTGTTATATTTTTATGCTTATTTATGTGTACGCATAAATGTAATGCGATGTTTTTCCTTTGTTTAATGTACGTTGCGCGAACATGATCACACACAACAGGAAGTTAATCTAACTACATTCGTAATGACATGTCATGAGTCAACCACGGCAAAGATAAGTTGATTATGAATTTCAACCGAATTTTAGTAGCGTTGCCAACTGGTAACTACAACTTTACAGCTTTTATTTTCTTTAATGAAATTGACAAAAATGGTTTTACAGATGGCATTTGGCAACGCAACTGTGGTTTGTTTGTTACCGATACTCGGCTCATTAGTGATAATATTTTCATGTCTGGGTTAATGATCTGATTTTTTTAATTTAATCTTAGGATAGATTGTGTTGGATCAAATACTAGTACTAGAACTTAATATAAGGCCTGTTGTTATTGTTGTTTAGCGTTCGAGTTGTTTATTCAGAGAGATCTTTTTAGGCAATACCTTTTCGCATTTGTTTCAAACAGCGTTGTTAACCTTTTTCTAAACACGTTTCTAAGTTCGGCTTAGCGTTTTTTAAGCTTTTCTTATCGTTATTTCATTTAGTTCATTCTCGGAATTAGTTTTAGCTTTTTAGAAAGGAGCTTTTAAATAATATTTATTTCAAAGAACGGCATATCTGTAGATTTTGTTGTATAAAAATTCTTATTTTTATTTAAAAGTGCACAATTTACCAAAATTATAATCGGCTGAGTAAAATTTGATTAAAATCATGTTGTTCTGAACGCATAATTTTTTTAATTCCCCATCTTTTATAGTGGCGGATGAAAGAGTTTCCTATCTCTCACTTATAAATAATAATTTGTTATTTTTATAATTGCGTTGAATTTTAGATGTTTTTAAGATAAACTAAATACACAAATAAAAAAAAACATTTAACTAAATCAAGAACAACAACTTTAAAGTAAAAAATAAAAATAAAAAAAATTAAAAAAAAAAATTAAAAAAATTAAAAAAAAAATTAAAAAAAAAATTAAAAAAAAAATTTAAAAAAAAATTTTAAAAAAAATTTAAAAACAAATTAAAAAAAAAAATTAAAAAAAATTAAAAAAAAAAAATTAAAAAAAAAAAATTAAAAATAAAGTAAACAAGTAACAGTGCTATATTCGGCCGTGCCGAATCTTATATACCCTTCACAACGTGTAGTCATGCAATAACAATTGTTTGTATCACCATTCATCCCATATAAAATACGTGCATACGTACACGTTAGAATAAATGTGGCATCGAATCCCAGCTGAGCCAAAAAAATTTTATTTTATTTTATTTTATTTAATATATTATTTATATTTCATTATTTTTTTTAATATTTTTTTTAAATTTTTTTAAAAAATTTTTTTAGAAAAATTTTTTTTTAACTTTTTTAAAAATTTTTTTTTGTAGTTTTTTTTATTATTTTTTTCTTATTTTTAATATTTTTTTTTTTAATTTTTTTTGTTTGGTATGTTTTTTACATGTATGTATGTATGTATGTATGTTGTTGTTGTAATTGTGAAAAAAACGAGGTGGTCGTGGTTTTTTGCTCATATCTCAGAAAGTTATTGGGCAATTGGGCAAGTTGATTTCAACCAACACACAGACAGACGGGCAGACGGACAGACGGATAGACGGACAGACGGTCAGGGCTTAATCGACTCCTCTATTCATAAGCTTTCAGAAAATATATACTTTATGGGGTCGGAAATGAAAATTGTAGAAATTACAAACGGAATGACAAAGCTATATATACCTTTGTGCACCACAGGTGAAGGGTATAAAAAAATTATGATTGAGTGGATTGACTTATTATGAACAGCTTGAACAAAATCCTTTTGGAGTTATCATACACCACTTAAGGTGAGAATGCAATTTTAATTTAAAATATGCCGATCGTGGTAAAATCCACTTCTGTGTCGATAAAACTATGTTCATCACATTGTCCATCTGTCCATGTTAACCTTATTATCAATG
This sequence comes from Phyto melanocephala, assembly GCA_941918925.1. Classification (NCBI taxonomy): domain Eukaryota; kingdom Metazoa; phylum Arthropoda; class Insecta; order Diptera; family Rhinophoridae; genus Phyto; species Phyto melanocephala. Next base: position 130,988,735 of record OW799234.1, on the reverse strand, counting down.
TTAACACACGCAAAGAAAAAATATGGTTGTGGTAACCATAATCGAAGAGCAACATACTATGATTGAATTGTATGATTATGTTTAAAATAATAATGGTTACCAGTTATCATTATTATGTTTAAATTAATCATCATTCAATAATCATAGAGATGACTACAATTGAAATCGACAATCTTTGCTTTTTTACGGCAAATTATTGTCTTTTGCTGTAACATACACATAATGCTTGTACTCACCAATTTAATTGCAATTTTTTACCAATATTTTTTTACGTTTCCTCGTTTATTTTTAAATTTTCTTTAATTTTTTAAAATTTTTGTTCCTTTTTTTGACATCTCAAACTTTTAAAATAATAAAAATTTATTCAGCAAGAAGAAGAACAATTGAAATCAAATTATTATTAAAAAGAAATCATACTGTTGTCTCACTTATTATTTAATGATTATTTTTAATTTTTAATGATTTTGAATATAATGTTATTTTTGTCAAATTATTTTTTCAAATCATACTATTTTTAAATGATAACCATTTTGAAATTTTTACGAAAAGTAATCATTAAATGATACAATTCAAACAAATGCTTGATTTTCATGACAAAATTTATGATGAAATGAAACTAAAATAACTATTACTTGTTTTCGACAACCAAATATTGTTTTAGAAAAAATAATATGACCGTCGTGATCATGTCGTAACCATGGTTTTTCTTTGCGTGCATACATATTTTAATAGGTTTTAGTGAAATTCTTTATTTTATGGACCAACTCTACTAATTTTGGTTACAGTCGGTGAATAATTTCACCTAGCCCTAAAAAAATGTTCTTCCAGAATTGGTCAATAACCATCTTTAAAATATTTTTATTAAAAATAATTACCAAAAACAAGTTTTACATTAAATAATTAATAATTAATAATTAATTTGTCGGTGTGCTGTTTCCATATCTTGTATAAGACCTACTAAAGAAAATTAACCAAATTAGTTAATTCTCATAATTATTTATATAAAATCCTTAAAAATATTAAATCAACAACAGGTAAATTTTACTAAAAAAATTATTTAACTAAATTCGGTAAAGGACGGTTCTACATAAGTAAAATTGATACAAAGTTTGCCAAAAATTTGTTTCTTTTTATATGAAAAAAAAAAATATAATAACTTTAAAAGAAATTTGAAAATAATTATAAAATCTATTCTTGATCAAAACTTAATTCGCGTGACAAATATTTAGTTTAGACTTGACTGTGGGTTTTACCATTATTTAAAAATATTTTAAAATTAATTTTTTTATGACGAAAACAAAACTATAAATAAATTTATTTAAATATATACAATAGTTAAACAAACGACTAACTCGTGTTTTGTAGACTCATATTTTTTTTTTGTTTTTTTTTTATGTGATTCGTCGACTTTTTTCGCAGATTATTCTTTATTGTAGTCCAATAACTTTTATTAGGGATTTACATCAATATTTACATAACGAATTAATACTAAAAAAATCTTGTTTTGATTGCGTAAATTACGTAAATTGTGGCTTAAACTGTTTTTGAAACTCCTCACACTAATATATCGATTCGCAATATCTTTGCATCTATTTACGTGTGTATATCTTAAGTAAGTATTCGTAGTTCGTATATTTTGTAATGCAAACGAAGGTTCTATATTCGGCCGTGTCGAATCTGTTAATACCCATACCATTAATATAGGTATAATGATCACATCGCAACTTTACTACAATACTGTAACCAAACAGATTTGAAAATTTTATATGTTCAGTTTTTATTCGATTTTCTTATTTTTAATTATTTGACAAAATTTCAAATAACGATATTAATGTTTTTTGATCTTAAAATTTTGCAATGTTAATTGTATTCTACAAGTTAAGCTTTTGTATTTGATATTAATGGGGTTAAGAAAAAAATTATTCGCTATTTCGTTTCGGACGCCATCTTGGATTTTTCACAGTTTACTGAATTGTCAAACCTTAAGGGGGTTTATTTTTAAATACTATGTTTGATCAAAAATATATCTTATGGTGGCGCCCAACTTTTTATATTGTATTATATTCTTAGAGACATTTTATATGCTTCCCATATTGACCCTATTGATTGTCTTTAAGCTAGAAAACGATTTGTTTTGTTGTAAATTTTAGGCTAATATCGGAAATAATTTTAGAAAGAATATTCCTAAAAATGGTTAAAATTTAATTAAATTTGAATTATAAAATTAAATAAAAGAATAAATGAACTTAAGCCAAAATAAACAAGTAAGAGCGCTATATTCGGCCGTGGCGAATCTTATATACCCTTCACAACGTGTAGTCATGCAATAACAGTAGTTTGTATCACCATTCATCTCATATGAAATACGTACATACATATAAAAAATATACATATATAAAAAACATCGCATTGTAAAATTATAAATTTACGAATGTATGTTAAAAAAAAAATAAAAAAAAAAAATTTAAAAAAAAATTAAGAAAAAAAATTAAAAAAAAAAATTAAAAAAAAAAATTTAAAAAAAAAATTTAAAAAAAAATTTAAAAAAAAAATTAAAAAAAAAAAAAAATTAAAAAAAAAAATTTAAAAAAAATAATTAAAATATATATAATTAATATAAAACAAAAAAAAAAAATAAAAAAAAAAATTTAAAAAAAAAATAATAAAAATATAAATAATATATTAAATAAAAAATATAAATAATATATTAAATAAAAAATAAAAAAAAAATAAAAAAAAAATAGAAAAAAAATTTAAAAAAAAATTTTTTTTTTTTGGCTCAGCTGGGATTCGATGCCACGTTTTCTCTAACCAGTATACACGTTTGTATGTATGTATGTTGTTGTTGTAATGTTGTTTTTGTGAAAAAAAAATGGAGGTGGTCGTGGGTTTTTGCTAATATCTCAGTTCTTTATGTACCGATGTTTCTGATTTTCAATAGCGATCTACTCCCGAATATTTCTAATATTTTGATACCTCACCCGGGTCCAAGCGATGTCGGGGGGCTTTAAAAAGTTGATTTCAACATACACACGGACAGACGGTCAGACGGACAGACTGACAGAGCTTAATCGACTTCCCTATTCATAAGCTTTCAGAAAATATATACTTTATGGGGTCGGAAATGAAAATTGTAGAAATTTCACACGGAATGACAAACCTATATATACCCTTTTTCACTGTGTGAAGGGTATAAAAATGGCTCACATTAAAATTTAATATTTAAAGAGATTATTGAATGCAAATAACTTCAAATAAAGCAGTCGTGTTCCTTTTTGGGAAAAGGCAAACGTCTTAAAGTCTTTTAATTCTTAGAAATATTTACATATTCCAAACGTGTACAAATTAAAAAAAATTATCGCAAAAACATACACACATACATATGTTCATAAGTATAGACTTACATGCATATGTATTTCTTTAAGTGTATCTAGAGATAAGTGTTTTGTGGCATCAACTATGTATATATCTGTGGTCGCAAGGAAAAATAAGGTAACTCCATTTTTTTAAAACACGAGAAAAACGCATTTAAAGTTTTCGACATATTTTACTAGTTTTTTTTTTTGAATTCATATTTTAATGTGTGCGCATTAAAAAAAACATAATTTTACATCCTGTTGAACATTTTTGGTTGCAGTAAAAAACTTTTTACCCGTCAGAAGCGAAAATCAAGGTCAGTTACCTGATTTTTACCTAAAAATGGAGTTACCTGGTTTTTCCTAAAAATTTCATTGTTTGAATTTATTCTTATATTTTATGGAGTTAAGGCAACTTTTCATCGTCTTATGCAAAAAAACATTTTTTAAAAGTTATAAATAAAAAAAATAAATATATATATATATTTTTAAAATTAATTTTTATGTTTTTTCATAAAAACAAAGGGGTAAAAATATATAAGAAAATCGAAAATTATCAATTTTTAAGTTTTTAGTTTGCTGTTAAAAATAAAGGAATTCAGTTAATTTTGTTGTATGTTAATGATACAATTCTAGTTTTAATTATTGTTTACATCAACGATCAATCTCCTAGTGTTTTTCTTTAAGATATTATGGAGTTACCTGATTTTTCCTTAAAACACATGGAGTTACCTTTTTTTTTCCTAAAAACTGGTATTTAAGCGATTTTTATTTTGTAGATTACTCTTAAATGTGATACTTTTTCAAGCTTTTGATCTGACAGAATGATGGTAAATCCAAAATCCATCAAATTTTTGGTGTTTTTTAAACTTTTTGGAAAAATGGAGTTACCTTGTTTTTCCTTGCGACCACAGATATGTACATATATTAGATGACCCCACTAAACTATTGACACGTTTTTCTTTTCTTAGCTTTAATGATTTTTTTTTTTTTTTAATTTGTTTGACAAACTTTGTTAATATATTTATTTTTTTTTGGTTTAATATTTGAACATGTTTTTTCAAGTCAACATCTCATTTTATTTTTAACAGCGAAAGCGTCAAATAAAGATGGCCGCTAAACTTAAATACTTGCATGTGTGTGTTTTATTCTCGGGTTTTGTTTTTATTTTATTTTTTTTTTTTTTTGTAGTTTTGTAACATTTTTTCTATTTTCCAATTTTACACGTTTACATCAATTTGGTATTTTTTACATTTTGTTTTTGTTTTATTATTTTATTTTTTACTGAAATCTCACGTGTGTGTCCAAATACTCAATATGTATTGTATTTTGTGTATATGATTGTCGTTGTTTGTGTTACGATAACTCGGTATTTTTGTGTTTATTGTTTTGTTTTACTTTTTCGTCACTTTGTCTGTGTTTTTTGATGAAGAGGCGGCTGTGCGTAGAGAAGAAAAACGTATTTTTGTTTTAAAATTTAATTTTTTTTAAGTTACCTGTTTAATCGTATGTAAATAAGAATGTGTTTTTGTTTGTTTTCTGCTTCTTAATATTCTTATTTCTACGTTTTTTTTTATCAAAGAAATTTGTGTTTTTTTTTCTGATTGTTTCTTTATACTTTTTTTGTTTGTATTTTATACACAAAAAACAGACAATTCAATGCTTTGCCAATCAAATGGTTCAAATGCAGTTGAAGTTTTATTTTGTGGTTTTAAAATTTCGTTGGCTATAATCAAAATTTCTAAATGATTATCATACATTGATAATACGAAACATAATCTCGTAGTTGCAACCATAAAATTCTTCTAGCACAACTAACCATACGATTGGCAACAAATCGGATACATACTTACAACCGAAACTGTTTTCTCTGTGTAAAAGTTAAGAACAATTTGATAAGTTAAGTTAATATGTACATTTGTTTCGAATCAAACTTTTGCTGAGTGAGATGCTTTTGTAGTTCGCTTCGCCCATATTAAACAAAAATATTCGAGAATTAAAACTGCTTCATAAAATATTATAAATGTAGCCCCACGTGGTTTATAATTCCTAAAACATTTTTTTTTCGCAAAAGATTCATTAAACTCTATTTAAAAGGACTTATTATAAAACATTGGATGTGAAAATCGATTTTTTTTTATTGTGTATCGAACATCGAATTCAAAGGTTTTATTCATTTAATGTGTTAGCAACACTGTTGAAATTTTCGTGTCGAGTTTTGTAAAGCTGGATTCACCCATAACATTTTAGCTCAGAACAAATTTTTTTTATATTGAGTTTGATGTTTTACTTTTGAGAGAGAGAATGATTATTTTGTTCAGAAAGTTTTTTCTTGAATTGGTTTAATTTTAATTCTTGTTCAGAAGAAACTGAATTGGGATGCCACTTTTTTTTTCAATATTTACATTAAAATTGAGTTTGATTGCCACATCACACAGTGTCAGTACATTTATTATACAAAAATTGTTTTTGCCGAAAATTAACAATTAAAATGGAATTTAATGAAAATATTGCTCAAAAATAAATAGAAGAATTATAAAAACCAGGAAGAGAATGTTTGTATGACGTGAGCAATAGTGCATACAAAAATAATTATTTAAAACAGGGTTTTTCTCAGTGCGACTCATTTTATTTTCGATTTTTTTTATAAATTTCTTTTGCAAACAAATTGACTTTATGCACTACAATTAAAAATAATAATTTTAGTTTTCTTCTATCCGACATTTTCTTCACATATATTTTAATGAAATAATTTACGTTTGTATTTATTTACATAGTTTGCTAGCGGTGCTGCCACTTTGTACAACTGTTTGCATTTTAATTTTATATGGCAGCTTTGTTTTTTCGGACAAATTTTCTTAAAATCATTCTGCAGAAAACTCGCAGTGAAAAATGTTATTCTCCGGAAAAAAATTTTTTCAGAACAAATGGGTGAATTCACCTTAAATCGTATTTAGTTTTATTTAATTGCATCTAATGGAGGTATAATATTATCAATAATTTAAATGAATTCAATTCCCAATAGCGAAAATTTGTGTCGAATGTGCGTCGTAATAATAAATATCGAACATCACTAATAATAAGGGATAAGATTTTTAAAAGCGTTTAATAGTGAAGTTGGCTGCAAAACATCTGTTATAGCTTGTTTATGCTCTTGTAATTGTCAAAAGATAATGCAAATTTGTGCTGTTTTTATATCAATCTAGCGATTTTATTCTAATCGTTGTAAAAAAATTAAGTTTTGTATTTAGCAAATGAAATAATGGAAATGATTGTTTATTATACCCTTCACACAGTGAAAAAGGGTATATATAGGTTTGTCATTCCGTGTGAAATTTCTACAATTTTCATTTCCGACCCCATAAAGTATATATTTTCTGAAAGCTTATGAATAGGGAAGTCGATTAAGCTCTGTCAGTCTGTCCGTCTGTCCGTGTGTATGTTGAAATCAACTTTTTGAAGCCCCCCGACATCACTCGGACCCGGGTGAGGTATTAAAATATCAGAAATATTCGGGAGTATATCGCTATTGAAAATCAGAAACATCGGTACATAAACAACTGAGATATGAGCAAAAACCCACGACCAACTCGATTTTTTTTTCACAAAAACAACATTACAACAACAACATACATACATACAAACTTGTATATTGGCTAAAGTAAACGTGGGATCGAATCCCAGCTGAGCCAAAAAAAAAATTTTTTTATATTTTAAAAATTTTTTTTTTAATTTTTTTTTTTAATTTTTTTTTTATTTTTTTTTTTTATTTTTTATTTAATATATTATTTATATTTTTATTATTTTTTTTTTTAATTTTTTTTTTTTTGTTTTATATTAATTTTATATATTTTAATTACTTTTTTAAAATTTTTTTTTTAAAATTTTTTTTTTAATTTTTTTTTTAATTTTTTTTTTAAATTTTTTTTTTAAAATTTTTTTTTTATTTTTTTTTTTAACATACATACGTAAATTTATAATTTTACAATGGGATGTTTTTTATATATGTATATTTTTTATATGTATGTACGTATTTCATATGAGATGAATGGTGATACAAACTACTGTTATTGCATGACTACACGTTGTGAAGGGTATATAAGATTCGGCACGGCCGAATATAGCGCTCTTACTTGTTTTTTAAATTCTATTATTATTCAGTGTCATATCTATATCATACTTGATCAATGTTTATCTTTGTGTAATATCAGTGTTCGATCGCTTGATAGAACTTTATTTTACAGTTGAACTTCGACAACTTGTATCTTCATTGCCCAGAAAAATAGTTTGACCTATAGAAAATTCGGGTAAATAAAAAAATAACTCTAATTTATTCAGCGCTTTGTATTTAACATTGCCGCAGTGGTTTATAACAATATCGTCGTCTGTTTAAAAAAAAATTAATAATTTGTTTATGAGGCTTTTTGAAACCATAATAGCAATTAATAATTTGTTTATGAGGCTTTTTGAAACCATAATAGCAATTCATATTGCCATGCATTTCAGTGACACACAAATTTAGCAATTTTTATACCCTTCACACAGTGAAAAAGGGTATATATAGGTTTGTCATTCCGTGTGAAATTTCTACAATTTTGATTTCCGACCCCATAAAGTATATATTTTCTGAAAGCTTATGAATAGAGGAGTCGATTAAGCCCTGTCAATCTGTCCGTCTGACCGTCTGTCCGTGTGTATGTTGAAATCAACTTTTTGAAGCCCCCCGACATCGCTTGGACTCGGGTGAGGTATTAAAATATCAGAAATATTCGGGAGTAGATCGCTATTGAAAATCAGAAACATCGGTACATAAACAACTGAGATATGAGCAAAAACCCACAACCACCTCGATTTTTTTTCACAAAAACAACATTACAACAACAACATACATACATACAAACGTGTATACTGGTTAGAGAAAATGTGGCATCGAATCCCAGCTGAGCAAAAAAAAATTTTTTTTTATTTTTTTTTTAATTTTTTTTTTTTAATATTTTTTTTATTTTTTATTTAATATTTTTATTATTATTTTTTTTTAATTTTTTTTTTAATATTTTTTTTTTATTTTTTTTGTTTTATATTTATTATACATATTTTAAATATTTTAAAAAAAAAATTTTTTTTTTTAATTTTTTTTAAATTTTTTTTTTTTAAATTTTTTTTTAAAATTTTTTTTTTTTTAACATACATATGTACGTAAATTTATAATTTTACAATGGGATGTTTTTATATATGTATGTTTTTTATATGTATGTACGTATATCATATGGAATGGTGATACAAACTACTGTTATTGCATGACTACACGTTGTGAAGGGTATATAAGATTCGGCACGGCCGAATATAGCGCTCTTACTTGTTAATACTAAAATTTGTTAATTAAAAGTAAAAATCCAATTAATTGGGGCATATTTGGGAAAATTAAGTTTTAAAAGTTTATGTCACACAAACAAAATCTAAAGGAATTTTTGCCTCATTTACCACTATTGACGCGAGATTTTTCTTATCTTACAATAGTTTCGACTTCATATCTGTACTTATAGTTATTTGTAAATATATAATTAAAAACAATTCTAGCTAAATGAGTATTTTTAATTTATGCAATCATTGTTAAGCCTACCAAAGTGTAAATAATAATAAACAAATAAACTGTTTTAACAATATGTTTTGGTTAAAAACAAAAATGAATTATAATTAGCGAAGCCCAGCAACTCAATACAGTTGTAATCTAAAAAAAAATTAATTTATAATTATACAAAAAATATTTATTTTTTTTTTTTTATATAAGCCACGTTTATTTAAGCGGGACATGTTTAAAGTGGTCTATAATTATTGGTGGTGGGTTTAAAGATTTTCTTTTATTTATTTCTAGACCAATTTACGTTTTAAAAACAACTTAAATAAATTAGATTTGCATTTAATCAAGTTTTGTGCTAAAAAATCATTAATAGAATATATGATTTTCATAAAGCATTGTTCACGTAAACTTCGGCGGCATAAAAAGCACAGATAAGTAATTTAGAGACATTTAAGAAATAATAAATTTCATTTTGGGTTTTTTTGTTTGATTTGCCTCATTGGTTTCATTAAAAATTCATCTTCAGCAAAGATACCCATTTAGGGATGAAGAAGCACGTTAACAAACAAAATTGTCGATTTTGGGTCGGACGTTGAAGATTTAAGAACGACCTTGTCCAGGCCATTAGCGTCAACGGCGTGTACTATAGTTAAAAAATAACAGACTGCTTTTGACCTGAATTGTATGATTTAACACCAACGACATGTGGGAGGGCATGGTCATCTCATATGAGGTATATAAATTGGCCACCGAGGTCGGACAATTTGATCTTATTTTTTGCGGGAGAATTTGATATTAATCAATAATACCCAAGATTTAAGCAAAAGCCATTACGTTATTTAAGCAACATTTAAACAACAAACTTACGAGACATGCATAGTTATGTGTGCACATCGTGCAAGTGTTTTTATACCCTTCACACAGTGAAAAAGGGTATATATAGGTTTGTCATTCCGTGTGAAATTTCTGCAATTTTCATTTCCGACCCCATAAAGTATATATTTTCTGAAAGCTTATGAATAGGGGAGTCGATTAAGCCCTGTCAGTCTGTCCGTCTGTCCGTGTGTATGTTGAAATCAACTTTTTGAAGCCCCCCGACATAGGTTGGACCCATGTAAGGTATTAAAATATCAGAAATATTCGGGAGTAGAACGGTATTGAAAATCAGAAACATCGGTACATAAACAACTGAGATATGAGCAAAAACCCACGACCACCTCGATTTTTTTTTCACAAAAACAACATTACAACAACAACATACATACATACAAACGTGTATACTGGTTAGAGAAAACGTGGCATCGAATCCCAGCTGAGCCAAAAAAATTTTTTTTAAGTTTTTTTTTTAATTTTTTTTTTTTATTTTTTTTTTTAATTTTTTTTTTAATTTTTTTTTTATTTTTTATTTAATATATTATACATATTTTTATTATTTTTTTTTTAATTTTTTGTTTGTTTTATATATATATATTATATATATAATAATTTTTTTTTTAAATTTTTTTTTATCTTTTTTTTTTTTTTGTTTTTTTAACATACATACGTGAATTTATAATTTTACAATGAGATGTTTTTATATATGTATGTTTTTATATGTATGTACGTATTTCATATGGAATGAATGGTGTGAAGGGTATATAAGATTCGGCACGGCCGAATATAGCGCTCTTACTTGCTTAGTTTGAAATTGTTTTTTAAAATTAACAAAAAAAAAAACCTAACTAAGCTTTGCCACTAGTTTAAAAAACGTTCTAAAGTGCAGCCGGATTGTAAGTGAACTTTATTTATCCGTACCGTTTACGCACAAACTTTTAACAGCTTCATAGATTTCGTATGACAGTTGTTGACAAAAAATGTTGCGAACGGCGGCATACCATTAATTCAGTTTTTTATTATATCAGTTTTAAATTTAAAATCCTTTATTCGTTTTTAATAAGAAATATTAGTTTGTTTTAAGCTTTTTTTAAACCTTATTTAACATTCATATCGATTTTTAATTGAATTAATAATCGGAATAATCTGAAGAAGTACTATTTTGCGAACACACTAGCAAATATTTGCCACAGTAGACACAGCTACTAAAATGTATTAATATCTCACCTAAAAAATAAATGTTTCTTTAACTAAAAATTTTCTTAATTTCTTTATAAATGTGTCAATATCAATTTGTTATTATATGGGTTTAATTATATTCCGTGTAAGACAAATAATAATGTAACATGGAAAAATATATGTATCAAAATTGGAGGTAACGTTACGTTGCGCAAATATTTGCTAAATTCGAATGTTGTGTTAAATGTTAAAATTATCTTTTTAGCCGAGTGAATTGATGGCATTTTTCATATTTTCTTAACACAACGCGTTAGAATGAAATTTATCAACCCTCATCCCTACTACACCCTTTTGCCTGTTTGTCATTTTTCTTTAGCATTGTCCTGTTTTTGTCCTGCTCAGTTAACGATAAGAACAAATGGTTGCTTTTGAAAATTTTTGTTTTTAATAATTTGTATGCCCTTCTTCTGTGGTGTCAAGGTTATATATAGTTTTCTTCAACTATATTCATTTCCGACCCCATAAGGTATATATTCGATTAAATTATGTCAGTCTGTCCGTGTGTTCAAAAATCTAAAAATCTTAAAATTTTTTTTTTTTTTTTTAACAGTGTACTTTTTTCATAATTTGAACTGTTGCCTTGTTGCTAATATTATAAAATATATGTTTCTATACGAATACATGTATGTATGTACATATATATTTTTTACCTTTTTTAAACATTAAAATTTTAATTATCTCTAAAATAGGGCACGTGCGTTAATATTTGTTTTATTTAAAAAAAAAAATGTGTTAATAAAAATAGTTTTTCTAAAATAAACTTAAATATGACGACAATAAACATTAAAGTGACAAAAACAAGTTGTTTACAATAAGTATTTAATACGCACATGTTTGTCTGAGAAGTTATTAATTTTTTATTATTTACATACATACATATGTCTGTATATTAATATATTTGTATATTAATAAAAAAAAAAAACGCCGAATCAATGTTGCCAGTCTGAGAGAGATTTTATTTCAACTTCTGAAAATACGAATAATTTTATCTAAGTGAATGTAAACAAAAGTTTAACGGCAATTCATTCACAATGAAAATACAGTAGAAACTCAATTCTTGCACATACTCGCTACTTGCATACCTCGATTGTTGCGACACGACATTTTTTCCATTACGTTTTTAGTACTTGCAACATTCGAAAATTTTAACCTCAATACTTGCAATATTTTTGTTTCACATACGCTTCCCTCTAGATTTTTTGTTTGTTTGTTAGCCAGAGTAAAGTAAATTCCGCCATAGTATCATACAGATAAGTTGAGCTAAACTGCGTAAGTTTAGAGTTGAGTTCTGCGTCTGACGCTTCAGAGGCTTAGAGGCAGTGCACTAGTGGAAAGGCAAGTCTGCACAAAACAAACGTGTATCGAAAATTTCTTTAATATTACATAAAAATGTAAATACTTTAAAGTTTACAAGTGTACTGTACGTACTGTACTGTACTATGAATCAAAATAAATGTTGTGATAAAAAAGACCCATAGAAATACTTTGTATTTAAATTGTATTTAAAGTAAATTTTTGCGACTTGCAGCAACCTGAAAACTTGCACCAGGCCTGGATTTCATTGCCAGTAAGAATCGAGTTTCTACTGTATGCTTATTTTCTTTGTTTTCAACTCTCGTCCAATCATGGTCAGAAGGGAAGGTGTGATTAACAAAATAATTTAATTTAAATCCTGCCAATTTGTTTTATTAGCAAAATCTGATTCAAATAAATTATTTTTTTTTTTCAAAAAGAAATCTTCCAATCATGGTTAGAGGAGAAGGCGTGGTGAGTGGAGCTTAACGGTACCTAAACGGTTCATAAAGCAAAAAACGTGCTTGTTTTCTTTGATTTAAACTCTTTTCTTTCAATCATTGTCAGAAAAGAAGCAGTGATAATTAAAAAAACTATTTAAATTTCCAGCTGGATGGAATTATATTTTTCTCTTATAAACTAAATCTGATAATAATATATTATTATTTTTTCTAAAAATAAATCTGAGAGTTTAAATAATATTTAATTGAACGAACAAAAATTTTAAAACGTATTAAATACAACTAAAAATGTTCACTAAGTCATCATCTCAACAATATCTTAATGATTTTTTTAAAACATGTATGAGTATTAAGAACAAAAAATTATTTAGCTGCCAAAAGTGATGATTTACTTCAAGTTGCTGCAGCTTCTGACTTTTGGTTTTATGCAGTCTGGTGTGCTATGGTCAAACAGTCTTGGCAACACTGTTAGGTCATTCAGTAAACAAACATATTTAATTTCGATAATTCCCATGTTTGTTTTTAATCACCTTGAGAAAATTTCAGTGTTGTCCTTTTGTACTTCAATGAAAATGGATTTTTTTTACAGGTTTTTCAATATTTTTTTATTTTAATTGAAATAAATCCGTTTATTTAATGTTTATATTTATTTTGTGTATTTTCGTGGAGTGATAATGAAGTTAAATTTTTATTTACATGATAAACATTGTGAAATTATTTATTAAATTAAGAGAAAAACAATAATACGTTTATCTATGTATATATATAAAAGTGAAACTCTGTGTGTGTGTGTTAGCTATAGACTCCGAAACTGTAAACCGATTGGACTCAAACTTTGGCAAGTTGTTGTACACATTCCAGGGAGTGTTTATGGGTGACAAAAAGTGGGCGGGGCCACGCCCATAAAAAAGTTTTAATTTTGAGGTACTTGCACTGGACTGATTTTTCTGAAACTTTGCACACATATTGAGCTGTCATGACTCTACAATTTCGTGATTAGAAAAGTGGGCAGTGCCACGCCCATAAGAAATAAATTATAATTTTCAGCTACTTGAACTTCACCGATTTTTCTGAAACTTTGCACACATATTGAGCTGTCATGACTATACAGTTTCGTGATTATAAAAGTGGGCATGGCCACGCCCATTAAAAAAGTTATAATTTTTAGATTTTTGCACTTGATATTCAATTTAAAGTCAGAATGCATTTTTATTCATTAAGGGGCGTAGCAACGCGCGCCGGGCATTTCTAGTATTTTATAAAAAGCAAAAAAAATAATTTGTTCAACATACACAGGAATTTAGAAAGTCTTATATTTTAATGAAAATCACATGATTTTGGTTTGGTCTTTGTTTTTGTAGTTTTTAATATGCATCGAGTTTTAAACACACTGATTGCTTTAATTGCAAAATATTAGAGAAGCTAAAAGAGATTTTCCTGTCATGTTTAACATTGTTTTCAAAACATCTCAAAAGAAAATAACTAACAATTACCCAAAATATAGCGTATGATTTTAATATGTTTATTAAATTTAAATTTTTAATTTTTGTTCAATCTCCTTGCAGTTAGAAATTTTTTAGAAAGTTTTTTTTTTACGATACATATTGTCAAAAACAACCATTTTATGCAAAAAAAAAAATTGTGTTTTTATTTTACATTTACAGCAGCTAGAAAGAATTTCTGGCAACACTTGTGTGTATATAAATATAACAGAATACGTCTGGCACTCTTTCATTGTTTACCAAACAAGTGTTTTTTTTTCTGCTGTTCTTAGCTTTCATTTTATTTAGAATATTTTTATTTAATTAAGAATTCTTATTTTTTTATTATTATAAGCCCTTCACTTTTGATGCCAAGTGTGTATACATGTAGCTTTGTCATTCCTTTTGTAATTTGAACAATATTAATTTGCGACCCCATAAAGTACATATGTATATTCTGAAAGCTTATGACTGGAGAAGTTGATTAAGTAATGTCTGTCTGTTCGTGTGATGGTTGAAATAAAATTTTAGAAGCCCACACATATTGCACAGATCTGTATGTGGTATTAGTTTTTTCCACAGTCGGCCCATAACTTTCTGAGATATGAGCAAATAACCACGACAGCCTCTGTTTTTTTCCCAAATTTTTACCATAAAAATTAATATATTTTTTAGATCTGCGATAATTTATAGACATGTTTGTTACTATTTATACATACAGTATGTATGGAAAAATCGATTACTATTCAGCAAAGTTATAGGCAAAAATAATTTGGAAAAATAAATTTATTTTTAAATGTATCAAGCTTCTCAAGTTCTTAAGTTATTTTTGGACATATGTACTAAACACATCAAATTGTAAGCCGTAGTTTAAAAAATTATTACTGAAAAAAACTGACAAAATGGTTCGAACTTAACTGAGATATAAACACTAACATAAATCTGCTTCGGTGTTTTTTTTTTCTAAATTATACATACGAAAAATTTTCAGCTTGTGGGTATTAAAAAAAGGGCTGAATAGCCGACTATATTATTCAATGTAAAAAACTTAAAATCTAATATGGCCGTCACTACAAAATGGTGTAAAATAAATTTTTATGTGTCTAATCTGTAATTTAAAATGTGGTATCGAATGAAAGGGCTTGACCAGTATAATACAGCAAACAATGGAAAATTTTAAATCCAAAATGGCATCCTAAACTAAATGGCTGATATGAGGGTTAAGAATTGTAATTTCGAATTTTTGTCCCCTTCAACCCCAACAATATTGTTGTCAGTTGAAAGACTTGACCAGTTGAATGAATACAGTCAACTATGCAAAAGTGTAAAACCGAAAAATTCAAGAAAACCTGAAACAAAATATTAATTAGTTACATTCTTAACTCCATTAATATGGATATCAAATAAAGAGGCTTGACTACAAAAAAAAAAAAAATAAAAAAAATAAAGATGGCGTCAATATAATCTAAAATATATGCTAGCTAGGATGTGGTAAATTTAACAATGTTCATGATTCTGAAGGGTATTCTCAGATTCGACATGGCGGAATAGAGCACTCTTTTTTTGTATTTTCAAATATGAAACGTTAAATAAAATCAGCTGAACAAACTATTATCATACAAATGTTTAAGACTTAACACTTAAAATTTTTTATAGATAAATTTTGTTTTTTTTTTCAATATAAATATTTTCTTAAGTTTGCGTCTTGTTTTTTAAATAATTTGCCACCTACTGTAAATAAATAGGATGTACCAGGCATTTAAGCGAAAATTTCTTTTGATCATTTTTCGATTAATGCCATAATAAACAATAGCAACAATATAAAATTCCATAAAATAATAAATAAAAAATCCCAAAAAGTAAATATTTACTTTGATTTAATTTTTTCCCTACTCCAGGTGAATTTTTCTTCATCTGGTAAACAGGCACAAGGCGTAATAAATATCGCAAAAAAAAATTATATTATTAAAGAAAAGAAAATCGCAATTTAATTTGTATTATTTTTCATATTTTAAAGAATAAAAAAAGAGGTCAGAGACAAAAAAAATTATTTAAATACTTACCGACTTTTGTTTGTTTTTGTTTAAAAAGAAAGAACCAAGTAAATAATTTGGTGTTTATATAAAATGGACAATAAGATTTTTGTTGGAGTTTGTTACGAGATGGTCAAGAACTAAAACATTTAAACAGATTTAAAACTTAAAACTAAAGTTTAATTGCTAAAATTGTTTTAAGAATTTAAAAAAAACCAAAAAATTGTTTTATAAGCAGCGTTGCCGTTTTGGTTACTTTTAACCAAAATTGGTTATTTTTTTTGATGTGTAGATGTGTACTATTTTTTGATTATGGTAACTTTTCTCTAAAGTTTTATTGTGTATATACATCATGTATTTTATATGCTAAATTTTCAAATCGCGTTTAAAATGCATAAGTATGTTTCACATTGCAATGAAGTAGCAAGTATGCAAGAAAGTTGCCGCCTATCAAGCTTGCAAAAACATAATTTTAAAAAAGATATACATACAACGGTTTTATATTGAACTTTTTAAGGAAACTCTGAAACGTTTCGATTTCTCAAAAAGGGATTTAAAAATCTTGAGATAATTACTCAAAATAAAGTTTAAAGCAGTTAAGAGATAAGTTTGAAACCTTTGTTATTATCATTCCCAAATTAAACAGGATTTAAGATTTTCAAATATTATTTTAGACAGTGATATAAATATTGTTGAGTTTCGGGATAAAGTGCCCAAACATAAAAATGAAATGAACGAAAAGTGTTTCGAAGAACTTATTTATTTCGTTCAAAACTTAATGTCTTTGTCACATAGTTCAGCTGCTGCAGAAAGAATTTTTTCACTGCTTACTTTGATAAAAAGCAAATTTGGAAATAAGCTTGAGTTCCAAACAATTAACTATGTTATGCAATCAAAAGAATTGTGCAAAAATCAAAATGATTCCCATTATGTCTGGTCTGCCAAAACTTTGTTTTAAAAACTTCTAAAATTTTGTTTTTCTCAACAGAGTATGAATTTTAAATTTGTCGATCTCTTCAAAAAAATCGCTTTAAATATATATTTTTAATTCTATTTAGTTTTTTTGCTTTTAAATATGAAATAAAATAAAAAAAAAAACAAATTTAATAAAATCAAAATAATTTTTAATTTTGGTTATTTTTTTCCTCATTTGGTTGTACAATTTGTTTGGTTGTGGCAACGCTGTTTATAAGCCATCATCTCTAATTTTAACTATTGCCTTTCACCTTCTTCTTTTGCTTCAAAACAAATACTTACGTGACAAAAAATTTTTATAGACTCTCAAACAATAGCATACAAGAACATAGCTGAAATAGAAGAATGTTGAAGCAGAAACAAGGCGAAGTAGAACAAAATATAAGTAAAACATCAAAACGATAGCAGGAAAAATTTTGATTTAAAAACATAATTTGAGCTATGAATTCAGAATTACCGCCCAATTAAGATATAGAATTTATTTAAAAATTTCCTAATTTTATGATTTTAAAACAAAAATATATTTATTTGGAATATTTTAGAAAACATTATTTATCTTATTTAATATCCAAATTAAATAAATTATTACCAAAACTAAGAACTTATACATCTTTTATATTATACTTCCCTACTTCTACTTCTACCTCCCAAGAGTAAACAAAAGCAACCATAACAAAAGCTTCAAGCATTTCAACTTATGCAGCTTTTGTTTTGTTATAAAACTTGACACTGCACGTTTTGTTTTGAAGTTAAATTTGCATTGAAATACAAGTCTTGACTGTGCTGCATAGTACTAGAGGGTACGTTTTAGAACGTTTCGTTCCCACCTCTAGTATGAAGTAACAAGATGTGTAAATCTAAATTTATATTCATGTTTATTATTACTTTTGTTATTTTTTTTTTAATAATTTCATTACTATTTAATTAACATTAGTTTGTGGTATCTAAAAATTTTATAAACTTATGTTAATTTATTATTATTTTTTTTTTGATAAAAATAGAACTTTTTAACACCCCTAAGTACAATATTTGCATTAATATTAGTTGCTTATGTGTTTAATTATTATGAATAAGTTTTTCATTTAAACTTAACAAGAGTAGAAATTTAGACCCTGATTTTATTTGGTGTTATATTTTATTTTAAATTAAACTTATGTTTTATAATCTCATTAAGTTTTACTGACGAACACTAAATATCACAGTGCTTTAAGACCACACAAACAACTACATTCACGATATTTTTTCGTTAAGATTTGGTTTTCTTGTTTTTATCTTTAATTATAAAATTTCGAAATGCTATTATAGCTTTAAGGCACTTTAAATCGTAAAAATTATATAAATAACAAAATATGTATGCTAGAACATATTTGTAATGAAAATAAAAAGTAAAACGAGTATTAGCGTTTAAAATTGATTCGATTTAAATAAAATTTATTTTACATTTTTTTAATATCTATTTTCTGTTGTTAGTGTAAGCATTTTAAATACAATTTTAAATATTTATTTTTTATGCTTTTTAAATATTTATGACGCATTTCAGTGTAACAGTTTCCTCCATATCACAAGCAAACATTTTAAGTATATGGCATCTCTTTATACAAACCCTAACATTAAATGCCATTCACTGTAAACGGTTAACATTGTCAGTTGCTCCTTTTTGCAACTACGGTGCACCTTCGTTAATATGTAACACAGTAAAATATGAACACTTTTTTTCTTCCATTTATTAATCTAAAATATGAACTTAGTGCAAAAGCTCTATGTTATGTACTCAGTGTTTAAAGCTTAATTAACAGGGTTATAGTTAAATTCTAAAAAGGATTTCACTAGATTTCTTACATACACATTCTGCTAAAATTCTATAAAAATTTTTTAAATACAAATTCAACGCGAAAAGCTCTTAAATATGCATACAAAAAAGCACAAGTCTTATTAAAGGAAAAATTGGAAATTTTAGAATATTAAAGGTACAAATGTTACTAATTCAGCGAATAAATTTGGGATTGAAAAAGTTACAATATTTGAAATTAATAATAAAATAAATAAAAATGCTAATGCGTTTATCGAAATGGAAGAGAGAGAAAATGCGACACCTTTCGAATACCCAAAAATGTAAAATGCATTAATAATATCGATGGTTTTTAAATATGAGTGACAAAAGGAGCCCTGGCTTTTGTAAAAGAAAACGCCAAAGGCAGGGATAATAAACAGTGTAACGAGGTTTAAATGGAGTAAAAGCTTTGCGATAAAGATGATTTTAAAGGTGCCAAAAAGGACTTTATAAAAGTCCACTTACGCTTAAAATCGGACATATCCTGAGATACGTTTTCTTCGTTCTTTAATTCTTGTTTTACAAGAGCTTAATACCTTTTCACAGGCATTAGCTCTGGAGTTGTCTCCGGTGGTATAAAATTAACATTATTGTTTGAATAGCAAGCACTTAGGGGAGTTTCCTCCATAGAGACATAATGCCAAATCGGGCCAGAAATATGAAGTCACTTTATGCTAATATCTGTGCCTGCACAGAGAAAACAGTATCGGTTGTGAGTACCGCAATTGTTGCAAATCGCATAGTTTAGTGATTGTAGAATTTTATTTTACAGAATTTCGTTTTGGAATATTAATATGTAGTCAGTACTAATACATCATGATTCTTGCAATAGAAATGTTATAATCACAAATAAAAAGTTCGATTAAAAGAACTGAACCATTCTATTGGCTGGCAATGAATGATTTTGATGAATGAATGTGATTTTCTGTTTTTTGGGTGTGTGTTTGTCGTGCTTGATGTCACAAATGATTTGCTTCTTTTGCCACAACTTCAAATGGCTGGCCACACAAGGAACTTCTTGGGAATCTTATTGTTTTCTCTTTTTTTTTGGCCGGTACTTTGCTCGAGCATTACATCGTACATCTGTCACATAAAAATTTTGACCCGGAAGGAAATTTGCCAGCACAGATTTTTCATCATCCACAACACATCAGGTGTATTTAAAAAAAAATTTACCACTATTTTTTCGCTCGTTTGATGTGACTTTAAAGCTGCTTTTGTGATAGATGTGTTCGAAGCTCTTCGCAAGATTTGTTCGACTTCTTTTGCATTACCAATATCCGTTACGTCTAACGTTTTTCTCTTCCTGACTAGGTTTTCTTTCAATTTTGAAGTTTTCTTTCTACTGTTAAATGACTTTTGAAACAGTGTGTCGTTTAACTTTCAGATCTTTTGCAATTTTTTTAAAGTCCATATTGAATCTTTTGAAAAGGTTATTTTGATTTTTTTCATGTACTTTTTTCGCTGTCAATTTTGACCGAAATGACAGTTAAAAATGAATGATTTTGAAAAGATAATATTTGACATTTTTTAAAAGCTAATTTCATTAAAAAAAACTTACTTACTTTTTAATACAAATTATTTTCGTTTTGCCTTAAAAATATTTATATAAGTCTATATTTTTATACCCTTCACCTGTAGTGCATAAGGGTATATATAGCTTTGTCATTCCGTTTGTAATTTCTACAATTTTCATTTCCGACCCCATAAAGTATATATTTTCTGAAAGCTTATACATAGAGGAGTCGATTAAGCCCTGACCGTCTGTCCGTCTGCCCGTCTGTCCGTGTGTTGGTTGAAATCAACTTTTAGAAGCAACTATATGTTCCTCAGATCTGTATATGGTATCAATCTGTTGGAAATATCCAGGAATGAATCGCTATTGAAATTCAGCACAATCGCCCCATAACTTTCTGAGATATCAGCAAAAAACCACGACCACCTCGTTTTTTTACACAATTACAACAACAACATACTTATATACATACATGCAAAAAACATGCCAAAAAAAAAAATTACAAAAAAAAAATATATTAAAAATAAAAAAAAAATAATAAAAAAATTACAAAAAAAAATTTAAAAAAAAAATTTTTTTTTTAAATTTTTGTAAAAAAATTTTTTAAAAGAATTTTAAAAAAATTTTAAAAAAATTTAAAAAAAATATAATAAAATATAAATAACATATTAAATAAAATAAAATAAAATTTTTTTGACTCAGCTGGGATTCGATGCCATATTTATTGCCACGTGTACGTATGCACGTATTTTATATGAGATGAATGGTGATACAAACAATTGTTATTGCATGACTACACGTTGTGAAGGGTATATAAGATTCGGCACGGCCGAATATAGCACTGTTACTTGTTTTTTATAAATTTGTATGATTACTCTTTAATTTAAAAATACATACACAGAACGGAGTACACAGATAAATATATTTTTTTATTTATTTCACCCTCATCATATTTGATTAATACTTACCCACATATTCGTAATCATTTTTTTTCTTCTTTAATTAAACAAAGGTTTGTAAAACAAAATTTTAGTCTTATCAAAAATAAATTTTATCAAATTAAAGAAAACAGTTTTTATACCGCCTTTTTATAAGCATTTATGCGCACATACAAATATAATTTATTTAATTCTTGTGATATTTTTTTGAACTCGTTCTATTCTTTTCATTATAGTAATTCTTCATTTTAGTAAATAGAAATTTAGAAATAAATATTGAATATAATTAGAATTTTTAAAGAAATCTACCTTCTAAGTACTAAGAAATGTTCGTAATTAAAGTAAAGGCTAAAATTGCGAAAAAAAAAATATTTTAATGAATTCAATAACATTTAAAGCCCAACTATCAAGCCATAAAAATGGTTGCGGGGCTTCTATAATTTTGTTATACTTTAATTATAATTAAATACAAATATATTGAATAGTAGCACATGTATACTTACCCAGTTGCTAAATTTTTAACCAGTTTCGTTTTGGGACAGTCATATAACGAGTTGTAAAAGTGACAAAAGTGACATATCTCACATGCCAAGGCATATTTATTCATCAGGTACTCTTGATTCGTCAGCTGATTATTTTTTTCTTCACTTATTTTAAATTTCAGCTGTCAAAATGAATAAATAAAAAACAATTTTCTCTCTTTTCTAATTTATTTCAAATGTCAAACTTCATACATAAAAAATATAAACAAAAAAATCCTCTCCGAACTGCAATTACCTGATGAATAAATATGCCTTGCTCACATGCATTGACTTTGGAGAGTATTTTGGTATTTTAAACAAAAATCTTAATATCATTTGCAAATAATAGTGTACTGGTGTCGAGGTTGGAGGGTGAAACTTCAAAACCATGAGACCCTGGTTCAATCCCGGCAGAGACAGAAAAAACTTTATAGCCCTTGATGCTTAAATTGCTATGTAAAATGCGTGGTGTAATTACATAAGGTGATAGCGTAAAGGAGAGCAATTTTTGGCTCTCTTTTTTTATATGGAGTGTGACAATTCTTGGCACTGAAATCTCTTTCTTTTATATAGAGTTTGACAAACATTGGCTCACAAAAAAAATAATCAGCTGGGCTGGCACCGTCACCTGTATAAGTGGTACCCTGGTAAAATTTGTATTTTTGTTAATATGTTGTGAGCGGGAGAGATAGGTGAGTACGTTCACTCACCAGTCTCTAATAATAACTAATTAGTATTTAAACCATAGATGCCCAAAAATATTTTGCGAGAATTTTAAAATACAGTGCTATGAAAAAGTAAGCTCCCAGATTTTTATCAAAATTTAGTCACAAAAAACTGTTTTGGTTTTTTTAAATGTAAAATATTGCAGTTCACTCTGAATTTGCTATTTTTTAGTTAAAAGAAAAAATAAGCGTAAATATTTCCATTAAAATTTAATACAAGCAATAGTTTTGGGTGTAAAAAACTAATTAAAATGCAGTAAACATTGAATTTATAAATTAATTTTTTTAGTTCTAAATTTGTCTTTTCTTAAAAAAAAATATTTTTTTAATTCCATCATCATGTTTTTACGCACTATATTTGAATAAATATTAACATAGCCGCTTAGCATGTGCACTCGTCACTGTCTCATGAATGACTAAATTTAAGAGCATAAAAGTAAAAGAGGTGGGCTTATAAACAATTGTTTGATGAAATGGGCGCCTATGATTTAAACTAGTATACAACTATATACGAAAGTACTAGTTAGGCTCCTATGACAACCTAATGTTAAGATCGATAGATTGATATATGAAAAAAAGACAGATATGTTACTAAATGTTAAAGCAACCATTATATTTCTAACCACATACTAGTTACTTAATCTGCAGAGTATATATACAGTAGAAACTCGATTCTTGCACGTAATGAAAACCGGGCTCGTTGCAAGTTTCAAGGTTGTCGCAAGTACCGAGTATTAATTTTCCATACAAAATAAAAGACACAAACATCTGTTTAAAATCTAAATTTAATATGTATGTATTTCAATTCAAAACACTTAAGTTCAACGCATTCGTATTACAGTAGTTCCATACATATATTAAGTGGAATTAAAGAAAATTTAAAATTTTTGCTTGTTTTGTACAAAGTCGCTTGTTCAGTACTACACTGCTTCTTAGTCTCTTTCCATTTTTGGACACTCTGAGGGTTTAAGCCTCTTTCTTTTCCCAGGGGCGGATGCAGAATGCGCCACAAATTTCTTTATGGTGTTTTCATTTCTCCTAAAACAAGTTATTGTTGATCTATGCATAAGAAAACTTTTGGCTAAGGAATTGGTGGAAAATCCAGCACTTTGTCTTTAATTGTCAGCAACGTAAATCTTTTCTTTGCCATTATGACAGCTTAAAACTGATTCAAAAAATGTACAACATTTCATCAGCAGCATAAAACGACGGGGATTTCCCAAAATGTATTCAGTCTAAGAAAACTTAAAAAAAGCAGCACGCAAGAGTAATACAAGAGTAATGTTGCAAGTATCGAGTTCAAAATGTCGCAAGTACTGAGTGCGTAATGAAAAATATTTCTATGTTGCAAGAATCGAGGTGTGCAAGTATCAAGTATGTGTAAGAATCGAGTTACTACTGTATATGTACATAAGTATGCCATTGGTAATGAATCATCTCAGGAACCGTAAAAGCTAAAATTTTTGCCAAAGGTTTGAGCCGATTCATGTTAGGTTTTCGTTATACCTTTGACTCAAAAGGTGACGATTTAATTGTACTTTTTAAACATCAAGCGACTCGTATTCGTAACTTAGGTACATATTTTAAGAACACTTTGAATTTTGAACTCGCTATTTGGTGCTGAAGTCGAATAACTAAATGTACATATATACATACATACTTATTTTTCTGTATAAAAATTACTTTACATGTACGAGTTTTTTCCCCGATTACTATTGGTCTGATATATTCTAGCATTTAATGCAACCTTTATATGAAAAATTTTAACTTTTTTCCAAGCTACTCCAGACAACAGCGATCCAAACATTAACAAATAATAAGTATGTATGTATATAAGATGACTAGTTAGTTTCTCTACACAAACAGCAACACAACAACAAAAGAAAATTATTTACAACTAGACCACTACACGCCAACAATATTTTAGTTTATATAGTCACAGTTATAGTACATAAATTCATTAAATCTGTCTATTAAAGTAGCAATAGCAATTGTTGTTGCTGTCATCTGAATATTTGCTTCTGCATTTGAATACGATGGACGATTCGTTGTTGTGTAGATGTAAAGATTTGTGTATGAATGTATCATGTGTATTTGTTGTAAGTGATACGCATAGTTAATATTGTTGTTGCTGCTGCCTTAATTTTTTGTTTTGTTTTTCATTTCTATAGATCGCTATTGTACTGGTTTTTGTTGTTGTTGTTGTTTGTCGTTTAGTTGTATTGAGAGGGCGTTGGACTTTAGGCTTTATCAGTATGTAGCAGCTTTAGCTATTGAATGCAACAAAAGTTTTGATTTTTTTTTTGGTTCTTAAGTGAAAATTTAAATAATGCGTCCAATAAAAAAAATAAAACGAATTGAAAACGCTGCAAGCGACACTTATCGTACGGTGACAGAGTAGTAAAACGCATACAAAATGAATTGAGTTTTGAAAATGATTTGAATTAAATTGAAATACATATCTGAAGAACATAACTAAACATACATATAAATATGTTGTATGAACATACATATGCATACAGCTGTGTTCAAAAATCTAGAAGGACCTCCCAAAATATATGCGTATTTTTGTTATACTTATTACATTCTTATTTAATTTTTTTATTTGACCAAATATTCAAAATGTTTTCGCAAATTTTTTTTCGATTTTTTTATATATTGAATTTAATTTTTCTAACAACAATTTACAAATTTTTGATGTTACCCAATAAAGTAGCGAAATATTAAAAAAATAAAAAAAATTAAAATTAAATTTTTTTTAAAGGGTGGTTTTTTTTAGGCCTGATTGATAGATCTTTTAACTGTTTAAAAACCTGTCATACTGCGCTCACTTTTTGACATTCATGATTAGTATGTTCTAGCATATCATCATGGATAGATTGATGTTTGAACAACGCTACCACCGATTGGGCTGCTGAGCAGTTTTATCGCAGAATTGTACTTAGTGATGAGGCTCATTTTTGCCTGAATGTATTTGCTAATAAACAAAATTGCTGCTGGTAGAGTAAAATTAATCCATAACATATCCTACAAACTCCATTACGTGTAGAAAAATGCTGATTAGATGTAGTTATCACAGTGGTGTTATCATTAGACTTTATTGTATAAAAAATTAAGCCGATCTCCGATGAAGAACGTTACCGCACCGTCATCAATGTTTTTTTTTTTTTTTTTTTTTTTTTTTTTTTTTTTTTTAATATGTATGACATTGATCTGGGCGACACACAGTGAGACAGCTCTAAAGTAACAGTGGCAAAAAATAGTTTTTGGCGTGTCGTCCAATTTGGATGAAATTTTCACAGTATATTAACAGATATATGAGTAACAATTCCCTGAAATTTGAGATTCATAACTTCATTACTTTTTGGTCTAGAGCAAGTCAAAGTTGAGGTATGCTAACGCGCTTGAAATATGTTGGTTCAATATGTAATATTCAAAAGCTTATCAATAAAAAAATACATAATAAATATAACCTTAAAGTATTTTTTTAATTAATTTAGTTGTTGTAGAATGAGTAGATAAAAAAATAAATTTAAAAAAAGAAACACAAAAAAAAATTTCTTTACAACAGAATTGTGGTGTAAAAATTTAACATTTTGCATTTTCAATGGACTAGGAAATATAGAGCAGCCCCTCGCCCTAGGTGCAGACTTATATCAAATGAAAGATTGAAGTCTCAGCTTTCATTTAAAGTAGAGGACATATAGCAAAAGTTTGCAAAAGTACTTTAAACATACAAAAAACTACAAAAAATACGCAACGTGCACATTTTGTCGCTATACGTACTTATGTACATATGTTAGCATGCAATAGCATGTTTACAAATTTTTAATTTTTTTTTTTAATTGTTTGTTTGATATTTTATATTGCGCTCACAAACTTTTTAAAAACAAACTGTAAAAAAATATTACATTGTTGTTGTTTTAAATATTATTGATCAACAAACGGTAATTGCAATTATGTATATGTTTAATTCACAATCTACATATTTGAGAGTGCAAGTTTATACAAGTTTATATAAAGTGTTAAAAAAAGTTTACAAGGTCATGGATAATTCAATAATTTTTTATAGTGCAATTTCTGATATTTGGATCGACAGCAATAAAGATATTGAAAAAATTAGAATACCATGATGATATTAAAAAATTATTGATAGAATGAAAAAAATTGTTCTTTTTTATTGCATTTTAATGGGAAGTGGGTGTAAGAGTGGGCGTGTTATTGTAATTTTTGCATGAAACATTTTAAATGATATAAATAATAATAATATCAAATTTGAAGATTGTACCTAAAATATTTTAGAAAATATGGCACTTTTTATGTTGAGGTTGTATGGGGGGTGGGGGAAAAGTGGGCCAAAGTCCAAAACTTTATTCCGATAATGTTTGTAACAATATAACATTCAAGTATACCAAAATTTAAAGTTATATCTAAAGTATTACAGACAATACGGCATTTTACAAATTTCGATTGTATGGAAGGTGGGCGTAAAAGTGGGCGAATTTTCTTAATTTTTTTTTTTAAACTGGAATTGTCTCAAAAGTAACCTGTGCAAAATTTCAGAACTCTGCAATTACTCCTTGTATTTAATGCCGGCGTTGTCTCACTGTGCGACATGTTTAAAGGGGATGATAGGTTTTTTTCCTGATCTGAAAATTATTAAAAACAATATAATGTTGTACTAATTCGAACGTGATCGAAATTTTTAAATTCTTATCAGAATCTCTATACCATAAGCACAGCGAACTCGATTGTTTGTGTGAAATTTCGATCGTGATCGAATGCCGTAATTTGCCCCCAGCATTTTATAAGATACCAAATTTTTTTATTTACTTGTA
Organism: Phyto melanocephala; assembly: GCA_941918925.1. Taxonomy (NCBI): domain Eukaryota; kingdom Metazoa; phylum Arthropoda; class Insecta; order Diptera; family Rhinophoridae; genus Phyto; species Phyto melanocephala. The sequence continues at coordinate 130,961,077 of OW799234.1, read as the reverse complement.
CTTTTAAGAATCTTTTTACAACTTAGAGTAACAATGAAGTATTTCACACAAAGGCAATTAAAAAAAAATTGTAGACAAAATAAAAAAACTAGAATAAATTTATATTTTTTTTTCTAAAAAATACTTACAACTAGATTATGATCGAATGGGTCGACCACAGGCCATATAAGTAATTATTAAATAATTAAGGAATGATAGCTTTTTCTTAAGAACAGTCCTCAAGAATTTTTGTATTGAACTTGCCGACTATTTTGAACAAAACTGTATGCATTTGATGTATGTTTTTTTTTTGTACTACTCTCTACACGAGAGTGCAAAAGGGCTTTATATGTTTGTCATTCCGTATGTAATTTCTACAATAGTCATTTGATACCTTATAAAGTTTATATATTCTGAATTCATATACATAGACAAAAAAAATAGATTAAGCTAAGTTCGTCTGTCCGGGTGTATGTTGAAATCAACTTTTCAAAACCCCAACATATACTTCAAACTCTTATATGGCATCAATTTATCAGATATGCTTTCGAGAATTTTGCTATTGAAAATCAGACACATTACGAGCTGAGTTATGGGCGAAATAACAATATTGACTCTGCTCTTTTGCAGCTCCTATGGCACTTCGTCAAATATGTACCTTTGGCAAGATTTACAGAAAATCTGGGTTCAAAATTTTTCGAAAATTGTGTCCAAATTATCGATATTCTAAAAAAGTTATTTTCACCGTTGCACCACATAATTGTTAGTTATTGTCATTTCATGATAGTACAAACTGTGTAAAGGGTATATAAATTCATCAAAGATTCAAATTAACGTATACTTCAGATTATTATATAGTATTAAATTATAAGATATGATTTCGTGAACTTTGCTATTGAAATCAGCTATGAGCAAAAAACACGATTGCCTCTGTTATTACCCAAACAAAGTCGGTCAGCTCCTATCAAACTTCATACAAAGTTTGTTATGTACATATAGATAGATGTACGTTTGGAAACATTTACACAAAATCTTGATCAATTACCGACAAATATATATCGGCGAAACATTTTTTGAGATAAAAAATGTCAACTAAAAGTTTATATTATCGATTTGCTAAATGAGTTCTGCCACAGTGCACCATAAAATCGTCAGTTTTGGTCGATTACATGATGGTCCAAACTATGTGAAGGCCATATAAGGTTCGGCACAGCCGAATATAGCGCTCTTACTTGTCTTAGTTTTATTTTTAGCTATACGTTTCATTTGTTATTTCTTGTTTATATATTTATTTTTATAAACATATATGTTTGTATGTTGTTTTAATGTTATTTTTGTTTGTTTATTTGCAGGTATGCGTACCACAATGTCTACCATGTCAACAATGAGCCCGCGTATACATCGTAAAGGTTTTCGAACCCCATCAAAAAGACATCCAGGCAAAGCTTTTCCCGGCAAATTGCATTCAGTTTCAAGGGTAAGTTATAACCAACTTGTTAAACGATTATGTATTAACTTATAGGTATCATAGACTAGGGCTATACTTTTTATTATTATTTGCACTTTTTTTTAGCCGTTTGAATTGCAATTTTCATTTGGATCGGCTAGAAAATTTCTGCGATTTTGACAATAATTTTCGAAATAATAAAAAATGCCAAGGCTGAACTGATTTCGTTTTCGTACCTTTTGAAATCGAAATAGAATTGATTTAACTTAATACGATATATTACATACTCAAAAACGAGTTTTGTTTAGAATGTTAGTATTATTCTTAAGGCCTAACTATATTATGCTTTTGCTGGCTTAAGAAAATGTGCGGATACATAAAATTAAATATATGCAACTATATTTATTTATTTATTTATTTATTTATTTAAAAATTAGTTATAAACTAGCACAACAAGATAGATATCTTATAAATGACAGTACTAGTCGTTTAAATTATATACATTTTAATGGATGTTTAACTAATGCTATACATAAAAAAAAATACGTTGTATAAAAAAAGATTAAAATAGATTTTTAGATTATACTAATTTAAAGTAAAAAATAAAGAACAAAGAAAGGAAAAAAAACAAGTTTGAATTTTACAAAGTTTACAAGTTTATGTCGTTAAAACGATATTGTAACTCCTTTTTAAACTGTGATGCATTGCTTATTAGTTGAGTTCTGTAAGGGAGTCTATTCCAAAGACTATATGTTGAAATAAAGAATTGTCTCTTTGACGTTAGGGTTTTATGTTTTTTCTGGATAACTCTTTTGCCACGGGGTAAATCGCTAAATTTAATTTTGGAGAAAAGGTAACTAGGTTGTTCTGTATAAATGATTTTGTGTAAAAATAGCAAATAAATAAGCGGTAAGAAAAACGAGATATGCTGACAAAACGGGTCTTATTAAAAACATATCTGGCTATATTGTTGTAGGCAACATTAAGATTATGAAAATCGTGGTAATTACAGTTCGCAAAGACTTCACATCCATATAAAAGCATAGGAATTAGATAAGCTTTTGCTAGGAGCATTCGGATACTAGATGGTGTTGATAGTTGCACGGACCATAGATTTCTGAGCATACCATGAACTCTTCCTACGGCTCCGTTTATATGATTTGTCCATGTGAGGCGATCATTAAAGGTTATTCCAAGGTTTTTCGATGCTTGAACAAGAGAAATTTCAGAATTGTTAATTTTTATTTTGATATTTGTGTCAAGTAAACGTTTACTTTTGGATATGAATATGCATTTAGACTTGGCCGGATTAAGACATAATCCATTATACATTGCCCACTGATGAATATTGTTTAAGTCATTGTTGATGTTAGAGACACATGTGTTAATGTTGTTAAATTTAGAACTTGAGTATAATTGAACATCATCAGCATACATCTGTATCTGGCAATTTGTGCAGATATCAGGAAGATCGTTAATGTACAGACAAAAAAGCAGCGGCCCAAGTATTGATCCTTGAGGAACACCTCTCTTAATGCCTAGAGCTTTTGAAATCCGTCCATTAACGTATACCAGCTGGAGGCGAGACTCCAGGTATGACTTTATAAGATTACAAGCAGAACGGGAAAAATAAAAGAGTTTCTCGAGTTTTGTCACAAGGATCGAGTGATCTACAGTATCAAATGCCTTGCTGTGATCAAGAAGTACCAGAAATGTAACCAAATCATTGTCCAATTGTTCCCTAATATCTTCCACTACATCAACCAATGCTGTTATGCAACTACGTCCTTTCATGAATCCTGATTGTTTCGGGGATAAAAGTTGGAGTGGTTGAAGGAAATTATTCATTTGATTATATATTATATTCTCCATTGCCTTAGATAGAAATGGAAGAATAGCTATCGGACGATAATCATTGTCAGATTTTGGAATAGGAATTATCTTCGATGTTTTCCAACAATTTGGATAAGTAGATTTGATGAGAATGTTGTTGAATATTGCAGTTATGATTGGTAGAAGTTTTGGTAGCAAGGCTTTTAAAAATGTTGGATCAATATCATCACAACCGACGGCATTAGATTTGACCTTCAGAATGCTTTCAAGAACATCACATTGATCGACGCATTTAAAAGAGAAGCAGCTTTCAATTGGAGCAGTAGATATGTTATCGTATATGTTTAAAGAGGGTTGAGGTAGATCGATATCAACGAAGCGACGGTTTAAGTTATCAGCATCGATGTCAGGGTCTAAGGTTGGGTATTTACGACCAATGCCAATGTTGCGGATTTGCCACCATTTGGATTTGCTATCGATAGCCGATTTAAACTTGTGCTTGTAATATAAAATTTTAGAGAGTTTAATATTTTTCACAACTTCTCTACGGGCTGACTTAAAAACTTCATGTAGAGTAGAAGTTTTGTACCTTTTCCATCTGCTATACGCTAAATCTCGTTCCTTAATAAGATTTTTTATTCTAGTGTTGAACCAAGGTTGTTGTTTGTTCCTGATTAATTTTGTTTTAAGAGGTACACATATATTAAAGATTTCATTTACGTGGTGTTGAAGAAATGCTAATTGATCGTTGACATTTTCAAGTGAATAAACAGTATTCCACCTAACACTCGCAACATATTGGTCCAGTATCATATAATCAATACTCCGAAAGTCACGGTATGTAATATATCTATTTTCCGTGTTCATAGAAACGTTGTAGGTCACAAAAAGAATGTCATGCTTAGAAAAACAAGAGGCGGAAATTTGATCATAAAGAAGGACTTTATATCTGTGATTGACAAAAAGGATATCAATGAGGCTATTCTGTGCAGAGGAAGGATAGTGAGTTGGCATAGTGGTTTTTACTGGAAATAAACCTAAGGTTTCCATTGCTGCGGTCAATGAACAGTCGACAAGAAGGTTGTTATTAAAATCACCAGTAATAATTATATTATCGTAACGAAGTGATAGATCCTCTATAGTATTAATCAATTGTGTGAAATCTATATACCGATTTCGTCTATAAATACACCCAATAAGTATTTTTTCTTTTTCCTTGGTTATAACCTCGATAAAAAGGTATTCCATAGTAACTCTATTATCTTCACCATGATATTTATCCAGTTTTGAAGTTGTTCTGATAGAACAAGTAATATCATTTCTAACATAAATAGCTACACCTCCAGCATGAGTTAAACGATCGTCACGATAAAGTTTAAAGCCAGTTAAGTTGTAAATACCATTGCTAACGTCAGGAAGAAACCACGTCTCAGAAACACATATGATGTCAATTCCAGAAGATGCAAAAATATATCTAAATTCATCAATTTTGTTATTTAGGCTTTGAGCATTCAAGTGTACGATATTGAGACCTTGTTTTTGATTAGACAATATTCTTATCATATTATACATATTATCTTTGGAATTGTATGAGTTATTGAAGATCATTTTGAAGAGAAAAGCAATGCATGGAAATGATGTTTATATTTAAAAAGGAGTTGTACATGAATGTAAGGGAAATTGGAGAAACAGATAGTATAAGATATATAAATACAATTAAATTTAGAGAAATAATTATAAAAAACATTATAAAATTTGAAAAAAAAGATGAAATTGTACAATTATTCATAATTACTATTAAAAATATTTGTCTGATTATTTTGTGAACGAAATAAACTACGAATATCGTTTAGGCTTTTGATTTGAAGCGGTTTATCATCTTGCTTAACTTTAACATACACAATACCACGCATAGAAAAAACGGATGAGAGTTTTTTATCTTTCCAAAGTTTTAATGCTTCAACGTAGTTTTTAAAATTACGAGGGGTAAGATTTTCCTTAACAGTAAATGGAGAATTTGAATTAAGTCCAATGTCACTCAAAGTCAAGGGACCTTTACGCATTCGTGTTAAGCTCGAGATAGATTTCAAAAAGCAGTTACGTTCATATGGTGTCCCAAGTCTAACAATAATTGCTGGATCCGCATTATTAATACCAGATTTAGTTTTCTTTAATCTGAATATAGATTTAACCTCAGGACGATTTATGTTGATAGTTGCGCATAAATTGTTGAAAATAGCATTTACGTCATCGTCTTCATACAGCGGTACACTATTGATACGTATATCACATGCGACTGCAGCATTCTCGTGTTTGTCCAATTCGATTTTTAAATCAGAAATCTCCTTTCTTAGGCCTAAAACATCAGGTAAAGCGGATTCGAATGCACACATTCTATCTTGTACATCATTAAGTTGCATTTTAAAAACTTCGATGGTTTGATCTACTTTTTCCATAGTTTTGTTTAATCGGAGTTCGATCTCATTCAGTAAGCGATCTTCGTGCTCACGAAACGTACTTTCAATGAATGATTTTAATTTTACAACTAGATCATCACTTAATTTATCGAAACGTTTTTCAATTGTTGTAATTGTTTTAAAAGGAGACTGAATATCAGTAAGACGAGGTGCCTTTGCCATACTTTCAACAATAGAGTTTTGAAGAATATCTCTGAGACGTTTGTTCGTTGAAGTGCTACTTTGGGTATCGATAATTTCATTTTTAGATGAGCTGTTACTGCTACGTGATGAGGTATCTACGTCGACATTAATTTGATTTCTTTTACTAGTCTTCCTCATTTTAGAAGGCTTCATTTAATTGAATAATATAGAAGTGTAAACAGTTTAGTGGAATTAACTTGTCATAAACAATAAACTTTCCAGCGCTTTCTGCGTAAAAAACACCAGCAATAGTGTTGAAATAAACAATTTTAAAACAGGTAGAATGAGTTTTTTATCAAAATATTTGGAGCCGAATTAAATGCACGCGTATACAGGTAGACTTTCTTAAATTTATTGTACTTAAGAAACTTTTCGTCAAGTTTCGTCAAGGGTCATTTGCTTAAGCAAACTGCGAATCTGATCGTACTTTGCTTACGAAATTTGCTTTTTATTTGATTTGTACACACTGTTGCATTATTTAGTACTTTTTTTTTATTAATGTTGTCATTTGTTTTTTTAATTAGTGAAAAATTTTATAAATTTAATAGTTTATGGTAAAATATTTTTAAATTTTACACATTAAATAATAATTTTGTGACAATATCGATATATTTAGGAAATACAGAAATAAAACAGCTTTTGCAAAAGTACAAATATTTGCAACTAATCATAGTAAGTATTTAAGTTTAAAAAGTACAATATATCCACCGACAAGTCTTCAAAAATTTTCTTAAGCATTTGACAGACTCTTCGTTGATTTTTGTCATTAGCTTAAGCCAGCAAAAGCATAATATAGTCAGGCCTTTATACGTCCAGCTTTTGTTCAGGTCATTCTTTTCATTTAACTCTTCGATATTTGGCGCTCTGCTTTTTTGTGCAGTTTTCTTTATTTAAAATAAAAATTAAAAGTCGTTTTCCAATCACATTTTATAAGTTAAAGTCTTCTTAAAGTTGACAGCACTGTTCTCTAGTCAGTGCGGAAATGTAGACAGATTGTAGTTTTTACATATCATTCAACATAAAGTGATAACACTACTTCTCCTTGTATGTTAATCAACTTAAATGTATGTCCTTGTTGAAAATTAGAAAAAAGTTTATCAATAACAAGATTTAATGCTTGTAATAACTTTTTGTTTAGTATTTAAAATGTAAAGAGTGGAGCAGAAAAAACTTATACCTGTATTTAGTTAAATAAAACTTAAACCGTTCTATACCAAAATTCTCAAATATTATACAAAATCATTGAAACTGCACGTTTTTTTATAACCGACTTGTCAAATTTCCGACTACTTCTACTATACGAACACATTGTGCATTATACTTCCAAATTGGGACAGTGGAATCCAATTGTTCGCACTTCTTTAAAAACGATGCTGGTCAGAACGTTAAAGTTAATGGTGACCGCTATCGAAGAAAGCGTTTGGTAACCGCATAGTTTTACGTTTCGAACTTGTGAATTGGTCTCCAATATCGTGCGATTTTATGCCGCTATACTATTTTCTGTGGGGATATGTGAAGTCGCCGATAAGCCCGAAACACTTGACCACTTGGAGGACAACATTCGCTTTTTGTTAATTTTTTTTAAACATAAAAATCTTGATCCGAAAGTTGTAAAAAGTCTGCAAGTACATAAATTTCATCATCCATCACATAATAGATGTATTTCTAATATATAAAATTCTCGTGTCGTGGTGTTTGTGATTAAACTAGTCGGAAATGGCTCAACCGATTTTCGTGAAATTTTGTGTGCATATCTGCGAATCGCTCAGCATCCATTTTCCATAGTCCTAAATATTTAGAGTGACTCACCCCAAGGGACAATTTATGCCTCACCTAAATAACGTAATGAATTCGATGAAATTTTAAACTAAGATAGATCTGCATTCCGTAGAACACATATGGTTTACGTTTATTTTAAAGTAAAATAATTTTCTAGAAATAATTATATTGTACTAATGTTTTTCACTCCTGCTGCTCTTAGTTCTTTACCGCATTGCGATCTTGAACTTTCTGAACTTTATACGACTTTAACCCAGCATCAGCCTTGGCTCTGCGCACAAATGAATCAGATCATTTCGGATAAAAGTGTTCGGTGCTCTTCCAAAGAGTGGTTCGACTTCTTTTAGGTTAACAATATCTGTTACGACGTTTTTTTCTTCCTGATCCAGGTTTTCTTTTAATGTTCAAGTCTTCCTTATACTGTTTGATGACTTTTGAAATAGTATGCCAATGATTCTTTAGATCCTTTGCTATTTTTTTAAAGTTCATAGTAGATTTTATTTAAAGTTTTAATTATTGTTTCATGTACTGTTTTTTAACTGTCCATTTTGTCCGAAAAAACAGTTAAAAATGAATGATTTAGAAATATGATTAAAAAAATAATTTGTTGGACCAAAGATAAGTTTTTGCTGGAATAGTGTATATGATTTTTTTCTGACTATCTTTTTATATCCCTTTTCGCTTATATGCAGTTCATTAAATCGATTACGTTATCGATGATGATTGCTTTAGCTGTTAAGACTAATTGTCGTGAGTTAAATGTATGTTATATTTATGTCTAACATCACCTTTAATGTAGTTTTCATATATATGTACATACATACATACATACAAATGTATTCATTGAGTAAAAGTTATTAATTAATTAAAACGATAATTTAATATTGATTATTATTACAATCAAATTGCTTTAAAATTAATGCAATTAACCCCCATAAAAATAAATATAACCAATTTCAGTTACCCGATAGCACAGAAATATTGATTTGTTTGCTAGTGCAGTCTACGTTAATTAAATGTTAAGTTCAAAAATGAAATTAATTATAAAATTATTTATGCATTGGTCGACAGGTTTCTAGCATAATACAAGGAAAGACTAACTGCCTGTTCAACGATGTCGAAAGAAAACACAAGCGAACTTTCATTCGTACAAATACGTTGAAAACAAAAACAAATTTTTAGTTTTTGTTGTTGTTTTCAATATATTTGTACGAATGAAAGTTCGCTTGTGTTTTCTTTCGACATCGTTGAACAGCCAGTAAGTGTTTGTTGATTTAATGTAATTTTGATTTGTTTTTTTTTTTTTTTATTACAGATCGGTCCAGGCAAAATGGTGCCTGGCAAACGATTTCCCATACGACCACATCCGCCACCCTGTGATAATTCAAATGATAGTGGTTTTGGGTTCGATCAACATGTTGAAGTACAACAACAGCAACATAGTCAGTCTCAACAACAACAACAACAGCAGCAGAACAGTAGTCCCAGCTCAAGTACAAATTTATCAAATTCCTCTTCTTCCTCCATACATCATCACCATCACCATAGCGGTAGTCATCAGCAACAGAGTTCCATACAAAATAATTGCACATCGCTGAACAATAATAACTCATCGTCAGCAGCATCATCGTCGTCTTCATCATCAGCAACAGGCTTACAACACTCTCCACAACAACACATGATCAGAGCTATACCTTCCTCAAGGTGAGAGAGAAATCACGTTTTTGATTTTATGTTTTATTTTTTCAAAATTTTTCTTTTTAATTTAAATCACTTTGCTTGCACATTGAGATGAAACTAAGATGTTTTTCTTTTTCTTCTTTTAGTTTTAATAAAAAAAAAAAATAAATTCTTTCTAAATTTTTTGTGTAGTTATTTCAATTTTTTATTTTTTCTTTTCAAATTTTTTCTCATTACGTTTTTCTTTATTTTTATAACAAATTTAATTTATTCATGTTCATTGTGACTTTGTTTTTTTTTTTCTTCTTTCTATTTAAATGTATTTTTAGTTTTTTTTTCTATTATTTGCATTTTATTGTGGCAAAATTTTGTTTGTTCCTTAATTATTTGTATAAACAGGTTTTTTCTTCTTTTTTTTTTTTAAATTTCTTAGAAAAATTGTTAAATTTTTTCGGTGTTGTGTATAAATAATATTTTAACACTTTTCACACTTTGTATATAGATTTTTTTTTAATAATTTTTGTAAATAATTTAAATTTTTTTTTATTTTTTTTTTTGGCACCTAACGTTTGCTTTAGTTTTATGAAGTCTAAAGTACAAAGAAAATAAAAAAGAATACATTTTTCAAACTAGTATAGATTTGACACCTTTTAGTTAAGTTTTGATTTAATTTAAATTTTTCTTTAAGTGAAAACTGTATGTATGTATGTTCCTATCTACGCTTATGTCAATGCAAAATCGATAGCTATCTCACCTTACAGTAGGCACCGGATATAAACACATTTCTATATAAAAAGAACCATGTGAAGGAAATTTATTTCCAAATATGTATGAAAAACAAGAAATTTATTCGAAACAATTTTTAAGCATTTCTTATGGTGTTTTAATTAATTCTTTCCTTTCAATGTTCAACACCTTTTTTTAAATTGGGCGTAAACTTAAAAAATGCGGGATTCACAAATGATGGCGTATCTTAAGAACGCGTTTGGTCTTAAATAACCAATAACTGGTGGTTCATTCAAAACGCACCTTGTTAACTGTATATTAAACAAAAAGTTTTCAGAGAATAATCTTAATATTTTTTATTGTGATAAAAAAAATCTATGATAATTATTTGTAAAAAATATCGAACAATCGCTCGCAACGGCTTCGGTGGCATACTACTTTGTATCCGATGGCACATATCTTAAAAAACACTGAGACATAACTGACGTTCAATGTCGTTAATGTGCCGAATTATAAAATAGGCCGACTTCCTAAACGCAAGTTGCAATTCATAATTTAAAAAAAAATGCGTATGCAATGCTAAACATGTCTTAAGTGCAACCTTGCGTTGCAGAGATTTTTTTTTGCATTTTATCGGCATTTAGGAATGCTCATGGATCCACTTTTTGTCTCTGCAATATAAAGTGTTTAATTATTTAAATTAATAGTCTGTGATTTAAATAAACTCTATCAATTATAAATAATTTATTAAAAATAAACAAAGAAAATACTAACTCAGCCATTGCAGCTCAAAAAAAAAAAAATGATGCGCGATTTTGACAGCTGATACGTAGTAAAATGAGTTGCCAAACGATTAGGAACATTGGACATTGCTAGAAAGTTTACATATGCGTTTACGAAGTGTATGCATTGTAAATATGCATTGCAACTTGCGTTTAGGAAGTCGGCCATACTTTAGCTTTTGAATTGTTTTTGGCCTATTGACGTACACTCTTTCTTTAAAAATATCCCCAAAGGAAGCAGTCCAACGGCGTCAAAACATATGGTCGTGGCGACCAATTAACATCGCCACGTCGTAAAATAATACGGCCTTTGAATTTATCGTGCATGAAAAAAAAAAAAACATTCAACCTTATTGTCAGTGGAGTTGTCGTAGCGTTTTCCTGTTGAAAACGACAGAAATACGACAAAGTCTCATTAATTCGTAAATATTACACGTTACCAAAAAAATACGACATTGTCACTGACCATATGGCTGTGTGTCAAGTGGCACCATCTTATTGGAACCTCAAAAACGTTCGTTATCATCTGGCAATAGCAAACAGTATTCACGGTAATTGCTAGGCCGACCTCATTTTCAATGAAGTACAGACCGATGACGCCGCCAGCCCATAAACCCGCACCAAACAGTCACTCTTTTGTTCATGCATCGGCTTTTCAACGACTAGTCGTGGATTCTTATTTGCCCAATTGCGAAAATTCTGCTTCTTACCGAATCCACTGAGGTGAAAATGTGTCTCGTCGCGGAAGATAATTTCCCATGTAACGTCACCATTCACTTCTGGGGCGTATTGACGACGCTTGAAATAGTCTGTGGTTCATATATGTTCACATATTGTTATTGTTACAAATATCTTGCCAACTGACCTCAATAATGTCCTATGGACGCTGAGGCGATACTGTTTTTGTAATTATTTAATTTTGAATAAACGATTTAAAATAAAATAAAAAAAAAGCTCTTGAGTCAATTGAACCTTGTGCGCGTGTAAATTCAAATTTTTATTCTAAATTTGCTTCAGTAATGTTTGAGAGATATTTATATCACATTAAATCATTTATCAAGCCCATACTAAAACACTTCTTAGTAAGACAGACGATATGTAGGCAGTAGTCAGTGACAAGTATGTTGTTCAGTAATGGCAAATCATTGCCAAGTTTTTGCTGCGTCTAAACTACAAATATACAGCAAATAAAGCAGAGACTATGAAATATAAAATAAGACGGAAACAATTGTTGAACTATAATTAAATGTTGGCTAGAAATGTACGAAAGAGTGTTGAAATTTTAAGTTAAAATGAAGCAGAAAACTGATGATTTACACGTAGAGAATATAAGGTTTCAACATGATAGTACCACTCGCCACCCATCGCATTGAAAACCGCATTATTTCTCGTAGGGGACGAGTGAATGGGCCACCAAGATGGTGAGATTTGACACCTTAAGGGTCATTATTACAACTTGACTTTAGTTAAAGGTAGGATTTTTTTTGCTCGATAAATTGCTTCGCATTATTACAACTTATTTTTTTTATTGTTATTATTGTTAATAATAGTGATATTTAATAAATAAGAAAATAATAAATGAAGACTTTATAATGCAAAGCCATTTATCGGTCCGACAAAATCCTGCCTTTAACAATGGCAAGTTGTAATAATGACCCTTAGACTATTTTTTGTGAACTTTATTGATATCGTAAGTGTATAGTAATGGGATTTTTATTCAAGAGATTAAAAACAACATTATCGAGCAGATATCAACTATTGATAACAGTTTTTTGAAAAAATTAATTGAGAATTATTGTAAAAGATTTAAAAGTAATTTTTAACCGGAACCTGTTTTTAATAAACTGAAATAAAAATATTTTTAATAGTTCACAAAAAAATCGATTTTTTTTTCAATTTAAAATGATACCTAAAATTTTGAACACCCTTAATAGTTAAAACATGAGGCACGTGCCAAATAAACTAAAGAAAATAAAGCAAAAATGGGACGACATTATCTTAAAAAGAAAAAATAAAAGAAAACATAATCACATATGCCAAACATAACCTAATTATAAAATTAATTATAAAATTGTTACTTAAAATAAAATTTAGCGGAGGAATAAAACTTTTTTTTAAAATTAATTTCTATGTGCCACAAATAACATGAAAACAATTAAAATTTTCTTCAAAAAACATCAAGGAAATATTAAACATAATTATGATTCTTTTAATTCTTAATTTTTAAATAAATTTGTGTTTAATTGAAATTTAAGAGCAGATTAAAAGAAATAGCATAAATGGTGTTTTGTTTTGGGTTTGATATGATTTGCTGCTATTTCTCTATTTATGATTGACAACTTAACACTCACAAGCATATGTTTGTATGTATGTACGTACATATGTTTGTATACAATTTTGCGTGTACAGTGAAACACAGTATGTGCATGTGAAGATGTCAACCACAATTATGGAAGAAAACACTAACAGAAGACTACAATCAAAAAACTATAAATATATTCAAAATGGTCTAGATTTGTCAAAAATTGTTACTCGGTAAAAATTTCTTTATTTTTAAAAGATTTTACGCAAATTCTATTTTATTTTCTTCTCGTAGAATTAAAAGTATGTTTTAATAAAATTCTATATTTTTATAAGTAGTTGACATTAAAATTATATCATATTCAAAAGAATTTTTCAAAAATCCTATATATTGGAGAATTTGTCTCTTTAATTTAGTTTTATAATATGCCATAACGATGGGATAGTTGATAAACACTGTTTATAGATATGATATGCCTCTAGGGCTATACAAAAAAAATTTTGCACAATTCGGTCGCTCCTATATTTGATATATTTTTAAACATATCAAATTTCTTTAGCTCCTAAAGTATTTTTGAATACACTAACCCCCAGACCTAAACAAGAGCGTTGAGCGTCAAGCGTTGGAGTTTTACATGTGTTTTGTTTTTGTTACAATAACAAAATACATGAAAAATTGCAACGCTTGACGCTCTTGTTTAGGTATGGGCCTAAGGATTCCAAATAGCAAGCCATAGCCTCGAAAATCATTCCGGAGAAAAACTAACAAATCGGTTTAAAACCAACTGAGATAAAAGCACCAAAACACAACTGCTTCGTTTTTTTTCTTCTAAAATTTACAAACTAAAATCATTTTTAAGTTTCTATGCAATCGAGAGGATCAATATGGCTGTCAAAACTTTAAAATCCACGATGGCCGCCACTACAAAATGACATACAATAAATTTATACAGGGGTCAAATCTAGTGCAATATTTATTAAATGAAATGGTATTAAATGAAAGGGCTAGAGCAGTAGAATACAGTAAACTATTAAAAAGTTAAAATCTTAAAAGTCGTCGTAAATAAAATGGCGGATACATATATGGGTTATATATAGTAATTACGACTTTGTCCCCTCCAACCCCTACAATATTGTTAACAAATGAAAGGGTTTGACTATAGAATACAGTGAATTATGAAAACGTGTAAAATCCACGATAAAATAAAATGGAAACATGGGCAACAAAAAAGTGCTTGACTAGTAGAACACAGTTATTATACCCTTCATACAGTGAAAAAGGGTATATATAGGTTTGTCATTCCGTGTGAAATTTCTACAATTTTCATTTCCGACCCCATAAAGTATATATTTTCTGAAAGTTTATGAATAGGGGAGTCGATTGAGCCCTATCCATCTGTGTGTTGAAATCAACTTTATAAGAAGCCCCCTGACATCGACTGTACATGCGTGAGGTATTAAAATATCTGAAATATTCAGGAGTAGATCGGTATGGAAAATTAGAAACATCGGTCCATAAACAAATGAGATATGAGCAAAAAACCACGGCCATCTCGGTTTTTTTAACAAAACAACAACATACAAACACAACACACTTACATTCAATTAGGTTAGAGAAAATGTGGTATCGAATCCCAGCTGAGGCAAAAAATTTTTTTTATTTTTTATTTTATATATTATTTATATTTTTTTTATTTTATATTTTATTTATATTTTTTTTATTTTATTTTTTTTTATAAATTTTTTAAAATTTTTTTTTAAACATTTATTTTTATTTTTTATTTTATATTTTATATTTATTATTTATATTTTTATAATATACAAACTATTGTTATTGCATGACTGCACGTTGTGAAGGGTATATAAGATTCGGCACGGCCGAATACAGCACTCTTACTTGTTTGACATTGTCGTAAATATTACACGGTACCAAAAAATACGACAACGCCACTGACAATATGGCTGATTATCTAAAATTAAGTGATTTTTCTTAAGTATGTGCAATCTCTTGATGTACAAATTTGTCATGCCATAGAGCAGTTCTTAAAAATTACAATCTTATTTTCTTTACTTTTATTGTTCTAATCTAACAAAGTTTATAGTAGATATGCTGTAAATCTTTTAAAATTGTTAAATTTCGAAAGCGGAAATTGTTCTACATTTACATATTTGTTTTATGTAAATGTCAAATTTAATTCATACACTTACCTGCTTGTCCGTCAACAACACGGTTGAAAAGAATTTTTGTAAAAAAATAAACTAAATTTAAACAAATTTCAATATTTAAAACAGCTACCACAGCTCGTTCTTTGCCATTTGTAAATTTTCAAATTAAAAATAATTAAAAAAAAAATAAAAAAAATAACAACAAGAAATATTTAGTAAAAGCGAAAGAGGGCAATGACAACAACCAAACAATTTTATTTTCAAAATAAAAACTAAATTCAAAATAATTTCAATTCGCTATTTATAAATAAACAAAATGTTAACAATTTAATTTCAAATACAATTTGTGTGCACCGCCACCAAACGTAGAATTTTCATAGAATTTTCTTTTATTTTTTTTTAAATGAAAATATATTTATGAGTAAAATACACATTTTAAAATTCGTTTTTTTTTTTTGTTCAAGTTAATTTGTTTATATTTTTTTTTGTTTTGTTGATTAAATTTTTGAAATATTTTTTGTTTTTTTTTTTATATATTTTTTTTTTGCTGTTAAGTAGCTATAATTATTGAAAAAAAAATCGCAGAATATTATTGTTGTTAGTATTTATCATTAAATTTTATTTTAATTTTGTTATTATACAAGTCAAGTTTTTCTTACAACTTGTAATGCTAGTACAGTGAGGAACAAACAAATTGTAAAGTATGGGTAATGACAACATATTTTACTTACATGTTAGGTTAAAGGATTATTTAAATTACTTTTAAAATTATATAAATCTTTAGGTTAGGTTAGGTTGAAAAGGAGGGGCACTAAAAGCCCAAACCCACGACAAGTATACACTTATGCCCAATTGGCATGTTGTGTGCTTCATATGAATAGAATAGTTAGATTAGAAAGAGAATAAAAGAGAGGAATAAGAGAAGCAGACCAGTCTAGAGTCTCTGGCGGAAATCGAACACGCATCCCCCAAACTGGCTGACCAGCACACTACTGACTAGTCCACCGGGGCACCCATATAAATCCTTAAGAACTACCAGAGAGTTCTATCGTTATCTAAAAAACAATAGTTTATTTCATTATCTATCTGTTTAGTTTGTTTAAATTAGTTATTTCTTTCTTTAAAAAAAAATCTTATTTTAATGCTAGATTTTAGGTTAGTTTAGGCAACAAGGCTGGTGCAAAGTTGCCTTCACACCCTCACCCAGAGACCAATACGGTCCATTGTGACACCTTAATTGAAGGGTAAAGAAGAGTTAAGGAGACAATGAAGAATTAGAATTTTAATACTGTAATTATCGGTTTTATGAATACACAGTGTAAAGTAACATCGGTTGGTTGCCAAAATAACATACTTTCACTTTCAATGATAAAAATGCAAATTTCTACAAATTTCTCTTGAAATGCCATATTTAAAAAAGAACTCCAGTTTTTTTGCTCACTGTATGTACAGTATGTTTAAATATTATAAGCCAATATTTATACTATACATACATATAAATATATATTTATATATAAGTTTTATAATAGTCAGATAGATTATTATTATAATTTTTTTTTGTTGTTGCTAAATAAGTAGCAAATTAATCTTGTACTGATAAGATATAAATATACAGAGAATTTTTTGTTGGCAAAAATGGTGGTTATGCTTTGTACAGAATCAAATTATATAGAATTTTAAATTTTCATATAAATGAAAGAGAAATGTTTTATTTAATGTCGGCAATTATGTATGGAATACAATATCAGATAAATGTCCTCCCGCCTCTGTTAGCCTCACAAATGCGAGCCCTTTTGAGCACATTTTTCATTACATTCTCACGCGGTATTTCATTAACTTCATCACGATTATTTTGTTTGCTTTGCTCCAGCGTTTCTGGTTTGTTTGCATAAACCGTGCTTTTCAGATATTCCCACAAAAAGTAGTCCGGAGCAGTCAACTCAGGCGACCGTGGAGGCCAATCACGTCTTTACTTCACGACTGCCAAATATGAACTGTCAAGACTAATGTTTACCAAAATGGCGGCAAAACAAAGTAGTATACCTTCCCGGCGGACACTGTAGTTTTTGAAAGCTTATAAATAGGGGAATCGATTGAGCAATGTCCGTCTGTCCGTGTGTTGGACTAGATCGACTTTTAGAAGCCCACACATAATGCACAGATCTGTAGTAGGTGGGTATAAATCTTTTGGTAATATTCGGAAAAGTACTGCTATTGAAATCCAGCACAATCGCCTCATAACTTTCTGAGATATAAGCAAATAAAAACAACTTCTTCCCTTTTTTAAATATTTTCAGCAATAGTATAATTTAACATCCTTATGTGACTATTCGCAAAATATTTTAAACAAATCGGTTACTAATCGGCAGAGTTGTAGGCAAAAATAATTTGGAAAAATATATATATATTTTTTTTTAATATGCCAAGCTGTTAAAGCTCATAATTAAATTTTGTACACTTTAAAGACTTGCAGCAGTCTTAAATATTATTTTTAAATAAAACTGACAAATCGGTTCAAAACAAATGAGAGCGTTGTCAAGTCGGTGATTTTAGCACTGTTTTTAGTGCTTTTTTAAAATTTTCAAGCGGAAAATTTTTAAGTCAGTGCTTGGTTTTTTTTTTTAATTTTAGTGCTTTTTTTTTTCTTTGGTCACACGAAATACAAATTTTTAAATTAATTTTATTTCAATTGAAAAAAAAAAAAACAAATCTAATAAATATTTACTCATTGTAGAGTTGAATGTAAAAAAATTTTTTGCATTGTGTTCATTACATATAAGGGTAACCCCCTTTCCAGTTCCATTTAGAAAGACCGATTGTCATTATATACATAAGACATTACGATACATGATTTAGTAACTTTTCAAGTGACAACAAAAAATCAAAATAAGAAAAATTGAGGGCATTAATTTGATATTTGTATGGAAATATGCAGGAAAATATAAATGTCGTATCTCCGGAATCAGTGGGCTGATTTCGTGCAAACCATAACATAAACATAAACCATCTACAGACCATCCCCAACGCTCCCTGAAATTTTGGTTGAAATCGGTCGACCCGTTTTCCAGTTGTAGTGACATCAAAGTGAACACTTCTTTTTATGTAAATATATATATAGATCTATATTTAAAATTGATCGAACCTATTAAATATATATATATAAAAATTATATAAAAAGCGTATTAGATAGTTAGTCTTTATGCTTCTAATTGGAGCGGAAATGTTTAATAATTTTTATAATAAAATTTATAATTTTATGAAATAAATACAATCAAAAGAAAACAATGTTAACTTCAGTGACTTTTTAGTTACGCACTTTTTTCTCGGTTTTGGTGCTTTTTGCAATTTAAAAGTTGACAACACTGATAGAATTATAATTGTGTCAAATATAGTTATTACGGCTTTGTCCCCTCTAACCCTCACAATATTGGTATCAAATGACAGTAATTCATTTAAAAGTGTAAAATCCAAAATGGCGTCCGTAACAAAATGGTGGATAATTATTAATATGAATATCAAATGGGAGGGCTTGATTAGTAGCATACAGTTAACCATTTTAAAATTTAAAAAAATCAAGGTGGCGTGGAAAGCAAAGAGCAAAATGGCGTATTACATGAAATCTAAACTACGCTACGATGTGGATATTATACCTTAAGAACATAATGGTGAAGGGTATTAGCAAATTCGGCACGGCCGAATATAGCACTCTTATGTGTGTTTTGTTTTTTTTTAAATGTGTTTAATTTAATCTAACCATGACCTACAATAAATTAAATTTTAATTTGTTAAATTTATTCTTTAGGCCGGCAATTTTTCGTTTGACGATTCAATTTATAGTTTTTTTTTAAACAAGTATTTTTCTAGGTATTTATTATTTACATCAGTTTTCAAAAACTGTTTAAAAACGATAAGAAAACTATGGGCTCTTTAGGTGTTTTTTTTTTTAAATTTATATACAAAAACAAAATAGTACGTCATTGTACTTATATTTTTCTAAGTAGACACATCTAATTTCCAACAAAAAAACAATAATACATACAGATATACATTTAGAAAATACTCAAAAACAAAATACATTTGCTAAAAGCGTGCCATTTTATCATGAGCGTAATCTAAAAATGTACAATGTAATCGTAATATTTCCTAAGAAAAAAAATTTGAAAAATTTTGTATTCAGTAGTTTTAAAGAAATTATTTTGATTTAATCTCTTAATTTCTAATAATTTTTTCAGATTTAATACTTGAAAGTAACTTAAGAATGTGGTTCTACCCTACACTTCCTTATTTGTTAAGGAGGTTCTTAGTTTGTGTTTTTAGTCGTAACGTATCATATACTGATCGACTTAGAATTTGCACGTCTGTTTCTCTGTCTGTGCCCACGCAATAACTAAAGTACAGCTCGCAATTTGAACTTGTTAGTCGCAAAACTAAATTCTATTCATTACTGCCAATCGTTTTTTGATTCCACCTAAACTGATTAAGTAAAACATTTATTACTGACTCATAAATTGGAAGCGCCCATACTGTTGGAGTTGTCATTTATTCCGGCGGTTTTAGCAAATCACCATGGACAAATATAGCGTTTAACAACACGTGCAAATTATAAAATTGTTTTATCAAAATGGATGCTTTGTTCAGTCAACAATTCCACGCAATATTTTATCTAAAAATAATCTTCAGCGATGAGAACCAATAAAATTGTCAATTTTGTGACGACACCAATCCACATTAGATCAAAGGTGTCATCGGTCTATATTTCTTTGAGAATAACGTTAGCCATGCCATCACCGTCAACGCTAAGCGTTATATTTAGGTCGATGTTTGTTAACTTCTTTTGGCCAGAGTTTGATGATGTGGACTCCAAAGATATTTGATTTAAACACAGCTCATAACAGTCTGGCTTTTCTTCATGTGCATGATTTGAGTGCATTGCCAGCTCACTTAGAGATAATGTTAACTAAACACTGAGATCGTAAGATTTCATCCCTAAGAGTTTCTTTTGGCGATAACTTAAGTCGCAGGTCTATCCGAATTTGTCACAAACTAAAGTGGCGCTCAAAGTCTACATAACACATGACATCGGTAAAATTTAGCCTGATTTTTTATGTGCTAGAGTCAAAAATTAATCATTTCGCGAATGGTGTAAGGTACAAAAAAAATAATTTTAACTAGAAAGAAAAACTGACATAATGAGAAACCTTAAACTTCATAACTAAGAAACCTGGCATAAAAATAGTTGACAAGATGTTAGATTTAAAATTAGATTTTAAGTTTTTACAAAGTTAACTATATTCTATTACTCAATCCGTCTCATTTGATACCCATATTGCCCAAATTATTCGCCATTTTATTTCGGACGCCATCATGGATTTTAACTTTTTCATAATAACTATTGTATTGTACTGATAAAGCCTCTTTATTTAAGAAAAATATTGATGGAGCAAATTTCTAACAACTAGATTTGACCCATATTTAAATTAATTGTACGCCATTTTGTTTGTAGTAGTACCCATCATGGATTTTTAATATTTTTGACAGTCTATTATGTTCTGCTAGTAAATCCCTTTCATACATATAATACTATTATTGATCCCGGTTGTCTAAAATCTAAAATTTATCTAAAAATTTTTAATTTAAAACCTCTTTACAATATCTATCTTTTTCATTAAATTCTCCAAAAAAACACATACAATCAAAAATAAGAATAGAATAAAAGAAAACTAACCATTAACAAAACTTATCATAGATCAAGACCAGCTAAAAAGTTACCCTTCCTAAATGATGACACTGAAAATACCGAATCCGAAGATGAAGACTTCTGTACCGATGATTCCGATGACAATTATGGCGGACGATATCGCAAAAATCTCAAAATAACCAATCAACATACATTATCCTCATCTTCTTCATCATCATCGTCTTCCTCGTCTTCCACATCACCCCACTCTGATAAATATCATCAACATCAAAATCATCATCATCACCACCACCATCATCATCACGTGGGTCATGGCATTAAGCGCAAAAAGATTGAAACTATAGCGGTTGATTTGGATAATGATGATGCCTGCAGCGAAGATGCGTTTATACGTAAAATAGCCAGTGTTGCCAATAACAATGTTACAGACGATAATACAGCGACGACAACAAACATTAATATAAACACAAGACCGGCACAGCTACAGGTTCAGGCTCATCCACACACTGGCAACCTAGTAGCTGCGCCAACAACCACAAAGTAAGAACATTTTTGTTTTAAATCTCAAGACACAAACCTTTATTTAGAATATCCTATAAATGTAGACAAATTTCAACTAATTATGTGTATAAAAAATCTAAAAAAATATTTTTTTTATTTAAAAAAAAAATTGTTTTGTTTAATTTGTTAATTTTTTTTTACAAAAACAAAAATCTTTTTTTTTATTATTATGTTTTAACCCCCGCTTTCGTACTTTTAATTTATGTGTATATTTGTAAAATTTTATTTATTTTTTTAGAAAACTAACAACAAATTTTATCTTATTTAATTCTTAGATATGTATGTACGTGTGTATGTACGTATGTATGTGTGTATATTATCTCAAAATCACAACCATTTTTAGTCATTTTCATTAATTTTTTTTTGTTTTTGTTTTTGTTTATGTATATATTTTCTTTCCTCTTTTGTTTCAATTAATTGTTAAGGTTTTATGGGATTTTAAACTATTTTCTTTTTATTTATGTTTATTCTCAGATTCATTGCCGCCAGTGGTAGGGGTATGACCAGAGTTGCCCATAAACGACAACCAGTTACTCCACCGAATAGTGTGTCAACCTCCTCAAATGGTCGGGTACAATTGGAAATTGTTTCACAACCAGAACAGCAACACAGAGCCAGGTAATATTAAAAAAAAAACATAAATTAAATTAAATTAAATTTTACAAAGGAACAGTTTCAGTTTTTCTTTTTTAAATAACGGCGGGTCAGTTTTGATAGTGGCGGCGTCTGTTTGTTTGTTGTTTATTATTTAGCCACTGATGACACGTTTAAGTGTTTTAGATATGCGTACTTATTTGTTGTCTTTTACTGCCTGTTTATCTAAATGTGAACGAAATTCTGATTCTTATAAATAAGTTATTGAAAACAAAAATAAAGTTAAAATTTTTGTATATATAGACAATTTCGTTTGCATTTAGATAAACAGGCAATTAATTGGTTACTGAATGGAACATAGGCCCTTAACAAATAAATTAAAATTTATTCTATCTTTTGTTAAATGCTTGATTTCTCTCTGTGTGTCCAGCCTTTAATGCTTCTGCTTAAACAAAGTAATTTCTGGTTTAAATCGACTACGGCTGCATTGCGTATTATAGTCATGATATTGTCGTGAGGCTTTTTCAGCGTTTGCCCAATTCACTTTCATTTACGATGTCGAATTTTTGAGTGGAATGGTTCCTCCTCTGTTATGGACTATAGAGCGATGTTGGAGATTCTTTAAACTAGAATTAACGAAGAGTTGCAGCTACCGTATTTCTTTTGTAAAGGGTGATTTAATAAGAGCTATAGGAAAGTTTAAAAAAAATACATAAAATTCAGAAAAATGCATAAAATCTTTATTTGAATCGATAGTACGGTCCATATAATTTAATGTTTGAAAATTATTTCATGCAAATGTTGACCGTGACTGCGCCTTAAATAGTCCATCCGATTAGTCCAATTTTGGCATACTCTTTCTAACATTTCGGTCAATATCTCATGAATAAATGCTTCAATGTTGTCTTCCAATGCGTCAATTGTGTGTATAGACATGAGCTTTAACATAGCCCCACAAAAAAAGTCTAAAGGCGTTAAATCGCACGATCTAGGCGGCCAATTTACCGGTCCCGAACGTGTAATAAAATGTTCACCGAACTCGCTTCTCGATAATTCCATTATTAAGCGTGCTGTATGGCATGTGGCACCGTCTTGTTGAAACCACATGTCATGCAAGTCAAGCTATTGCATTTTGGGCAAAAAAAGTTGGATATTATCTCATGGTTGCGCTCACCATTCACAGTTACGTTACGATTCGCATAATTTTTAAAGAAGTACGGTTCAATGATGCCACCAGCCCAAAAACCGCACCAAACTGTGACTGATCTTCACTCCAAAATTGACAATTCTGCTTATTAACGTACCCATTGAGCCAAAAATGAGCTTCGTCGCTGAACTTTCTTAACAGAGCACGCATTTTGATAATAAAATTCAATAATTTGCAAGCGTTGTTCGTTTGTAAGACGCTTCATGGTTAAATTATAGACCCAACTGAAGATGTTTGACAGTGAAACAAAACACGAAACGTTCGTCAGCTGTTTAAACCAGTGTTGCCAAAAAGATAATAGCTAAAAAATCACCCTTTAGTTGCGTTTCTTGTTTTGCAACCAAAGAAGACGACCGACTTAATGTTGGCTTTAAAAATTTGTTTAAGTTCGTCCTCTTCGAGATGTGCGTAAACTTTCATATTTTGTCTAGCATCACAAACGCGTATTGTTAATGCGGGAACGATGATGTTGCCAGATTAGCGAAGGAAGTTTACGTTTTATATTTGTTGGATGTCAACAACTTAGAAATTACACGGGCTGTTGGCGTTGTGATTTAGTGTCCAAGTAAGGAATTTAATTTTTTTTATTTAAATTAGTGTTTGATAATGCAAACGTTGCTCGCATTGGGGCAGACCAGCACTACTTCGTTTATAGACAAATTTGAAATGACCAGTTGAACATTCAGTCAATAAGTCAAAGCAACACCAGATCGACCAAGAAATTCCACGCTATCCGTAAAAGTGTATAAAATAGACTGAGATAGTATTTTTTCGCCGAGCAGATGAACTCTTACACTTGAAGACTTTAGTTTGTTGTATATTGAGTCTGGAATTCAGCCTGCATCCGAATATGACGCAACTGACCCACTGTGTCAAACGAAATTTGCCAGGTTGCGATGGATGCACAAACATTTACTCTTCGGTGTGGATTTTGGGCCAACCGGTGGTAGTACTTTTTAGAAAACGATGAAAAATTATGAGATTACCCTTTCAATGACGAACCCTGCAGATCTACGTATTGCACAGCGGACAGCCAATAGCCATTATGCATAAATAACTGGAGCATATGGTTATAAGGAAATCATCTCCAAAATCAGAACAACTTAATAATTTAACTTAAAATTTAAGGAAATAGGAAATATGCGGCAGAGTTATTGAATACTCGGTTTCGTGGCAAACATTGCCTGCTTTTTGTTCTTTCTTTTTTTTTCGTAAATTGTATTCATGTTAAAACCTTTCTTTGAGCATTGCATTTATTGAATTTTTTTTTTTAATTTGAAAATTTTTACTTTCAAAATGTTTACCTAAATGTTGCGTTTATTGTATATCTCCTTAGATACCAAACGGAAGGAAGTCGAGGTGCTGTTAAAGATCGTAGTGGTAATGGCTTTCCCATAGTCAGATTAGTGGGCCATAATAAGCCCACATCGTTACAAGTATTTATTGGCACCGATATTGGTCGTGTTGCTCCCCATATGTTTTATCAGGCCTGTAAAGTCGCAGGTAAAAACTCCACGCAATGCAACGAGAAGAAAGTCGATGGCACAGTGGTTATAGAAATTGATTTTAAGCCAGAGCAAGATATGACTATAACATGTGATTGCGTGGGAATTTTAAAGGTAAGTTGGTCTAATTATTATTTCTTTTTCTTCTTTTTTCTCTCCTTGAAAAGATAAAAACAACTACAATATTAAGGTAGATTGCAACTTAATTATGATAACGCGGTGTTAAACACAACTACATTTAAATTTTTGTTATGCTGTTCTACAAGTTCTTTATTCTCAGACATTTGTATTTATTATTTTAATTTTAATTTAGGCTAGAGCTATCTTATCATTTAGCTAATAAAACGAACTTATTTCTTTCTTTTTTTATGGCTGCCTTAAAATGAATCTCGTTATTTTAAAAAAATATTAATTTTATTATAAATTATTCAGCAACTTAACATAACGAAAAAAGAACTTTTCAAACTTGTCAATTAATAACCAATTGATGATTTCAATGCCAATTTGTTCCTTGCCTCTCCTTCCCGAACATAACAAACATTTTCTCTTGCTTTTTGCGGTAAAATATTTGTGATTTAATTGTTAAATAAGGCTAAATTTAATTTCTTTGTTACGAAACTGTTATAGTGATAAAAAAAGAAATGTTTATAGAAAAATAGTTTTTTTATATGCATTAAGTAGTATCGCATTTTTATATATCGGGTGTTCTAATAAGAACGTCGGACCTAAATTTGCATCAACACGATTTAATAATATGGAAAAGTATTCAAACATATAACGTTTAACTTGTAAAAACACATTACAAAAATTGTGAAAGTTTTGCCAAAACAGTTCCGCAATTACGCGAAGTTTTCGGTCGTAATTAAACACCAAATTAATCGACTGTGAGGCAGTTAGGTTATGAAATTTGAGACCAAATTTATGCTGATAAGGAGTGAAATCGAAAAATCTTAACACACCCTTTGCCTCTTGCTTTTTTCGGAATCAAAATTTAATTTTTTTGATCTAGTTGTCTTTAAAAAATACGTCAGTTATTATATTTAATCACAACCAAGGCGAATTCAATAAGGTGAACTCGTCGCTAAAACAACTACAAAGTTAAACAAGTAAGAGCATTATATTCGGCTGTGCCGAATCTTTTATACCCACCACCAATTTTCCGTTCTTTTATAGCTAGGGTTTTTTTCCCGAATATTTTTGTTTTCCGTGAATGCGAGATTTATTTTTCAATTTCCCAGGATCCCGCAGCAAAACAAATAAAAAGTAAGTTTGTTCTTAATTAATAAAAAAACTTTTTTTAAAATCATAAAATTGTTTATGCGTTAAAGCTATTCAGGCTTATTATAAAATGAGCGTTTAAATTTAAATGCATTTTGTGCACTTTGTGCACAAGGTGACTCTATGTTGACCACGAGTCGTTCAAATTCGTCCATAATCGGGAGAATTGTATTAATTAATAATTAATAAAAAACTTTTTATTAAAAAGCATAAAATAGTTTATAATGTAGAAGAAACACTTCAAAACTATTAAAATCAAGCAAGAAACTTGAATTTAAAATATAAATTAAGTAAAAATATTTTTTATTGAAAAAATATGAGATCAAATATGAGCACAAAAAGAAAAATACAGATACTTCAGCTATAAGATCAAAACTAAAATCACTAGAATTCAATTTCAATATAAACAATATAAACATCTCCTTTCGATTTGTTTCCCGGGATCCCGAAAAATAATCCTGGGAAGTCGGGTAGATTAAATAAGTCGAATTTCCGGGAAATAACCCAATTTATAGCACAAAATGTATTTCTTTGTTACTAACAGTAATCGCTATGCAATAATCTCTTTATACTAAAATATGTATCACTTTCTTTGTATAAGTTCGATATGCTAGTAAAATGTTTTCGTAAATACAGTCGCTCAATTAAAGTGGGCGTTAAAGTAGGCGTGTTGAAGTTGTTTCTACTAATGAATGCAACTTAGATGTTTCAATATAGTCCTTTATTATTCCAAAATCTGTATTGATAGAGAAATTATACGAGTTTGAGATAAAACGTTATATGGCAGGTGGGCCTTAAAGTGGGCATGTCACCTTAATTTTCCGGCATAATAATGACATTGTCTAGAAGGGTATACGTAGCAAATTTTATCATCATACCTCTAATTTTGTTGGTTTTATGAGCTTTTAAATTTCATTAACGGTAGATAACGTGAAAAGTGGGCGTTATAACAGGAGTGTCAAAGTTATTTTTGCTAATTAGTACAATTTAAATATTTCAATATAGCCCTCTATTATTCCAAAATCTTTATTAATAGAGAAATTATATGAATTTTAGGTTAAACGTTATATGGGAGGTGGGCGTAAAAGTAAGCGTGGCACCTTAATTTTTTGGCACAGTAATGACATTGCCTAGGGGGATATACGTAGCAAATTTTATCATCATACCTCTAATTTTGGCGGTTTTATTAGGTTTAAAATTTTGAATATACTGAAAAATACACTGTGCGGTATGAATTTTCGTACACTTTGATCTACAACTCCCTTCCTAATGCATACATTTAAACAATTTTTGGGGAGAAATATTGTTTTTACTCAGGAAGTATACATTTAAAGTTTCATGACTCTACGTTGATGCTGGTGGACACAACTCCATTTTATTCGATGTTGGAGGGACACGGTTTTTTTCGACCTAATCTTGCATTACGAGCTATAACTTTCTTTTTAATATTCCGATTTAGTCCATTTTCAATTCCAAACAAACCTTATATATAAGACATATTTTGGCAAAATTTGAGCCCTCTATCTTTCTCGGTGGGACCTCTATCGTGCTTTCAACAGACGGACAGACGGACGGACATAGCTAGATCGTCATCAAATAAAACCCCGATTCAGAATATATATACCATTTTTTTGGTGGCGGGTATAAAAACTAACTAACTTCTACTAAAATTTTGCAAAAAAATTTTAACCTTGTGTCACAAAAATTGGTCTGGTGCTCACGGTCGGATCGTTTCGTGTATACAATGCGGTATAGGGGTATAGAAAAGAGTTTTATATACTAAATGGTGCTAATTTCTTTTTGTTATCTTATGTTCTCTAGAAGTTATGCTCTATTAAAAATGGGAATTTAGGAAACTTTTGACTTTGAAAATTATTTCTAAACATTATAAACAATTTATTTTCATGTACTAATGGCTAACAAATTTTAAAATTATACAAAACTTATTTCGTTTGAAAATCTTTTAAAAGCAAAATGTTTAAAAATCAAAATCTTACTAATAAATTTCCCATTTTAGCAAAATGCTGATAATGTCTATTTTGAATCACCCTGTGGCACATTTATTTTTAAATACTTTAAATCATAAACCCCTTAAGACTATGGGTACACCATTAGTTGTGCACAAATCATTAGTCTATTTAATTTTTGGAAACAACCTCGGTCATTTTCGTTTTCACAAACCCCTTTAAAATTTCTTTGTAGTTTGTCCAAAATATAAAAGAGTTTGTTAGCAAAAATGTTATTAGCGTCATCTAGTGTTCTACGTGATATTTAGCAAAGACATCAATCATCCTCATTGTTTGCAAAATGTAGTGGCGCCTTCAGCAGATGATGCCGTCTGCAATGAATAAATGCTAATATATATGACTAATATATTTTTATAAAAATTTTAAGAAAAAAGTGGGCGTGGCACATTTATTTTCCGTTATAACGAAGACTTTGACCAAAAAGCCATGTTTGCAAAATTTCAAAATCGTACATATAGTTTTGTCAGTTTTATTACGTTTTAAATTTCAAATATACACTGAGCGGTATAAATTTTCGTACATTTTAATCTATAACTCCTTTTCTAATGCATAGATTTAAGAAATTTTCGGGAAGAAATATTCCTCTGACTCGAGAAATATATATTCGAAGTTTCATGATGATACGTTAATGCGTTTGGACACAATTCCATTTTATTCGATGTTAGCAGGACACGGTTTTTTCGACCTACTCTTGCTTTACGAGCTATAACTCTCTTCCTAATATTCCGATTTCGCCCATTTTCAATACCAAACAAACCTTGTCTATAAGAAAGATTCTGGCAAAATTTGAGCCCCCTAGCTTTTTCGGTGCGACCTCTATCGTGCTTTCAACAGACGGACATAGCCAGATCGTCATCAAATCAAACCCTGATTCAGAATATATATACTTTATGGGGTCTAATATGGATATTTCGATGTGTTACAAACGGAATGACAAAATGAATATACCCCCACCATTTTTTTGGTGGCGGGTATAAAAATACAAATGTGTATTTTGTTAGTGTAAAACAAAACGATATGTCAAAAATACACAAAAATTTGACAAGTGGTCCCTAGAAGTAGTCAACAGCTGATGATCAGCTGAGCTAATAAGTTCACCTTATTGAATTCGCCTTGATCACAACCAGATTGATTTGTTGTGAGTTCGATCAAAGTGAGCGATGAAAAAAAGTACGTGTTAAAATTTTCAAAAAAATTCAAATTGGTCCTACAAAAAATTGGACAAAGAATTAAAGGCCTGCCATCAAACTGTTTCGAATGTTATTAAACAGAATCAGAGCAATTTGATCATTGATAGGAAACCAGTTTCGGGAAGACAAAAGTCTACATGATTTTGATCAAATTCCACGCAAAAATGCGTTGTATAATAGACTGCAAAACGTTTGCTCAGGTAGATTTTTTTTTGCAGATTCCGGGTCAAAATTTTGTATGTTGCTAATGTTCGAGGAAATGCTAAATATAAATTAAGGTCCCAGAAGCAGACAAAATTTCCTAAACAATTCTTGGTATGACAAGCTTTATGCAGTTGCAGCAAAAGAAGCAATTTATTTGTTACAGTGGGCTCTATAGCAAACGAAATATACATTGAAGAATGTTTGTAAAAAAGGCTTTGTCCTTTTATAATACTGCACAATGCGAACACATATTTTTGAGCCGGTTTGGCATCATGTTACTATGGTGTTATCAAAACAATAACATGGTTTTGTACCAGAAGAGGCCAATCCTCCAAACTTTTTGAAGCTAAAACCAGTGGAGAGATGTTGGGCTCTTGTGAAAAGATACTTGAAGAGCACAAAAAGGTGTCCCACATTGTGGAAAATTAAAAAAAAAATGGTCAAACTGTTCCATAAAAGTTACTGAAACAACTATTAAACCCTTAATAGAAGGGTTTCTAAAAAAAAGTTCACAAATACTAAATTGTTGTGAGAACTATAAAAGTTATATTTTTCTGTGATCTACAAAAAATATCATTTAAATAAAAAAAAAAATTAAAATCCTAAGATCAGCCGTTTCGAAATTATTGAATTTTATACCCGTTTACAGGTTTTCGATATCACTTCTTAGATCAAAAGATTGTTGTTTGCCTTCGTTCTTGTGGGTCGTTCGAAAATATATCCGCAGCAAAAGTAAGTGTGGCCGGTGTTTCAGGAACTTACTATCGACACGGTCATCAAATCATGACAAGGGACGATGCGCAGCACTGTGAATTTGCTGAATGGGTCATCATAAAAGTAGATTTTTCGAAGAAGATTATTTTTTGATGAGATGAGGCACATCTTTAACATAAATTTTTACAATGGTGAAACATTGTTCGTTTCAATACTTTTAAATCCGTTTTTCTAGTTGGGACACCCTTTATATACTTATGTACTTAGTGTGTTATCTTTTCAAGTCTTATGTTTGCTATCACAATAATTCCGTTTTCCCTAAAAGCACACCAGAAATGTGGGTTCATGCTTGTCACAAACATATGTATATGTGTGTGTATACTGGATAAAAAAAATTTAGACCGTTTTTGCCTGCTCAATACTTTTTAGAGCTATAATTTTGTTATAAAAATTTGAATGAAATATTCTTTCAAATACAAACTTTTCTTCTTTAACTTTTGTTATTGTGTGTGTGTGTGTTTTTTTTTTCTAAATAAAAATATAATTTTTATATTATAATTTTTTGATAGATTTCTGTTGGTTTAAATGATTAAAAATTTCCTGCTTTTTTAATACTTTACTTCTGTCATTATAGGAACGCAATGTCGATGTTGAACATCGTTTTCCTGAACATCTTGCACAGAAGAACAAAAAGAAATCCACACGATGTCGTATGGTATTTCGTACACAATTAACACATGATGATGGCACCCACGAAACATTACAAGTCTGTTCGAATCCTATTATTTGCAGTAAGTTTTCATATTCAATTTAACTAAAGCCTGTAATATTTAATGGAATGTCGTTAACATAATTAATACAGCTCAACCACCGGGTGTGCCAGAAATTTGCAAAAAATCACTCAACTCTTGCCCAGTAGATGGTGGTCTGGAATTATTTATAATTGGCAAAAATTTTCTCAAAGATACACATGTGATATTTCAAGAAACCTACGATGGTATCAATGCCAACAACGATGATGATCTCAAGGCAGCAGCAGCCACAGCAAATGATATATCAATTTTAGGAGGTGCCTTGTGGGAGCAAACAGTGTTGCCTGACAAAGAATATTTACAACAAGTAAGTAAAAAAGTAATGACTTTCACATACATTTACATTAAATTTAAAAAATAAAAATACAATTATATTGATTTTTTTTATTTTTTTTAGACCCATTTAATATGCACTGTGCCACCGTACATACATCAGAATATATTGAAACCTGTCACTGTACAAGTGTCGATTATTTCGAGCGGCAAAAAAAGTGAATCCCACACATTTGTTTATACGCCAAAGGGCACTTATACCCCATTAGCGGCTGCAACTACCCTTAGTAGTACAAATACCATACACAGTAGCTTATCATCAGTCCAAGGTATTTATTTTTGTTTATACTTACTTTTCTTTTATTCATTTTATACCCTGTACAACTACCACAACTGTTACGTAGACGTCGTCAAGCAATAATTACAACTACGAATATTATTAAAGTCATATTCGGCATTAGTTTTTTTTTTTTTTTTTTTTAATTTGAAACGTAAACTTTTGCTGCGAACAAACAATTGCGATATTTTTTATTAAAAATTAAAAAAGCAGAATACACACCGCTTTGATAAGAACATATAAAATAAAAACAAATAAATAAATAAAAACATATACATACATATACACATATATATGTCTGTATACCTTCTCATACTTATTTACATGCATAATATGTATGTACATTTGTATGTTCAAATAATTTGTTATTGTTTTGGTATTTTAGTTTGTTTTGGTAATTTTTTCTTTTTATTTTTTGTTTTGTTTTTAACGTTTGATTTGTACTCTCACGTACCAGTCATTCTTCAGGTGTTTATTGTGTTGTCAACACATGTTTATACATGCATACATTTGTACTCTACAGTAGTTGCCGTTTTCTTTTGAGTGCACTTGCTAATTTTTAGTATTTAGTATTACTCTAACAATTACACTAACTAATATGTGTAAGAGTTTTTATTTTTTAAGATTTACACCATTTACATCATTACTCTGGGATTCTTGTAGCCTTTTATTTTTATAACCGCAACATATTTAGTTGCAAGCAAATATGTATATTTTTTTTCGTCTAAATTTCTATACGTGCTCTTTATTCTTGGAATCAAATAAATGACAAAAATTGTTTTAAATATTTTTTGTTTATTGGTTATTGGGTTTAAGCTGGTCTATATGCATTTCACTGATGCTTATGCCAGATCATCAGTAGACCTTTAAACCACAAAATTATAAAAAAGTTTAAAACTATTTAAAGCTTTATTTAAAATTTTGAAATTTATTGGGAGAATATCCTAGATAATTAGTAAATATTATTTTAAATATTTAAAAAAAAAAACAATTATTAAAAAAAAATAAATAATTTAAGAACGCTTTCACATAAGCTTACTTGGAGTGCACAACATGCCAAGTCGGTATAATAATAGTATATATATTATCCCTCTTTTTCAACCTAATTTAATTTTAAGAACATCAGATTAGAAATTCTTTGATTTTGTATTCGCTTCTCTGAGGCAGTCTTATACCGTTTTATGTTATTGATGCGGCATATGGGTAAATATTATTCACTATATTATTCTGAAATAACTTTTTATATGCTATATTTATCAGTGCCTATAAGTACATAAGGAGGAAGGCCTTAATTTAAAAAGCCTTACAGGTTATGATATCATTTCAAATTTGGTATTGGATTGTATTGACGTATGCATAGCAGGCTTATATTGCTTTAAATTTCAGTTTATGATGAAATTATGCGGCATCCTTTATTATATTATTTCAGGTGAACTCTTCGTCATTCTGAAAGCTGAGTTTGAATCTAGTTAGAGCATGGCTTCGG
The DNA here is from genome assembly GCA_941918925.1 of Phyto melanocephala. Lineage (NCBI taxonomy): Eukaryota > Metazoa > Arthropoda > Insecta > Diptera > Rhinophoridae > Phyto > Phyto melanocephala. Next base: position 130,927,838 of record OW799234.1, on the reverse strand, counting down.
CCAATGTCAGGATAAAGGGTTTTTTCTGGCTGTCTAAAGACAAATATAAGGGACTTTTTTAAATGAAGAAGTGCATTATTTTATTAAATAATAAACAAATGCTTTGAATAAAAAGAAGTAAAGGCCTAACTATATTATGCTTTTGCTGGCTTAAGCAAATGTGCGGATACATAAAATTAAATGTATGCAACTATATTGTACTTAAGAAACTTTTCGTCAAGTGTCATTTGCTTAAGCAAACTGCGAATCTGATCGTACTTTGCTTACGAAATTTGCTTTTCATTTGATTTGTACACACTGTTGCATTATTTAGTACTTTTTTTTATTAATGTTGTCATTTGTTTTTTAAATTAGTGAAAAAATGTATAAATTTACTAGTTTATGATAAAATATTTTTAAATTTTACACATAAAACAATAATTTTGTGACAATATCGATATATTTAGGAAATACAGAAATAAAACAGCTTTTGCAAAAGTACAAATATTTGCAACTAATCATAGTAAGTATTTAAGTTTAAAAAGTACAATATATCCACCGACAAGTCTTCAAAAATTTTCTTAAGCATTTGACAGACTTTTCGTTGATTTTCGACATTAGCTTAAGCCAGCAAAAGCATAATATAGTTAGGCCGTACTAAGTTCAAAACTATCAACACAGCCTGTTCGGCGAGTGTATGTGTGAGATTTTGTTGCATCTCACTGATGACATGAATATTGCTAACGAAATTGTTTGTGTTATCGCTCTCAAATTATCTTTCTTTTTGGCTAATGTCGAGACGAAAATATTTCTCATGAATTTGGTGTTACGTAATGTAAAATATTTTCTATTGTTAACACAACGTTCGCATAAAATAGGTCTACGGTCCTCCAGTTGGTGCCCCCTGACATAAAGCATGAGATGACAGAGCATATGTTCTGAAACTGCATATTTTCAAGAGTGTGGATTCACTATGCCAGTGGTCATTTGGAATTCATTGCTGCATAGGGTATTGAACTTTACTAAAAGTCTTCTGACAACAACAATCCTTGATGTTTTTTTTCGTTAGAAATGATGATGATGAAAATCAATTTACTTGCTCTTCTGTAAAACTTAATATTTTTGTTGGTAACGCCGTCAATTTAAACAAAGTTCTATTAAGAAACTAAATTTGATTTGTGATAATGAAAGAATGTACTGAAAAAGTAAGTGTTATGTAAATGCCGAAGGGTATTTAAGAAACGACACAGCCGAGTAAAACACTAACTTTTTGAAGTAACCCCAAGGCATATATAGTCTTGATTCGTCAGCTGATTATTTTTTTCTCTTCATTTATTTGAAACTTTCTCGGTTATCTCTCATTTATTTCAAATGTCACTCTTCATATAGAAAAAATATAAACCAAAAAATTATCTCCGAACTGCTATTACCAGATGAATAAATATGCCTTGAGTTAAGCCTTACGTAAATGGTGTAAACAATTAAAATGTTATAATTTTATCTTACAGTTTTTTTTTTTTTTTTTGTTATATATCTTTAATTAATTATTAACATCATTTAGGCGTTTTCAATGAAATATTAATAAACAATAACAACAACTGATTGGAAAAGCATTTATCAAATAAATCTTTTTAAATCGACGTCAATAATAATTGTTTCTAGGTAAACGATTATTAAAAGTTCTTATTTAATTAAAGACAACACAACAGAAAATGTGTTTTTAATATTTATTGTACTTGTTCTAACTATTTAATATTCGTAAATTAAACGAAACAATAACAAATTCATATAAATATAAACAAAATTAAGTGCATTTACAATTTTATAAATCAATTAAAAATCATATACATACATACATACATATGTACAGACATATACATTTGTATGTATATGTTAGTATGTATGTACGTCAAATATTGCCACGTTCTTAATGAGTGCATTATTAGTGATAAAGTCATTACAATAGCAGATACAACTTGCTTTTTGAGTTTACACAGAGTCCGCAGACACATTAAGAAAATCTATAATTAAAATAAAAAAATAAAAAAACGAAATCAGAACAACAAAATGTTTATTGTGTTTAACAATTCGAATTATCAATTATAGTTTCTTTCTTTTTTTATTTATTATGAATACCATTACTATGTTTTATATAAAAAAATCTTTTTTTTTCTGCTTGCATAAGAACAAATAGATTGATCTTTTTTTCTTTCTATAAATTATTTATAGTTTCTTATTACAATTAAATGGAAAACAAAATATAAACAGAGTTCTTTTTTAAATATTAATTGTAATGATTTGATTTTAGTTTTTATGCCACAGAGAAAAATAAAATTAAACAACGTTTTATTTGCTTCACAGCTACAAGTGACAGAAAGAAATCAGGGAATATTTCTTAGTTTTCTTTTTTTTTTTTTTTTTTTTTTAGTTTTTATATAAATTATAACTATTATCTACATACACATACATACGTATTTAATAAATGCTAAATATAATACATAATATTAAATAAACAAGTATAAATATTTAACTTTATAACGTTAGTAGTGCGACGGCGTGTAGTAACAAAAACGAGATAAATGTTAAATCAATGAAAAACTCTCTTTTTGGAAACTGAGATAGTAAAATAATTTCTTAAAAGCTCTATATTATCATGTTGTTGTTAATATATTTATTAACTTATGCAGCAAATATTTGGGTGATTACAATATTACGAGTGCAACATTTAGGCGGCTGTAAAATTTTTTCATTAATAAAATGAAATTGATTTTTTTTATATATTAAAAATTATTTAAATAGCATTGTTTTGCACCGATTTTCATTTTGTATCAAGTAACAATACTATGATTTAGAAATTGATGTCGAGTGTGTAACAAAATCGCCTTAATGTCATTGTATGACTGAATACTCTGGCTTTTAATCTTGCAAAGTAAAAGGACATCCTTTTAAAATATGTTTAGAACTAATTTTTGTTTTTAGAACTTCAAATAATGACTATTATATGCGATATAAACTTGCAGATGCTTTCAAAATATTGCGAACTACAGAAATTTAATGATTTCAAAGCGTTAAATATTGTTTTTATTAATTAAAAAAGTATGATTATTTTCTAAAATTAATGTTGCTCCCTCTAAGAAGATTTTATTTCCCTGAAACAAATTGATTTAACATTTTCGAATTGTTTGTTAGCGAAATCTAGATCGCAATTAAAAATCGGCTTTTATAGTAATTTTAAGTTTTAGAAAAAAAAAAAATTAAAAATAAAATTAATTTTTAAGATATCAACTTTAGAAATAAATGAAAAAAATATTTATCTAAAGAAAAAATGCAACTACAACAACAAACAACAGGCAGGAGGCAGCAAATTCAAAACTAATCAAAACAACTCTGCCCGGTGTGATTGAGTCAATTATTTTTTTTTTCAGCAATTCAGTGGATACAAAATAAAAATGTAAAAAAAAAAACAAATCATATGAGAATCAATTGACGCTTTACACAAGTGGCAAAATTTGATTTGCAATTTTTCCTCTAAATGAAAACTGAAACCTGAATGTCAATTGAAACTTTACACTGAATATAATTTTGCTGTGTGTTTGTGTGCGCGTTGGAGTCTCTTTTTTCTCAGTCAACTTAATATTTAATTTCCTTAAATTGCATTTGCTTTATACATAATTTGTTTGTTTATGTTTACGATTTAAAAAGAAATGTGTTTGCGAGCGAGTGCATCAGCTGGCATGAATGGGTTATTTGTGTGTGCGTGTGTGTGTGTGTGAGTTCTAAGCAGAGTTTTCTTGATTATGATTTTGAATTTTTCGTTTCTTAAACAACAAAACAAACAGGAAATTACAGGAAATTTCTTAAAAATCAATACTTTTTTAGCTTAAAATTAACAAAGGCTTTTCATCTTTATTTCAAATTAAAGTTGAAAACAAGTAACTGCAACAAACAGAACAAACAACAATTGGATACATTTTGTTAGCGATTTCAATGTCAATAATTTTTGAAATTACTTTCAACTACATACTAAATAGAAGCTAAAAGAGTAACAGATGTGAAATGAACAAGCAAGATCCAGGGATCTGTATAAAATGTGTTTTATGACTGACCCCTTTAAGATAGAAAAAAAAGCCAACAAACTTACAATTGTGCAATTTACAAAGCAATTGTAAAATTATGAAATAAAATCAACGCATCAATTTAATTGACTGAATCAAAACCAAACCAACTCCCCAAATGATTTTCAATTATTATTATTAAACAAACAAGCATTCCAACCAATAAAGAACAACCAACTATAATTGAATTGAATCCACTAAAAAAAAATAAAAAACAAAAAAAAAAAAAAAAACACAGGATTTTGTTTAACGCATTAATCTGAAAATGTTATTTTTACTTTATTTTCCCTCTCTTAGCAATTTAGGTTCGTGAAATGCGATTTGTAAAAAAAAAGTATAAATAATTATAAAGAAAATATTCTAAAATAAACTCTTACCCATAAATAACCTATAATTTATATACATACAAAACATAGATAAAAATGCTACAGAATTAGATAAACAAAACCAAATAGAATATGACAAAGAACCAAAACAAAACACTAACAAGAACGAAGCAACATGCAAAGAAAATATACAAAAGTCAAAAAGAAAAAAAAATGGATAAAGAAAATATACAGCCGGAACAAAACATAATGTTTTCCATAATACCCTTGTAGATTAAGGAAGAGGAACTATAATGGCTGGATAAATACAAGATGTAAGACATGTTATTACAAACTAAACTATTAAATGAGAGCTGGAAAAAAAACTGACAAACCTAAGGAATAAACAAAATGTTGCTGTTTGTTATAGCGCTAAAAGACGATCATCACTTCACCCACCATCATCTTTAAAACATCATCCTTTCTTCCCCTTCTCCAGCTGCTGTTTGTATATGTATGTGTTCTACTGCCAATACTTGTTACCATCCACTGTTTTGCTGCTTTGGTGCTGTTCATCATCTGCTGCATCTGTACATTAGGGTACTGGTTAAAAAATAATAATTAAAAAAAAAAAAACTCTTAAACTGAACAATTACTTTTTTTCAACATATATTTTATATACATACATACATTTTTAACTAAATATATATATTTTAAATATTTTTTATGCATATACATATTAAAACAAAAAAAAAATCCTTACATAACCTCACATTTATATTTAAGTTGAATTCATACATACTTACATACATACGATATTTTTAAATTTTTTTAAGCCACTTTTTCTTACGAATATAACTATTATTAGTCTCACTAAATTCCACCTATTTCCTAATTCTTTCTACCTTAACCTATCCTCCTTTTCTACCAAATAATAATTTAATACCTTTTTAACATTTTTGTTCTTTGTAATCCCATAACCTCTTTTGTTTTTTTTTGAGTATTTTTTTTTTTTTAATTTTATTAATTCTTACGCGTAACACTTTGCTGCGTGCCAACTATTAGGGACATCTTATGAATGTGCATACTTTCATGGCCTCCATTAATACTTGTTTCAAAATAAAATTAACAATGGCTTCTTCCTTGTTATTTGTCAAAAAACGATCCAAACAACACTGAACATTGTTGTCAAACATTCTTTTAATTCTTTGTAAAGCCGGTTTCCTACATATGTATATCTGTGGCAAAAAGGAATAACTGCTTAAGTCGACATTAACTTAAATTGAGACATTAAAACCCGCAATTTACAACCAACTTTACAGCAAGTTACAGCCTAAAAAGTATTGCCTATATTTTTTCAACGAACCGTATCATTTGGAATAATAACTTTATTTTAACTTATAATTTAACTAAATATATACGCTCTTTAATTTCTACAGAATATGGTTTATATAATTGTCTTTTTTTTAAAAAGAATCTATTAAAAAATTTGTGCTGACGTTTTGATTAAAGTTCTCATTCATCTATTTAATAGTTCTCTAAAGTTTGCTATATTTCCTAACTGCTGGAAAGATATATTTATTATCCCGCTTAATTAGGCCCTTATGTTTGAATTCTTCTTCATCAACAATGTTGTTAATGAGAATTTGAAAATAAAACTTATAACATTTTAAACATTTTCAAGAATTTGGGTAAAAGACTGGTAAGCACCAGTGAAATGCATAAAAACTAGCTTAAACCCAACAACCAAATAAATATTATAATTTTTATTAGTTTAAAAATCAAAATTGCTTGAATAGTGCAGTAGTAGAACTAATTAAAATCTATTTACCAGCGTGTAAAAAGCACTGAATGTTATGGAGTCTGTAGAGCTTATTGTTGATTGATTGATCTCACTTCACACGCTGTAATCTTGTAAACTAAAAACTAACTTCATCGCTGAACACGATTTTGAGCTAAAACATTTGTCAAACCGATAACTTACTTTCAAAGCTAATTTAGATAGTTTTAGAGCCTCTTTCAAGCGTCAATCTACCCAAAATGATTTTTCAGAATATACTGAACACAAATGTCAAAAGTTGGCGCTACAATATTCATTTCCGACCCCATAAAGTTTATATTTTTTAAAAGCTTATAAATAGGGGAGTCGATTGAGCATCGTTCGTGTGTATGTTGAAATCAGGTTTTTTAAAGCCCCCAACATCAAAAAGATCCGTATAAGGTATCAAAATATCAAACATTTTTGGGAGCAGATCGGTATTGAAAATTAGCACAATCGCCCTTTAAAAAATTTTTACTGCGAGCTTGTATCAGCACGACCTATTAATTTTGGAAAGTTTCCAAGTTAGATTTGTAAATCCGGCATAAGTTTTGCAATTTTGGCAGACTTAATGCAAAATTTTGCTTTATTGTATGGAAATGCAATAATATAAATTCACACAATTCGTTTGGAACTGACTGATTCACAGATTCACATTAAAATTTTCGTAAATTTTTTATTAGTGGATATTGGATATTTGCAAATTTTATATGGTTTTCAATAGCCCCGTTCTAATTATGGAAATTTTCAAAAATTGTTTTTAAACATTTTATGATTAATTGTTTGATAATAATTAAAGATAATTTTTATTAAAATACAAAACAGAAATTAAATTTTTTCATTTATACGTTTTATGGTGGAGGTCATTTAAGATTCGGCTCATTCATATATGATATTTTACAAGTAACTTTTTTTTTTTTTAAATTGTGTATGTGTAACTTCTGTTATTAGACAATACATATTTTTCTATTAAAAATAATTTAATTCCCTAGCTTTTCGGAGCAAAGAATTAAAAAAAAGAGCTTAAAGCCAAAATCCGCAAAAACAGGCAACAAACGAAAGTGTGATGTCAACTCCTCTTCTAACAACTACTCGATACAATTAAAACCCACTACCGCTATAACTACGTTTGTAAAGTATGTATATACCTACTACATATATACTTATTTTTGGTAAAGTAAAGTTAAAAACAAAAAATATTTACATACATAGTTACTTATTATTTATTTTCTTTTCCACAATATATACCAACTTATATGTACATCAGGAATGGCATAGAGAAATTTAGATTTTTACCATTTTGCATAAAAAAAAATTTTAATAGTCCGTTGTTCATTAAAATGCATTTTTTTTATTATTGTATTACGAAAAGTACAATTGTACACACTTTGCCATCTCTGATATATATTCGTTTACGGTTCTCTCTTAAGTACCATTACAAATACATAAAACTAATTCATAAAACCGTTAACTTATGTTTTTGTTTTTTCATCTACATACAGTTTGTCAATAATGAGTTTCCAATAAAAAAAATAGGTACACGTTTTTATTTTGTTTATAAAGCGTGTAAACGAAAAATTTTTTACAAATTGATTTACTAATAACTTTTAATACAAAACTAATAATAAGAAAAATAATACCTCAAATTAATAATATTACTTCATATATCTTAAAAGTTATAAAAAATTTACTCTTGATAACGGGCTAGTGCGTAGGAGCGTATTTTACCCTTTAAGCCTCTCATAAGGTTTTGGACACCTTTGCTACCAATTTTTTTAACCGCCTTATTCCATCTGAAGTATAATGTTTTTTGAGTTTTAGCTACTTTTGACGTTTTTCGTAGTATTGTTTTTACTTGAGCCCAAAATTTTTCTACTGGACGAAGTTCAGGACAATTTGGTGGATTGCACTCCTTTTCAACAAATTGTACATTATTTTTTCTGAACCATTCGATGGTTTCGCTGGAATAATGAATTGTTGCTAAATCAGGCCAGAATATTGGGGGCGTAGAATGGAGATTATACAACGACAACAAACGTTTTTGTAAACACTCTTTTATGTGCATTTGTCTATTTAATGTACCACGTAACACAAAAGGCTTTGTGAATTTACCACAGCTGCTAATTGCTTGCCACACTAAGAACTTTTTCGCAAATTTGTCAACCTTTTTATATTTAAAAATTTTCCTTACACCTCCTCTCATAAATGCAGTGTAGTATTGACATCCAGGAATTTGTTTGAAATCCTCTTTGACATACGTTTCGTCATCCATTAATATGCAGCCTTTAAAATTGTTGAGAACTGTCTTCAGCAGTTTTCTTGCTCGTTTTTTTGCCCTTCGATCAACTTCAGAACTTCTGTTTGGTACTTTTATTACTTTGTATGATCTTAGCTTAAATTTTTTCTTTACTTTTTGAACATACATATGAGAAACGTTAAACTTTTTTGCCAAATCCCGAGTTGACATGTTTGGTTTAGACACTAGCGCATTCTTCACTTTTAACGCCATTTTATTATTAACAAAACCGGGAGTTCGGCCAGATCCGCGTTTTCTTTCAGTGGATTGGGTCTCCCTGAACCGGTTTATGACATTCCGCGCAGTCGCTCGGGACGTTCCTGTTAGCCTTGCTATAGCTGCAAAAGAGGCATTAGGGTTAACCAAAAAAGTGTCCACAATGTTTTTTCTCTGATTTTGTAATTTTGCTGTTGACGCCATAATCGATGATCAAAAACTAAATTGGTGATTCTCAGTTTATTGCTAACAAATCATAAAGTTTTAAAAGTAACGGAACTTTTTTTTACATAGTTTGTTTTCATCACAATATTCGCATCTTAATTTGTAAAAAATTTTTTGTTTACATGCTTTATATGTAAAAAGAGATGTTTTTTGTTATTATATTTTTTTTTTAAATCTAATTATTTACAATATACATACATATGTACATACATATGTATGTATGTTTACAAACACTAAAACAAACAAAAATTTACTTTGGTTAAAAAAATAAGTAACAAACTTAAACAGAACAAATACTACTCCATTTTCTTCGTGTGAAGAAACTCTTTTCACAGCTACTGAGATCTGCAGTTACTTTCCTAACAAGTAAACGCTGTGCACGTGTATTTATTTTAGGCGTAGGGCCACCTCCACGACACAGCACATTATAAATGGTTGTTCTTGATACTAAAAACCTTTTCGAAAGCTTTTGAGCACTTAATACCAATTGGAGGTTGTAATAAATCAATTATATTACATTGTACGTTAAACGTTATCCTGTTTTTTTTAAACATAAAAAATTATTAAATGAAAAATTACAAAAATAACAACACATTATTGCTAATTATCAAGAGATTTAAAAGAGTTACTTGACACTTGACAAAATTCAGAAGAACTTTGTTTTTTTTTGTTTGCTCAAACGTTACCTATTCAGAATAGAAATAAGTATTAGAGTTAAAAAATTCAGGCAGTAAAACATAGAAAAATTTTTTTATTAATAAAGTTAAAAAATTTTGATTTATTTTCAATGTGCAAACTCATACTTGACAGACTGTATCTATTTACCAACCCATTCATCCAACTACTTACTATCTATCATTATTATACACAATCTTAAAAATTAAAACAAAAACTTTTTATTTCTACTCCCTTAATGAAATTTTATCTAAATTTCATCTCTATTAATCAAAAAATCAACCTTCACAACAGTGGCTTAAGTAGGCTTAAAGAGAGATAGACAAACAAGAATTCAACCTGCCGAGACTTTAAGGATGAAGTTCGTGTGTGGATGCAAATCTATTGGCGTAGGATGTGCTCTAAACAACGTTGGTCCAAAATATTTTCCTTGTTTTGTTGCATTCTGCTTGTCACACTTTGTGCGCTTTTTTTTAATATTTTAAACAGGTTGTCTGTCTACGGCGTTTATCTGATCAAAGCTCTCTTTAAGATATTTTTTTTAACAATTTCATTTTGATTCTAAAATCTTACATAAATAAATCGTTTCAAACACACACACGCAACAACCTAATTGGATAAAATTATTCAAATTTTTAATTTTAGAAATAAAAAAAAAAAAAAAAATTAATTTCGTCGCCTCTCAAATCAAGCAACAACACTTTCACCATATTTTTCATAATTTATGTCTTATCCTTTATATTAAGTACATACACACATACATACATATTTATCTTAAGTACAGGATGCGGTTTTTATATTTAAGTTTTTTTTTTTAATAAAATTTTTAAGAAAACGAAAGGGACTTGAAATTACTTGATGCTAAACCAAGAGAAAAAAAGGTGTGCTTGTTTGTACGAATGAAAGCTGAATTGTTTGCTTGAGTGTTTGACAGATGAATGAATAAATTGAATGTAGAATTTTGTCTGCTATAGAGTGATCATATCTGAAGTGTATTTTTTTAACTGGGCGCTTTGAATGAATCAAGACGAATTCACTTTACGGATGAGCTGGGCTATTTTCCGCCCATAAATGAAGGCTGTATTGCCAAAAGTTGTTTATGTTTACATCGTTGGCTTAAGTCCGCGCGAGTTTTTCGAAAAAAAAAAAAAAAATCATGTTTTTGACACATTGACCAAATAATATTTACACCTGAGTAAAATCTAGTAGATTTAAATTGAAATCTTTATGAAAATCCGCACTGTTTACACTATTGTTTTTTGACATTTTGCAAGATTTCGTTTTTATCAATTTACAGGCCAAATGTCAACATGGAGATTAACAATTTAGTAACTTTTTTGTTCATATGATTATTTATATGAACATCTAGAAAATAAATAATGGAATTTTCATATTTAAGCGTTAAATTTTCGCCATTCGAAGTGATGACTCGTTGCTTAGTTTATCATCATCACCAAGATGACAGCGTAAGCGAGCTGCTTCGAATCAGAAGACGTTTAATTCGCACTCCGAAAAATATTGAAGGAATGGCTCGTACGTTACAATAGAAGTGTTGCAACTGTAAATGGAGAGTGGTATCGGTTAGTGATATAACATTTTTACTTTCTGTCGTACGATTCACAAACTTTTAACGATCCGACAATCGCTAAATTTGTCGACACTTGTTATTGTTTGCACTGTCGATTCTGCGATTCAATAAATACTATTTAACGATACTTGACAACTGTAACATTGAAGTGGCATCTTTGTCGTAAAAAGTGTCTAAATAAATTCACCACTAACATTCCTCATACAGGAAGTCATACCATAGCCGAGACTTAAACAAGTGGTTTTTGAGCAGGGTATAAAGTTCAACTTTTTGTCGATAAAATAAACAACCGAAAAATTATTGTCGTTTAGATAAAAATAACAACTGTCGTTAAAATATGTTACTGAATACCGAAATCGATAAAATTGTTGTTAACTTTTTTTAACGATACGATTATGGTTAAAATAAGTTAGTAAATCGCACTACTGCTCTAGAGAGCAGACCTGAGATGTGGTTTAAGCAGGATAGATAACTGCTCACACTGCTTGAGTTACAATGGCAATTTTGAGTCATCTTTCAAATTGGCTATTTTCTTTGGTGTTATTTAAAGGAGAGATTTTATCTGAACAAATCCGAGACAATCTTTTGAATCAAGGCCACAAAATTTTAAAAGATGTTATGGAAAATGCTCTAAAACGAGCTCATCATTTTTTAAGTTGGCAACACTTTTTTAACTCGAGGTTATTTTTGTCAGCCACCGCCGTTTAGTTTGGCATTTCAACATGAATAGCGAGACGTATATTCGGTGAGTGGGTCCAAAACAAGATTGCCGTTGATCCCGATTTTCATAAGCAAATTTCGTTTAGCGATGAAGCTCACTTTTGTTTAAATGGATACGTCAATAACCAAAAAAAAAAAAAACAATGTTGGTCAGAACGTTACAGTCAATCGTGACCGCTATAGAGCAGTGATTACTGACTTTTTCGTTCATCAATTGAAAAACCTTGATGTGCCGGAACTGTGGTTTCAACAAGGCGGCGAATCATGTCACCTCTTTCCACAATTGACTTATTGGAGGAAACGTTTGGTAACCGCACAGTTTCACGTTTCGGACTCATGAATTGGCCTCCAAGATCGTGCAATTCAACGCCGCTAGATTATTTTCTGTGAAAATATATGAAGTCGCTAGTCTACACCGATAAGCTCTTGGATATATGTACGTACATAAATGTTGGAAAAAGTCACCGTAAATTGGATCTCCAGATTAGACTCCAAATTATAATTCCAGAAGATTATCTTTCGATTAAAGAGAATTTCATGTCAATAAAAATTTTTTTTTTTGTTTTATTCCATTTCCTCTATAAAAAAAACATACTCTATATAAAATTTTAATATTAAAGTTGTCGCTTAAATGCAACCATCTTATAAATTAGGCTAAAAGCATCACTAAGTGCGAACAGATTTTGAGTAGATTTTTGCAAAAATCTATTAACGAATTAAATATTGTTTTGCATTAGATATCTACTAGATTTTGCTCAAAATCTCCTAAGTACTAGATTGGGCTTTCGTATTAACACCTAACATTATAAAGAAACAACAAAAATCATGTTTTTGTAATGTTGTACTCAGACTTCAATAACCAAAGTACCTGTAACTGATCAGCTGATCTTTTTTTTTTGTCTTCAAATATTTTTTTATATGAAGTTTGACATTGATAAGAGACAGCGAATTCAGTTAAATTTGCCTGTGCTTGTGTTAGAATTAACATCGAGGCATATTCATACAGTTAATGCAACGGCGAATTGATACAACAAAGCAACTTTTGAGGGGCTGTTTTATGTCAAGGCAAATTTGTATACCAGGGATAAAAAAGTTGTTATAATATGTAAGATATAATAAAATTTGATTAAAAAAAAAATATATGTATATTCGTGAAACACATTATAAATGCTGCAAAGCAACAAATATACATAAATTTGGTACATTTATTATTAAAAAAAAGTACACTTAAGTTAGGTGTTCAATAACGAAGCTAAAATCTAATTTTCCATCCCTGCATTAGTAAATGATATAAACACTGGGTCTCCACGTAGCAATTTTCATTGCTAAGCTTAAGCAAAACCGTCGGCAGAATAATGGCACTTAATTGCTAAAGTCTGATTATTTTCATTGGGTGGAGAACACGACACAAGTAATTTATTTATAAAATTAAATATTTTTGTTTTAACTTTTAACTCAAAATTATTATCAGGTAAAATTATTTTAATTTTCCTTTGTTTCTTCAAAAAAAAAAAAAACAAAAAGTTCAAAGAAAATTAAAAGATTTTGACAGCTAATTGCGGTAATAGATGCTCAAGCAATCAGCAGAGCAATGATTGTGCAATAAATTGCCACATATAGCAATTTGCGGTCTACACGTCGCAATCTCTATCGACTAAATCAAATTTGACAATTGCGGTAATAAATATTGTTACGTGGCGACCCGGGGTAAGGGGAATTCAACCAATTTTGACAGCTGGACTGATAATTTCACCTGTATGAATTCGCCTTAATTAACACCATCTATAAAGTGAATTCGCCTTGGAGTGAATGTTTTGTGTCTTTTCTGTAGAAATATTTTACTTTGCGAGTGTGAGTGGATGAGAAGTCATTTAAAATTTTTACTTGATATTTTTGTCAATGACTTTCTTAATGTGGTGATACATGTGCTTTTTTTGTTGTTTTTCAATAAAAGCAAAACCAACAAGTAATTTCATCAACTTGGCAAATAAATAAATGTGTATTAAAATTTTATATTTATAAATTGTTTGTTCGATTTAAATGAAATTAATGATTTTGCTAAAAAAATGTTTAATTTATTTACCAAGTTCTTTTTCGTTGTAGCGACTAATTCATAATTAGTTTTACATGTAGTTTTTAAGTAGATTTAGTTTTTAAAAAAATAATTTTTATTTGGCTCCAAATCAAAAGTTTTTATTACTTTTTTTTTCAAATTTTTATTTTAATATTTTTCAGTTTTTTTTAAATCAAATATTGCATAAGCCAACTCATATTAGTCATTTAGTTTAATTAAATAGTCTTTAAGTGGCCCACTATTTATAGTAAAAAAAAAAAAATAATAAAAAATAAAATAACATAATTTTCTTTAATTCTTAAGTCATTTTCTTCTTACCAACAACACTAAAAAAAAAAAACTTGTTTTTTATTAAACTTTCTATTAAAAAAATATAAATATTAATAATAATTATTATTTTAGAAATGTTTGATTATTTATTTATTTATTTTGTTTTGTTAAAAATAATTGAAATTCCACAAAAAATATATTTTTATGTAAAATGAAATGTTACCATTTCCTACCCTCGGGCGTTATTAATGAATTTTCCTCTATATATTCGTAGATAACACTTTTATGGATACAACGCCTGTTGCGGCAGTGGCAGCGGCCTCCGGTGCTTTATGGCCAAGCACAGAAACAAAGCATGAAATTGATGCTGACATGATGCCACCACCCATTACCACACAAATGCCCATGGTGGTGAGACGGCCTTCGTTGAATACCGCACAACCTTTGATGACCGATCAACAATTGGTGCATCTTAATGCGGTGGTGGCAGCGGAAGCCTTGAAAACCGAACTCTTGGATGAAACATCGCAAAATTCTTTGGCGGACACTATACACTCCCCCGAAACAGTGGTGGCTGGTTGTGGTGTAGGTGGACCTCAAAGTCCCTCAGCTTTACAGTATCATTCGCGTTATGGTCGTAAAGCCAGCATGGATACCATGATGTATGATAATAATAGTATGCCAGGTTTTCCGGTAGCTCCAGCTGCTCCCGCTACAACATCCATGGAAGTTGCAGTAGCGGCGGCCGTTGAAATGGCCGTTAAGAATGAGATCGCCAAGGCGGTGTCGGTGGCAAAAGTTGATAAGTTTATAACAGATTTGGCCAAGTCGGCAAATGTGGCCGATGCCACGGATCCTGTGCAGGATTCCTCACTTTTTGGCGTCACAAATACCGCTGCCATAGATCATGCTCTCACCGATATTCTGGCCACACCACAAACAACAGCCGCAGCTGCTGCTGCCGCTGCAGCCGTAGTACTCGAACGTAGTCTATCCAATTCCTCGGCCAGTTCGTCTTCAGCCTCGGGTTCTCCGATGTCGGGCAAATCTCCTTCCAATACACTCACCAATCACAATTCTCCCATAACACAAGATATTATATTGAATTCCGAACCTTCGGTGCAACTTACACCTTCACTACCGCTACAGCAACTAATGCCATCTGCTGCAACCTCCTCCGTAAGCGTTAATACTGAGGTAAGCCAGGCAGGCGGTATTTCTACTGATATCATAATGAATCCCTCCGTTTCGCCATCGACCATACTCTGTTCGGACAATGGGGCCGCCACGGCTATGGTGCCCAACATTATGGCTCCCCATCAAGTCACCATGGCCAATTCCATACTCAATGATATTGCAATGCAAGTTCAGCCCACACAACAAGATGCTGCCGTGGCAGCTTTAGCTTTAAGCAACATTATTATGACACCGCCCAGTGATACCACTGTCGCCGTACCACCCACACCCACCTCTATGCAGCCCGAAGTTACAACAGCCACTTCGACGGCCGTCAGTAATATGATTATTAAAGCTGCTGCCGATTTTATATCGAATCAGGAGCAACAAACCCAACACCATCACCACTGTCACACCAGTCATCAGACACATCAATCGCCACAACAGCAATTAATGTCTTCGCAAAATGTGGTTTCAGCAGATCCTTTATCATGTAATCCATTGAATTTGCTGCTAAACCACTCGGACGTGGTGCCCACGACACAAGCGAACGTCACTGCCACCACAGCTGGTGTTAATGATAATGTCTCCTCTCAGTTTTCATCATTAGGCATGTAAGTACACACACACACACACACACACACACAAATACCACAGATTGCTTTCGGTCTAGTGATCAGAAATTCATATTCATCAAATCCACTTAATAGCCAAAATAGCAAACAACAAAGTTCTTCTTAAATACATTTATTGGTTGTTTCATTTGATTCAGCTAAAAGATGACTTTGATAAATTTTAAATTATTTACTATGTTTAGGGAATTTTTTTCAATCGGAAGTAGATGATATATACTTTAGGATTTAATTTATCTATCTTTTTCTTTCTTTAACAGAACAACACCACCACAAGAATCTCTGATTGTTGCATTGGCTACTGAGAATGCCCTACAGAAGTCTGTGGCAGCGGCAGCTATAACTACCAATGGAGCCGTTGTTACCCAAGAAACTCCCGCATCTACCACTCCCAATTTACATCCAGTTGCTGCAGCTGCTGTGGGAGCCGTAGCAGCTGCTGCAGCAGCAGCTGTAGCACCTTTAGCACCCATACCCCAAGACTTGACCACAATGTCCGATCAGGATCTGTTAAGCTACATAAATCCCAGCACATTTGATCAAGGTAAGAAAGCGGAAAACAGTGAAGATCTTAAATGGTCAAATATCGTCACGATAGCAAAGTAAATTATTATTAATAGTGTCATTTTATAATTACAGTTTAAGAGATGAGAACTCCTCCTCGAGTGTATTTTACAACAATCAAAAGGACCAATATTCAAATTGACCAGAAATCATAAAAGCGGATAAAGCACAAGGTTTTCTTATTTTAAAATGGCCTACAAACATTGTAACCAACAAATCTACACATTATTTCGTTAAGTTTTTAAAGTGAATTAAAAACAAAATTTTACACTTTTTTATAAATAAAAAAAAAAAAAAAATTTTTTAAATGTATAATTCTATGTACAAATAATTTATCATAAAAAACACAAAACCTTAAGGAACAAAATTGTCATTAAACTAAATTTTAAATTAAATTAAGAAACTAAAACTAACAAATGGGATCATTATTATAAAACCTAAGTCAGTGTTATACAATTGATGTTTTATATACATACATATTATTGTTATATTTATATTTACACATACACAAACACATGCGATAAACAAACATAAATAATATCGTCTAAGTTCTTTTTTTTTTATATATTTTTTTAATTTATTCTCTTTGTTGAGCTTGAGATCACTATTAATAACCAATATTTCGCTACCAAACAAAGGGTAGCTTCTTTGGGGCATTCTTTTTTTCATGATCGGTTCTTATAGTTCTGTCAGAGTAGAATCTTTGTTAGTCTCGGAGAAATATTTGAGTTTTGGCAAATTCTCCAATAGTACCAGCTCTAGGATTTACGATTTTATTGGACACTTTTTTTAGCTAAAATCTTCATACTTGGCAGCAGTATCCATTTTATGCTAGGCGCACAATTGCGACGAACGACGAATTTCGTCCAACACGACGAATTCGTCGGTAAAAATTCGCTGTGTAAATTCGTCGTATGAAGCACAATAACGGCAAAAGAGTAACATCTTTTGTAATTGATAAAATTGTTTACTGTCTGTGCAAAGAAAGAACAAAAATAATCAGAGAATTTAAATTTTTGTGCAGCTCAGCAAAATAATAAATATAATTTCTGTCATAGTAAAAACATTTTTCAACATAAACGTTTACAAAGAATGTGCTGCGTACGTGCAGTAAACAATAATAAAAATTTTGTTTTTGTATTTATAACAGCTAATAGTGACAATTTAAAAAAAATTCAAACATTTACAAAAATCCAAATCAAGGCATATCCATAAGGTATATGCAACGGCGAATTGATACAACAAAGCAACTTTTCATGGAATGTTTTATGTCAAGGCCAATTCGTATATCAGGATGGAAAAGTTGTTATAATATGTAAGATATAATAAAATTTGATTAAAAACAGAATATAAATTTTTTAAACACATTATTAATGACGCAAAAGCAAAAAATATACATAAATTAAGCACATTTATTGTCAAAAAAGTACACTCAAGTTAATTGTTTAATACCGAAACCAAAATCACATTTCCTATCCCTGCATAAATAAATGAAATCAAAGCGAATTCAACCAATTTTGACAAAATGTTTCACAATCAGCTGGGCTGATAATTTCACCTGTATGAATTCGCCTTGATCCAAATAAAATTAAATTTTTATATTTAATTTGTTTATTTATATTTTAAATGTTTTAAAATAAAATCCCACTAATAAATGTGAATGTTTGTATATTTGGATATTTGTTACTCAATCACATACTTAGATAGATAACAACCTAGATTAACACATAGGCTACTCTCTATCACTATAATAACGCGAAGTCGTTGGCAAACTCATCATCACACATCCTAAACGGGTTGTTTGTGTTGTAAATATTTTAATTTCTGTTGTTAATACTAAGTCTACCTTTTATCCCGATAACTACGCAGACGAAGTCGCGTGCACAAGCTAGTATGAAATAATTATTAAAGTAGAAATGAACTTCATTTCAAAAAAAAAGTTGAAAAGTAAAACCAAAATTAATAAAAATGGTCACCTTGTTCGAATTTGTTCGTCGTTCGCCGGCGTAAGAAATAGAAATAAATCTATTACAGAGTTCGCCGCGTACAGCGAATTTCGACCGACGTCATAATTGTAGGCATTCTCATATACACAAATCGATTTATTTTTGATGACGAATTTTCGCGACGAAACATTCGTCGTTCGTCGCAATTGTGCGCCTAGCATAAGTGAATCAAGATGATTGTATCATTCATCACAATCTCTTGTAGTTGGCTTTTCTCTATCCTCAGCTATAAATATAACATCATCTAGGTTGTCTAGATTAATTAGTTCGCCATCTTCGTCCTGTCCAGGAGGAGCAGGTAAATTTCGATTGCGCTCAGCGGTTTCAAATTTCATAAAAAAATAGCCTCAGCTGTGTCTCTAATTTGAATATATTTTCTGCCAGTGGTGCCATATCGATAAAATTCATATGCTAGCCATTGAACGTTATTCACAACTCCATTTATCTCTTTTGACAATAAACAACGTGCATTCAATGATCTTGTATCGCTGAAATAAATTCCAATAATACGACAGAATGCGTGTACAGCGGGATTTTCCTTATACGAATATGCACTACGTTGTGTTAAAGCTAAATCAACCTGGTAAGAAAAGTATGAACCAGGGAAGTTATATTCATCTACAGTCTTCAACATGTTATCCAATTCTGGACAAATTTCACAGCTTGACATCCAGATTAATAATGAAGAGTGATCTTCTAAACACAATATTATTCCGATAAGATTAATTGTTAGTATTGCAGCACAATTATGAAATCTAGATGCTATGGTTGACATTCTGATGTTTGCCCGACTTTCTTTCGATAATCTGTAGATTGTGCCCAGCGTTTGAATGTAGTTACTCATAAGATAAATCCTAACTGCTATGGACCTCCCACTTCCTCAATGTATTGTGAAATGGTATTTGCTAGAGTGGTTCTATATGTTGGATCTGATGCTTTCTCTAATCTTAACATGCTAAACAGCCACATCCACATCCTTTTATCGTCTTTCTCATCTGCATTCTTTTGTGTATCTGTATATTTAAATTCGGCAAAATTCTCCTGCTTTTCCAATAACTACGCTTTATATACAGGTGACTCGCGGTAACAAAAACACTGCCTAAAGTGAACACCGGATAAGATGAACCTGTTTTTTTTTTAACTGACTAGTCTGTAGTGTGAACACAGTGAGAAAGCCTTATAACGTGTACAAATTTGCCGGCTATCCAAATCGTTTTTATAAAAAGGGGTATCCCCGTAAATGATTGCTCAGGTTTAGTTTAGTGCGCGCTGCTGATTTAGCATGATCTAATCCAAAGTTTTTTGTGAAAAATGTCACAAAAAACTACTAAAATTCTAAAGTTAAACTTCTTGTGATTGGAAAGGCAAAAAATCCTCGCTCTTTTAGAAATTTTGAATCTCCTGTGTCATCGTAATGGATGATAGCTGCAATTTCTGAAAATTGGTTTAACTATTAATGGACGCTATTGGCTATTTAAATTAAACTTGGCAACGTCTTGAAAAGAAAACAATAGCAAAATTATGGCTGAACATTTTTAGCTCTTTAGGAGATGAACAAGACTGTGAAGAGGATATCCCGTTAGCTTTTTTGAGAGAAAGAATTTGTTTAGCAGTTAAAATTTAAAAATTAAAAGATAATCCACATGTTTCTCTTAACAAAACATATGTACATACATAACAATCCGAAATACAAAAAAATATATGAACTTGAGTTAAATCACATGTCTAATTTATTTGAAAATTTTAAAAAGTTACACCTTCGTCAACATGAACAACTTCGCAAACGTAAACATGCTCGGTTTTTAATAGTTCACGTTACCGCGAGTCTACTGTAATGTCCAATCCGTCGTCAAAATCTCTGTTTTCTCTTAACATCTAATAACAAATTTTGACCAGAAATGGCTCCTCTAACAACTCTTCGAAGCTTCATGAAATCTGTAAATTGGGCACTAGAAAGTTGTGGTTCAGTGTTGCCTGCGATTTGAAACCATTGATGAGGATATGATTAAACCTTTTCCATCACATATTGTGTTTAAGGTTATAACCTTTTTCGATTATGCTGACACTCGCTTACTCACGTTTGACCTGATTTTGAATAACTCTATAATTAGCTTGGAATGACAAGAAGAAGCCACCTAATGTTTGGTAGCGAATTTATTAATAAAAAAAATTCGTATAAAAAAAAAAAAAAAAAACTATCTTAAGCTCAACAAAACGAATTAATTATTAACAAACAAACGAGATATATATTTTATATTATTTTATATGTTTTAGTTTTTAAATTAGTTTATTCAAAACTAATAAAAGACTTTAATGTCAAATAATTGCTATAATGTCTCAGTTGTGAATACGTATAATAAAGGTATTCTTCATTTACGTCATCGTTTTTGTCTTGTCCGAAATGCATTTGCATTTGCAAAACACGGAAAATGTATAAAAATTGAGAGATTTTTCAAAAGTGAATACAGTCCTCTTAATTAAGCATTTTTGCCAGACAGAGATGGGTGGCGTATACATATACCTTTGATATAAACAATTTAAGTTATTTACAAATAAATTAATGTGTGTATGTATGTGTTGAAACAATTTATGACTGCCATATGAAAACACTATTTAAAAAAAAAAGAAAAAACCAAGAAATCAACAACATAAACAAAAATATAATTTAATTTCCTTGTAAGTTTTTTATTATTATTATTATTATTATGATATACACACATACATATAAATATAATTATATCCATACATATACATTTAAATAATACTGAAAAATGAAACTGAAACTGAAACCAACAAACCTAATGTGTCTATTTATTTTTATTTTATTAAACAAGAAGAAGAAAATAAAAAACAAATTAAAAATAAAACTGGAAAACAAAGCTTCAAAAGCACTCGAAATTTGGTGGAACAAAAACACATTTAAATTTAAGAAAAAAAAAGTAAATTACGTAAAAACTTTACACAACTAATTTTGAAGTTATAATAAGCAAAACAAAAACTAAAAGAAAATTTAGAAACTGCACTCCTTGAATTTTCATAAACTTAAGTGAAATGATGCGAACCATAAGTAAATGTTTTAGCCCTAAAAACTATATTCTAAGGATTTTGGTTTGCTTTTTATTGACGGCATAAATTTTCTTTGGGTTTTTTTTCTTTCTCTAAAACCATTTAAGTATATTTATTTTGTAACTACATACATATGGACGTACGAAATTTGTATTGCTTTTTTTTATTTTAATTTGTGTCACCTTTTTTAATGCTCAAGTCTGAATTATATTACGTTATCAAGCTAATTTGTTTTTGTAGTCATTTTTAAAACATTTTTTCATATATTTAATCATAATTTTAAATCCAAAATAACAAAAAAAAAAAAAAAGTAAATATTGAAACTAATATAAAATGTTGAAGAATAAACGTTTTCTGAAAGGCATCATTGGCAGAGAGAAAAGAATTTAAAAGACTTTTAGTTTTATCTTTATTTTTGTAGTTGTTGTTGTTGTTGTTATTTTCATTTAAAATAAGTATTAATTATTCATCATGTTACTTTGTAAATTTGCCTCTTTTATTTCTTTCAACATTAAGGATTTTTAAGGTTTTGTTAAATAAATCATATATTTTTTTTTTAAGAAAAATCTATTTGTTAATTAAAAGAAATTCTAAAGCACAACAAACGAGTCTGCCCATTTTATTAAGAAAAGTCATTTTGTAATGCAAAGATTTTGTTTTTTTTTTAATAAATCTATACTGTAAAAAGTTTAAATTAAGTTTTAGAAAAAAGATCGGAAATTTACTTTTTTTTTACAAATGAAATTGACAGCTGACAGTTGCCATTATTTTGTTGTCAACTGGCCAAACCATAAGTTTTATATCGTGTCTTTTTTATTTGGGGGGCAACAAATTATGTCTTTTAATATCGATAAAAAATTTAAAAATTATCTTAAACCAAAAAAAGAAAACTAACACTTTTTAATATAATTTATCGAATGCTTGCTGCCGTCCACCAGATCCAAATTCAGGGGGCAAATTACAGCATTCGAACGTGATCGAAATTAGAATTATTAGAGTCTCTATACCTAAAGCACAGCGAACTCGATCGTAAGTAAAATTTCGATCGTGATCGAATGCCGTAATTTTGCTCTCTGGCTTTTGCTACATGCAAAAATTATAGAATTCGGATGCTCGAATAAAATTTCAGTTTTTTTTTTAACGATATCAAAAATATTAATGATTGAAATAATGTTGTACTATGAAACCACAAAAAAATCAATTTGAGCACAATTAAAATTTTATTCGAACATTTACGTACGTCTGCTGTGTTTTTTGTATAGAATTTCTCATAAGAATTTTCATATTTTGATGACGTTCGAATGAGGTAATTTGCTCTTTGTGTTATGGCTCTACATTAGATGTATTATTTCGTAGTTGCATAGCTGCAGTTAAAAAATTGTAATCACTTGTTTGAAAAAAAAAACGTTTAAGACATAAAACCTATTTGAAAACGATGAAAGGTGTGACGTGTTTGCTATAGTCGTTTTGTCAATAATTTTCAAAATCGTTTTTCAATCGTTTTTGATAAATTTCGTTTCACAGTTTTAATACATCATTTATATTTTATATTCTAGTAGCTTTTTTGAGGTCATAGTTTTAGATTGGTTTAAAAATGATTCTCAAAATCTATCTAAGCTGTAAAAAACCTTTTCAAATTGATCATTTTGAAATAGTTCTAAAAACGATCGTTCTTCATTCCCACGCCTTAAAGCTGGATTCACCCATAAAATTTTAGTTCAGAACAAATTTTTTTTATATTGAGTTTGACGTTTTACTTTTGAGAGAGAGAGAGAGATTATTTTGTTCAGAAAGTTTTTTCTTGAATTGGTTTAATTTTAATTCTTGCTCAGAAGAAACTGAATTGGGATGCCACTTTTTTTCAATATTTAAGTACATGAAAATTGAATTTGATTGCCACATCACACAGTGTCAGTACATTTATTATACAAAAATTGTTTTTGCCGAAAATTAACAATTAAAATGGAATTTAATGAAAATATTGCTCAAAAATTAATAGAAGAAATAAAAAAAACACGAAGAGAATGTTTGTATGACATGAGCAATAGTGCATACAAAAATAATTATTTGAAACAGGGTTTATGGAATGAAATAGGAGCCGCCACTAGAATCGGTCGTAAGTACATTTTAGTTTATTTATTCATTTATTTACAAAAACCTAGCCATAGGGTCATAATCGGTCGCAATAATACCAATGTGTGAAATAAACCGTGTGATCTTTTTTGGATTTTTTTTTTATAAATTTCTTTTGCAAACAAATTGACTTTATGCACTTCAATCAAAAATAATAATTTTAGTTTTCTTCTATCCGACATTTTCTTCACATATATTTTAATGAAATAATTTACGTTTGTATTTATTTACATATATTTATTTAAATTACTCCAATGGAGGTTCTAGTGTACTAGCACTAGATAATTATTTGGCTTGTCAAAAGACAATACTGCCATCACCAATTATTTTTTTAGAGCCTCCTCCAGCAACTACCAAACGACCTATACCTTCGTATAGAAAGCTGGAATTTCCGAATTCGACTCCTTATCTAAAAATATGCACGTGGTTAATTGATAGTCCGAGTAGCTGTACCTTTGTACAGTTAACCGACACCACGCAATTAACCAGTGCGAGAGTGAGACGTGAAACTCTCGATATGATAATGACGCGCGAGCTCTTACCCGACCAGAGCTGAATCACGACTGTATTTATTTACATAGTTTGCTAGCGGTGCTGCCACTTTGTACAATTGTTTGCATTTTAATATTATATGGCAGCTTTGTTTTTTCGGAAAAAAATTTTCTGAAATGGGTGAATTGTTCTGCAGAAAACTCTCAGTAAAAAATGTTATTCTCCGGAAAAAATTTTGTTCAGAACAAATGGGTGAATTCACCTTAATATTCATGTTTCTACATCGAACACTAACTAACTTGCTTGATCGAGGTTTAACATCTGTAAGAAATGGTATGATTATGTTGAAGTAACAATAAATTCTTTTTGGTGTTTAATGGAACTGTTTTTGAACACAAGGCCTTGTTCGAATTTACAAATCTTAAATAGTGTTGCGTGTACATGAGCTAAATATTTTAGTTGTTTTTTGTTTTTTAGATAAAGTGTTTTAGAATTTTCGAACTTTATTGTAAACCAAATTATATTTTTTATGTATATATTACATTTTTTTATATTATATTACATATTTTTTAGCTTACAATTTAGATAAGGGACAAAGTATTAAAAGTCTGCGGAATGCACGAGGTTCGTATTGAAAATTTTTCAATTTACTTGGAGCTTCAAAAACAATGGTTGAAAGTGCTGTTAAATGGGAAAAATAAAATAATTTAATAAAAAAACAGATCTCAAGCTTGGAAAATAGGACAACTTATTGCTAAAAGAAAGATGGACAACACTTGTATAATATACCGTTTTAACGCTCATATGGTGAAAACAATTGGTATGAATTCCTAAAGTATTGCCAGATACAAAAAATTAAAATTTTCTTTCAATCATTATAACAAAATGTAAACCTAATATTTTCAAAGCCTACCTTAAGGAGTAAATTTATAGCCTGAGTTTTTGTAAAGCTCATACATAAACACATAACTTATAATATGAAATTAAAAATATATCACCGTTGGTAATTGAATATTGCAAAATTGCAAACAATTTCACCATTTTAATATTAAAATTTTACCAAATAAACATTAATTGTATCAACATTTTTCCAAAAAATATTTTTATTTGAAAAAAAAAAGATTCACACTACCCCTAGGTATTGAAGGTTTTGCGATGCCCAATACAAATAAAGGGTGTTTTTTTAAGCCCGATAGAACTTGAAATTGTAAAAAATAACACAAAAAATTAAATTGTAATCAAATTTTTTTTTTTATTCGAAAGATCAATACGTGACATTAACATTTGAAAATGATTTCGGGCATATGGGCACCGCGGCTGTTCTTGACGAAGCGCATTCTGTACGTCCAATTTTATCGCAAAATTGTGTTCAGCGATGAGGCGCATTTTTGGCTTAACGGGTTTGTTAATAAGCAAAATTGCCGCATATGGAGCGAGTCCAATCCACAAGAGACCCTACAGACTCCATTACATCCAGAAAAATGCACCGTTTGGTGCGGTTTTCACGCTGGTGGCATCATCGGACCTTATTTCTTCAAAAATGAGGCCGGAGCTCGCGTTACGGTCAATGGAGATCGTAAACGCACCATGATCAATGATTTTTTGTTTGAAAATATGGATGACATTGATCCGGAGGAGATGTGGTTTCAACAGGATGGCGCTACGTGCCATACGGCGAACGCAACCATCGACTTATTGAAATCAAAATTTGGCGATAAGTTGATTTCGAGAAATGGACCTGTCAATTGGCCTCCAAGGTCGTGCGATTTGACACCTCTCGATTATTTCCTGTGGGGCTACGTGAAGTCACTGGTTTATGCTGATAAACCAGCAACAATTGACGCCTTGGAGGCCAGCATTGTTCGTGTTATTCGTGACATACGGCCAGCAGTGCTCGAAAAAGTAGCCCAAAATTGGACGTCCAGAATGCGCTTCGTCAAGAACAGCCGCGGTGCCCATATGCCCGAAATCATTTTCAAATGTTAATGTCACGTCTTGATCTTTCGAATAAAAAAAAATTTTTGATTACAATTTAATTTTTTGTGTTATTTTTTACAATTTCAAGTTCTATCGGGCTTAAAAAAACACCCTTTATTTCTAAAATAAAATAACATCACCTACCTTAGGGTGAAAAAAATAATATACTAAAGTTTTAAAACGGTAGGGACGAAGATCAGAAATATTTTTTTTTATATAAAAATGATAAATAAAATATTAATAAAAAATTACTTAGCACCACGACTGTTACACACACAAATAGAGCCCAACAAAAGTAAAAATATTTTAAAAATATTTTTTAAATTTATTAAATTAAACATCGGGCGCAGTATCGTCTTTTTTTAACATATGCATTTTTTGTTCGTTATATAAAAACAGCTGAAAAATTTTATTTCGACGTTGTGGAGAAATTTTTTTATCGTAAAACGATCGCTTGGAAGATCGAAAATGAATATTTAAAAATATATAATGAAAATGAAAAACAAGGGTTTGTCAAAAAGAGAATATTTGAAAAAAAAACTGTTGAAAATTTACTAAACATTAAAAAAAAATTTTGTTTATTATTTGTAGAAAATATTTTTTTAATGAAGTTTTTCAAAATATTGTAAGATTCTTTTTACTTTTTGACAATTACATTTTTTCAAAAGCTTTTCTCAACAAACAGACATATGATTGTAGTTATTAAAAATCATTTAAGTGTTTCGACAAATTTAGTAAATTTTAGTCTTAATCGCACAGTGGGGCATTGCGCAAAAACTTTATAACTAAGTATTTTATTAATGTGTTCTAATAGATGAAATTAATAGTAATATATTCACCTCTAACGTGAATAAGAAGCCAAATATTAATTTCCATAAAATTTTCATTACACTCAAACTAAAATTTATAATTATGAATTTTCCGTGTAGATTTCTTGTGTAATTCATTAAACAGCTGTTTGAAATAAAATTGACCGTCAATGCACAAAAGCGAAAAATCTGTGGGGAATTTATTTACGATAGGGATGATTAATAAAATAACACAAATTTTTTAATTTTCTTAAATACATTGGGGCAAATAACGGTATTCGAACGTGAATGAAATTTGATAGTTCTTATTAGAACTCGATTGTTTGAGTAAATTTCGATCGTGATCGAACGCCGTTATTTGCCCCCTGTCTTATAGATTGAGAAAAATAGAAGAATAGCTTCAGTAACGTGGGCTAGATCTAGCTACTTGGTATGCAACACACTTTTTTAGTTTTCTTTAAAATATTTTTGTTTATACCCTTCACACCAGAGTGTAAAAGGTTATATCTGAATATTAACATACATACATATGTACATACTTACATATAAGTTTGTAATTCCAAAACATCAATTGCTTTGTGTTTAAACAAAACTTCATATTTCATAACGCCACAGTACAATAATTATACAATGTATACCATTTCAAAACGCCGCCGCCAAGTATTTTTAACGCAGTTAGAAAGCAAACAATGTATCAGTTTTATAGTTTATGCATTGTTTCGGCACATCGCATGTGTATGTGATTTAAATACAGTAGCAATACTGTATACAAACTTTGTATACGAACGTTTTGGAAGTCAGCAATAATCAGAATCCTAAAAAAGAGACAAGTATGTCTGTGCATTTGAGCGTTGAAATCAATTTTTGAATGCCCTGGTATATCCCACGTCCTTGTAAGTGATATCAATTTATCAAAAATGCTTTCGAGAATTTCGCTATTGAAAATGAGTAGTAATTTTGACTAATTAACAACAGAGATATGAGAAAATCACGCAGGCATATATTTTACTAAGCAAAGTCAATTTTTGCAGTTCCCAGATAACTTCTTAAACAGGTTGTCAAATGCCACTATAAGAGATATATACATATAGAAGAACATTAATAGGGAATCAGTCCATTTTAGCGACAAAAATATTGGCAAAGATATCAACTTTTAAATGAGATTGCACCAACAAAATTTGATTAAAATAACAGCAAAAGCAAGTGGTCGCTAATACAGATGTACATGATGGTACAAACTGTGTGGTTCTTTGTTGTAATTGTTATGTTTTTAATGCTCATGCATATGTACGCATGTATGTTATACAGTTTTAGTCAACCGTATTCCTAAAATTAAAAAGTTTTCGTATATTCTCTTTACATTGCACGATCAAAATCCGCACCAAACAGTGACTCGGTTTGGCTGTATCGGCTTTTCAATGTATGCGTGCGGGTTTTCTGTGCCCCAAATGCGACAATTTTGCTTGTTTACATACCCGCCAAGATCAAAATGAACTTCATCTGATAAGATGATTTTTGTTGGCAAAATCGGCCAAAGTAATGTTGCAGTATTTCCCAGAGTTGTTCAAGCGTATACACAACCATATTCGTTCAGCGGAAGGATAAAACTAATAATCTGTCAAATCAGACATGAGCTAAGTGTTACCATTCACGAAATAAGCTCTAGTTGAAAAAAAAGTTAGATGGCGGACCCTTTAAATGATGACATGCTATGAAACAACAAACATAGATTGTACATAAAGGTAAAGGGAATCAGAATCAGATTCGTCATGGCCGAATATACATGTTTTTTTTTAAATGCTGAAATTAATATTAAAAAAATAGTTTGATTACCAACATTTACTATTTAGTTTGCAAATATTAAATCTAGTATTTTTAACAAAATCTTTTGCAAAGCCTTTACAACTTAAATTCTTATAATTCAATTTCATTTTAAAGGATTTATTTAGTTTTACACAAATTTCTTATTTTTTTCTTTTCTTTTCTTTTCTTTTCATTTATAGTTTTTATGGGTGTAAATTAATTTTTTAAGAATTATTTCTAGAAAATAAATGTAATAAATACAATGAAATTATTGCTGAAAATAAGTCAAATTATTGCGTTTTTTTAAGGAAATTAAATCTTAAAGATTTTATTATTGTGCTGTTATTAACGAATACAAATAAAATAGAAAATGTATGACTGTTGTTTAGAGAAAATTTTTAAATGTAATATTTTATAAAGTGATGTTTATAGAAAACGTTTGTTTAAGGCTACAGAAAATTCTATGTATTTTGACTTGAACGAAAATTTTCTTTAAACTGCACACATATACATACATACATATTATGTAAGTGTTTTTAAATGTTTACACAAATCTTATAAATAAATAAATAAATATATGAACAATGGTTTCTACAATACATATGTATACAATATGTATGTATTATACATATAAATTAAATATTTTACACATACATATAAACATATTTATATACACATAAAACTACTATTTAACACAATTGTTAAAAGGAAGAATTTTGAATTTTTTAACCAAAAAAACTCAATTAAAACTTAAAATCAAAAACTGAATTTAAATGTACAAGGAATAAAATAATTACAATAAATGGTTTAAAAATATAAAAAAAACAAGATGTTTCTGTTATTTCATAAGTTGTAAAGAGGGGTGGGGGGTTTGCTGAAATAAATTTTTTT
Organism: Phyto melanocephala; assembly: GCA_941918925.1. Classification (NCBI taxonomy): domain Eukaryota; kingdom Metazoa; phylum Arthropoda; class Insecta; order Diptera; family Rhinophoridae; genus Phyto; species Phyto melanocephala. The sequence goes on along the minus strand of OW799234.1, from coordinate 130,898,007 downwards.
TGTCATATTCGCCTCACTAAAAATAAGCTTAGAGTTTCCAGGAGTTACCTTTCAGATTAAAGTTGCCTTTAATAATTTCATAAAAATTTTCAATAACAGTGGCAGCACTATTTCCCATAACAACTGATTTGACAGTTATCGGTTGTATGAAGGTTGGTTTGATCTATCAGTTTATTATAAATGGACTTACGTGATAGCAATGTTTGCAAATTGTTCAAATTTATTTTTTAAATCATGTTTCATTCATTCAACTAACGGCTAATTCAAAGAAATAGAATTTTAAACTGACCTGGGGATATGTAAAATTTCAAGTCCATGAAGAGAAGCCAGAAGGCTTATGAAAATTAAACCTAGCTACCGCCGCCACCAAGGCAGATTTATTCATCTGGTAGTCTTAATTCATTGGCTTGATTGCTTGTTTCTTTACTTATTACAAACTTCAGCTGTCAAAGCTCATAGATAAAAAACAACAATTCTCTCTCTTCTCTCATTTATTTCAAAAATCAAACTTCATAAAAAATTTTTTCTTAGAACTGCGATTACCTGATGAATTAATACGTCTTGGGCCACCTATGCCCATTTTAAAACATTAATGACATGAAGTTATCTAAGTAATTAGAAAAGCCCATTATTTCAATATAAAGTTCTTTGTCTCTGTAAAACCACCCTTTAGTATAAAAAAGGTATAATTGGTAATAAAAGAATACTTTGAAATATAAATAATTAAGAAATGGGTCTTATTATACCGTTCCACGATTGCATAAAGCATGTTCTGTCCAAGAATTGTAATAAAATAATGTTTTTAATTTTCAAAATATTGACATTTCTTCCAAACATATGTATATACTTACTATATTCTTAATTCTTATAAACAGAGTAACTGATTAGGGTAAATCCGTCTGTCCATGGGTGTGTTAAATTAACTTTTTTAAGCGCCCACGTATAATTAAGACTCCTAAATAGTATCAATCTATTAGATATGCTTTCAAAAATTTTGCTATTGAAAATCAATTATTTAGGCACATTACGAGCTGAGATATGGGCGAAAGAAGAAAAATTTCAGGTTTTGCAGTTCCTATGAAACTTTGAGCAACGTTTGTTATGTAAATTTAAAATACGTAACTTTTTGAACATTTACAGAAAATCTTAGTTCAATAGATTAATTGCCGACAAAGATATTGACAAAAAAATTTTTTTCAAAAATGTCAATTAAAAGTTAAAATTGAGTAGGTGAGATGCAAAACTCGTTGGTTACATTTTAAAAAAAATTTTAGAAGCGCACATAATCAAGGTGCTGCTGGCGAAATGCAGCAATTTAGGGGATCGTTTTTGACCCTAAAATAACATGACATTCTTAGTTAAATATTTGACATTTGAAAAATCGAAAATTGAGGAAATATAAAAGAATAATGAATTAAAGTTTGAAGCGAAAAGAGTTTTTTTTTAATTTTGTAACGAACGAGTTTTGCATCTCACCTACTCAATTATAAATATCCTAAATAAGTTTGGCTAACAGTTGCCCCACGTATTTACATAACTGTTAGTTATGGTCATTATATGTCTGAAGGGTATATAAGAACTGCCGAATAAAGTGCTCTTGTTTTTTTTTAATTTTAAAATTTTAATAAATATCGTTAAATATTAACCACTGTACAACCTCAATATTTTATGCATTGTTACATAAAAAAGAGCATTTGCCATCCCTGATGTGTCTTTTTAACATTTTATGGAGTTACCCTCTCGTTTTTTAAATGACTTTACCTGGTTTTTATATCAACAAGTGTCAGCTTAAAACAACTGTGTGTTATTGTTATTTTATCAATGCACTTTTCTTTTTGTGCTATACATACTCAGAGAGAGAGAGCCTAGTGCATGGTGTGTTTTAAATGCAACAAGTTAGTGTTACCATTATTTGAAAACTGAACAAAATAAAATTTCATAGTTTCAGAGGAATGAAGGAATTTTACAAATTTTAAAATTTCCTCTGATTTGTCAATTTTGTGAATTTAATATAATTCTGTATGTCTGTAAAAGTTGTTATTTTAAACTCATCCGACGTTGACTGTTTTTCAGCGCTAGAGATTTAGGCCAACAGCAAATGTCAAGCGGCTTATCAGAAAAAAAAAAATGGAGCATACTCTAATTGAAATTTTGTCAGATGACTTTGCACATGATTTTTACAGAAACATTATTGTAAAGATAACACATGACATGTATGTATTGAGCGGTGGACAATTTATCAAGTCAGATATAAAAAACCTGCCATGTTTTAGCTAAAATGTAATTATAACAAATTTTTAGTTTATCCGTTAGCCAAATATTTTAAAACTGAGTTTATTTTTTTGTCAGACAATTTAATAAACAGAGAATTTATTAAAGCAAAATTTTGTAGAAAAATTAATTTTTCTTTTTTTGTTTTGAGTTTTTCATGTTATATGTATATACACATATCGATGGCTTAATATAAAAAGGGCGTATCTTAATTTTTTAGCAAAAACGAGTTTTCAATGTTTTCTGGTAGTTCACATACACACACATCACCCCCCCAAAAATATTAGGTGAGCTATGATTGAAAATAACGGATTTATGGCCAAATAAAAAAGCTCTAACTCAATGCATTATTTTAAATTTTATTCAGTTTTTTCTTTCTCCTGTAAAGTAGTAAAAAATCCAGTTACGCCTTTTTTATATTAAGCCATCGATACACATTTTCATACTTATGCAGATAAATACAAATTCGTAAATTAAAAAGGTATACATACAAAATCGTCTAAAAAAAATTAATAAAGAGCTAAAGGAAAACAAGAAATTTATCAATATTTCCTTTGTAGTTCTTACACATTTTGATAATATTAACTGTTAAACAGTGTTAGTACAAATTCATATAATGGTTTCGGCAACACTGTCTCTTAACACAAACACACCATGGCCTAATGAGCGCTAGTGAGTTACTTTTAGTGTTTGAGCCATATTTACCTCTAACAACAGTGGAACATTTCAGTTAATAAACGACTTTCGACACGTGCGGTTCATTTAAAGGCGGAATACGGTTATACTGTATACAAAATCTTTTTCTCTTAAAATTGTGTGTTAAAATAGAAAAAACAATGAAATATCATATAAAACTCGTTACAAAGTGAGCGTATTTAGCAGTGAAACAATAAAACCAACAACAAAATACATTTAAAATAGAGAAGAACACGGTTTGTTGATAAACTATCATACAAAGTGACTGACTATCACACAGTTTGTATAAATGTTGTGCTGTGTTGGTATTTAACTATTTTCTACCACATTTTAAGTCAATGCATGATTATGATGCCTATGGGAATGTAACCCTACCCCACATACTCACAACGTAATGAGAGTGTATTTGTGTATAAGGTTTTGTTATTGCTATTGCAATACATGTAGTGGAAAATAAAATAAAAAACATATGAATATGAGACACAACGCTGCATAATAATTAGAAACAAACAAATTATAATAAAATTAAATAAACATACACACATATGTACATATGAATGTGTAGTAATATATGTAACTACCTATTTAATAAAACAAAACAACAGAATCGACATTGTTTGTTACAAAGTGGTACCTTACAATTATTTATTATTTAGTTGTTTTGTGTTCTTTGATTTTCATCATTATCTTGTTTTGCATAGGTACACACACCAATTTCATTTACCAGAAGGTAGTGAGTGTCTAATCATAACTGTAAATAATATACACTTATGTACATACTTTACGTACCTATTACAATATTGAGTAGGTACATAAATACAATTATAATTTTAATTATCAACATCATCATCATCATTTGGATACCATAATTTTGTTCTCATCTGTGTTGTGTGGGTGTAAAGAAAAAAAAAAAAAACAACAACAACAAAAGCAGCAACTGTAATCCAACATTCATATACATATTAAAAACAAAACAAATCCATTCATAGTGCTGCACATAATTTTGTATTCAAGAAACAAAACTTAAAAAAAGAAGGTAAATATTGAAAATTTATTGGTGTATCGAGTGTGAGTTACATGAAAAATAAGCGAATTGTTCAAACTAAAAAAAAAATAACTTTAAATTTTATGAAATTTTTGGGATTACTTTTACATAACTTTGGTTTTATTAGAGAGTAAGTAACAGAATTTAAATTACTTTTGGACATTTAATACCTACTGTCAAAGTGACTTGTGAAACTTTTGTTGTGTTAAAAAAAATAACTATAGGAAGCTACCTACATACATATGTATACTTTTTTTCAACAAAATAACTATTGGAAAAAAATGTTTACATTTTTTTTTATAAATTCCAATACAGTCAAATCCCGATAATTCGTAATCGCAAGGGACCGGTCATTTCTTACGAATTATAGAGGTTTTCGATCTAGCGGGGTTTCGATTTAACGGGGTTAAAATAAAATAATTACGAATTAATGGGGGTTTTCAATTTATTTACTAAAACGATAAAAATAAACATAAAATACAATTTTTAAAAATAAAATTCAAAATAAATGAAATAAATACATAAAATAAAATAGCAAATTCATTTACTTTGCGTAAAATACGTGTAATTTTAATATCAAGCAAAAAACAATAAAATAAAAATAAATAAAATTTGTTTCAGACTTTTCTCACGGAGGTTGTCCAATGCATTTTCTATTTTTAATAAGGAATTCAACATTTCTTCGTCCACAGTATGATTGGAGACATAAAATTTTAATTTATTGTTAGCTTTTAGCATTTTTTCCATGTGGTAGTTAGCAAATAATTACGATTTATAAGAGGTAAAGAAGATTTTATTTGAAAAACTTACGAATTAGCGAGGGGCCCAAAATGCATGGAAATTTTACGAATTAACGAGATTTTTTTTTTACGATTTATCGGGGTACGAATTATTGGGACTTGACTGTATTTGATTTATGGAAAATTTGTATTGAATTTTTGATTATTGAAAAATTTTGTTAAATTATAGTTGTCACAAGATATGTACCAAGGCGAATTCAATAAGGTGAACTCGTCGCTAAAACAACTACAAAGTGAAAAAATACAAACGTGTATTTTGTTAGTGTAAAACAAAACGATATGTCAAAAATACATTAAAATTTGACAAGTGGTCCCTAGAAGTAGGCAACAGCTGATGATCAGCTAATCTAATAAGTTCACCTTATTGAATTCGCCTTAATATGTACGACCAAGGTCTATTAAATAAGGTCTGTTCAACTAATCAGCTGATCGTTTTTTGCTCCCCTATGTTTACTACTCGAAGTTGTCAAAATTTGTTTACCTTTTTAGGGCGACATTTATGTTTTTCAATTTTATGATTGATAATTTTTCAACTTATGATTTATATTTCCGAGCCGGACATGCTGGTAAAAGGCGTTTCTGTACCCAAGAACTGAGCCACACCAACAGCTATAGCAGCCTTGCCATTACTTGGCTCACGGGCCAAGAAAATACAACGATTAGCTATTTTGCCTTCACGCACCATTTGTACAACACCAGCAGCGAAACGAGCATCTTTCTGGCCCAACATACCTTGTGAAACAGCACGCTTCTTCAAGACATAGTCTAGACTTCTATTTTATCTTTATCAGCCATATTTTTAGCAAATATTTACTATTAACACAATTTATTTTTGTTGTCTTGAAAAAATTGTTACACAAACTGAAAACACAAAATTTAATAGGCGTTGGGCAAATTCATACAGGTATATGCAACGGCGAATTTGCTGTGCTGCTTTCTGTCAAATACCTCATAAAAAATAATTTTTTATACATAGAGTTTGACAGTAACGTTTCCCATCAGATGGACTGATAATTTCACCTGGATGAATTTTTTGGTATTTTAGTCAGCTGTTTTTGACTACCTTAGAGTAATTTTACACTAACAAAATGCCCGTATATTTTTTTTGCTTTTTGTTTTTGTAGAGTTGCACAGACCTTATTTAATAGACCTTGTGTACGACCTTGCTTCTTAATTTCCAAGACTCTGAAGAGGAAAGACTGCAAAAATTATTAGAAAACATACCGTTAGGTGATAAGCGCCCATCTTTAATGTTACGACAAATGAGAAATTTATCGTCTGTTACAATCTCTGATGAGATGCTAAAGTCATTATGCTTTCAACTATTAGGTACCTTCAACAATAAAAACAATTTAGTCTACGAATTCTGACACTTTAATAAAACTTGCAGTCATCTTTCTTCTGTTTATTCCTTGGGTGTGTGTGTTTTTTTAATAGAAATCGAAAAAATTTAAAGGGTTTAAATTATATGCAACAGTTCGAAAAGAAAACGCCATTAACTTGAAAAGAGTTTATTGAATAGTTTCTTGTTGAATTTTAATTATATTTCTTATTAACTATAAATGTTCCCACACCCGAAAAATTCTTTTGTGTTCTTTAAAAACTATAATTAATGGCCATAATTATTACCTGACAAAAATATTCAACTTCTGGCTTATAGCTGAATAATTGTTAACATTTAAATGATTAATAAATAATAATTATCTTTTTTAAAAATAACAAATTTTATGAGGTAATATAAACAAGTATGTATGGGTATACATTGTATACATTTATATATTTGTGGCAAAAACGAAAAACTGTTTAAGTCGACTTAGGCAAAAATTTATAAAATAATATTATTGCAATTTTAAATTATTGTGTAAAATAATTGTAAAGAAAGTTATGGCGTTAAAGCTTTTGCTTTTATTATTTCAATACAAAATATTATTTATTTAGAATAATAACTAATTTTATGTTACGATTTAACTTAATTTACACAATCCTCTTAATTATTTGACAGCTTAACAAGTTAGGTTTTTGTTAAAATGTGCTTTTGCAGAAAATGTTTGCATACGAAAGAGCCACAAAATGTATCATCTATTATCGTTATTAGATATTTTAGCAATAGATAAAAGGAGAATAATTTAACTCAAAATTATTTTTTATTTTATTATACCCTTCACACAAGATTGAAAAAGGTATAAATGAGTTTGTCTTTCCGTTTGTAATTTCTACAATATTCACTTGTGAATCCTTATAGACAGAGAAATCGATTTAGCTATGTCTAACTGTCCGTTAGTGTGAGCGTTGAAATCAACTTTTTTAAGTCCCTTCTTATACTTCAGACTCATATATAGTGTCAGTTTATCAAAAATGCTTTCGAGAATTTCGTTATTGAAAATAAGTTATATGGGCTCATTAACAATGGAGATTTAAGAAAAAATATTATTTAAAAGTTAGATTATCGTTTAGCAAAAACAACAGCAAAAGCTACCTGGCGCTTAAACATATTTATTGTATAATGTAATAAACATGATGGCATAAACAGTGTAAAGGATACCTATATAAGATTCGGAACAGACGAATAAAGAACTTGTTTGTATTTTTTTCGGTAGAGCATTAGCAGAAGGCATGATTAATCTGATCCGGGTAAGGGTAAAATAAGTGCATTTTAAAGTGCAGACCTAAGAAGTTGAAAAACATATTGTATATGAAAATAGTGCCTTCTAAATATAAGCTCTCTTAGAAGCAGGTAAGCACTAAGTAAGCAATTAAAAAAGCACTTTTTGGTGGGATATCGTTTAATCTTTTCCCATATCAAATTAAAATAAAATTTTCAATGCATTCACTGTTTTAAGTTTAAACTGGTAAATAAATTTTTTTAAATGCCAAAAACTGTACTTTTTACGAACAATATTCATTGTAATAAAATATTTTAGAAATATAACACTTAATAGAGAAAAAAAACGTTTATAAAGAATACAAAACAAAACATTTAATTTGGCCCAGCCATCGAGTTTTGATATTTACAGAGTAAAATAAAAAAAAATAATAATAATAAAGTTTAATGAAAACCTAAATTCATACTTACATATGCACATACATACATACTTTGAAAATATTTATGACAATTTTTTTTACCAAGTACAGTGAAATAATGTTTTAATTAAAAAAAATCGATTGATTTTTTTTTCGAAAATACTAACAACAATTCAATTGTTTATCTTAGTTGTTTTTGCGTATTATTATTAATGATAAAATTAATAATTTTTTTGTACCTGTGTATGTAGCCAACGAAATTTGTGTTTAGGCTTACAGCCATACCCAAACAAGAGTGTTAAGCGTTAAAACAAAACACAGACGCTTAAACCTTAAAGCTCTAGTGATTGAAGAAAAAAAGGTTTATAACATTATTTATAGAGATTTATAGAGGTCCGCCAAATAACTTTTTTTTTTAATGCTATAAAAAAAAGTGTAGCTTCGGCTGTGTAGCACGTAGCGCCGTCCTGTTGAAACCAAATGTTGCCAATATCCTCCTCTTCAATTTTTGTGAAAAAAACGATCGCCATCGACTACGGCCACTCCTTGCTCATTTTGGAAGAAAAATGGCCCAATTATACCTCTGGACCAAAATCCGCACCAAACTGTGACTCGTTTTGGGTGTATCGGCTTTTCAATGTATGCGTGCGAGTTTTCTGTGCCCCAAATGCGACAATTTTGCTTGTTTACATAACCGCCAAGATCAAAATGAGCTTCATCTGAAAAGATGATTTTTTTGGCAAAATCGGCCAAAGTAATGTCTCAATATTTCCCAGCGTTGTTCAAGCGTATACACAACCATATTCGTTCAGCGGAAGGATAAAAATAATTATCTATCAAATCAGACATGAGCTAAGTGCTACCATTCAAGAAATAAGCACTAGTTGACAAAAATAAACGTTAGATGGCGGAGCCTTTATAAAGAATTTATCATTGCACTAGTTTAGCCCGCTTTGTAGGCCCCAACAATATTTTTGTTTTGCATTTATTTTATATGATAAATTTAGATAGCGCTGTTAGTAAAAATTGATAATTATTCCAGGAAGTCCAATTTCTGTTATATTTCTCCTTCTGTCGTGAATGCATATGAATTTATTTCTTACCAACCTTCTAGTACAATCTCAAATATAATTTTATTTTCTATTTTATGTTAGAAATAAGATATAATCTTAACTCAGGGACCAAGGTACGTATGTACATTCAAAATTTTACCAAATTTCATCCAATAGATTTTAAGCCAGTCGAGTTCAGGAAGACGGAAGGACAGACAGACAAAAATTCTTAAAATATGTATTTTGTATTTTAGATCGCTTTTAAATTTCATGTACAAATATAGTTTTTACTACAATCTTATTAATAGCATAGATAATATTAATTAGAGATAAACTTAAAAATTAGAGCCAAGCATTAAGCATTAAGAAGTGAAGTTAGCTGCAGAAAACGAAAAGTAAATAAATAAATAAATTGTTAAAATTAAACCTTAATTATAATCGATAATAGGAAAGGTCACCCAAATGTGAAGAGAAAACAAGGTCGATGTCCCAAAGCTGGACCATATAACCCATAGGAGTAGTCTCTTAACTACTCTATGTCACTAGTCGATGGAGCACCTACATGACGATTATATACCTTTTGACAACAATATAAGTGACGCGACATGACGAAATGGACCTTATTTTGCCAGGGGTCAAATTGAGTTTTTGGTACCACATAAAGGACAAAATTCTAAACAAAATGACACCAAAATCATGCAAAAGTCTCAAACATTGACGAAGTTACAGCATTTTGAAGTTTTCATTAAAAAAAAATTCAAAAATTTAAAATTTTTACTTAAAAATTTTATTTAAAAAAAGGTAGTTTCGAGATAATTGAGGATAAAGTTTGACTATGTTTTTGAACGTATTTTTTAGGATTTTGGCTGCCCTATGAAATGCCCATGTGTTCATTTTAATTTCGTTTGGGAACAATATCATCCTCATACGCCTCTCTCAAACTATCCGGCACATCACCCAGTAAATAATTTTCAATAATTTTGGCAATTTTATGTTAATTTATTTTATTTTTATGTAAAAACACGCTAAAGACAAAGTTCCAAAGTGTCAAACACAGCTCATTAAACAAAAGAAAATGACCGACGATGTGATGTAGATACACGACGAGATATGTAGGTAGCGTTAGGTGTCAAAACCCCAAAACATGAAATTTAGATTTTATTTCACGTTTTGGTTTGTACTGAAAATTTTACTCTGACAATATAAGGTCCCTTTCGTCATGTCGGGTCACATATGTAAACGTTTAAACACGAACAGTTGGCGTTTAGCTACAACCTCTTGCTAAAAATTGATATGGTCCATGACAGCATTACATTGGACCATATTGTAAGTAGTCAATTTTAGCTAAATGAAATGAAATTTGGAACACAGACAGATAAAAACAGTATGTGTAATACGCTACCTTTCATAGCGATTACTACGCAGACGAAGTCGCGGACACATGCTAATTTAAAAATAAAATCTAGTTCAATATAGGTATTCAAGGGGCATATGATAATGGGCGTAGCCTATCAAACATCGCAATTTATTCCAATTGTTTAAAAGCATTTTTTTTATCGTTGTTATTTAAAATCAGAAAAAAATATTAACGAACTTTTGTAAACTTTATTTAATATAAATACTTAACTGTGTAAATAAACAGGTTGTTTATCTTTTTTGTTAATGTTGTTAATAAAACAACAATAATATTTTGTTGTTGTTTTTAGATAAGATTAGCAATATCATTTATTTATTTGTACACACACTGTCTTGTCATTTTTAACATGAGTGTGTATGGAAAATATTTACCGTAATTGATATCAAAATTAAATACAAAGTTGTGCTCTAAATTGCCCTTTTTTTTTTTTTGAAAATTGTGATGTAAAAAATAACAAAGTTTTAATTGCAAAAAAGAAAACGATATAAAGGAAATAAATAAGGCTGGCACCAATCTTTTGCACTATTTGGTTTTTTAATACCGTGAATAAATATTTATTGGCAAATAAAGTTAAACCAAAGAGGCAAAATTGCTGCAAATTATAGGAAATGCACAACACTGCCGCCGCTACTGACAAGTAGTAGTTGCGTTGATGCATTATTTTTTTATATTTTTTTTAAATTGTAACGGAAATTAGTTGAAATAATTTGGATTGTGTAAACTAAGGCAAATCTACCTGGTTGAAATAGTTTTGTCCCAAAAACAAACCTTGAACCTTTTTCGTAATGAGAAAAATACACATTTTTGGTGATTTTTGGTTTCTAATCTGTTACATATTTTTTCAGAGCATTTGATTATCAGTTTAAATAAAAAAATAATGCTAAATACTTAACAATTTTTTTTTCGATGGCGGATTAAAATTTATGTTTCCTTTAAAAGATTTTTCATTAAAGATAAAATTGTATGCCTCTTTGTGCAGGTAATTAAATAACAATTTCTTTATACACACAGAAAAACGACAGTGCGAAATTAAAAATAATTTTGAAATGACGTCATGTTTTAGTTCTAAGTAAAGGAAGTCTATAAAAATTTGTATTTCCATCACTTATCTATACTCTCTCGCATGACTCAAAATCTGTTGTTTATCTTAAGAAAAAAAACATGGTCTTTATCGTTTTGAAATAAAAACAGCAGTTTACCTTTAGTTTGTTCATTTTTCTTCTATCAATCAGAACATAGTCAACAAAAACCCTTATACATATTTATTTAATAATAGTCATTTTAGTTACTTGTAAGGCCCGCCACTATTGTTTTACAATTGTTGAACATGGAATAATTAGTTCAATTTTATTTACCTTCATGGAAGTTTTCAAAACATTTTTAAAATATTTTTAAAGTAAATATTAGCCTGTAAAATAAGGCAATTGATTTTAATATCTTTATGTTTGTCTGTTATGTTTATTGCGTTATATTGAGGTTATGTTATAGTTTTGAAAATGTTGCAACATGTTGCTACAAAACGATAACGTACGTTTTATAATCAATTTTAGAGAAATTGTGTTGTAAGAAATTGGAAAATTTAAGGAAAGACTATAAATTTTGTTTACTCAATATTTTTGCCATTTAAGAAAAATTATTTTCCATTACATAAAGGTAATTCCATGTCAAATCAACCAAGGGGTGTACCTAACCTCCTCCAAATAATTAAGAAAAATTCAAAGTTTAAAGTCACTAGGTCATCTGGATCCAAAAATATAAGCTTTAGAAAATCAGGAAAAACTATACAAATTTAGAAAGTTGTACTTACTTAATTACCATTTTCTGGCGAAGTATTATAAGTAGGCATGTAGCTAAACGGGTTCGCATTTAAAAGCTTATCGAATCGCATTTGATTTGATATACAACACAACATTTTCTTGGAAAGGCCAAAGGCAATTTTTCGTGACCTAAGGGGAGGGGAGACTATATCGCTCAAAGCGAACTTTTTTCAAAAAAATCTATGTTAAAGACGCTTACCCTCTCAATAGTTGTGACAAATTTTAAAGTGAGCCAATTTTTTGGATCCAAAAATATATTAATAATACTGGTAAACATGTTGGTTTTTCTTTATATATGTATGTAGGGCGAATATCGAAGCAGACCACTACTATCACAAGTCCCTTTTTGACTCCCTTCGCTCCTTAGTGATTTCGTGTCTACCGATCAGTATCCCTTTCATTACTGATTCATGCGCCACAACCGGCATTTGCTCTGGACTAGAAAAACGATTTCACACTGCCGACTGGTGATTCTCGACAATCCTTATCGCACAGTCCTTTGTAATCGCCAGCATCTCCCTCAGACTAAGGACCCCCCATAGCACTTGCACTTAATGTGTGCTTGACTGTGATCATCAATCTTCTGCTCGCCAACACCGGACTACATGCGTCTCGGCATTCTCCAGGCACATTCTACAAATATCATCATCTATGATCCGCATCTTCTTCAGATGATATTTGAAGTTCCCATGTCCTGTAATCAACGCAGTGATCCAGCCCTTCGTAATCCGATAAAAACCGAGTATCTTCACTGCACCCCTGCTAAGTGGCTCCCTGAGCACCATACGAGCCTGTCTACACGTGGTTCCCTACATCCACCTTCGCAAGATTATAGAGTTTACCTTCGCTCGCACTAACCCATTGCGTAGAGCAGTTCTGTGTTCCGGTCCGCAGAATGCAGCCTCAGACACCTTCCTCGCAAGTTCGTCAGCAGCCTCATTCCCAGCTATGCCCATGAGCCTATTGAGCTATAGAACACACTCAAGCACCAAAGAGGAGTTCACATCTATCCGCTGCATACGTTTTATAACCGACTGGTTATCAAGTGCAATAAGAATTCTCTTTCCATGCATTCGACATTCCAACAGGTGATCCAACGCGTGTAGCAAACCAAGCATTTCTGCCTGATAGACAGACACGTACTCCCCCAAATTTAAGGTGCAGGATAGGTTCAACTCAGATGAGTACGCACAAGCACCTGCCCTTCCGTCCATACAGGGCCCATTAGTAATGATACTGATATCATTCTCCATGCACTCATCCATCCGCTATGAGCGTGTGATGTAACCTTTCGAACACTTTCACCCGACTCATGTGCTCCATCGGCATCTGAGCCTCCATAACCTCTTTATTCACGAGGTCCAGGATTCTCCTACGACCGATCTCCCAAAACCGATCCAAAGCGATACCACGTGCCATGGCCTTTCTTTAGTCTCTGGTTTAAAATCATCGTGGCAAGTAAAATGTTTGAGCAGGGTGTCGGCAGATTTCACAGTCGACCCTTGAACGCTGGGTAGACAGATTCTAAATCAACGGGTCAGTGAGCAATAAGCCAATAGTTTTACGTCAAAGAAATTCCATAGCAGTTGATTACAAATACCGCTGTTAAGTACAGTACTACAATTCTTCTTGATGTGTAGCGAGTTGCACTATTCTATTGAAACCACATATTTGCTACCTTTAAATAATCAATTTTTCGCCACAAAAAAAACTTAGGATCGTTTTTCTGTAGCGATTTAGATTCGTCACGGTCAAATATAGCACAACAGGCCATACAGACTTCATTACATCTAGAAAATTGAAGCCTTTGCCATCAACGGACCTTTTCCTTCAACCAGATGAGTTGAAGCTACGGCCAATGTAGATCGTTACTGAACCATAATCAATAAGTATATGCCTCATACACTACTTGTTTTATACAATTTCAACTTCGATTTACCCTTTTACGAAACCAGTAGTTTTTAATTTTATTTAGAAAAATTGAGAAAAAAAAGCAGTAAATGAATTTCTCGTTCAATTCACTATAATTTTCTTTCACAAATTATTTGTTAATCAATTTTATAATTTACTGATCTTAGATCATAACCCCCCTGCACTTTTGCGGTTCGATTTTGTTTGTGTATTTAGTTTGAGATTTTTTAAACTCTTAATCCATTTTAAATCAGTTTATAATTATTAGATTGTGTTGTTTGATTTTTTTTATAGTTTTTTGAAAAAAAAACAAATAAATATTTATTATCAAAATATATTTTTATTGTGTTTTTTTTCTTGGGGAAAGGTAAAAGGTAATACTCGTAAAATCCTAATGTGTATGTGTGTGTATATTTTCTTTTTTATTTTTTTGTTGTAATTGTAAACAGGTTTCTGTTTTCACACGCTTATTTATTTTCAAAATTTCAAAGGTTAAAGTCGGTTTAATGGAATGTTGACTTTGCTAGAAGTCAACTCTTACCTTTTTTTTAGAGAGATTATGGTAATAAAAAAAGTTAATTTTGACGATTTTTTTTAATGATTTTTTCTGTGAAAAAAATACTTTTTAAAACGTTTATTCCCCCACATATTGTTCTAAAAATTAATTAAACATTTTGATATTTTATTTTATTAATTATACGCTACACCACTTTAAGTAGTCTTATGCATTTGTGCTGTTGTTTATAACCAAAAAAAAAAAAAAAAAAAAACATTAATAAATGATAATGAATTCAGACTTTATGAATTTGCTTGTAATTTCAAATATCCCTGCCCAATTATATGAAGATTGTGTTATAGTTGGTTTTAGCCTTAATCGAAAATGGGGTGTAGTTAATTAAATACATTTTTGGCCATCAACCTTTAACATCACCTGATACCTGAAAAACATATTGGGCCAATTCAAAGTGATTGCATATCAGTCGTATTTGTACTATTTCATATTATTTTATGCATACTTAAAATTTTTGTTAGTAATTTCCATACAAAAAAAAAATAATATGACTTTACACATTTGTTTCCTATGTATAAGAAATTGTTTATGTTATACTTTTAACCATACTGTCTCTCAGAGAGAATTTCTTCGCTTCTCACCTCTCAGAGAGAATATTTTCTATTTTCTTCTTTCCTGTATACATACAATTTTTAACAGCGTCATCGCTTTGTCTTCTTTCTTGTATTAAATACATAATTTGTTAACAAAAGGTGTTCAAAGTCACTAGTCATATTAATATGAATTATATGACATAGTACAATATGAGAGTCTACTTTGAATTGGCCCATTGTTACGTTTACGTACCTTCCATAAACGTTGGCTACTTTCCTTTTAATAAACGGGGATTCCTTTATTGCAAATAATAATCAGCACTATTGAAATTTACGTTGTAAAAGTTATATTTAAAAAGTACAACAGTTTACTATTATTTCACTATTATTTAATTGATTTTGATATTCATTTACCGTTGGTCACAAGTCGAAAGGCCCTAACTGAAATAATTTCGTAAAAAGTACGAGATAGGGCCTTTTTACTTGTGGCAATCGTTGTGTATGCCTTATGTTTAACTTATGTACTAGTAAATAGTACTAGTTGTTTCAAAAGCATCCTAAAAAGTATGCTACAAAGAGTAAATTGTTTATAATATCAATGTTTCCATGTTAAAAACAAAAAAAAAAAAAAAAAAAAAAAATTAGACTAAGGTAAATTGTCCAAACGAAAATAAGAAAAAAAAAACGTAAATCGAAATAATGTTCATGAAACTAATAACACTATAATCTAATAAAACTATTTAATTTTCTAGCTTTGTATTAAAAGTTTTGCTTAATATCGTCTAATGTAGGAATCACAATAAAAGTCTAATAATAATTTTGTATAATATCTTTATTATGGTGTAGGGTGAGGCTTAAGCGGCTATAACGTCTTTTCTTGTCTTTAATTAATTTTTGATGAATATTTTTATGATTTTTCATTAATAAAATAATTTTTGAACTGCATTCCCTCCGAACAGAGTTTGTAAAATAAAATAGACTTTCACAAATTTGATTTTTTTTCGGGAAGGAAAGACGCTCTATGCATGACAGATACTGTCGTCACCGTTCTGATATATGGAGCTTGTATCTACTAAAAACCCATTTTTTCCTTTTTCAGTCGTTCTCCACTCTGGTACCGCTTTCGTATTGCTTCAGATAGCGCTGTTCCTATCAAACATCCGTCGTTATGCCCACGTCTAGGGGCCGCCTTTTCTCGCCTTATATTCTCTCAATATATTGTATGTTGCTTTGTGTCTCCAAATAATCTAATTTTCCATCATAAGATTCACAATTTCCTTATGATTGCCTCTACGTTGTGTCGTTCCATTCCCCTAACACTCACACTTGAAGAAAGTGTACTCTGCATCGTTTCTGCAGTTGTCTCCATATATAAATATAGCTGTGTCTATTTTTCTCATCCTGAGTAGGTAATGAAGGAAGCATCCACGTCCAGAAAGCATCTGTGTTACGAAATAGTTTATTTTGCCATGTTTTCTGTTTACCCATTTTTTGAAGACCGTTATCAGTCTCGCTGTTCATCTGCCACGTGATTCGCTGTTCCATCTTTCTTGCCACCTTCGTATGGCTTGCGTTTGTCTTACTGTTTCTGAGTCTGCCTTTGTTCCTTCAATTAGCCTTCGATCTTTTCAAAGTACTCTCCTTTTCTCGGCCAGTTGGTCAATAGGAATAGTGGCGCTTATGACGTGTACTGCAGGTTCCAAGACTGTACGATATGTTAAGGCTACTATAAGAGTAGCGGTGCATTGTACATCTGTCAGCATCTTTCTTTTGTACTTTTCCTGTAGAGCATCAGCCCAGCATATAATAGAATCGACTGGATCGTTGCAATTATTAGTTTCTCTTTGAGTAGTTTTGGCCCCCAGTATTCACCATAAGTCTGCTGATAGAAGCTTACACCTGAGTCGGTTTAGCTGCTGCATATTCGAGTTGGTCTCTGAACGTTGATCTATCTTAATATAAACCTAGATACCTAAGCCACTTGCTTGTCTAAATTGTCTCAGACAAGACCCGCACGTCAACCTTCAGAGGGATGTGCTTCCTTGTAATGATGAGCAGTTCAGTTTACTCCGTGGCTAGCTTGAGGTTGTCGGAATCCAGCCATAACTGTGTTCCTAGCATGACTCGATTAAGATTTCTCTGGTCATCTTTCATGTTACGTGCTGCAATAATAATTTCTACAATGTCGTTGGCATAACCGACCAGGTAGGTGTCGCTTGGCATCTCGATATGCAGTATATCATCATAACTGGATTTCCCGTTTATGCTCTCTCTACACCTACTATAACTACTTCGATCGCTCCTATTGTTGACCTTCCACTTCTAAAGCCATATTGTCTTGTGGAAAGGCCTCCAGCACTTTTCAAAGACGCGTGTATGCTCGTCTGCCTGAATATTTTTAATACTCCTTTCACAACTTAGCAATTTAAATAAATTTACTACCTTTAGTATACAAAATTACACTTATTTAAATTTTTCGATACCGAATGAAAAATGTCATTCCCTATATCTGCTCTAATAAATAAAACTTAAGGCGAATTTAACAAATCTTGACATTATGCTTCCCGCATAGTTATTGCGATGAGACTATCTTGGCCTTGGTATTGTTCGAGGTATTATCGTACAGGTATATTTCACGGCGAATTATTACAATAAAGCAACTTTTTTGCAGATGCCTTTTATCAAGGTAAATTCGTATGTCAGAGATGGAAAAGTGCTTATAATCAAATATTATTTTAATATTATTTAATAATATAGGATATATATCTATGGAATTTATAATAAAGTATATAAAAATAACAAATATAAATAAATGTAGATCTTTTGGTTTCAAAAGTAAAAATAAAAATA
The DNA here is from genome assembly GCA_941918925.1 of Phyto melanocephala. NCBI lineage: Eukaryota > Metazoa > Arthropoda > Insecta > Diptera > Rhinophoridae > Phyto > Phyto melanocephala. The sequence goes on along the minus strand of OW799234.1, from coordinate 130,880,023 downwards.
TTCTTTAATACCGTAAACAAAAATCTATCTTCCCATCCCTGCTGTAATAAATAATATCAAGGTGGATTTAAAAAATATTTATTTTTTACTTTCCGATCAGCTGTTGCGATGAAAGACAACCTTGTGAATGTGCCTTGGTATTGTTCAGCAACCTTTACCAACCTTAAGCTGTCACCTGTCAAAGTGTTTTACTAGGGTTGCCTACACTTTACTGTATCAAAATTCTAACTTATCGTTCATTTCGGCACTAATAAATGAATTAAAATCTATATATATAAAAGTGAAACTCTGTGTGTGTGTGTGTGTGTGTGTGTGTTAGCTATAGACTCTGAAACTGTAAAACCGATCGGGCTCAAACTTTGGTAAGTTGTTGTACACATACCGGGGAGTGTTTATGGTAGAAAAAAAGTGGGCGGAGCCACGCCCATAAAAAATTAGTTATCAGTTTTAGCTACTTCCACTTGACTGATATTTCTGAAACTTTGCACACATATTGAGCTGTCATGACCTTATAATTTCGTGATTAAAAAAAAGGGCAGGGCCACGCCCATAAAAAAAAGTTTTAATTTTGAGGTACTTGCACTGGACCGATTTTTCTGAAACTTTACACACATATTAAGCTGTCGTGACTTTATAATTTTGTGATTAGAAAAGTGGGCGGGGCCACGCCCATAAAAAAAGGCTACAATTTTGAGGTACTTGCACCAGACCGATTTTTCTGAAACTTTGCACACATATTGAGCTGTCATGACTAAATAATTTCGTGATTAGAAAAGTGGGCAGTGCCACGCCCATAAAAAAGGTATCATTTTGAGGTACTTGCACTGGACCGATTATTCTGAAACTTTGCACACATATTGAGCTGTTATGACTTTACAATGTCGTAATTAGAAAAGTGGGCAGGGCCACGCCCATAAAAACAATTTTAATTTTGAGGTACTTGCACTGGTCCGATTCTTCTAAAACTTTGCACACATATTGAGCTGTTATGACTTTACAATTTCGTGACTAGAAAAGTGGGCAATGCCACGCCCATAAAAAAATTATAATTTTTAGGTTTTTGCACCTGATATTCAATTAAAATTCAGAATGCATTTCGATTCATGAAGGGGCGTAGCAACGCGCGCCGGGTTTGGCTAGTGTAATTATAAATAAAACATTCTGACATTCTTTATCTAATCTATATATGTATATAAAAGAGTAACGTGACTGACTGACTGATTCATCATCGCACGGAATTGAAAAAATATATTTGTGGAAGTTTGATAAAATAACTTAAGTCAAATTTAAAAATACAAAATACGTACAAACATCTGAAAAACGTGTTTTTAAAAAAAAAAATTACAAAAAAAATAAAAAATATATTAAAAACAATAAAAAATTAAAAAAAAATTAAAAAATTTTTTAAACAAATTTAAAAAAAAAATAAAAAAAAATAATAAAAATATAAATAATATATAAAATAAAAAATAAAATATAAAATAAAATAAAAAAAAATTTTTGGCTCAGCTGGGATTCGATGCCACGTTTACTCTAATCAGTATACCACGTTTGTATGTATGTATGTGTTGTATGTTGTTGTTGTGAAAAAAAACGAGGTGGTCGTGGTTTTTTGCTTATATCTCAGAAAGTTATAGGGCGATTGTGCTGAATTTCAATAGCGATTCATTCCCAGATATTTCCAAGAGATTGATACCATTTACAGATCTGAGGAAATAAATGCTTCTAAAAGTTAATTTCAACCAACACACGGACGGACGGTCAGGGCTTAATCGACTCCTCTATTCATAAGTTTTCAGAAAATATATACTTTATGGAATGAATGGTCGGAAATGAAAATTGTAGAAATTACAAACGGAATGAAAAACCTATATATACCCTTGTGCACCACAGGTGAAGGGTATACAAAAAAAAAATGATAATCAATTATAAGTTTTTTGGTGAAAAATTCTCAGATACTTATGCATGTACATTTCTTACTTGTGATGAGGTGTATTATAACGTTTTTTTTCATTTAAATAAATGTGATTAATGAAAGATTTTTTTTTAGTTTTTAATCCAACCCTAATACAGCAAACATTTAAATTCTAAGTTTCTTGTGTTTCTATAAAGAACAACTTTCTCATGTTGTTAGACAAATATTAATTACTTAATCTTAAGAAACTGTAATATTTTGTACACACTCATTTGTTAAACAAATATTTTTTCTAAATTAAAACATAATTTTTTTTTTGAATTTATTTAAAGATTAGAAAATTTTAAAGATCTCACTGATGACTTTTGAAATATAGTTTTCTTGTTTCTTGAGATTATTAATATTAATTTTTTTGGAAAAATGTTTTAATATATTATGTAAAATTAATACAATTTTCTCTGTTACCTCGCCAGAAAATTTAAATAATTCATATTAAAACCTGATTTTAAGTTGTTTAAAAATCTTTTATAAGACCTAAGATTAATGTGATTTTTTTTTAATATTTTTTTCGTTACAGAATTATATCATACTTTCAGTTAATATAAAACAACATAAAACAAAACAAAAAAAAACTTGAGTGAAAATATGTACAAGAGAGAAATGTTACTGCGCCAGACCATAATGCACCAGTGACTTTCTTTTTCATTAATAAATTTTACCGCTAAAATCCAAAAAAAAAAATTAATTTAAAACACAAGTGTTAAACATTTTTTTTATTGAAAAAGAAAAACGAATAAATATTTTTGAAGATTTAAAAAGAGCAAAATACAGTGCTGCACAATTTCCGTGTTTTAATACGATAAACAAAAAATTAAATTAGTGCTTAATTAATTTAAAAATACTAAGAAAAAATTAAAAAAAATAATAGAAATAGAAAGAATTAGAAAAAATGAAATGTATTCAATAAAAGCTTTTAAATAAAAAGCTAAATTAATAGAGTTTTTCTTCTTCTGTTTCTTTCGCTAAAATCTTACGAGTACATATTTGTATTGTTATTTCTTGCAAACAAAACTTTTACTATACAACTACTTTTTATTTGTTGCAACAACAAAACCCACAAAAACAAAACAAAATAAACACAACAGAAAATGGATACAACCACTTCAAGTATTGATACACCCAACAGCAGTGGCATGAGCACTTTAAGTAGCAATAACAGCAGCGGCAGCAGCAGCAATACAAATCCAGCAGATACCACAGATGGTCTATCATTTTGTTTTATACGGGTAAGTTTTCTTACACACACACACCCAAAAAAATCCTTATATTTATTAATGATTGCTAACGTTTTACATAAAATGTCAAATCAAAATAAAAACAATTTCGGCAATATCAATATCAATTTAAAAGTTTAAAGAAATTTTGTAGAAAAAAAAACGATAAAATATTTGTAAAAAATCGAATCATGTCTAATACCACTACTTGTCAAATTGACAGCTGTCATTGATACTTGACATTCCAGTAGCGAAAGTCAGTAATCTCTTTTTCCTGTCAATTGATTGAAATAACACACTATCTGAGATAAAGTAGATTATATTGTTTGTAAATCAAATGTTGTCAGGAAAATTTCAATATTTGTAAAAGTCTTTAAAAAGCACTTAAAATATACACAACATTATCTATCTCTGACATCATTAAAGCGCAAAAGCCATATTTAAACATTCAAAGAAAAGGTTGCCACAAAAATGTGGGGGGTTAAGTAGATGTTTAAATAATATAAAATTATTATCATGGTTTTCAATTTTATCTCAGCAGCATTTCGAAATTAACAGAATGTGTAAATGAAGTAACTGCAAATAATCATTTATATATATGATATTAGGTTAGGTAGAACAGGCAGCTGTTGCGCAGCTCACTTGGGTTCATTTTATTGATCCCATTGTGATACCTGAATAGATAAGTAAGAATAGAATAGAAAAGAGAGAAGAGAAGCAGACAACACCAGAGTCTTTGGCGGGAATCTAACCCTCAAACTAGCAGACCAGCACACTACTGACTAGTCCACCGGGGCACCCTTTATGATATTAATACTGTAAAAATTAATTTTCAACTCTACAAAATCCGACAAAAAAAAATCCTAATTGAAACAAATTGCTAAAATACAAGAAAAATATTTCTGATGAAATTTCGCAAAATTTTTTTTTATATTTTTTTTTTAATTGTTTCAAGATTTCACTTATGCAAAACTATTGTAAATGTAATTGACCACAGAGAGCGTGGTTTTTACTGAATATCAAACCTAAATAATAGCGGCAACGCTTTGACAATAATTAAAACAAGATCAAGACAAATTAATAAGTTACTCGTATCCAATGAGCTGATTGTCTTTTTTTTATATACAATTTATTAGACCTAACAAGTTTTTTGTTTACAAATTTGTATGCATCCTAGTTTCTCAAACGTAGAATATATAAAAGGTACCATAAAATGAGAAAAAGCTAATTTTCTGTCGATCAATATAAGTATTTTCAATCTCAACTCTAACCAAAAGTCACTTATTTTACAATTCTAATCTTATAAACGTAGAAAATATAAAAAGTACCTTGTAGGGCGCCATTAAAAATTTCAATCACATCTCGGATCAATAGCCACAAAAGCCACACAAAGTTCAAAAAGTACCTTTTTGATCGCTCATGACATTTTTCGTATTATAATGACCTGTTGAATAATATAAGAGAAAATTTTTTTAAACACCAAAAAAAAGGGACATTTTTTACCCCTTTTAGATGTGAAGTTAAAAAAGTTTTTAAAATCTTTTATTATTATTGTTTTGCGGACTAACTAATACAGTTTGAATTTTTTCCTAGCTGTACTTATCTGAAAGTTTCACAGGTTACCAAAAAAGTACCAAATTATAGCTTTTACCCGTTCTTTCTTCTAAGATGTTTAAAACTCAAAAAAAGGTCAGACACCTGACAGCTTATTTTTTTAATAGATTACCGTTCCTTTTCAAATTAATCTGTAACATTTTTTTAACAGATATAAGGTTATCAATTTTATCCCTTTTTATCCCTTTTTACCCTTTTTTATCCCCTCAAAGTTCGAATTTCACAATTTAGTGGAGTTTTATATCAAAGGAGGGACACACTGTCGAAATTTTTTCATTAGCTTTTTGCTTTTGGGCTGTGTAATGATGAATCAGTCAATCAGTCATTCATTCACGTTACTCTTCTATAAACTTATGTATGTAGATAGACAGATGATGCTATCGATATGAACATTGCTATCATTTGCAATATTTGCTTAATCCGGGGGTCAATCTGAGAAATTGTAAAAAGTAAAGTTTCTCGCTTTTTTTTAATGCATTCCCATACAAACTAAAAAGTACGTTTAATATTAAAATGTATTTTTTAAATAAATATTTGATACGTTCCATCAGCTTGAAACCTTGTTTACAAATTAAGTTCCGGAAAATATATAAATTTTATAAAAAGTAGGTGCTTTATATCTCATAAACCATACAAGATATCAAAAAACGAGTATTGAAATCTGAAAGAGTATATTTAAATTATAATAAATAATATAAAATATCTAATTAACCTAAAACTTTTTTAGCTGACGGCGTACCATAAGAAAAACATTGTGTTTTTCTAACTAATAGTTTTAATATTTTTTCTATTCTTTAAATTTCGTATTTGTGCAATCATTGAATTTTTATTTGTTTTGTATCTTAACCCTTACGAAAATTGTTTTCAATTAACTTTAAATAGAGTATTTGCTGTCGCCTAAAAAAAATGCCTAAAAAAATAGTCAAAAACGCACCGAGCTCTCTGACTTGAAAATCTTTTGCGACAAAAGTTTTATAAAGCCCTAAAAACAGTGCTAAAAGCAACAGTTGTGGTTACAAACTCTACTTGGTAATTTTTCTGTACCCCAAATGACCATGACTTTTGTGCAGCATCGGCTTAAGTATCAACGTTAAAACACAAAAGTTCAATTCAAACCTCGCATTCTATTCTATATCGTCTATTAAAATACAGTTTTCGTTTATTTACTTATGAAAACAATTTCAGTTATATCGAAGTATGCTTGTATTGCTAAATGTCAAATAATATTAAGCGTCAGGCAAATATAAATCAGGAATTGCAAACTTATCCAAATCTTACTTTCGCAGAGCTACAAAAAATTTTTAGTACAAAATTTTAGCGAAGATAAAAAAATTAACAAAATATTTAAGATGAAAAATTGTTACATATTTAATATTTTGGAAGCAAAAAAAAAAAAAAAAATGTACTACAAAAATTATATTTTGATTCTAGAAAAAAACTATTAATATTCCATCCCTGTATGAATCCAATACACCACCTTAAAAATATATGAAATGAAATTTTATTGTTAGACAAAATGTTTCAACGGAAATTACTAACAACAAGCATACAATACTGTAAACTCATACAAAAATAGTAACAGTATGATACAACTAGGGTTGTGAAATGATTTAATAAATATTTCTGAATTCAAACAGAGCTTAGTTAGAATGTATTTTTTTATAGGACTTGTTTAAACATTTAAAAAATTTTAAATTTATTTTTAAACAAAAGTGGAATATTGCTGTAGTTTTTAGCACGAAACACAATGCAATTTCAATATGTTGCTGAAAAATGTTAAAAATATTTGAGTTTTATTAAAATTAAAAAAAAATAATATCTTAATTCTCTTGAATTTGTTACAATTTTACTAAAAAGGTAAAAAATCTTTATTGTGTTAAAAAATTTGAAATTTTAACAATTATTTTAAAAAGAATTTCAAATGTTTCGTTCAAGAATTTGTTTCTACAATTTTTTATAAATGTTGCTATAATTTTTATTTGCCTTAACAATTGTTTTGTCGTTTTGTTGTCAAATTATTTTGTTTCTTTATTTGGGTTGATAACAACTTTTAGTCTTTATCTTTATTTAGAAGAAGTTTTTTAACATTTAAACAAAAGTGTGTGTAATATTATTTTAAAAATGTTGTTAAACATTAGTTCTTTCTTTCTTATAATAAACATTGTTTAACGAATTCTGTGTCAAAAAGAAAAATCTGCTTAAGTCGACAAAAGCTAAATTTGAGATAAACACATCATTGCAATCCTGTAATTCAAAATTAGCCTCAGAAAAATTTCTAATTATCTTGGACAACTTTACAGGACGTTATAGCGTTAAAACTTATTGTCTATTATTTTTCAAAAAAACAACATCATTTGGAAAAATAACTGATTTAAACTTTAGCCAAATATACGAAAATAAATATGATCTATAATTTGTATAGCGCAGAATTCATTCAATTTAGCCTTTATTTTAAAGGGAATCAATTTTAAAAATCAATTAAAAAATTTTAAAGTGCTTTTCTAAAAAACTATAAAAATAGACATTAGCAGTTTTTCCTTATTGCCACACAATTGTTTTTATTTCAATACTAGCTAATACCCGGTGTGCTTCGCCACCCCAAATTTTAGTATTTAATTCATATGGTAAGTGCCACGCCCACTATTGTTAATGCACCCATTTCTTCCATTAATGTTTATTTGAATATCAAAGTTGCTTTTGCAAAATTTTAGTACTCTAATCGATATCGTTTTTCAGATATACGAATTTTAGTATTTAATTCATATGGTAGGTGCCACGTCCACTATTGATAATGCACCCATTTCTTGCCTAAATGTTCATTTGGGTGTCAAAGTTGCTCTTGCAAAATTTTATTACTCTAAACGATATCGTTTTCCAAATATACGAATTTTAGTATTTAATTCATGTGGCCACGCCTACTATTGCAAGTACGCCCATTTTTTACCCAAATGTTCGTGTGGATGTCAAAGTTTACCGTACCTTATTTGAAGACTCTAGCTGCATTAACTTTCGTGATATATAATATTTAATACTTATTCTTTAATAGGGCGTGGCACCCGCCCACTTACAATTTCAAACCAAAGTATAGCCTATAGTTCCTTCCAGACATACAGAAAGATTCTGTGAAAATTTCAAGGAAATCGGTCCAGCCGTTTAACCGTCTATAAAGCACAAACAAACATACAAACATACAAACATATAAACATACAAACATACAAACACACATTGATTTTTATATATATAGATTAATTTAAACATAGAATTTTTATTTTCTTTTATTATTATTTATTATTTATTTTATTTTGTGTTAATTGTGCAATCGTAAATATTTGATACAAAACGTTGTTGCATTTTCTTTGTTTTTTCCCAAAAGTGTTGATTGTTCAATAAACCGGTATAAGAAGTCCATGTAAAGGGTGTTTTTTTAAGCCCGATAGAACTTGAAATTGTAAAAAATAACACAAAAAATTAAATTGTAATCAAAATTTTTTTTTTATTCGAAAGATCAATACGTGACATTAACATTTGAAAATGATTTCGGGCATATGGGCACCGCGGCTGTTCTTGACGAAGCGCATTCTGGACGTCCAATTTTGGGCCACTTTTTCGAGCACTGCTGGCCGTATGTCACGAATAACACGAACAATGCTGGCCTCCAAGGCGTCAATTGTTGCTGGTTTATCAGCATAAACCAGTGACTTCACGTAGCCCCACAGGAAATAATCGAGAGGTGTCAAATCGCACGACCTTGGAGGCCAATTGACAGGTCCATTTCTCGAAATCAACTTATCGCCAAATTTTGATTTCAATAAGTCGATGGTTGCGTTCGCCGTATGGCACGTAGCGCCATCCTGTTGAAACCACATCTCCTCCGGATCAATGTCATCCATATTTTCAAACAAAAAATCATTGATCATGGTGCGGTAACGATCTCCATTGACCGAAACGCGAGCTCCGGCCTCGCTCCATATGCGGCAATTTTGCTTATTAACAAACCCGTTAAGCCAAAAATGCGCCTCATCGCTGAACACAATTTTGCGATAAAACAACGGACGTCCAGAATGCGCTTCGTCAAGAACAGCCGCGGTGCCCATATGCCCGAAATCATTTTCAAATGTTAATGTCACGTATTGATCTTTCGAATAAAAAAAAAATTTTGATTACAATTTAATTTTTTGTGTTATTTTTAACAATTTCAAGTTCTATCGGGCTTAAAAAAAACACCCTTTAAAAGTTGTATGACTGTTTTAGGTTGTGCGTAGTTTGTTTGTGTATTTTATACAAATTTTTGGTAAATTATACTTTAATCGCATTTAAAATTAAGATCTCGTATTTACGTTTTTTTGCACGCGCCATTCACTATTTAAAACAAAAAATGTTTTTTTTTGTCTTAAAAACTAATTTGGTAAAACCGCGCAAATGTTTGTAGTAAATATTTCTTGTTTACATGTTATTGCTGTTGTAACTGTCATTTGATGGAATGATGATTAATGATACCATACTGTGTGGAGTCTTATATACTCTTTACCAACGTCTGGGTACACCATAAGAAATGTGTACACCAAACGAGTATTTCTTTTTTAGAATGCCCAGTAGAATATATTCCGCCTTATTGTAAGTGGCGTTGTCATGTCATTTTGGTGGCGAAAACGACAGAAATACGACAAGGTCTCATTCATTTTACATTGTCGTAAATAAACATTACACGGTACCAAAAAAATACGACAACGCCACTGACAATAAGGCTGATTATTCTCTTATATTACCAAATAGTTTAAGAGTAATCTAAACTCTGAAAAAACTGTATGTTCTAATGATAATAGTACTTCAAACCACATTTAAAAGTTTTTTATACCCTTCACACAGTGAACAAGTAAGAGCGCTATATTCGGCCGTGCCGAATCTTATATACCCTTCACAACGTGTAGTCATGCAATAACAGTAGTTTGTATTACCATTCATCCCATATAAAATACGTACATACATATATAAAAACATCCCATTGTAAAATTATAAATCTACGTATGTATGTTTAAAAAAAAAAAAAAATTAAAAAAAAATTAAAAAAAAAATTAAAAAAAAATTAAAAAAAAAAAATTAAAAAAAATAATTAAAATAATATAACAAATATAAAACAAAAAATAAATAAAAAAAAAATTTAAAAAAAAATAATAAAAATATAAATAATATATTAAATAAAAAATAAAAAAAATAAATAAAAAATAAAAAAAAAATTTAAAAAAAAAATTTTTTTTGGCTTAGCTGGGATTCGATGCCACGTTTTCTCTAACCAGTATACACGTTTGTATGTATGTTTGTTGTTGTTGTAATGTTGTTTTTGTGAATAAAAAATCGAGGTGGTCGTGGGTTTTTGCTCATATCTCAGTTGTTTATGTACCGATGTTTCTGATTTTCAATACCGTTCTACTCCCGAATATTTCTGATATTTTAATACCTCACCCGGGTCCGACCGATGTCGGGGGGCTTCAAAAAGTTGATTTCAACATACACACGGACAGACGGTCAGACGGACAGACGGACAGACTGACAGACTGACAGGGCTTAATCGACTCCCCTATTCATAAGCTTTCAGAAAATATATACTTTATGGGGTCGGAAATCAAAATTGTAGAAATTTCACACGGAATGACAAACCTATATATACCCTTTTTCACTGTGTGAAGGGTATAAAAAGCGTATATATAGGTTTGTCATTCCGTGTAAAATTTCTACGTCTGTCCGTGTGTATGTTGAAATCAACTTTTTGAAGCCCCCCTACATCGTTTGGACCCGGGTGAGGTATTTAAATATCAGAAATATTCGAGAGTAGGTCGCTATTGAAAATCAGAAACATCGGTACATAAACAATTGAGATATGAGCAAAAACCCACGACCAACTCGATTTTTTTTCACAAAAACAACATTGCAACAACAACATGCATACATATAAACGTGTATACTGGTTAGAGAAAACATGGCATCGAATCCCAGCTGATCCAAAAAACAATTTTTTTATTATACCCTTCACACAGTGAAAAAGGGTATATATAGGTTTGTCATTCCGTGTGAAATTTCTACAATTTTCATTTCCGACCCCATAAAGTATATATTTTCTGAAAGCTTATGAATAGGGAAGTCGATTAAGCTCTGTCAGTCTGTCCGTCTGTCCGTCTGACCGTCTGTCCGTGTGTATGTTGAAATCAACTTTTTGAAGCCCCCCGACATCACTTGGACCCGGGTGAGGTATTAAAATATCAGAAATATTCGGGAGTATATCGCTATTGAAAATCAGAAACATCGGTACATAAACAAGTGAGATATGAGCAAAAACCCACGACCACCTCGATTTTTTTTTCACAAAAACAACATTACAACAACAACATACATACATACAAACTTGTATATTGGCTAAAGTAAACGTGGGATCGAATCCCAGCTGAGCCAAAAAAAAATTTTTTTATATTTTAAAAATTTTTTTTTTAATTTTTTTTTTAATTTTTTTTTAATTTTTTTTTTTATTTTTTATTTAATATATTATTTATATTTTTATTATTTTTTTTTTAATTTTTATTTTTTATTTTTTTTTTGTTTTATATTAATTATATATATTTTAATTACTTTTTTAAAATTTTTTTTTTAAAATTTTTTAATTTTATTAAATTTTAATGTGAACCATTTTTTATTTTGGCTTAAGTTCATTTGTTTCTTTATTTTTAATTTTATAATTCAAATTAAATTAAATTGTAACCATTGTAGGAATATTCTTTCTAAAAATTATTTCCGATATTAGCCGAGTGGAATGCATTTTCGAAATCAGCTACGATTTCATCATCAGCACTCTTTATCGGTATACTACTATGTAACTTAAAATTCCTATTTATGTTACAATTGAATGAAATTTGAATTAGTGAATCTTAGTATTAATTTTCATATTTTGTTGAATATTTAATTTCACCTATCAAATGACAATTCATAATTCAACATGTTCATATTCTTCTATATTCGTAATACATTTTCGTTATTAAGCATAACGAAAATGTATTACGAATATAGAAGAATATGAACATGTTGAATTATGAATTGTCATTTGATAGGTGAAATTAAATATTCAACAAAATATGAAAATTAATACTAAGATTCACTAATTCAAATTTCATTCAATTGTAACATAAATAGGAATTTTAAGTTACATAGTAGTATACCGATAAAGAGTGCTGATGATGAAATCGTAGCTGATTTCGAAAATGCATTCCACTCGGCTAATATCGGAAATAATTTTTAGAAAGAATATTCCTACAATGGTTACAATTTAATTTAATTTGAATTATAAAATTAAAAATAAAGAAACAAATGAACTTAAGCCAAAATAAAAAATGGTTCACATTAAAATTTAATATATAGAAAAAAGTTCGAATAAAATATAAATATATTTTTTAATTTTTTTTAAAAATTTTTTTTTTTAAATTTTTTTTTTTAAATTTTTTTTTTATTTTTTTTTTTTTAACATACATACGTAAATTTATAATTTTACAATGGGATGTTTTTTATAAATGTATATTTTTTATATGTATGTACGTATTTCATATGAGATGAATGGTGATACAAACTACTGTTATTGCATGACTATACGTTGTGAAGGGTATATAAGATTCGGCACGGCCGAATATAGCGCTCTTACTTGTTTTTTTTTTAATTTTTATTTAATATATTATTTATATTTTTATTATTTTTTTTAATTTTTTTTTAAATTTTTTTTTTTATTTTTTTTTGTTTTATATTTATTATATATTTTAAATATTTTTTTTTAAATTTTTTTTTTTAATTTTTTTAAAAATTTTTTTTTATATGTATGTACGTATTTTATATGGGACGAATGGTGATACAAACTACTGTTATTGCATGGCTACACGTTGTGAAGGATATATAAGATTCGGCACGGCCGAATATAGCGCTCTTTCTTGTTTTTAATTTGTATCGTTTGTACATCATATTTTTGACTGTAAAAATTATATCGACCCCTGTTCGCGAAATTATCTTATTTTACAAGAAAATAAAAAATTCAGGAGAGCGTTTTTATTATTTTTGTATAAATAAAAACGTAAATAACACTGCTTCATACGATAAAATGTACACAGTGTTATCTCCATAACTAAAACAGTTATCGCTATAATATTTTATCAGCAGATGGATAAATGGATGTAGAACCAATTTTCATAAAAAGTCGATTTTTAAAAAAACGTAACAAACAATAATTTTGCGCAAAGAGGTCGATATCAATTCACCTTAAATATGATTTTTAAAATCTCATTTAAGAGTTATTGCCAACCCTTATTTAATTTAAGAAATTGACACTCTTTATCTAGTTTTGTAACCACATAATATAATAATAAAACAATATGACGAATTTTTATACCCTTGTTGCTTATGATGAAGGGTATAAAAATCAAATGGAAAATTAGTGAAAAGATATCGTTAGTAAAAAAACACAAAACAACATCTTAAAATGCATAAAAAGTTTTAAAAAAATAACAACTACAAATATGTACATGTGCTAAAAAAAATCTTGTCGAATACGATTTGTATTTAGTAGTTTTAATACAAGTCTAGTGTATCAATCAGTTATTGCAAACAAAGATTTATTGCTGGATTTTGCAGACAAGAAATTTGTGTGTGTGTTTGTGTATGTAAAATATATACAATGTTGTTGATGTAATTTAGTAGTATTCGCTGAATATGTATCTAATTAATGGTTAATGAGTAGTTTTAAATTGCATTATGGCAGCCAGAAAACAAGTGCCACAATTTAAACAAAAATTCAATGTAGCAACATTTGAATGCAAAATAAAAAGAGATAAAAAATGGTTTACATTGGGGATAATAAATTTGTAGCTTATAAGTTCTAAGCAACATGTTGCAAAGAATTTTAAAAATTTTTAAAATAAATATAAGAAATCTTTTAAGCAGCATGTTTCAAATAAATTTAAAAAAAATTTCAATATCTTTTAAATAAAAGACTATTGTTTTCCTCTTAAGTCCCGGTATTCGTAAGAAATACTTATGGCATAATGTTGCATAATCTCTGTTAGTCTATTTATAACGTAAAAAACATGAAATGTTTCTGTCAAATAATGAAATAATTTGAATTTTTCGAACGAAATTCAAAGCAAGAGCTGTAAATTCTTTTTTCTTGTTTGGCCGATTTAAAAATATTTTGAAGGTCAAATTCTTCGTGTGAAACAACTAAAGTGTCTCAACATATTTCAGAACTTGAAACAGATAACTAGACAAGATATTAGGACATGTTGGACATAATGTTGCTACGGAAATTCTGAAATATAAAAAAATTAATTTTTGATGAATATAAATTATGAATTTTTAATAAAACAATTGTTTTTTTAATAATCAATTATAATATTTAAAATAAAATTAAAACAAACAAAAACAACATGTTGCATATAAAATATAAACATTGTTCGCAACATGTTGCGTTATAACGTTACATGCAATTTTTTCATATTCTCTAATATCTAAGTAATAAATGATTTGCATAAATGCAGTAATTTCTTAAAGCAAAATATTGCCTACACATTACCCTTTTTTCAGTACAAAACTAATGATTTTAACACTTTTTTTCTGCCAATCAAATAGCATAGTCATTTGCCAAATTGCGTACAATACACTAAAGAAATTTCACACAAATATTAAAAAACATTTGTAAACTCTTAATTATAATTATCAGTGTTGGCCATAACAAAAATTATAATGAGCAAAACTACAAATAAAAAAAAAATTAAACTGAACTGTTTGCCAAGACAAATCTTTAAGACATTTGTCAAGTAAAAGCGCGAGTGAAAAAATAGTGTTTAAATTAACATTTCTTTCATTTGTATGCATTTGCTATAAAGAAAATGTATTTTGAATACAAACAGAAAGAAAAAACTGTATTTAAGAAAGCATTTGCTTTTAGCTAAAAAAAAACAAACACAAGTAACAAGTAGCTGTTGCAACAAGTTAACAACAAGCAGCAACAGCAGCCAAACAACAAACAGTCAGACAGACGGACAGAGAGACAAACATCTACAACATTTTAAACATGTTAGCTTTCACAAAACGAAATATTAAACAAACTTACTTGTTGCTGTTGTCTGTATGTACGTGTGTGTGTGTTTTTAGCCAGTATGCAACTAGTTGCACGTATTATATGGTGGGGTCTAACATCTTCTTGTTATTTTGCTGAAAAATAAAAAAAAATACTCTACTTGACTTTGTTGACTCTTTTAGATTTACAATATGTATTTGCAATTGCAAATGACGCGGCTCATAAATTGCTTTTAAATTACCAATTATTTTTATTGAGCGTTATAACAAAACGCATTATTTTCAAAAAAGAAAAGAAAAAAAAAAAACTTAATTCACATTCGTTCAATTTTCACAAAGGAGAAGATGTTGCGGCTTTTAAACGTTTGTGGCAAGAAAGAAAGAGCCAGAAAAAAACAATCAACTAAATAATGTTAATGTTTAAGATGTATATTAGACAGGTTGGTGTTTTTTTTTTTGTAGTATTCTTTTGAATTGGTTTGGGCCCTTTTTAAAACAACACTCTTGTGGCAGCCAACACAATCGACATCAGTTAAATTACCAGCATGTTGTTTGTGTCTTTTGAAACTTCTTACTAAACCATACAGGAAGTGCTGATTAGGAAAATTATTACGAAAATTATACAGAGATTTCTTGTAGTGATATGAGAAATCATCTGCCACAGAAAATTCCAGCGATTGCAAATATGTACAAGAAAATTAATTTGCAGTAAAATTTTATTAATTAATAATTATAACTATAATATCACATAAAGAGCCAGAGAATAAGTTGCTTGTAAAAAAGCCAGACACAACTTGAGAAACTTTAAAAGTTCAGAAATTACAAAATGAATTACGATTATGGAAAATATAGTTTTAATTTAATGATCTTAAAGTAAGTGTGTAAAATAATAAGTAATTTTAACAAGGAATTGTCTTGTCTATTAATTAATATATGCAATTATTGAAACATGTTGCCAAGGGTTATAAAAGCTTTTAGCTTTTTTTTAAAGGCTTTTTTAGCCTGGTACTTTGTTTCAATTTGTGAAATATGTTGAGCAACTTTAGTTGTTTCAAACGAAGAATTTGACATAAAAAATCAAGCAAAGAAAAAAAATATCAACTCTTGATTTGAGTTTCGTATGAAATAAAATTAGTTCATATTATTTCATACGAAATGAAATGTTGCTTGAATGTGTACAGAAACATTTTATATGTTTTTAACGTTATAAATAGAGTACAGAGATTAAGCAACATTATTCCATTAGTATTTCTTACGAATATCGGGCTTAGGAATGATATAAATTTAAAATTTATAACAACTTTTCATAAACAATTTCTTTTATTGTCATTAAATTATTGTTTTTAAGAAAATTAATAAAATTACAAAAGGTTGTTGCAAGTATAAAAAAATAAATAAATTAATATAATATTCTAGCGGACCCGGCGAACTTCACCTCGCCCTAATTTTAAGCCTTCAAACAAATATTTAAATTTTCAATGTAATTTGTTTGAATGGAATCAGTAGGTGCCAAAATGACACCTGTCAGATTGCGCAAAGTCTAAGTCAAAGTATAACGCCATCTATCGGATTTTGGCTGAAAACTTTATATATTTTCATTTGAAAAGCCATTAAGGAATAATTTCACACAAAATTTCATACAAAAACTCGATTTTCTTTATTTACAATTTTCCAACTTTTCCGAAGGGATTTTTTTCTTCCGCAAAAACCATCTCCTCGAAAATACGAACAACTGACAAAAAATTTTACCGAAATCGCCCAAGCCGTTTTATGAATTACTATACATTTTTTACATCATTTTCATATACATAGAAGAAGATAATATTTATTGAAAATATTTTATTTAGAAATTTTTATAAGATAAAGATAAATATTAAAGAAATTTTATAATTCTTTAAGAAATTGTAATAACAAGAATATCTTAAAGGACTAGTATTAGGACAAGGCACACAACTGGTTGCATGATTTGTTCTAGTTTTAGTTTTAGCTCTAGTTCTAATACTTTATTTTAAGAATTCGTTAAATTGATACTTATTTCTCACATGATTTGAATAGATTTAATTGTAATCCTTAACTGTAGAAAAACGTTGCAGAAGTGTTTTAATGCGAAATTATGGATTTTTTGTATGCAAATACATGGTTGCTACAAACTAATTTAGTGCCTGTACTGTATATTGAATGTAATTGAATTATTCGGAATTGTAATTTTTGTTATAAGCCTGGTAATTTGTTCAATATTTCATGCATAAAACTCCATTTAAAAAAATTCCTAAAAAATACTTACGGAATAATATTGCCTAATCAGTACTATGTTTATAACGTAAAAACATATGAAATGTTTCTATCAACATTAAAGCAACATTTTATTTCGTATGTTATTTCGTAAGAAATTCAAAGCATAAGTTGATCAATTGTTGTTGTTTGTTCGATTTAAAAATTATTTTTGAACGTCAAATTTTTCGTGTGAAATAACTAATGTTGTTCAACATATTTCACAAATTGAAACAGAATCCTAGGCTGTAACAACACATGAAATTCGGTTCTATTCGTTTGCTAAGAAATCGCTAATTTTGTAAATTTGTAATGTCGCCAGAAGCCAGTGCTAAAGGTGCCTTACATCTGACCACTTTAAACATAATGTTGTTGAAAACTTATGTATAGCAACATGCTGCTGCATAAATTATTTTATCTACACTGAAGAAAACACTTAAAAGCATTGTGATTAAAATAAAATCAAAGCAATAAAAAAAATATTAAATTTTTAATTTTCAAAGAGCCTCCATTTCTACTCTATTTCTATTTAAATATTATACTAAAATTGCTTTTGATAATAAAAATTATAATTTTTCTTTTATTTTCGCCATAACTAAAGTCATTCAATTCACTTTAGCACATTATTAAAACAACAGGATCCATTTCCTCTTTTATAACTACAAAAAATGCGCAAGGATAAGCTGAAAAGGTGTTTAAGCATTAAAATACTCTACTTTTTATTCTATTTACTTTTAAAGATTTTCTTTTTTCTCTACATTTAATGAACGGCAATGAAGCCATTAAAAATGCATTTTGCAAACGTGCCAAGTTGTTAAAACGAGACTGTAAACTAGACAGTTGAGTAGTGTATAATGCGAATAGAGGGACGGACGGACAGCTTGTTCAGCGATACGATTTAAATATATGGATAGACAACCTTAAGCATAGAGTGAAACTTAAGTTGATTTCATACTATTTACATGAAAGTATAATATTTTTTCTTTCTTTGCCGTCTTGTTCCAAAGCATTAAGTAGAATGTTTAACTTAAAACAGCAACAAAAGGCAGACTGTCAAACAGCCGGCTTTCAGGGTGGTTGTTTAAAAGTGGCATTAAAGAATTCTACTCACAAGCGATTTATTTTTTTTTTATTTTTTTGCAAAAATAACTAAAATTATTAGGTCCTGGTATATAGTCATTCAATATTTTTAATACCTTTTTTATGTTTATTTTTTATTGGTTTGAAAGTGAATTTTTATGTTTCATTGCAGATACGAAACCCAATTCAAAATCAATTTTCTAAGCAATCAATCAAAACAAATTTTCATTTCAATGATTTGAAATCATAATTTGAAATTGATATACAGTCTTAACGTTT
Source organism: Phyto melanocephala (assembly GCA_941918925.1). NCBI lineage: Eukaryota > Metazoa > Arthropoda > Insecta > Diptera > Rhinophoridae > Phyto > Phyto melanocephala. Next base: position 130,861,492 of record OW799234.1, on the reverse strand, counting down.
TCAATGTACGTGTGTATGTTCATGTGCATACATTGAAACATACATTTGAGTATTAAAATGATTTTTTTCATTTTAAATAAAATAATTAAAAATTTGCGTGTGTCTTTTCAAATATTTTTACACACAAATTTCTCTTATTTTTTTTTTAACAAAAAATTTGCCGCTCCTATATCTTTTATTACAAAATATTGTTTTTCCAATTAATTCCTTTAACTGCCTGCAGCATCAGTAAATATTTAAAATATTTTCAAGCTTATTTTTTGCTCTAGACAAAAAACGGCTTTTAAAATTTCGTTATTTGTAGCACCTGTTGAATTTTATATTGTGTTTTTTTTTGGTTTTTTTTTGTATTTTTTGCCTTTAACTTCCCCATTTTATGGTTAATTTGTGTCTGCTTTATAAAACCAAATAGACAATATAATAGTCAGACAGTTAGACAGACATTTGCTAAGAAACTGTTGAAGAAAAAAACAAATTATGGCTTTAAGTGTGGGTCTTAATCAGAGGTGAACTAATTTCAAACCAGTTTAATATTTATCTTTTATTTATTTGATTGTTTTTTTCTCCTTTCAATGTTTTAAGAAAAAGCCAAAAAAAAAAAAAAATGTTGAAAATTTGTTTTAAGATTTTGAAAACATTAGTTTAAAGTGAAATTTGTGTAGGTAAGTGTGTATGTTTTGGCGGCTTAGCAAATAAGATTGTGTGCATGTATTTGGTTTATTGTTTTAAGTGAATTATAAAATGAAATTAATTGATATTGTATAGTCATGTAAATTTTTGTTTCTAGCAACATGTTGATAATGATGTTTCGACTTTATATTATCATATGCTGTTTTTTTAACCTGTTATCTAATATTAATTAGCCTATTTGAATAATACAAATTTGTTTAAAAATAATATCTATTAAAATGAGTACTCTAATTAAACATTTTTCTTGGCAACATGTTGACAACTACTGTTACAATAACTAACAGCCAAACCTAAACAAGATCGGCAAGGGTTTTTTAGCTGTCAAAAATTTCATACAATTTGTACGAATCAAACCGAAATACCGCGGCGGCAAAGCTTTGCAATTGGAAAATCCAATTTTGACAAGGCACTAGGTAAGGAAATTGGTTGCAGTACAACTGTTGCTGTTTTTTTTTACTTTTGTAAAGGTGGAAAAGTAATGCCATTTTAGCTATTTTCAGGTAAATCTAGCAATTTTATTTAAAATTAAGAGTTTTATTAATAACTATAAGTGAACAATACTATTCATTACACAACGTTGACGTTTTGATCTCAGCGTTACCTTTCAGCGGAATATTACGCAACGCCTGCCGCTCTTGTTAATGTTGGTCTGTAATTTATAAGATTATAAAAAAACTGTATCTGTACATTAAATATTTTTTAATGTTGATAAGCGTGCACATAGTCAACAATCTTTACTACAAAATAACACCTTTAAAATTTATTGGCCGTCTGTCTGTCTATCTATCGATTTTCCTAAACTCATAATTTAAAATTCTTATTTTAAAATGAATAAATTACAAAAATTTTGTTTGGGGTTAATATAACTGGGTTCAACAGGTTTCAAAACAATATCTCAGTATTATTTGTGTCAGATATCTTCAGAAATTTTGTTTAAAAAATTTATATAAAAACAATCAACCCATTTGTAATTAATTTTCTTTTTTAAGCAAATGTTGCCAAATTCAACTTGAAACTTAAGAAACTTAAGAAACAGTTGTCAATATTTTAGTAAAATCAACTTAATAATTATTGATAATAATAATAATAATAATAATAATAATCTTAATTAACGTTTAAAAATATCCTTTCAACATGTTGCTGAGATTATTATATTGTTGATTTCTTTCTAACTAATTAGTTAAGTTGACACATTGTTTAAGTCCACGTGCTGTGTTTAAATTTTTGAAATAAGACAATCAACTTATTTTATAATCTTATTTCACACGAAGAATTCAACATACAAAAATAATTTTTGAATCGAACAAACAAAAAAATTTATCAGCTCCTGCTTTATATTTCGTACGAAATAATTTTTTTATTATTATTTTATACGAAATAAAATGTTGCTTGAATGTTGGCAAAAACATTTTGTATGTATTTTACGTTATAAACAGAGTACAGAGATTAGGCAACATTATTCCATCAATATTGCTTACGCATTTTTTATATGAAGCTTAACAACAGTTTGCATAAAATATTAAATAAATTTCCTCAAACACATAAAAATACCAAGAAATGTCACAATCCTACTAAACTATTAGTTTTTAAAAAATTATTTTTTTTGTTAGTTTAAGTAGTTAAACCAAAGTCTATTTGTCCAGAAAAGTGAATATATTTTGTATTTCTTTCCCATAATTATGGCTGAAATTAATTTGCAACTAGAGTTCAGTTTAAAGGTGAATGTTGTGATAAGTTGCGCACAAATACAAAAGGCTAAAGCAAAAAAAAAATATTTGTTAAAAACAAAAACCACTATAAAAGTCAGAAGTCAAATCAAACCAGCATTTCCACAAATTAGTGTCAATAACCGAAATACAATTAATGTTAAAGGGGAAAGAGAACCAGAACAAATAACAACATAAAGTAGTATTATTTAGATCTTTTCTTAAATTAAAGAAAAACATGTTAAGAAACAATAATAAAAATTGTATGAGACTAATTGGAAAATTAAAATATCTGGGTAATTTTTGTTACGAAACAACATTTTTCTGAATTTTCCGCAATTTTTGGTAAATTGAAATAGAAGTAAAAACTATGTTGCCATCAACATTTCACAATTACGAACATACAACATACATAAGGCTAGGTACTCTAGGTTTATAATGTTACTAAGAGTAGTATGTTAATATTTAAAAACCAATCATATTATGTTTGATTCTCTAGTTTTTTTTAAATATTTTTAATTATTTAACAAAATAATCAAACAATTAAAACTGACCATTCCTACGATGTTCTGCCGCTATCATATACACATTTGGTTTACGGCTAGCTCCTTAGATGATATTAGTCTGCGCTTTTAAAATTATTATTATTATTATTATTATTATTATTATTTATTTGTGTTTTTTGTTTAAATTTTTTTTTATAGTTTTTCTAAACCAAAACAATCATAATTAATTTCCTTTGAAATATAATGTGGCTTTAATGTTGCGTGATACATTAAATATAAAATTTAGCATAATTATTTCATAAAATTTTTAACTGTTTGTTTGTAATTTTTGCTCAAAATATAAATTTAGTTGATTGATTGATGATGTTAAAAAGAAATGAGTCTTAATAGTAGCCTTGATAAACATTTCACAATGTTGCTAAGCATAGTTCCCTTAAGTTATCGTTTCAAACATGACTTTTTTTAATAAAACATTTTTCAAATAAAATTTTACATATTTTTTTCTTCTTTCTGTCTTGTTCCATAACAAACTTAAAGGTCATTGTATTATATTTTTCTTTAACAGCATTATTTTTAACACTTGTTGTCTGTTTCTAATTCTTTGCCAGCAATTCTTTTCGTGTAAAATCTAAAACAGGGAATTTAATTTTTATACGCTTCTTTGATTTGTTTGGAAAAAAACAAACAAGAAACTCCATGAAAAGAAAGCAAATTGAAAAATAAAACAATGAATTTGTTTTCTTTTAACCTTTAGTTTCCTCCGGTAGACAGGCAACATTATTAAAACACAATTACCAAACACCCGCATATTCTTTTAAGCGTGAAAAGCAGAACCTTTTTTCTTCCATTCGCATCAGGTTTCTTGACTTTTATTTAAATCATTTTCTTATTTAGATTCTTTGTGTGCGTGTTTGTGCATTTTTTTTTTGCTATTGTTGTAACAGCAATAATTGTTTTTGTTTTCTTTTAGTTTTAACTAAGAAAATGATTAAAAGGTAAAAGAACAAATGAATGATATTCCTTCAATTTTTACTGTATGTTGATAACACTACTAGCAGTGTTTTTGTTTGTTTTTTGTAGCATCCAACAAAATAATAATATAAAAATACATTAACCAAGTAATTATATAATTTTCATTTTATTTTGTGTTGTTTTCTGTATTAAAGCAACGGCTGGTTGCTTTGCGAGCTAAAGTACTTAAGTCGATTTTAAACATTTTCTGTACGATCACTATGATTTTGAAAGGCATGTATTATAACATTAAAATTGAAATGAAAATAAGAACATCCATTAAGGTGTAAACAAGTGAACATAGATCAAGTGTTCTAGTTCTTTCAGAGTAACATCTAAATTGTCAGTCGTTAATTTTTTCTTTCTTTCTTTCTACGTTGCATATGTACGAAGAGATTGTAAAAGTAAATAAAGACGCACATTTAAGACCAACAACAAATTAAATTTCAACATAATAATGGGTTCACTGATTTCTTTTGCCCCTTTTTTTTGTATTGTTAGTCGGCTTTGGTTGTAATCATCTTACAGACAGTTCCATTTGAGGGATTCTTACTTTAGAGGGCAGATTATTTTTAAAGAAATTTCTTTTGTTTTTCATTGCTTATTCAAACTATGAAGTAAAAGTACGAAAGAGCCATAAATTAGTAAGTTTTATTAACAAATTAAATGATACATACTATAAGAAGAAAAATTAACAATAAAAAAGCTGTCATTAGCATGAGAAACAATGTTTCTAAATCTAGTTTTTAAAGAGACCACTCTTGTTATTAAATAATTTATTCATAAAATAAACTTTAGAATTTGAAATTTTGAATAGATTTTACCTTAAAGTTTAGCCAACCGGTTACGGAAATGTTTAGGCTACACTACAATTGAAAAAACGCTGTTTATTATCTTCGAAGACACTCACCCTCATATTTATAATATATTTTTTTTTATAATTTTAGATAAAGCTTATAAAATAAATTGTTTAGACATATTTTGTATTACATTTATACATTTTATATTTTTAAAAATTAAAAATAATATGGGAGACTACATTTTTTATTTGATCTAAAAAAATGTTGCATAAAAATTTGTTAGTGAAACATGTTGCTAAAAATATTTTTAGTCTCTGTTAAATAAAAAATAAAATAGAAAGAATTTTAATTTTTGTAGTAAATATGTGAAATAGTATGTCAAAATTAAAAAAAGAATCCATGAAATCGTGTTGTCGTTGTCAACATGTAAACTGTAAAGTAAATATTCACCCAATATTCGGCCAACCGACCGCACCTGTCTTTCATCTCTTACGGCGTTATTCGTAATACTAAACTGTGTGCTAACTAATGAGGTGATATCTTTTTCTTGTTAGTTAGCATACGATTTATTATTATGTAAACGGCGGTTAATTTATGTATTGACACCTTTCTAAATGGCTAGGGACTATCTAAATCCTTATGTTGTTTTATCTCTGCGAGAAAAGTGACGTTTATTAGCAATATAATCGGATTAAAGGTCCGAACGAAGCCGAGCTGGTTGCCAAGTAAGTGCTTTTGTTGAAAGACAATAGCACCTCGTAAATAGCTGCTTAAAGTTCGCAGACAAGCCACCTTTGCAAGGATCAGTAATAAAATCATCATTATCTGTTACTGTTAAAAATCAATCAATCCCGCTCATTCTCATCAATCTCCCGCTCATTCTCTGACCAGAGTTTTAGCATTCCAAAGTCATGACAAAAAGCAGTCAGTGGTGTTGATAACAACTCTATACCACGTTAATTATATCAAGGCAAGAAGACACTAGCCTAGGCAGCACACCGCCTGTGTTCTAAAATTTATAACTCACATAATTTTGGCTATTGTGATTTGAATTGACACAAGGTTTTTTTTGTTGCTCTGAATGGAGAATATGTACCACATATTTTTTGGATAACAGATCAAGCATTTGCATGTTTGCACAGGTTACGCTACGACCCTTGAATATCGTCGTTGCTCCAACAATTTCAGTTATGTGTTTTAATAAGTTTTCAGGAGAGCAAAACAAATTTTATTTTGTTAATTTACAATATTAAACTATCGCGTACAGACTATTCTTTATTTTTGAACCAATCAAGATATCCTTAAACGGTTTTGTGGATAGATGTACGACCAATAATGGTTCAAAATAGAGCAATAAAATTTTTTTTGAAAATTGTCACATAACCGATTTCGGCAGAGCAGCGGCGATATGTCTTAAAGTGATCAGTAACATATACTTATGAGGCCATCTCTACATGTTACTTGTTGTTATGTTTAATATGTTTAAAACAAAACTAAATTGTTTTTACTGTTAAATAATAAATATATTACTTATGTTGCTGGCAACATATTTTTTCTGTAGAAGTATTTTACAATTTTATTAATTGTTTTTATTATGACTTTTAAAACTCACGACTATTCAAACCACCTGCGAGTTGTAAATCGCCTCTACATATTCCGCATTTTAGGCGTTTTCATATTTTACATTTCTTAATTATTTAAAAACATTTGCTCAATTCACAAGCTGTTGTAGGTGTTGTACACGTTGTGTTGGTAATTTCAACATTATTGTTTTGTACAACACTTACAACAATTTCTGTTTATAGAATGTCGCATAAATACATTATAGCTGAAAAAGTAAATACTATTGCCGTTTCTCTTCAATATGTAGAAGTGAATTTCTTACAACCTACAACTCTTACGACAGGTTGTGAATTGAGCCTTTATTGCTGTACGTCTAAAAAAGAAAAACTTTTTTTAAAATAAGTCTAGTACTCTGTTTCAATTTGTGAAATATGTTGAACAATTTCACACGAAAAATTTGACTTACAAAACTAATTTTTAAGTCGGGCAAACAAAAAAAAAAAAAATTATTATTTCTTGCTTTGAATTTCGTATGAAGTCTTATAAACAATATTTATTTCGTACGAAAAGTTGCCTGAATGTTGACAGAAACATTACATAAGTTCATTTCATAAGTGACGTTATAAACAGAGTACTGATAAGGCAACATTATTCCATAAGTATTTGGAGTTTGACAACAGTTCGCATTGAATATAGAACAGAATACCAGGCTAAACGTTTCAACTTTTTATTACTTAACATAATATTTATGTAATGAAAATAAATAATTGTTATTTATTTACATAATGATAAGGTTGAGCTATAGCAGCGGTGGCCTTAAGCTCGATAAATGATTATTTTACTACATTTACGAATAATTATTTGTATTTATATGCATATTGTTAAACACTCATATTTTGTTGACAACATAAAAATTAAAAGCTGTATACTGTATGTAGCTAAAAACAAAAATATTTCGCTAATATTTTCCTTAAATATTAGCAATCGTTGTATCAAGCCAAATGCGTGTGTAAGAGTGTTTTTTTTTTTTTTTTTTTAATGTTTCTATTACGTTGTACATGTCATATTTTGGCTATTGGTTAGTTGATTGTAGATTTATTTGTTTCTCTGCAAACATACTGGAAAACCGTATAGGCTCTATGATTTATCTAATATAACTTGTTTTACTTGTAAGATAACTGAAGAAAGACAAAAAAAAAAAAAAAACAAATAAAGAAAAATTTCTATATTGTAAACCAAAGAAAACAAAAAATAATAATAATAAATACCAAAAATACATTTCTTTCGTTGTATTTTTAAAGTGAAAGTTAGTGGTTTGTTTGTATGAAAATAAAAGACAAGAAACAAAATTAAAAACTGATAAAAAGAAAATACTCGTAAAATATTCAATACAACCAATAAGTGGTATTAGCTGCTGCACTTGTATTTAATTTAGGCAAAACCAAAGGAAAAAAAACACTTTACAAGTATCAATAACTTTTATTTTTTGAGTTTTTTTTTATCACTTTAACCAAATCCTGCCTATAACTGACCGCTAACAAAACTAAACAAACAAAAGTTTTTATTTATTGAAATATTTGCTTTTTGAAACTTCTCAAAATATCTCGTATCTTATTAAAAACCAACAAATGAATAAATAAATATTGATTTCGAATTGTAAATAAATACAGGGCCATTGCTGTTATCTGGTTAAATAAACATTCGCAGATTAAAAAAATTGATATTTAGATATTTATTCAGCATTTATGTTATAAAATGACTTTTACTGACAATGTGGAGTCAGTCTATTTTAGAATACTTTAAAAATTGTACAAACTCTGCAACACTTAATTGAAACATGTTTCATCAACATTTGTTGTAAATGAGTTAATTAACTTTGTGAACATATTTATTTACTTCTGCAGCTGTTTCGAAGTTTTCGATATAAAAATAATAAAACAAACAAACTAAAGAAAACAATAGCGAAAAATTATTAAGTAGTTTTTTATTTTACTGCATTTTTTTAACTCAATAATCTATAGTTAATGTGAATTAAACTTGTTGCCGAAAGATTCTTATCAATGTACATAAATAAAAACGAATTGTTTGTTTGTGTGAATTTTATTTATTTGGAATTTTATTTATTTAATAAAAGACCGTTTTGTTTTAAGAATCTTAGAATTTGTTGTAATTGCCAAGTCACATGGGGTCCATCATACTTTTTCCTTCACCATTTTCAACTGTCATCTGTGTTAAGTTTTAGGTTCTTTTACTAGTTTCGATCAATTTGATCAATTTTCAACCTTAAACCTGCATTGAGTAGTTTGACAAACATATATCAGCTGACCTTTTACTTTGATCTCTTTTATTTTATATCCCTATATAAAGTATTTATTTTGTCAACCTTTTTCGGTTTCATGTTAATGTCAGTTGAAAACGGCGACGGATGCCGTATAATGGATTCTGTGTAACAGCCAAACTATGGGCGTGTCACCTTCCAGACAATGTAAATTTTTTTTTTTTTTTTTTGACTTTGAAATTAATTGGCAGAGGTACGTAACCAAATAGCCAGGGTATTCCACGTTGGTTCCGGCTCCGTAAATCGACCTATACCTCTGTATAGGAAGTCGGAGACACTTGAACAATAATTAAATCTTGAGTTTTATGGTTCTCCTCCAGTTAAAAAACACGTTAGTTCAGTCACCGCAAGTCGACCTATACCATTGTATAGGAAGTCGGAGACATCTGAACAAATAATTATACTGAGTTTTATGGCGTTGAGTTTAATTGGTACTCCTCCAGTTACGAAAATGAGTTTGGTTGGTACTCCTCCAGTTAATCCAATTAAAATTAATGCACGTGGTTAATTGTAGAATAGTCTGGAAACTGTATCCAAAGCACAGTTACGCGACGCCACACAATTAACCACGCGAAAGTGAGACGTAAAACTCTCGAAGACGGATGAAAAGGACGGCCTGATTGCCCTTAAGAGATAATGGCAATGACGCGCGAGCTCTTGACCCGACCAGAGCTGTAATACAACTGCAGACAATGTAAATATCTATAATCACATGGTACATAGGGCAAAAAGCAGCATACGGCTTCCAAAAGTTGAGTTATTTGAAACATTTGCAAATTTTCTGTTGTCCACTTTTTATTATTAAGCTGCAAAAAAAGTCTGAACTTATAAACAATTGTTTATGAATTGTATTGTTAATGCACTTCGTTGTTGCAGCAAAACTCTATGGTACCAGCCTGGTACTCTGTTTGAATTTATTAAATATTTTGAGAGATATTAATTGGATCGCTCAAAGAATTTGACAAACCAAAAAATATTTGAATCGAGCAGCAAAAAAAAATTGAACTTTTGAATTGCTTTGAATTTCATACAAAATAACTATTGTTCACATTATTTTATATGAAATAAAATGTTGCTTGAATGTTGACAGAAATATTTCATATATTTTTTTACGTTATATAAATCAAGGCTCACTTTCATCTAAGTGGTGCAGTAAATAAACAAAACTGTCGATTCTGGTACGTAGAATCTGGTGGAGTCATCGGTCCGTTTTTATTTCAAAATAAAGCTGGTAGCACCGTTACTGTCAATGGAGAGCGCTATAGATCGATGAAAATAAACTTTTTATGACAGAAATTGGAAGAAGTTGATCTTGTCAACATTTGGTTCCAACAAGACGTGCCACACAGCAATTGATTTATAGCGAGAAAAGTTTGGCGATTCAGTTATTTCAAGAAATTCTGATACTGAATGGCCTCCAAGAAGTTGTGATTTAACACCATTAGACAATTTCTTGTGGGGTTATTTGAAGTGATTGGTCTTTCGAAATAAACCAGACTCTCTTCAAGCTTTACAATTTTCAATATTGAACGTACCATTCTTGACATACTACTTGATTTAAGGGAAAAAGTGTTTGAAAATTGGTTAATCGTATTCTATCTTGCAGAAGAAGTCGTTGAGGTTATTTAAATGACGTTTTATTTAGAACTTAAGTGTTAGTTAACATTAATTAAAAGTTATTATATTATTATTATTATATTAAAAAATTTTGAATTTCCACTTACACTTATTGTTAAGTGTACCTTTTTTCACTCATATTGGAAAACCTTTTATAAATACAGAGTATAGAGATAAGGCAACATTATTCCATAAGTATTTCATACAAATTCGTTTATATCGAGTTTGACAACAGGTCGCATGATATATTGAATAGAATATCAGGCTTAAAAGAAAAACCATTGTGGATAAATAAGAAAAATAATAATAATACAGATTAATATAGATTAGCAACATGTTGCCAAATAATTCTATGTCAATATGTAGCTATATATTTATGAAACAATATGGAGGGCTCAGAGCTGAAGCGAACCAAGTCACGAAAACACAATTCGAAGATATTTTGAGGTTTAGTAAATTAACTGCCATTAATTCCTGGAATGAATATTTCAGTTAAACAAAAAACAGTTTTAAAGTTTATTCTCAAAATTGTTTAATGATATAAATTTTACAAACTGCATTTGAAAACTTTTGCAACAAATTAATAAAGAAAAAAAAAAAGAGTGACTTGGTTCATTTTTACTCCGAATAATAGTTATTATTGACAACTTTTGTAATTTTGTAGTAAAATAAAAGTGTATAATTTTTGACAAAAGTAGCAAAAAAAATTAATTCAATTATTTAAAATTAATTAACAATATGTATATGGGAAAAAGTATTGAATTTTAAGGTTAAATAATAAAAAATGTTTACACATAAAAAAATTCGTCATTTTCAACTTCATCATTTTGGGGCTGGTCCTGATGTTGTCTCGTTGTTATCTCTTGTTTGACTGGTAGATTCTTTTAAAAACTGTGGTACTCTGTCGGACTCATTCACCTGGCTGCTATATTTGTGTTTGCATCCACAATCGCACTTTTTGCAGAAATGGTAAGACCTTATTGGTTTGTGTATTCCTTTTCTCTGTTGCAGCCAAGCTTACGCACATTCTTTTTCCACTTTGCCTTCTGCTTTTGTTTTTTCCTTCCCAGTCCTGCAGATGCAGATGATGGCCCAGCCACCGGCTCTACAGCCACATTTTCTATTATAATAAATACAAAAAATAATAATAAAAAAAAAAATTTAATTTAATAACCAAATGTTTAATTACCTAATAGATTAGCAAAAATATTACTGTCCGATGATTCCGATCCTGGACAATATTCCTCATCCTCATTAGTAGAAAAATCACTAGCACTACTATTACCACTTTCCATTTTTAATTAACACTGATTTCTTAAAATATTTATGAAAACTGAATAACTGTTGGGGGAAATGTTTTCAATTGTTTTGCACTTTTAGTTATCTAGGAGTGGCAAATAATTCAAAACAAACTTTAAAATCAAATCAATCAATGGTATAATTTTCTTGTTTTCTTTAAGCAAAGTTATTTTTTACAAAGTATGAAATTAAATATTTTTTAAATAATAATATAATCACGCTACACACTCAAAGAATACTTAACCGTTTTTTTTTTAAACCAAGAATATTTTTCGGTTTTAAATGGGTCTTGTAAATTTTTGATATATTTAATGTTTTTATTATATGTAATGTTTTATATATGTTTTGTTCAATTCCAATTTGGATCACACTGACTTGGTTCGTTTCAGCTTCGAAAAAAATCGAAAATGAGAGCAATTGACTTGGGTTTTTTACCGCTACCTTAGGAAAGAAACACTTTTTGACTTAGCAGGTTACAGAACTAAATAGAGTTAAATTTTGCGCAGAATTTGGCACTAATTTTGACATTTTTTATATTTTATGACTTGGTTCGGTACAGCTTTGAGCCCTCCATATGTTGTTGTCAAAATGCTTTTCTTTTTTAAATTGTGTTAAATACTTAAACTTAGGGTTGTATATTGTTAGCAACAATTTAATACGTTAAGGAATAATTAAAATATAATTTTGCTAACTGCACCGTAACACACTGTTGATCACATACCGATTGATTGATTTTAGCTGGTAATTTAGTGTCCATAAATAGTTTTTATCTTTTGTGTTTAAGCTTATTAACTGGCTTTTTAGCACGATTAACAACATTTGCAAAAACACTAAGAAATGAAAAGAAGAAGCTTAATGACAAATTTTCGTTTTAAAGTTATTGTGTTGAGTTAAGTGTGGGTCGTTTTCGCACCACTTAAATTAGTAACAAAAGATTTTATCTGTTAAGTTACTTCTTTGTTTGTAAAAAGCAAAAAAAAAAAAAAATATAGAAAAAAATTCCATTTGAAATTTTACGTGACACTTTCATTTTGAAAAGTGTGATAAAGTGTGTTTTTTTCACAAAGATTTAAAATTTGAATTTAAAGCTTGGCAATTATGGGGAGATAAAAGCTATTTATTTTAAAGCCTTAAAAACACTCATTTGGAATTTTTGTAAAATATTTTCTACTTAAATTCATAAATCGCAATAGAAACCTGTTTTCTTTCTCTCCCTCTCTCTCTCTCTCTCTCTCTCTCTCTCTCTCTCCGTATTGTTTATATTTTTTCCAAACTTGTTTTATGTTTAATTAATGATCCGATAAATATTAAAAAGAATTTCAATATAAAAACAAATTTCATTTATTTTTTACTTCAAACACACATTCACACATAATAAAATTGAATTTATTGTTTACATTTTAGTTTTGGTTTTTATACCCTTCACACAGTGAAAAAGGGTATATATAGGTTTGTCATTCCGTGTGAAATTTCTACAATTTTCATTTCCGACCCCATAAAGTATATGTTTTCTGAAAGCTTATGAATAGAGGAGTCGATTAAGCCCTGACCGTCTGTCCGTCTGTCCGTCTGTCCGTCTGACCGTCTGTCCGTCTGTCCGTGTGTATGTTGAAATCCACTTTTTGAAGCCCCCCGACATAGGTTGGACCCGGGTAAGGTATTAAAATATCAGAAATATTTGGGAGTAGATCGGTATTGAAAATCAGAAACATCGGTACATAAACAACTGAGATATGAGCAAAAACCCACGACCACCTCGATTTTCTTTTCATAAAAACAACATTACAACAACAACATACATACATACAAACGTGTATACTGGTTAGAGAAAACGTGGCATCGAATCCCAGCTGAGGCAAAAAAATTTTTTTTTAAATTTTTTTAAAATTTTTTTTTTTTAATTTTTTATACCCTTCACACAGTGAAAAAGGGTATATATAGGTTTGTCATTCCGTGTGAAATTTCTACAATTTTCATTTCCGACCCCATAAAGTATATATTTTCTGAAAGCTTATGAATAGAGGAGTCGATTAAGCCCTGACCGTCTGTCCGTCTGTCCGTCTGACCGTCTGTCCGTGTGTATGTTGAAATCAACTCTTTGAAACCCCCCGACATAGGTTGGACCCGGGTAAGGTATTAAAATATCAGAAATATTCGGGAGTAGATCGGTATTGAAAATCAGAAACATCGGTACATAAACAACTGAGATATGAGCAAAAACCCACGACCACCTCGATTTTCTTTTCATAAAAACAACATTACAACAACAACATACATACATACAAACGTGTATACTGGTTAGAGAAAACGTGGCATCGAATCCCAGCTGAGGCAAAAAAATTTTTTTTTAAATTTTTTTTAAAATTTTTTTTTAAATTTTTTTAAAATTTTTTTTTTTAATTTTTTTTTTATTTTTTTTTTATTTTTTATTTAATATATTATATATATTTTTATTATTATTTTTTTTTATTTTTTTTTTTTTAATTTTTTTTTTATTTTTTTTTGTTTTATATATATTATATATGTATATAATAATTTTTTTTTTTTAATTTTTTTTTTAAATTTTTTTTTTAAATTTTTTTTTTATTTTTTATTTTTTTTTTGTTTTTTTTAACATACATACGTGAATTTACTGTTATTGCATGACTACACGTTGTGAAGGGTATATAAGATTCGGCACGGCCGAATATAGCGCTTTTACTTGTTTACACTAATTTTGTAAAGTTTTTTTTATCTTGTGTCTTTAAATGATGGAAAATATTTTCAAAATTTAATTGAATATATTTTTTACGCTTAATGGCATAAAAATGTTAAATATTGATTTAAGTGGTTAGTTTTATGCAGCTGTATGAAACATGTGGCTTTTAAATGCAAATTCAAATAGTTTCTTATTTTGAATTTCATTTTAAAATTTAATTGTTAGTGATGGAAGTTTTATTATTGCTTATTACAAGCTGCATAAATCAATTGATCTTTTCAAAATACTACGTTTAACACTGACCTTGAGTTTTCGAAATTTTTGTATAAATGATGATTTCAGATTTAGACGTCTTCGTATATAAATGTTCTAATTTTGAAAAACTATACCTTTTTCCTTTGCTAAGTAGAAAAAAATAGTCGTTAATTATATAACTTTAAAAGGAGAACAATCTTGGTGGAAGTCCATCGAAAACTGAAAACAAAAAATCCTAGATTTTCATTAATAAAGTTCTCTATCGTGACAACTTATCTCTGATACCTAAAGGATTTAAGCTCTAAATGTTTTTTTGCGAAAGATTTTTCGCTGCATTGTGTACCTACATGGAATGGTCAGTTTGGAGAGAAAACAAGTCAGCTCTAAGGTTGAAAAAGTGAAGCGTACTCATGACACCTGTAACCGATGCTAATCTTTCCAATGCTTCTTTAAAGCTTAATCCTTCAGTTTGTGAAATAAATTCAAATGCGTCACTACTGGCTGAACAACCAAAACACTAATATAACCCCTTAGTATTGCTCACCGAAAAAGATGGGGTTTAATGGGTGTAACTAGACCATTCTGGCGGCTAGACAAGCTTAGCGGGATTTTAATAGACATTTTTTATTAATATTTATAAACTAAATATTATAAATAAAATTGGGAAATTCACAAGGTGTTATACTGTCGTATTGTCATATTGCGATTTTTTTTTGGCTTAAAATTTTTTAGAACAAATAGTACAATGCTTGTCATTCATTTTACAATTTTACAAAATTAAGACATTATGAAAATACGACATGACAAGACCTTTTGTGAATTTACCAAATATAAAAAACGGTTGTGTTGCAGAGGCTTTGAAATTGATAATATTAACTATGAAAGTGAAGCTTACGAAGAGTTTTTATATATCAGCTAAATTGTTTACAAAGTAATGCTTTCAAGTGAATATACGCTTTTTAAAAATCATGTTTCTCGTAAGCAGGTTTTGAGAGGGAGTTTAACTTCTCTTTCTTACCCCCCGACCACACGAGCAATATGCTTGGCAATTATTGCCACAGCAATTGTCAAATTCTATTGCCAACACAAGATATAAACGTGTGGATTGCATGAATATGTTTTAGAACACATATAGAGCAATAAATGTTATAAAACATTGCTGAGGTGTCAAATTCAATTGCAAACAAATAAAATGGAACAACAACACCGATGTATAAGAGAACGCCGCAGAAAAAAGAAAACAAAATATTCAAACTAACATTGTAATGATAAAAAATTTTGCTTTTTTAATTATATTTAAAAATATAATGGCAAAAGAATCGTTTTAATCAAGTGCCTTTTAAAATTTATTTTCGTAAAATTTTTAATTATAGATCAATCTCCAGGAAAATTTTTAATTTTATGTTTTAAGATATTTACGTGTTCACCACCTAGAGATATAAGCTTGAACATTGGCAATTTTATGCCGTTATTCTGCCGGCTTTATTGCTTATATTAAGACATAATCGCTCGTGTGGTCGGGGGGTTATAAGCCTGCTTAGTGGTAAGTACTAGTAATTACTGGATATTTACAAAGACAGACTTGTGGCGAAAAAAGCTTTTATCTGGTTGATTGTACAGCCAAAGTCAATACTAAAGGATAGTGTTAGGTAACTACTTAAATAGCACGGCAGGCATGCATGATATCTACTGAATACGCGAAAAAAGAACTTTAGAAAAATATTTAATATAAATATCACACTGCAGAGAATGGCGTAAAGATTGGCAATTCTTATCACTTTAGGGATATCAAAATCTTAGCAATAAGCTGAAGAAACAATTTTACACGAAATTGGTTGCAATGAGATAGACCTTCTAGTACGAGTAAGGACTAAGCATCGGCCGAGTATTTATTCGTATCTATCTTTCTTGCTAGTACAAGAACAGTCTGGTCACAAAATTACAATCAAAACATCATTCATTCAACGTTCTATGCAGTGATGCCAGAACTTGATTAGAAAAAATGGCTAAAATTCTGGAAAAAATGGCTAGAAACTAGCTACAAAAAAGCTAAAAAATGGCTAAATGTTTTAATTAGAAAGTTTTTAATATGTAAAAAAAAAATAAGAAAAATTTATTTTGAAAGAAAAATAATAAAATTTAAAACCGTTTGTAATATACTCAATATATCTTTGACTAGTTATAAGGTACAAGAATTGTTATAATGGTGTTAAAGGACCAATTATCATCAGCATCTAGCTCGCTATTATTGTCATTGTCATCTTAACTTTCTTTAGATCCTATAAAGTTAAGCCGTATCTTAAAAAAAGTATATAGAAAAAATAAAATATTGGTCTTTCGAAATAAACCAAACTCTCTTCAATCTTTATAAGTCAATATTGAACGTGCCATTCATGACATACAACTTGAGTTAGTGGAAAAAGTGCCCGAAAAGTGGGTTCATCGAATTCCTTCCTGCAGAAGAAGTCGTGGAGGCCTTTCAATGACGTTTTATTTAGAACTTAATTGTATCAATTGTACTTCATTAAATAAAAAACTTTGAATTTCAGCAAAAATAAGTGTGTTTTTTTTTAAGAAATCAAATCACTCTTATTGAAAACCCTTTTACATAGCTTATGTATCCTCCTGCTGTTGTAGCTTAAAATTCACTGGATTAAAAGGTAAAGGTTTGATCTCGATAATATGTATATCCGATACCATTTATGTGTTTCAGAGTGAAACATTTAATTCATATAATTTTGCATTAACTTCACATTTACAATATTTACAAAAACTTTTTAACTTCTGTAATCCATTCTTTTAATTTTGGGTGGGATAACTTCTGGGAAAATTTTGTTTATTTTTCTTAAATTTCTTTTTTTATTTATTAATTAAATACACATCCTTGGTTGGTTTTTTACTGATTGATTGTTTGATTGTTTATGTAATATTTTAAAGAGGTTCCCATCGATGAAATTTTTAGTAGTTAAAAAACATGGTTTTATAGAAGCGTTTTTCACTATTTAGGAAACGAAACAACAACACTTAAAAGCTAAAGACAAAAAATGGCTAAAAAAAATGGCTTATAGCTAAAAGCAGATTTTCCTAGCTAAGCGTGTTAAAAATAGCTAAATCTAGCTATAAAATAGCTAAATTGGCAACACTGGTTCTATGTGACTACCCTCTTATGCAGAAATCCAGACTTACACCCAGAAAAGAAAACCTCAAATTCATTGCAAATCGAATAGTTCAGTTATTTCAAACGAATATTTCTTTTGTGGTTATATTTCTAATGCAAGAATCCAAATTTCATAGTGCAGACTATATATTAATATTCTGAGACGAAATTCTAAACTTTGCGATTCTCCACAATTGTGGTTCTCATAACCGATACTGTTTTTTGTGTGTAAGTATTTAAATCAACATTTAATTTAGAATTGTCATGTATTACTGAGCGTCTTATTTGGATCTGTGTCTACCACCGATCCTAAGATTGTGATTATAGCAAAGCATTTTGGACTCCAATTTTAAGGCTTTAAGAAGTCAATTGAACATTTTTATTACAGTCGCAAATAAGAATTAATAAACAATGGGCCAATTCAAAGCAGACTCTCATATTGTACTATGTCATATAATTCATATTAATATGACTAGTGACTTTGAACACCTTTTGTTAACAAATTATGTATTTAATAGAAGAAAGAAGACAAAGAGATGACGCTGTTAAAAATTGTATGTATACAGGAAAGAAGAAAATAGAAAATATTCTCTCTGAGAGACAGTATGGTTAAAAGTATAACATAAGCAATTTATTATACATATAGGAAACAAATGTGTAAAGTCATATAATTTTTTTTGTATGGAAATTACTAACAAAAATTTTATGCATGCATAAAATAATATGAAATAGTACAAATATGACTGATATGCAACCACTTTGAATTGGCCCAATATTTCTGTGGCTTGGAGCTAAAAGGGCCAATGTCACTTTTTTGCTCTTTTGAGTTAATCATTGCATTTGATTTGTTTTCTTGCTCTATTTCATTATGGTAAAACAGGTAAAGTCATACTAAACCCAGAACAGCTTTATAAATAATATGCTGGCCAATGTCACTATGAAAGCACCTATAAAAGTTAAAGTTCAATTCCAATTTTTCAAAAGTAAATATTTTGACATTGGCCCTTTTAGCTCCAAGCCACAGATTTAAGGAACCCTAAACAATTATCTCTCAACCGATAAAATGCCGAAATGTCATTAGCATTTGGATGTTAAAAGTAAAATAAGTAATTGATGTCAGCCTTGTTTAAACGGCTTATAAATAACTTAAACTAAATACAAGCAAATACATGTACACAGTTAAATATTTTAAAACATTTCCTTCGCTATTTACAACAAACAACTGTATTGGGCCATTTAATAATAAGTGTTAACAAAAAAACCCAATAAAATAAGTCTATTTGTTAACACACATTTTTTAGGTTGCCAAATATATAAATGACTGTTAATACCTTTGTGTTGGCAACACACACACACATACGAACACAAAACGTCAAAACAATTAATCCCGTTATCTCTAATAAGACGTGTAATAGATAAACACTTTATAAACGCTGTTGTAAACGTTACAAATAGTTTTTTGTTTAGAAAATAAATCCTCCATTGTCAAAAAAAAAAAAAAACTTTGTTTTCCGCGCCAGTGTGTGATGCACAATTAAGTGTCATTTGTTGTTAAGGCCTAAAAAAACTGTATGAAAACTTATCAAACTTATTTGGCATTGACACTATTTGAGAGTGTTAAATTTTAACTGTTTGTTTGTTTATGTTTACAGTATCAATACAGTACAGAGCAATTTAATATCTATGAAAAATTTTGAGCTTTTTGATTTTTTAAAATTGGAATATAAAAAACAAGCCTTAAGACATTAAAAATTAATAAGAGTTTTGACAGCTTTAAACGTATCTTAATGCTTTCTATGCAATGTAATAAGTTGTTGCTTTAATTAAAGCAAAAAAAATTAAAGAATTTACTGTAATCGCTATTGTATGTCGTAAAAATACGCTTTTTTTAAAGTTTATTTACTTAGGTTTAGCTTTTCCCTCTTAAATTTAATTTTGTTTGGTATTTCACAAAAAAATCTGTTTTGATAACTGAGTGCAATTATTTTTTGTATGAGGTCATTAGTATTTGGCATGAGACCTTTTTAAAATATTTAAAGACAGTCTGCGTTAGAGTATGCGGCACTATGAGAATCACATCAACAATGGCTATTGAGAATAATTATAAATTCTGCCGATTGAAAAACAGGTACCCTTGGCCGCTACTAGGTGAATGGCAATGAGTAAATAGATGGGATCATAAAACCAGATACAAAATGGGAATATAACAGAGGTAACAAGTGATAAAATCCCAGCAAGATTAACTGCATCACTATAATACCAGAGGAGGTAGAATGGGGTGAAGTAATTGGGATATTTAGGCATCGACCTTCATAGCGACGGATCGAAGATTGTTGACCGAACTGAAATTGGTTTATATGACATAAGCTAAAACAGAGGTAAATGATTTTGTCTACCAGTTCACATTACTATTATCCAGGCTGAAATTAGAGCAATTACGGAAGGCTTTGAATGGATAAAGGAGACTCATAACGAAGCTCAGATTCGTGTCTATGCGGATAGCCAATAATAATTTGAATTTTGGAATGTCCTACAAAGCAAGAGTGAGATTAACTTGAATGCGGTTTTAAACGTTTAGAGATAAAATCGATGCTAGGCCGTCACATCACAATCGGAAACAAAGAAGCCGATAAATTATCAAAAATGGAATAATTTTTTAATATCATGGCCTTGGAGAATACTAAACCTTTACGTCTATTGGGGTTGGCGCATAGAGAAAGGGACCTAAGGGTAAAAAAAATAATTTTCACTTTTTTTTTTATGTGGACAACATCTGAGGATCGAATGAGACTGATCCCATGCCCTAAAAGTGTTCCCTCCCAGAGATATGCGCGTTTTATAAAAGTGAATTCGACGATTCTAAGCGCAAATAGAAAAGGAACTAACGGTAAAATTTATTTATTTTAATTTTCCCCCTACTAAATTAACAAAATAACTTGATTTTACGAAACTACAAACATTTTATTTTTTTCCCTATGAACAATTTAAAAAAATAGAAAAAAAAAATCATTTAATCTTTAAAATGGCTCTCCTGAACAAAACCTGTTTTTACCCTTAGGTCCCTTTCTCTATGCGCTGTCACATATGTAAAACCGAATTTTTCCAAATTATGATCTAGTAACGCCAATAAGAAAGTTAGCGACGACAAAACACTGCTACCAGTAGGGTGACACAAACATTCTATGGGGTGACCAAAATCTTGAGAAATCGAAGAAGATTCTAAAACTGAGTTGGCCAAAACTTATTAGATTCACTAGTGTAATAACAGGTCATACGAAAGTCACTCATCTAGCTTGGGATAAAGTGACATGTAGAGTATGAGAAGAAGAGGATGAAACTTTAAAGCAACCTGCGTTTGGGTGTATAAGAGAACTTTAACGTGCACCCAAAACCGAACTTAGAACAGCTAAGGAATTCGAATTGGAAATCCAAAAGGAAATACACTAAAGGGATTGGGTTCTTGACTAAGACAAAATATTAGCTGAGTTTATGGCAATATGGTTCTGTAGAGGAATTTTTCTTTATTTTAAAGCGCAAAACATGCTAATTGGGCATACGTGTATAGATGTCATGAAATTGGGCTTCTAATGCTTCTATTTTCAATCTAAATTAACAATAAAAAATAACAACATAATACATACATAAAATAACCTTTTTGTCAAATAAGTTGAAGTGCTGATTTTAAATTACACGGTACTGTGCAACAATATTTTTTTTAATAATAAAGCGACGTACTTAAAAAAGTAAATTTAACTCTTAAACAAAATTTTCCTTAAATACTCATTGATGTTGTGCGTTATCACAAACAAATTAAAATTTGTCATAAAATATAAATAATTTTTGTCGTCACATTAAAATTGAGAAGGTCATTCTAAAGTGAGTAATTGTAAGTGTAAACTTTACCTAAATTACCTTATTGTCAAAGTTTTCATAAAAAACCAAGCCCTGTGACTAACTGTTGTTCTATAACATCAAAAGAAAATTACTGCCAACAAATTTCTCTGAGTCTTAGTCGAAAATATATTAAAAAACACAGGGTTTTGAAAAAAAAAATATTCTTTTTGACGAAATGAAAAAGTTGTTTTGCTATAAATCTGAATTGAAATATGTATGTACATATTAAGATTGTGAAAGGGACGTTGATGTTATAAGAAATTTATCTTGAAAATTTTGGGGTCATATTTAGCACACGTATGACAAGTGTTAGAATTATAAGCAAAATGTTAAAGGATATTCTTATTTCCAGAATTGCACAACAGTTTTGTATTAGAATATTAATAGAAAAATACTAAAATTGCAGTGTTGCCATTAGTTTTTTTTAACTTCTACCGCGTACGTAGACATACATGCGTAAACTGGACAAATTTTGAAATTTAAATTATGTGAATATGTATGTATGTATGTACGACTAATTGGTAGTTTCCTATGAACTTTGCTACTCATCTAAATAATTTAAGTTTTAATAACATTGTTCATTTCTAAACAATTTCTTTGACCAAAAACCAACAATCTCCTTATTTAAAAGCTTCTTTTTAGAGAAGCTAGAGTATTTTTTTATGATGTTTAAGTGTAATTTAATGCGATGTACTATTATCACTCAGAAATTGATTTTTGGTTTTTTTTTTCAATTAATAATCCTTTAGCATTTAAGTTGACGATATTTCTGCCATATCTCAAATATTATCATGTGCGCAATGTATTTAAAAAGAGATACAAACTAGTTTATAAGTTTTATTGCATAACGATTAAAAAAACTCAAATAGAATAGTAGTAACATTGTTATCTCGCCTTTTTTTTGGTTGTTATTAGTTTAAAACAAATTATTTCTGTTATCTATTTTCTTATGTTTTTTGAGTTGGTGGCAGTATCAGATTACATTGCGTTTTTATACCCTACACTAACATAAGTGAAAAAGGGTATTATGCGTTTGTCATTAAACGTTAAAGTACATAAAACGATTGGTGTTCATCCGTTGGTCCATTGATTTGTCTAGTCTTGTTTCCCTGGTCATTAAAGTGTATGCGTAAATTTCGATCTAGTGACAACAATTTTTTTACGATTTTCTTTATCAAGCATTTAAAAATCGTGAAAATAATAAGAGGAAAAGGTCGACAAAGAACTTCTTTACTAAAATATTTTTTTTAATTTTTGTTTTATAATCACTCACTCAATCCTTTCATGCCTAAACAAAAGCGACAAGCGTTATGATTTTCTTCTCTTGGCAATAACGCTGAATTGAAAAACCATCTTCGCTGTATCATAAATATAAATATTTACGGCCTTATTCATAACAAAAAGTTAGCCACAGTTTATACACTGCGTACAACGAGCTGCTAACTAGAATGCCGATTAAGCTTGGCAGCTCTTTGGCACAGAGTTTATTCATAACAAACTTTTATCCGTCTGCGAACTTTTCATAAATCAACTCTGAAATTGCATAATACTCCACAAAATTGCAACGATTTTTTGTATATCATTTCTGATTTTGACATTTTGTTGTTTTTCCATACATGCAAACAATTTTTGAAATTTTAAAATAAAGTAAAAAAATAAACAAACAATATATTTTATGTTCACACAAATTTTTTATTATTTTCTTTATAAAATTTTTTTGTAACAGAACAGCTGTTTTTCACAAGTAGGCAAACGCTTGGCAGCTCGTTAACAAGAGTTTAGCAAATCGTTAGCCAGAGTATGGCATGTGTGTAATGAATAAACTTTATGCTAACTTTATGCCAACTTTTTGTTATGAATAAGGCCGTTACTGATTTTGTTTAATCAAACTCACTAAATAGAAATGAAAAAGGAAATAAAATCACCACATTAATCTGAAAATTGCTAAAATATCATTAATTTTCCACAATAACAAAAGCAATCTAAACAATAGCTGTTGTTTTGCAGCCAACTTCACTATTAAGTGCTCCGTCAAAATCTAATTTCCCAATTACACAGTCACCTGAAATTTTACATTTCATTTTCATGAGTTCCTTCTTATGAAAATGAATTATAAAAACCCATCAAAAAAACACAGCTGAAGTTCTTTAGGAAGCCTTTACAGGTTGCGGATAGCTGGCGACTCTACCACGCAGATAATGCGGGCAATTGTGAATAAATAAGCGGTGGTGGAGAATTCAGCGGCTCAAAGAAGATAGTCTCAGAAGGACACGCCTACCAACGTGTATCTTCAAATGCTGAGTGCCGACAATACTCTAATCATCATGACGAAAAGTTTTCGCCATTAAATAATTAATGCCAAGTTTATAAATAAAGGGGTTCCTTAACCCATATAACACTTTGGAATATGTGCTAATAACTCATACTCATAAAAACACCAAAACCAAATTATGGTGCCTTATGTTTTACTAAAATTCATGAACTTTCTTTTAATTAATTCACAAACTTTGTGTATAATCATTGTGAAAAAAGGGAAGAAAAAACAAGTAGCATTGTCACAGCATTATTTCGGTTTGTTTGATGTGTTAGGCTAATATCTAGGCGACAATAAACAACTCTCATGCTGCCAATATATATTAAGAATTTTAAAATAAATGTCGGTTTAAAAATATTTAATTTAATTTCACAAAGTCTAAACAATAAAATGCATTAACACAAAGGAAATGTTAAACAAATAAAACATTATGTTTTATATTTAAAAATAAGTGTATCTAGCTACACGGCGACAACTTTAAACGACGGCATTTGTAGTCGTGTAGTCGGTAGACTGCTGTCGTCAATGTATTTAATTTATTCTACCAATATTAGCGACCTATATTATTATACTTTTAGAATCTTTTCAATAATATTTTCTCATTAAGTTTTACATACTTGCAAAAACTAAAGATTAAGCCTGAGTTGAAAGTACCACGATAGTGCGAAAAACGTTTTCTTTTACCTTTTCCCGAAACAAAAATCTATCCCGAAATTAACAACAAACCCTAGTAATTTTTTTTGTAATTGGTTTATGACAAAAATGTTATTTCGGAATTGGCCTTTAACTTTCTTATAAATATGCGTCTACAAAAAAATCCGGAAATCAAAATTCTCAACAAAATTTATTATTGATTCAAACTTGATCTTGTTTTATATATAAGGTCCACTTCCGGTAATCTCCCTTTTATTCATAAAATATTAGACATTAAACATTAAAACTAACTAACATATCTAACGAGGAACTTGCATTAACATTTAAATACTTTAATAATTTCATACTTTATTTGTTGTGGTGAAGAGTATAAAATGGTCGGACTTGACCACAAGAAAGTTATTTCTTGTTGTCTTTTTTTATGTTGCGTTATGTGGATTTATGCGGACATGATATTTTTATTTATTTTTTTGCTTTCTATAGGCAACTTAAGGAAACTTTTTAAAATTTCTTTCAAGTTTTGATTTAAATTTTTTTTATAGGCAGGCAGTTTTGCAAATAATAAAATGTGTGGAGTTTGTTTGTGGCAGCCGGTTTTCTTTATGTAATTTCCCTAAACATGTGTGGATAAATTTTTTTAAGATTTATTTATAAAGTAAAAATCAAACAAGATTACTTTAGTGATGTAAGAAATTGTTACTAAAAGGGTAGTGTATAAGAGAATTACATTATTATAAACAGTAAAGGTATTCACGTCACCGATTTTACTACTGTGAAAATGCAAAATTACACAAATTTACTGTTGCTTTTTATTTTTAACGAAAAAGTGTTTAACAGCCAGACAAGGAAGCCGACAGACAAATAGCCATGGAAGCTGACTTTTTTCTTAAAACGCTGACGACTTCGGAGAAAAACCATTCGTGTGTAGCCTAATATTTACGCACAAGTTAAGGGGATAGTGTAAAAGTCAAAGTTAGTGCGAAATTATTTTATACAAAAAGACAAGGAAGCCGACAGACAAATAGCCATGGAAGCTGACTTCTTTCTTAAAACGCTGACGACTTCGGAGAAAAAACATTCGTGTGTAGCCTAATATTTACGCACAAGTTAAGGGGATAGTGTAAAAGTCAAAGTTAGTGCGAAATTATTTTATACAAAAAGACAAGGAAGCCGACAGACAAATAGCCATGGAAGCTGACTTCTTTCTTAAAACGCTGACGACTTCCGAGAAAAAACATTCGTGTGTTAAGTTAAGGGGGTAGTGTAAAAGTCAAAGTTAGTGCGAAATTATTTTATACACAGTTCATGTTGTGTATTAAAAAAGCTTTGCATTTTCGCAAAACTTTAACTTTATTATATTAGTGTTATAATTTTTTGGTGCAAATAGCAACTCCTAATTTGGCAGCACAGCTTTTGTGTATTACGATCATCAATAATAAAGTGCTTTGCGAAAGAACAATGCGTTATAATTGTGATAACGTATTACAAAAATTTTAAAAGTTATAAGAAAACGCACGAAAACGAATTTTTATGTTGATAAAGATCTCTCACCTAATGTGTGAACCATTCGTAGAGTGGTCAAAAATTTTAAAGAAACTGGGTCGGTTATACTACAGTCTATCAACGTGTGGGTGGGTCTCTTGGAAATATTGATGTTGTATTTAGACAAGAGTGTCGTCGAAAACCCGTTAACGATCGTTCGGTATGGCTCTCAACAACTTCAAATTCTACGGAACACTACGCAGCGAATTTCGACAAAAAACTTCCACCTTCAAGCAGACGATGAAAATGCCGGCAAGTTGTTCAAAATATTTCAAAAAAATCCCATTCTCTGATTAAGCGCATTACCATCTGAATGGCTTTGTGAATACACAACATTTTCGAATTTGAGGTTCACGAAATCCTCATGCAATCCATGAGAAATAAATGTACCCACAACGAGCAACTCTCTGGCACAGAGACTGGTTATAAACGTGAGCCTTACTTTCTTGGAGATGAGGCCGAAATTGCAGGGACTGTGAAAGGGTTTCATAACATGAACATAACTACGGTGACCTCAACTAAATGGCATTGATATGAACAATATGTGGTTTCAGCCAGACGCCACTACCTGCTGCACAGCGCTTTAAAAAAATCTATTAATTGTAGCAACGATTTCCAGAACTAATTGTGTCAACTGGCAACCAAGATTATGCGATTTAATGCCATACGATTTTTTTCTTTAGGATTTTATGAAATCTTGGGCTCATGAGAATAAACTAGAAACAATTCTTTAGCACAAATTCGAGATCAAACGCGTCATCTGTAAAAATCTCAAGAACAATTTCATGCGAAGAATTCAAGTGTGTCATCAAAGCCGTGTGGGCCATTTGATGAATATTTTATTTCGTACTTATGTGGAACATGTCGTCTTATTAATAATGCAATAAAAAAATCGCAGTTATCTTAAATCACAGTTGTTTAAAATTAAAAATGCATTCGTACTGAGATACCCTTTACATCTACCTTTGTTAAGTTTTAGGAAAATACTTTTTGATTTTAAGTCCTGTATTTTCTTTAACTACAAATATTTATTAAAACTTCGAGATTTTTGTAATTTTGTTTATAATATCAGTTTCCAAAACTTTTTACAAATTTTATGTACGTTTTTAACAGTAATCGCTATAGAATTATCTCCTTATACTAAAATATGTATCACTTTCTTTGTAAATATAACTTCGATATGCTAGTAAAATGTTTTCGTAAATTTAGTCTTTCAATGAATGTTGGCGGTAAAGTAGGCGTGTCAATATAGTTTCTGCTTATAATTAAAACTAAGAAATTTCAATATAGTCCTTTATTCTTCCAAAATTTGTTTCCATGGAGAAATTATATGAATTTAAGATAAACCGTTATATGGGAGGTAGGCATTAAAGTGGGCGTGTCACCTTCATTTTATGGCATAACAATGACATTGACTAGAAGGATACATGTAGCAAATTTATGAGCTTTTAAACTTCACTAACAGTAGATTACGTGAAAAGTGGGCGTTATAGTAGGCATGTCAAATTAGTTTCTGCCAATAAATTCAACTCGGACATTTCAATATAAAGTCCTGTACTCTTCCAAAATCTTTAATCATTGAGAAATTATATGAATTTGAGATATAACGTTATATGGGAGGTCGGCGTAAAAGTGGGTGTGTCACATTTATTTTCCGTTAGTACAAAGCCTTTGACCAAAAGGTATTGTTTGCAAAATTTCAGGATCACACATCTAAATTTGTCAGTTTTATTACGTTTTAAATTTTAAATATACCGAAAAATACATTTTGCAGTATAAATTTTCGTACATTTTGATCGATAACTCTTTTTGTAATGTATAGATTGAACTAATCTTGCATAACGAGCTATAACTCTCTTCCTAATATTCCGATTTAGCCCATTTTCAATACCAAACAAACCTTGTGTATATAAAATATTCTGAACAAATTTGAGTCCCCTAGCCTTTTCGATTAGAGCTCTATCGTGCTTTCAACAGACGGACAGACGTCATTAAATTAAACCATGACTCAGAAAATATATGCTTTATGGGGTCTAAAATGGATATATTTTGATGTGCTACGAACGGAATGACAAAATCTATATACCCCCCCACCATTTTTTTTGGTGGTGGGTATAAAAAAAAATTTAATTCAAAAGCCCTTTACTAGTAATCGCAAAAAGTTAATAACTATTTCTTTATGAAATACAACAGATACTTATTTAAATTTTATAACTTTTTCCTCTTATAATCTTTATTATTCATCTCATCCTGTCATTATTGTTTCGTTTTCTTCAGTCATTTCTGTATGTTTCTTTTGAGTGCATCTTAGGGAGAAGAAAAGAAAAGAAAAAAAACTACAAAAATTTCACCGTGACCACAAAAATTTATGAAACGGTCAAAGTCAAGTCATTGTGGCAAAAATACTTTGTTGAAACTACCACTTGTTTTTTAATGCATACAAGTGTTTATTTCATATACAAACATTATTATTTCGTTGTATCAAAGAACTCATATAGGAGGAATATAACTGGCTGGTGGAAGAAAAACAAATTGCAAAATATTTATGAGCCTAAACATTTTTCCACACGTAATTGCATTATTTCGTTTACGCCTGAGAAACTTTTTAAGTACAAAATACTCAAGTCATAAATAAAAACCTAAAAAAAATTTATGACCGTTTTTGTTTGTTTTGTTTTTGGTTTATTTGTTAAAGTTTTATTAATTATAGAGTGTATTTTTTACAATGTTGTTACTCTCTATTGTAGAGCAAAAATATTAAATAAAAGTTTATCATACAGCATCTATTTACCTTAGCTTGCTTTTGTAAAAGAAAACTTGATACAGATTCTTTAACTACTTCATAGTAACTACTGCAGTATTTCAATTTTTTGCTTTTACGCACAGTAAGTAAAACGTCATAAAGCATTGGAAATTAAGTCATATCCTGTCTCTTACTTTTTCCACACGGCAAGAAAAAAATCGCTCGTTGTTAACACTTACTAAAGAAATTCTAATTTGATACCAAAAACTTGCTACTTAGTCTCCGATTATTTAAAATTCATTCAGTAAAGACTTCCTGATCTCTCTAGATGGGTAATAAATTGCCTGTCTGCAAAGTTAAGAATAGAGCCGCGTTAGTTTTACCTCGTAAATTTGTGAACGTACAGTTGAGATTAATTTTGTTTTTATTGTTAAATTTATTGTCTTTATAATTCATTTACCGCCAAATTATTGTTGTTTTTGTAAAACTTAGTATTCATAAATCAATAATTGTTAATTGTTGGAGTTGAAAAGCAATAAAATGTTAATAAAATAAATTTGTATAAAGAAAAAAGATATATATAAATATTTTTTATTTTTGAAAAACAAGTTTTAAGAATTAAACATGAATAAAACAGCAAAAAAATCAATTAACAATTTGACATTTATAAACAATAAAAATAAGACTCTTTGGAAAAAAAAGACAATCATTACCTTGAGCTTAAAGATTTGTCTGAATGCATTAAAAACAAAAACCTGCCAGTAGAAATAGTTTAATTCCCTTTTCCTCTCTCTCTCTTCTCTACACACAGACTTGCGGTAACAGAAATTGTTTAATAAAAAAATAACACTCGTTATATTTTTTTAAAAATTAAAAAATCAATTAAACGTATTTGATTAAAAAATAAATTAAAATTTTAAAACTAAAAATTTTTGGCGGTGCCGAATCTGATTATACCTTTCACCATTATGTACAAACGTATATTACACAGGTAGAAAAAGATAATTTAGTACGACGCACAGTGAGACAACGTCGGCATTAAATACAAGGAGTCATTGCAGAGTTCTGAAATTTTGCACAGGTTATTTTTAAGACAATTCCAGTTAAAAAAAAAAATAAGAAAATTCGCTCACTTTTACGCCCACCTCCCATACAATCGAAATTTGTAAAATGCCGTATTGTCCGTAATACTTAAGGGGTAACATTAAATTTTGGTATACTTGAATGTAATATTGTTACAAACATTATCGGAATAATGTTTTGGACTTTGGCCCACTTTTACCCCCACCACCCATACAATCTCAACATAAAAAGTGCCATATTTTCTAAAATATTTTAGGTACAAACTTCAAATTATTACTGTAATTTATATAATTTAAGATGTTTCATGCAAAAATTACAATAACACGCCCACTATTACGCCCACCTCCCAATAAAAAAGAATTTTTTTTTTTCATTCTATATATAATAATTTTAATAATTAAGTCTGACATTTCATTGAAATTTGTTGATATGGCACCAACAAAAACATCAATATCTTTATTGCTATCGATCCAAATATTAGAAATTGCAGTATAAGAAATTATTGAATTATCCATGACCTTGTAAATTTGTTTTTAACACTTTATATAATCTTGCATAAACTTGCACTCTCTCGCGACGCTGTCCCATTGTTGATCGAGGTATGCCAACATCAATACAACATACTACATACTAATGCACAGCTGTTATCCAAATATTCAGTGTCGTCACTATATTGAAATTAGGCGTTTTTTTTGACTCATTATTGTCACAAAATTATAAATATTAATTTACAGCATTGAACTGATGTTAATAAACTAAAAGTATAGAATATTGGGGCGCAATCTGTTGCAGCCAAGTGCAGATCATTGGCATCCTTGGTTGGAGGTCTTTGTTGAATATATGACTTTTGGTTTTGAATTGTCTGGAGGGTGGTTGAAGCCTCTTCATTTAAAATTGTTATACATTTATCTTGCCCCTGCTGGCATTCAAAATCGAGGAATGTTATTTTGCACTATTTTTGTATCCACAGTATTATCATTAAAACAACATTACAATACTAAAATCGTTTGTTTGCATTAGGAGTGTTGTATTTGTTTAGGTATTTTTTAAACACAACATTAAGGAAATAAGGTTGTATTTTGTTATCTTCAGTGCAGTTAGGTTAAAGCATTTTTGGGAAGAGTTAAAATTTTGTGATTACAGGATCGTGGTAATATTAAGAAACGCCATAATTCCTGCCTGGGTACCTATGTATTCCTACGTAATGTTCTTTATTATTTCTGAGGAAATCTTTGGCATTACATTAAAAACTGCATTCTACTGGTCAACTCCTTGCATTTAATACACATATTGATAGAGGTCAGCAAAAGGTATTTGCCATTTTAATTCGGAACCCATCTTGAATTTTACTCTTTTTTATAGTTTACTGTATTCTGCATATCAAGCCCTTTTATTTGACCGGCAGATTACTGACTTGTCCAGGGCACATATTTTCGCATACAATCTTCTTCTTCTTCTAAATATATAAAACAGGATGTGTGTATATATGTAACGTATGGATTCCAAAACGGCTGGGCCGATTTTAATGAAATTTTCAGGGAATATTCAGAATATTTAGGCGGGTGACACTGTGACAGTCTGATTTTTGGTCTGCGGGCGGAGGGGCGTGCGAAATCCAATTTTCATATTAAATCACCAATGTCATAAACATATACATACATACATATTTAGTTTGTTTGCTTTTTTTTATTTTATTGTCATGTTTTTAAAACGAGATATCAAACTTTTAAATCGGTTATGTAGTTCTGAAGATATTTACAAAAAACCTATGTTAATAAATAATTATTCAATATCAAAATTTTAAAACTTTCGAAATGTTGCATCCAAAAATTCGAGTTTTCGGATTATTAACAAAAAACTACACATGTTTGCTTACTACTAATGTTTGCTTAGGGCCAGCAACTCAGACCGGGACAGCTAGTAGATTATAAATAATAAAATAAATATATTTTCACATTCAATAACTTACAGACAAACCTTAAAAAGAGTCAACGTTTTGTCATCTGATTTTAACAGATTGTTAGTTAGTAAAGCTGGCTGCCAAAAACTATTTTTTGTAGTTTATTTTTGATCAGGTAGTTGTTAAAAGTAAGGCGATTTTAGCTATTTTCAAGTCAATCTGAAGACTTTATCTTCTTTTTTTGTATCTATTAAGGCAGACGGCTTATTTAAGAAAATATGTAAACACTACTGTTCGTGACACAACGTTAAGCTTAAATTAGACGTGCCATAACCATACAAAACAGCTGTTAAATACAAAATTATGGGCAACAATGTATTTGAGTAAAGGTTACTCGCCAGTTTGTTTCTTATGGCTAAGACATGGTTTTGTCACGTGGACTCTTCTGCTCTATATTTTTATCTTTGTTTAATATTCCGTGTAGAGTTGTTTTAAAAATTGTGAAAAATTATAAAATACAAAATAGGCATCACTTCTTTAAGTATTTATTAAAAACACTTCATCTTATTAAACAGATCAATTTTAAATTGGGACATTACTGCAGTCGGAAAGCGATATGACAAATCACAGCGCATCTCACAGTATCATAGAATTACTAAGCTTTGTGTACAGAAAGACAGACTACAGATGGACGGACTGACTGACTGACTGAATAAAAAAATGGTGAATGATCAGTTTTTATTCGGCTGATAAAGTGATACCTAGTAAGCCGAAATGAGTAGAAAAGGGATCCGTTTATGAAAAAGTTTTGATTTGGTGATCCATTTTCCATAGGGAACATCCTGATTTTTTGAAAGAAAAAAAAAATTCAAACTTAATGGGAAATGTTTATTATCATTTGAAAAAACATTCTTTGGCATTAACTTTTTGAAGATTATGTTTATCAAATATTGGCCGTTGCTATGTCGCAGATGGTCCATCCATTGAGTCCATTTTTCGATGACTCGTTCGAGCATTTCGACTGGTAAATCGCGAACGACACGCGTGATGTTTTCCTGGAAGGCCTGAATCAAAGCGAGCTTTTCCGCATAAACTTTACACTTTACATATCCCCACAGGAAAAAGTCTAATGGTGTGATATCACACGATCTTGGTGGCCAATCGACCGGCAAAAAATGTGAAGTTATGCGCTCACCAATACTTATACATATCGGCTTACATATAAGCCGAAAGTTATATTTCAAGATAATTTTTATAACAAACGCATAATACCCAACTTGTCTATGATGGTAATACTTTCATTAGTATATCAACTTCCATACTATTCGAATTAAATAAAGTCATTGTATGTAGTTGCGTAACTAAAATGTCAACTCACCATTAAACTTATAATTATCAACACTCGTTTTTATCTGTCAAAGTTGAAATGCCAAGAAAACTATTTAACGTTTTTTAACATTGAAAGTGTGTTTTATTTTCTGACATTATATTTTAACAATTAAACACATGTTAATTTTAATCGCTAAATGTATGCATATGTTCACGTATAATGTTATATTTATCTTAATTGTTTTGGGTTTTATGAGTGTTTAAACATTTAAAAAATTATTAAAGCATTACATTTTGCGTTACATGTTACAGTGAGAAAAATTATAATTTAGATTTTATTTAATTAAAATTATTAAAAATAAATATTCCATGTACATATGTTTTTAAAATTTTTGTTTTATAAATATAATAAAAGTTTTTAAATTAAAAGTCTAGCAGAACTTTTGCTTTTAAATACATGTTCAGCTTCATATATCTACTGATCGGTCAAACTCTTTTTTGAATCAATAGATGTACAGACAAATTCACATAATTGCAAAGAAAAACATGGCTGTGGTGATAATAATCTAAAACCCAAAATACTATGATTGTCGTTAGAACATATAACGGTTGCAAGCAATCATTATAAATTTAAAGTACGACTCCATATGACTCCGAATCTATCCCATATAATCTTAATATAAATACAGAAATTATAATTAAATAATGAAATCTAAACAAACACCTGGTTATCGTGATTATTGAGAAATTCAATAGCTAAATATTATTATAGAGAATGTAACGTGACCATCGTAACTATGTCATTATCATATTTTTTGTATGCGCGTGCATAGCAAAACTTTTCTGTGATTCCCTAAGAACTCAGAAAATTCATACATATTGATTACATTATACTTACCTTATATTTGCTTTGATTTATTTCTTTTAAATAAATCAAGGTTTGAAATATACCGTATAAAAGTTTAAGTCTCCTTATAAATGTTTCAAACAGTAGATTAAACTTATACGGTACGGTTTTAATTGATGAAAAAACTATATGTAAGTAATAAGCATAGTGTGACATCTGTTATCATACTGTGGCTATTTTATTTACTATAAAATTTTATCGTTGCCAGATTCAATAAAAAAATATCCCAGAAGAGGCTGGAAAATACTAGCGAAACATCGGATAAAATAATTTTTACATGAAAACGATTTTATACCATGAAAGCTCAAACATAAAAAGAAAAGTAATAAACAACAAAAAGTTGTAAAATTAATATAAAATATTCCACTTATTGTTATCAAACTCAATTTGATAAACATACACACAACACACTCTGTTGTATTACTGACCTATTAGCTGCGCTTGTTCAACTGTTTATATAAGCATTGCCATAATGGTTGTGATCTATTCGGTTCGAAATACAAACTTCTAGGATGATAATATTAGTGTGTTCTGGAACCAAAAATCGGTAAAGCGGTATATGCTCCGAAACAAAATTATATGGGTCACGTTGTGATGAAAAAAAGTGAACCACTTATTCGCGCGTGTAGGCCTTGTCTGTGACAAGGGGCGTAATGCTGCAAATCATACTAAATATATAACAACAATCTATAACAATATAATGTATATTGAAATGACAAACTTAATATAATATAATTTCAAATACAGCGATATTCATATTGTTTTCCTTTTCCCCATATTTATAATCAAAGGTCTTAAAAATAAAATTTTTATAAAAAATTTAATAATCATGCAATAAATTAAAACATTGATTATGATTGTAAAGGTTTTTGTTTTTATCATGAAAATTATCAGTCAATGTACCGTACTTTTTGTGCGATTTTTAGAATCCAAGTGAGCGTTTTGTTTTTGTTACAATAACAAAATGCTTGTAAAATTTTTAATTTGGATTCTAAAAACAGAACATAAATATATTAAAGGAAAATGTTTACTTTGTGATTTGAAACAGCTATAAAATACAAAGGTTAAATTCAAGGCCAAAAACCCAAAATATATTCTTTGAATCTTAATTATAAGAAAGAAAAACAAATTTGTTAAACATAATGCACTTTTGAACCTGTTTATGCATAGTGTATAGTCGTGTTTTAGGGGTTTTTTCATGTTTCACTCGAGGTTTCAAAAATATTAAAATGTTTCGATACTATCTGGTTGCATTGTTGTTTATTTAGTAAATGGCTTACTTCGTTGCGAACGAGCTACTCTGATTTGATATGATTTTGCCATAATTTTTGTTATGATTTAATTGCTGGTTGCAGTTTGTGTGTTAAAATATACAACATGAATGACATATGTGTTTCATAAACACGTTGTAAAGTATCACGGCTTTCAGACTGGGCAAGTCACTTGCGCAAGTGACTTGCGCAAGTGTTGTGTTTATAGGCAAAAGGGGTAAGGTCGGGTTAAGAGGAAGAAACTTGCTCATTTTTGAGTACACACTTGCCTGTACTCGGCAAGTACGAGCAAGTTTTTGTTGAGAAACCAAAAACAAAAGAGTAATAAAAACAAACAAGAGTGCTATATTCGGCCATGCCGAATCTTACATACCCTTCACAACGTGTTGTCATGCAACAACAATTGTTTATGTCACCATTTATCTCATATGAAATACGTACATACAAAACATACATATATAAAAACATCCCATTGTAATATTATACATTAAGTTTACTTATGTGCTTAAAAAAAAATAAATTAAAAGAAAAATTAAAAATAAAACAATAAAAATTTTAATAAAATATAAAATAAAAAAAATTTTTTGGCTCACTCTAACCAGTATACCACGTTTGTATGTATGTGTAGATAATTGATAATTGTAGAAATTTCAAACGGAATGACAAACCTATATATACCCTTTTTCACTGTGTGAAGAGTATAATAAGTAAAAGAGAACGAAACTTGGGCAAGTCAGTTGCTGAGTCTGAACATGAAAGCAAGTTCAAAGAAAAATAAAAGAAAATAAAAAACTAACTTGAGCAAGTGACTTGCCCAATGCGAAAGGGGTATATGTAACTGTCATTAGACGAAACTAGCCATACAACTCGGCTGCGAGAAGAGCACAAGAAAATATTTCATCGGCGGCTAAGCCGCAGTTATCAACCTGTCGAATTTGCTCTGCGATTAAATAATTGACAAGATGAACAGCTGTTTGTAGCTTACGAAAATATAAATGAGTCTAAGTTGGCCACAGCTACAATCGTGTTAGTGTTGCCATATGGCGGTGTTGTCGTGAAATTTCATTTATACACGTGTATTCTATTTTTGACAGGTTGTAGTCAATAGCCTGCTACCTGGTATGTTTGTAGCATAAGCTAGAAGCGTACTTTATCTTTTTGATTAAATTTTAGCCATTAAGAATCTTTTGAACATTTTATACAGCTAAGGACAGGTAGGAATCCAGTTTACGCGCTTGGAAAGGTTGGTTGTAAAAAGTGTCTCAGTAAAAATACACTTTTTCTGTTTCTAAATATAGTCACGCATGTTTTGTTATATTTCTGATTTTTTTGGCGTAGAATACGTCTTACCTTACGGTATAGGGAGTCATGTCAGATTGTTATAGTTGTAATCTTTATTTCATTGATTATGAGGAAACGGCGAGATAACTTTTTTTAAAAATTTTTTTGTAGGTAAATGAAGATGTTAGCTTTCGTTTGATATACATTTTTGATTATTGGTTGATATCTTCCTAATATTTAAATTTCTCAAATGAAAATTGTTTAAACACATACACTCAAACATATGTGTGGTGTTTGGTTGAGTGTTTGAGTTTAGCGTGAACACAAACTATGCTGCTGTTTCAGTGTGGACACAAACCTTCGGCTGTTGTTTTGATTGATGAAATATTGAAATTTCGTATATTTACTTATGTATTTAAGTGAAACAAAATGTTAAATGTGAATTTGAATTTAACATTTAATAATTTAATAATTTATAATTATTAAAAATATATGAAAAATTAATTCATACATTTTTATGTTAAATGAAAGTGCTGCCAAGTAAGCAAAATAACAATGCTGCGTGATGTTGTTTTAACAGCAGCTGACAGTTGACGTTTAGTATTATACGTTAAACTTAATGGCCGTGTCTCTGACACAGCCTGCAGGGACAGTCACTGTCTGCTGTTTTTTATGGGATTGTAAAAAAATATATTTCAAATAATTCAGAAATAAAATATCAATCAAATGGCTCCACGGCTCTAATAACAGGTCATTACTTTTTCATAAAATTTTCCATGACTTGGTAATAAAAGGATTATTTCATGCGCGTTGTAACAGGTGGCATCGTCTTGCTGAAACCACACGCATTCAGCTGACTCTACGTCTTGACGAGCCATCGATTTGTTTAGACTAGAACAAAACGTCGGCAAAGCAACTGTCAAAAAATTGTTCATGTTCTTTGATATGGAGAAAACGTATAAAGAGTATTTTGTTGGTATTTTTATGTGTCGTCTCTTTCTTTCATATTCAAAATGCCTTTTAATATTAGACATCGTTGTTCGAACAAATGGTCTGACAACGCTGTTTGAACAAGAACAAAACATTGACAACAGCGGTCCACACCAGGCAAATTCATGTGCGCACAAAAAATTGTTCGTTGTTCAAACAAATCGATGGCTGGTGTAGACCGTAGGTGAGGACACAAGAACTTTGTTATCATGTTCCTGTAATGAATGCTATACACAGTCACCGCATTTCGACCACATCATCAAAAAAGTAAGACCCAATCACGCCGCCTGACTTAAATCCACACTAGACAGTTGCTTGTTGTGAGTGCATTTGTTTATAATGGATTGCATGAGGATTTTCCGATTCCCAAATTCAACAATTTTTGTATTCACGAAACTATTTAAATGAAAATTAGGTTTATTAGAAAAGATGACTCTTTTCGAAAAATTGGCATTGACTTTACTTTGATCCATTACCCATTGATGAAATTTCCGGCGCTTTTTATGAGCTGTTAGTTAAAGCTCCTGTGTAAATTTAATTTTGTACGCCTGAAGGTAGTGCTTTGTGAAATTTTAAATTGTTGAGAACGATGCCAAACTGATGTTTTCGGAATTTCGGCGACTTTCTTGCGTTGATCACAGGAGTCTTACTCTTCATAAACGAAGCAATTTCTCGAAATTGTTTAACCACTGTTCGATTAGTTGACACATTAAGTGCACTTTCTCGACTGAAATTTCTTTGAATTTTGCGAGCGTGTACATTTTAATCATAAGTTTTCACAATTATAACGCGTCATTCTTTCGTAATCGGATGAAACATATGTATGTATGTGGTGGCTGCCAAATTTTAAAGTTTTATGTTTGTATGAATTTAAATGTTGATTAAAAAAATCGAAATAATCAAATAGTGCTGATGATGAAATCGTAGCTGGCTTCGAAAATGCATTCCACTCGGGTAGTGTCGTTAAAAATATAATTTTTCAGATTATTCTTTCATTTATTTATCACAATTAAAAAAAAATTCTTTGTAACAATAAGAATGTTAATATGAATCTAAGCCTGATTAAAATTTAAATATTAGTTTAAACAGAGGAGTTCAATAAAATCAAAATTCTATATAAATCAATTTCTATAAAAACTTTTTTTCCGAGTACAATAGTACAATGCAAAATAATAATAATTGTAATAAGTCTTCGCAATTATAACAAAACGTGTGAGTGTATGGGAACCTATTTTTTTTTTTCTTAAAGTGTATTTTCGTAAACTGTTACATTTATAACGCTTTAGTTTACTAATTACAGATTGCTTTACTGCTGCAGTCACTGATATACATAATTACTTAAAGTGTTAACTTAAAACAAAATAAATAAAAAAAAATGTTTTTAATTGTTTCTTTTTTACATACTTACCTCAAGCAACAAGAGTTAAATTTGAACTTGACATAATAATAAAATAATAATTACAAACAAAGACACAATCAACTCTACCTTTAACGATGTGTGTATGTACATGTGTTAAAATAAGTAGTTTATTTTAAAAGTAGAGCATTTTTGAAATTATTTTGAAATAAATATTTTTGTTACTAGGCTTACTAACTATTTTTTTAAAATTCTGTTTAGAGCCTAGTACTGCTTCAATTTGTGAAATAAATATGCTGAGTAACTTTAGTTATTTCACACAAAGAATTTGGCATACAAGAAATTGAATTGATTGGTTTGAATTTGGTGGGAAATATGTAACTATTTTTCATATTATTTCAACGCAATAAAATGTTGCTTGAATGTTGACAGAAAACAATTCAAATGTTTTTTAGGGTTATAAACAGAGTACTGGGGCCGAATTACGGCATTCGATAACGATCGAAAATGATAGAATTCTTATAGAATCCAATACAAAATGCAACAAAATCTTCCACGTTCGATTGATATTTCGATCGATATCAAATGCCGTTATTCGGGCCCTGATGAGGCAACACTATTCCAAAAAATTTTCGAATTTTTTTTATATAAAGTTCGCCAACAGTTCGCATAATATATTAAAGAGTATACCTGGCTAAAATCAAATGATTTATGGAATAGTGATTATCTGTGGTTTTTTTTAATGGATCACTTTCAAAGTCAGCGGCTCATATAAACAAATGCATATAATTTTAAATTGAAAAGTAAATATACATAAACAGTTTAAATAAATATTTTCCCAGAATGTGTTTAAACTTTCAACCTTATTTTTACCTATTTTGTATTCTTTTCTTCAAAGCTTCCGTTTTGACTTCTGGTGTTTGTATACATACACATTCACATGCACATACATGTGTACACACAACACACTTAACAAACACAATTACCAACAACACGTTTAAGTTGGTTGTTATAAAAAGGAAAATAGAAAAGTTAAAAATAAATAACAATTTCCCTTTTCCTGCTTAAAGTAGGTTTTAAAAACAAAACAACTTCTCTTCGGTCATCATCTATCTCCCCAATACAAATATTCTCAATCAAATGTGCATGTGTGTGTATGTGTATGTGTAATCATGTTTTTATTTTCTCATACATTCAATTGGTCATTTGTAAATGCACCAACAACAATATCGTTGATTGACAGCAATAATACCGTAATACTACCACATAAGTATGCATTAATTTAGTCTTTCTGTCTTGTCCAACTAATTTGTTTGTTTGTCTATTTCTAATGTTTTTCTAAAACCACACACAATTAGTATTTAAAGAAGTGCTGAAGGCAGAGACAAAGGCAGGGTAAGCGCATAAAATTAAAAAAAAAGAAAAAAAAATGTGCATGTACTTAAAAGTTTTGGTTTGTAATTAAATTGTTATTTAATTGGTTACTTTAAACCTCAGCGCTAGCGTTAACCATTAACCGGAAGTCGGCTTAGTGGTGTATTCTTTAATTCATTTTATTTTTTACATTAAAATAATTTATAAATTTGAAAGAAATGCAAATGAAAAACAATTATTATCATTGGGTTGACTTTTTATAATTTAACTATGTATTTTAAAGCATTTGACTTTTTAAGTCGAAGTGCTTTCTAATGTGTGTCTAGGGGCATTCACCTAGAACTCAAAATGTTCAAAACTCTAATTGGGTTTTAATTAATGTTGAACAAAAAACTTTAACCTCCAATTAAAATGTAAACCTTTCGTGGTTTTAACACCAACTAAAAGGTCTTAATTTTGAAAAGTATCTATGAGTTAAATTTTAACTACTAGTAGTTAAATCGGTACACAGGCGATTAAAATATTAGTGTAAGAACAATCATAATTATGCCCATTATAATAACTTGCCATTAGCTAAAGTTAGGAGGTTATCGGACAGATAACTAGTTTTTCGTTATTATAACTATACTCTAACCTAAAAATGACCGCTAAGCTAAAGAGAAGCTCATCTGACCTTTAATATTTAATGTAAGGTTTAAAAAACTAAAGCTGCCACTGTGCCTGCTATATGCAACAAATATACCAACTGAATTGCGATTGTTAATTTCTATTTTTTCTGTGGCGATATTTTAAATTTTTCAGTTAAAGTTTAACTGCCGTATTCAGAAATATTTTAGGTTTATTAAAGGCTTATATGACAGATGTTGAAGAGAAATTCGGTTGATAACTTTCTGAGATGTGAGCAAATAAACAAGACTGTCTCTGTTTTTTTTAATATATTTTTACCACAAAAATTCATATTTCTTAGCCCTTGAAATTCTATACACGTTTGTGACTATTTAAAGATGTGGCATTCCTCTAGGGCTATTGGCAAAATAT
Organism: Phyto melanocephala; assembly: GCA_941918925.1. Taxonomy (NCBI): domain Eukaryota; kingdom Metazoa; phylum Arthropoda; class Insecta; order Diptera; family Rhinophoridae; genus Phyto; species Phyto melanocephala. Next base: position 130,820,175 of record OW799234.1, on the reverse strand, counting down.
TTTGGATAAATCGGCCACTAATCGGCTAAGTTATAGGCACAAATTATTTGGATTTATATTAAAAGTACAATTGCTTAGGTGCTTTTTTTAACTTACAAATGAAAACCGTATGAGTATCAAATAGAAGGGCTTAACTAGCAGAAAATATTACACTATGTCAAATATAGTAATTATCGCTTTGTTCTATTCAACCTCCGCAATATTTGTTTAAAGTAAAGGTTTGATCTGTAAAATCTAAGACGGCTAAAATTTTGTTTTCTTAACCCCATCAATATCAAATGAAGTTAGGTAGGTAGGTAGCTTGACTGTAGGAAGCAAGTGATCCCTTTGATAAAAGAAAAAAACCAGAAAGAATTAGAATACAGTTAAATTTATAAAAATTTAAAAACAAAGATGGCGTCAGCTAAATGACATATAACATTAATATCCCACCAAGAACAGTAACGGTCATTTGACCGGTTATATGACTGGTATTAGTGACGTTTATATCGGTTATAACGTAGAACAAGATTTCAGACTGAAATTTTTGTGTACATGTGATTTACATCTTTTTCTTACTTATTAGTTCTGTTAGACTGTAAAACATACATATATCTGCTCTACTTACTTATATCGGTCAAAGGTAGGTAGGTAAGGCTGGTGCAAAGTTACCCTCACACCCTCACCCGGAGACCATTACGGTCCATTGTGACGCCTTAATATAGAAAGAGAAGAATAGAATAAGAATATAAATAGTTAGAATAGAAGAGAAGCAGACCAGTACAGAGTCTCTGTTGGGAATCGAACCCGCAACCCCCAAACTAAAAGACCAGCACACTACTGACTAGTCCACCGGGGCACCCTCGGTCAAAGTTAACTAGTCACATTTAACGTAAGTACATATCGGTCAATAAAACACAATTTATTATCTTTTATATTATTTATGTATTATATTGTCATTACATTCACTTTTTTATCACCATTTATTCACGGCTTTCTGGAGGGGCTCATTTTAATCCTGATTCTTGGTATAAGCGACATTGACATTTCGGCTGAAAATGCTAAAAAGTAGAAATTGCGAAAATATGCAGAGGCATATATGTATGTATATCGTCGTTTGTAAATGTAAATTATTGTGTTCTATATGACATATATACGACGATATGTATGGCTGCTATCTTTCTTCCCTACCTTTGATCTCTTGAGTATTTTTTATTAAATCTCATCGAAAAACACTGCAAATTTTTTATAAAAATTACTTTGTATTGCACTGACTTAAAAATATTACACAATGGTTTAAAAAAATTTGTCTTTAACGTCAAGAACTCAACATACATTAGTTGTCTCACTCTTGCATACGCATTTTTTCGCCTGTAGCAGCAATTATATATTAAATGCTGAAAATGTATTTTGTATGTGTTAGTTTCAGAAATTATAATTTTTTTGTAGGGACCCTTTTCTAAATCTTGTAATAAAATTAATAAATTTAATGTAATGAAAATGAAAATTAATCTTAAAAATTTGTTTATGAGAATTGACACTTAAGTCAAATTTGTTTGGTTACCGTAATAAAGCTCCAAATAGGGGTGTTAATCTGATATCTAGGCTACGCAGCGATGCACAGTGAGACAGCTCTAAAGTAACAGCGGCAAAAAATAGTTTTTGGCGTGTCGTCCAATTTGGATGAAATTTTCACAGTATATTAACAGATATATGAGTAACAATTCCCTGAAATTTGAGATTCATAACTTCATTACTTTTTGGTCTAGAGCAAGTCAAAGTTGAGGTATGCTAACGCGCTTGAAATAAGTAAGTATGTTGGTTCAATATGTAATATTCAAAAGCTTATCAATAAAAAAATACATAATAAATATAACCTTAAAGTATTTTTTTAATTAATTTAGTTGTTGTAGAATGAGTAGATAAAAAAATAAATTTAAAAAAAGAAACACAAAAAAAAATTTCTTTACAACAGAATTGTGGTGTAAAAATTTAACATTTTGCATTTTCAATGGACTAGGAAATATAGAGCAGCCCCTCGCCCTAGGTGCAGACTTATATCAAATGAAAGATTGAAGTCTCAGCTTTCATTTAAAGTAGAGGACATATAGCAAAAGTTTGCAAAAGTACTTTAAACATACAAAAAACTACAAAAAATACGCAACGTGCACATTTTGTCGCTATACGTAAGTATGTACTTACATATGTACATATGTTAGCATGCAATAGCATGTTTACAAATTTCTAATTTTTTTTTTAATTGTTTGTTTGATATTTTATATTGTGCTCACAAACTTTTTAAAAACAAACTGTAAAAAAATATTACATTGTTGTTGTTTTAAATATTATTGATCAACAAACGGTAATTGAAATTATGTATATGTTTAATTCACAATCTACATATTTGAGAGTGCAAGTTTATACAAGTTTATATAAAGTGTTAAAAAAAGTTTACAAGGTCATGGATAATTCAATAATTTTTTATAGTGCAATTTCTGATATTTGGATCGATAGCAATAAAGATATTGAAAAAATTAGAATACCATGATGATATTAAAAAATTATTGATAGAATGAAAAAAATTTTTCTTTTTTATTGCATTTTAATGGGAAGTGGGTGTAAGAGTGGGCGTGTTATTGTAATTTTTGCATGAAACATTTTAAATTATATAAATAATAATAATATCAAATTTAAAGATTGTACCTAAAATATTTTAGAAAATATGGCACTTTTTATGTTGAGGTTGTATGGTGGGTGGGGGTAAAAGTGGGCCAAAGTCCAAAACTTTATTCCGATAATGTTTGTAACAATATAACATTCAAGTATACCAAAATTTAAAGTTATCCCTTAAGTATTACGGACAATACGGCATTTTACAAATTTCGATTGTATGGGAGGTGGGCGTAACAGTGGGCGAATTTTCTTAATTTTTTTTTTTAAACTGGAATTGTCTCAAAAGTAACCTGTGCAAAATTTCAGAACTCTGCAATTACTCCTTGTATTTAATGCCGGCGTTGTCTCACTGTGCGATGTGGTCATGATGCCTACATATGTATGTTTATAATAGTCAAGGGTATCTTGAGACTCGGCACGGCCGAACATAGAAATCATACTTTTTCTCTTTTTTTGCTTGTTAGATGTTACGGTTGGCTTTTAATTTAAGGTCAACTTTCACAAAACACGCACACAAGTTCTTTTAGACTTATACTTACATACATATTACCTAATAAAATAAATTACGTTCTTTATAAATAACTAAGTTTTGAATGTTCTAAAAAGTCATAACTTTTCCATAAATTTAGATGGAATGCCTCAAACAAAATATGCAAATAAATAGCATGTGAAGTATAAGCAATGTGTCAATTATTCTCTTCAATTCACACATTGAAAATTGAATTTGAAGTGTAAAATATTTGCTAATGACTTTTGTAATGAATTGAAAAGTCATCTCAGTTTAAACCAGTCTCCTTCTCTTTTCATAAGCCAAATCTCATGTAACACTTGCTCAATAATTGGTAAAATGTCAATAGCCCTAGAACAAGTTTTTTTTTCATTCTATTTTTCTCAATAGTACTTGACCCACTTTAATAAATGATTATTTGTGATTTTTGTTTAGTTTAGTTTAATTTTATTGTTACATGTGCATAGTTTTGCAAACAAAAGAAAATAAAATACGTTGTCAAGTAGTTTAGCATTTTTATAAGTTTTTTTGTTGCATTCTTTTTGTTAAATATTGTAAAAATGTTTAACAACAACAAAATATAATGGTCGAATAGTTTGAAAACAAACACAAGTCATGTTCAAAAGCTAAATTGTCTACATACTTACTTACGAACGACTTGAATCAAATCAAAACCCAAATACACACCTGTCACAAATGATTTTCATAACAAATTTTGTTAAGAACAACAAAGCTATGGCAGTTGAAATATTGAGAAAAAAAATGTTGGTAATAATTATGTAAATATTTATATTCTTATTAGGACATACATACATACATTAATAGTTAAATAATTTGCAAGTATTTTGTTTATTTGAAACTGAAAATTTTAATTTAACGCATAATAGAAGTAGATTTTATTTTTTTTATATTTTTTTTAATAATAATTTGACAAAGCTGATAAATAAAATATTATGATTTATAAATTTTGTTGTTTTGTAAATAAAAAAATGTCCAATATGTTTTTAAAAAATTTTTAAAAATATTATATATTTTCAATAATATTTATTTGGTTGTTGGGTTTAAGCTGGTTTATATGCATTTCACTGGTGCTTATGCCAGATCATCAGTAAACCTTTACCCAAAATTCTTGAAAAACCAACGGTAAGCCAAATGTTAAAGGGATTAGAAAAATAAAATAAATTAAAATTGAAAAGTTTTTTGTTTTATTTTTGAATTCTCATTTTGTTAATGAGAATTTAAAAATATAACTTATAAAAATATTAAACTTTTTCAAGAATTTGGGGTAAAGGTTTACTGATGATCTGGCATAAGCACCAGTGAAATGCATATAAACCAGCTTAAACCCAACAACCAAATAAATATTATTGAAAAATTATGGGAGCATATCCCGAATAATCTAGTAAATTATTATATATTTTAATAAATATATAATTTTTCTATTTAGAACAAACAGTTTTATCTTCTAATATATAAAATTCTCGTGTCGTGGTGTTTGTGATTAAACTCCTCCGAAATGGCTTGACCGATTTTCATGAAATTTTGTTTGCATATTGGGTAGGTCTAAGAATCGGCCAAAATCTATTTTTTATAACTCTCAATGCAACGCCTTTTTTACCCCCCTTAGTTAGGCCAGAATGCTGGACCGATCTTCTTGAAAATTTCACATAATATAACTAATTCTAAGTCTTTTTTAACACGCCTTCTTTAACGCCCACTTTTTTTTTTAATTATGTACTTACTTCGATATAGTTTTTAGTATTTTTCTTCAAATTGTACACAATTTATAGTCCAGCCAATGCAGAAATAAACGTTTAAGAATCGGTCAACATCTATTTTTCATACTCCTAAATATTTAGGGTGACTCACCCCAAGGTACAATTTATGCCTTAACTAAATAACGTAACGTCTTCGATGAAATTTTAAGCTAAGATAGATCTGCGTACCGTAGAACACATATGGTTTACGTTTTTTTTAATGTAAAAAATATTTTCTAGAAATAATTTATATAAAGGGTGTTTTTTTAAGCCCGATAGAACTTGAAATTGTAAAAAATAACACAAAAAATTAAATTGTAATCAAAATTTTTTTTTTATTCGAAAGATCAATACGTGACATTAACATTTGAAAATGATTTCGGGCATATTAACATTCGCGGCTGTTCTTGACGAAGCGCATTCTGGACGTCCAATTTTGGGCCACTTTTTCGAGCACTGCTGGCCGTATGTCACGAATAACACGAACAATGCTGGCCTCCAAGGCGTCAATTGTTGCTGGTTTATCAGCATAAACCAGTGACTTCACGTAGCCCCACAGGAAATAATCAAGAGGTGTCAAATCGCACGACGTTGTAGGCCAATTGACAGGTCCATTTCTCGAAATCAACTTATCGCCAAATTTTGATTTCAATAAGTCGATGGTTGCGTTCGCCGTATGGCACGTAGCGCCATCCTGTTGAAACCACATCTCCTCCGGATCAATGTCATCCATATTTTCAAACAAAAAATCATTGATCATGGTGCGGTAACGATCTCCATTGACCGTAACGCGAGCTTCGGCCTCATTTTTGAAGAAATAAGGTCCGATGATGCCACCAGCGTGAAAACCGCACCAAACGTTGCATTTTTCTGGATGTAATGGAGTCTGTAGGGTCTCTTGTGGATTGGTCTCGCTCCATATGCGGCAATTTTGCTTATTAACAAACCCGTTAAGCCAAAAATGCGCCTCATCGCTGAACACAATTTTGCGATAAAACAACGGACGTCCAGAATGCGCTTCGTCAAGAACAGCCGCGGTGCCCATATGCCTGAAATCATTTTCAAATGTTAATGTCACGTATTGATCTTTCGAATAAAAAAAAATTTTGATTACAATTTAATTTTTTGTGTTATTTTTTACAATTTCAAGTTCTATCGGGCTTAAAAAAACACCCTTTAGAAACAAGTAACAGTGCTATATTCGGCCGTGCCGAATCTTATATACCCTTCACAACGTGTAGTCATGCAATAACAATTGTTTGTATCACCATTCATCTCATATAAAATACGTACATACATGTAAAAAACATACCAAAAAAATTACAAAAAAAATCACAAAAAAAAAATACAAAAAAAAAATTACAAAAAAATAAAAAAAATTAAAAAAAAAAAATGTAAAAAAAATTTAAAAAAAAAGATTTAAAAAAAATTAAAAAAAAAATATAAAAAAAAATAATAAAATATAAATAATATATTAAATAAAATAAAATAAAATTTTTTTGACTCAGCTGGAGTTCGATGCCACGTTTACTTTAACCAGTATGTATGTAGGTTGTTGTTGTAATTGTGAAAAAAACGAGGTGGTCGTGGTTTTTTGCTCATATCTCAGAAAGTTATGGGGCGACTGTGCTGAATTTCAATAGGGATTCATTCCTGGATATTTCCAAGAGATTGATACCATATAAAGATCTGAGGAACATATAGTTGCTTCTAAAAGTTGATTTCAACCAACACACGGACAGACGGACAGACGGTCAGGACTTAATCGACTTCTCTATTCATAAGCTTTCAGAAAATATATACTTTATGGGGTCGGAAATGAAAATTGTGGAAATTACAAACGGAATGACGAAGCTATATATACCCTTGTGCACCACAGGTGAAGGGTATAAAAACAACGTTTGTCGGGTCAGCTAGTTTTTATAAAAACTATAACGATTTGATAAAAGTTACTCCAGTCGATTTTATAATGGGTATTGTATTTTATAACAGTCTGTGGCTTCACAAACGGAATAGTGTTTCAGCAATTACAAAATGTTTGTTCAACTGAGCAAATCAGTCTATGAACCACAAAGATATATTTTACAAAACAATACAATTTATAAGCTTGATGATGTGCTGTGAACTTTGTTAGATTGCCTAAGAAGATTATTAAGGTCGAAATTCAATTAACCGGTTTGTTCAATCACTTTTCCATTTTTCGAAATATATCGTTGTTGCCCTGCATTCTTCAGAATAACTTGAGGATTGATTGCCCGACTTCACTAATAGTGTTTTCACACTTAAGTTTTCAGTACAACATTTGGTTTTAACGTTAAAACCAAACATTAAAACTTGGTTTTAGCACACAAAATAATTTCGTTAAAACTATCTTAAAAGCTTTCTTTAGTTTGGTTTAGGTAGATTTTATGAAATACAACCTTGTTTCCGCTGTACTTAATTAAGTGCTACCAAGTTATAAAGATTAAAAGTAACAGATAATGTTAAATTGAGTTTATTTTTATGTATATTAAATTTAAAGTTAATTTTTTTAAACTCTATAACAACAATTCTGTGCCTCCCCAGAATGGTCTACGCCAATGATCTTTAGAAAGCAGATATCAGAGGACAGATGGACTTAATTAATCGACTTATCTATGCATAAAGTTGTTAAAATAAATACCGCTATCTTCAGTTGCAAAGGAGCTTAGCCCTATTTAAAACATTTTATAAGAGGAGAGAAAAACTTGATCAAATCGTCGTATATGTTTTAACTCTACTGCCCTGCATTAAAAACTTAATGTTTAAAAACTGTGGCTTTTGAACTAGTAAAGATAACGTGACATAATTTATGGGGCGGCCGCAAGTTATAATTGTAGAAATTACAAACGGAATGAAAAAGCTATATATGCAGTTGCCACTAGAGGCAGACCTTGATCCTACTTATGCTTTTGGGTGAAAGGGAGAATTGTTTTTTGTATTGCTGTCAACACTTTTACTCATCTAACGAAGAAAAACTTGTTTTGGCGGGGAAATATATAATCTGCGCTTGACTAGTGGTAGAGTGAAGTCTTAGAAAATGTTATGAATTACATGACGTAATTCTTTTTTAGATGTTGAATGAATGTTAAACAATAAATTACATTTCGTATAATAAAACAGAACCACATTTAGAGTGAGAACACGTTAAATAATCCCTTAATTATGACTTCAAATAGAATTATTGCGTGCTAGAATATTATTATTATTATTTTTCTTTTTTTTTAATTTTTTTTTCTTTTCTACAAAAGTCTAAAACTCATTTAGATGTCCATAATTGAGTATTAAATAATTAGTTGCGGTTTTTTCCACTTTTTACATCGAAAAGGTCTTCATCATTAATGTCCGGCCTTAATACAGCTTAATGTCTGATGGGTTTACTGCTGATGATGATATTTATGTCTTGTTTTCTTTCGCTTAAGCAGAAAGTTTTATACGTATTATATTTTACACTTCTTTCACAGCATATTTCGCTGTTATTGAATAGTAAAGTTAAAGGAAAACAATAATAGTTGCGTTAGTTTACACTCATGGAAAAAAAATCGTGCAGCGCAATTAATATCTTAACTAATTTTTGAAACTGATATAATATGTTTATTGCTATAATCTTTATTATACTTGATATATTTGTGACATTTTATAGAAATGTCATACCACTTATAACTGAGTCATGCAGGCGGTAAGGAGAGTGCGTTTTTATTTAATTATTTCCTTTATAATTTTCATGATTTTGTATAAAATTTTTTAAAGAAAATTTAAAATATCTTTCATACAATATTTTGAGGGTATAATTATTCTTTTTATACGACAATTGTTCAAACTACTAATTTTCTAAGGTTTCCCTTGTTAGGTGTAGCAACAATGTTTTAACAAACCCTGCCATTCTTAACCTTTTCATTTCTTTTTAACCCTCTTTTCATTGACGTCATGCGGCTGTTTTTTCTTAATATAAAAAGAAAAAAACTCTAAGAATATTAATATAAAGAAAAAAAAACTTACATTGTTGTAATAATTTTATACCAAATACATCAATTCTAAAGTTGCACGTTCTTAACCAACACAAACTAATAAACAGACCGACAAACAACCAATTACTTACATGTTCATGTGCATGTGTAAGAGTGTTTGGCTTATAAATAAAAATTATCTGTTTGGGAACACAATATAGAAACAAATTGAAAAAATAAAAAATTCTCGACGTGTATAAAAATAAATCTTGAAAAATTATGCGGGTGTCACGATTGTTGGAGATAAAAAGAAGAAGAATTTATTATTTCAAAATAATTCAATTGAAGTTCAGTTAATTAGAAAATTTTGAAAGTAAGTACTTTAAAGCATAATTAAAGGTTTAAAGGCTTGTAAACAGTTTTGTGCTAAAGTTGTCAAAACAATTTGCTGACATTTCTTAAAGTTTCTTTTTGAACTTATGTTCATGTGATCCTATTTTTTCGTGATGTTAACATAATAATTGGTCGAATAGATGACGATGATATCAAAGGTATTCTACGCCCTAAGAATCTTTAAAACTAAGCATTTTTAATTTATATAAAACGCATTAAGACTGGCATGCAATTTCATTAAAAAAAAAACAAAATATCTACAAGCGTCTTCGGTACCACCAAGTATTTTACAGTGTTAAAATTTGTATATTGTAAGTTTCAAAAGCTTTTATAACTAGTTATGTTTTTAAATAATCTTTTTTTTTTTTTGGAAAAAAATTATTGAGTTTATTTATTTTTCCGTAAGAGTTTTATTTTTTTTTTGTTTTCACTAATACTTTTTATGATAAATATGATAAGAAACTATAGCTTAACTCAAACTCTTAAAAAATTTCGCAAAACTGATGAGCAATAGAGGGACTTTTTTTTTTTATTTGTGAACATAAACTGTTATGTGCTAAATATTTTTTTTTATTGGTAAAATATTTTTTATATACACAGAAATTAAATTATAATTAAAATATTTTCGAATCAACACTTGCCTAAAATTAATTTAACTTTCCATAAATATTTTTATTGTTTTTAAAAATGGTTTGTTTTAATCTCATTTAGAATAAAATTATTTTGAAAAAAAAAATTATTTTTTTGTACTATTTCAAATTAAAATTTACTTAGTTTCTTAAATCTCGTTTATGAAACTGAAATCTCATTTCTTTGTGTACTGTAGGGTTCTGAAATAACGATCTAATTGTATTTACTTATTTCAGTTAATCAATTTAAAGAAAATTAGTGTATAGAAAATTTTGTGTGTAAAAAACAACAGTGTAACGACCAAAAGCGCTATGTTTTGTGCCAAAACTTAATAAAAAACAGATCTGCACTTGCTTAATCTTTGTCGTTAATAATATGTCTTAATGAAGGTGCATACCTCCTTAATATGTGTGATCATATTCGTGCAACGTCCAGTAAACAAGCGAAAAACGCATTCGTACACATTTTTTTTATTTATCCCTTTTAGACCCCATAAAGTATATATATTCTGTCCATCTGAATAAAATGGAATTGTATCCAAACGCACGTAGTCATGAAATTTGAAATGTATATTTCCTGAGTTAAAAAAAATGTTCTTCCTGAAATTTGCCAACATCTATGAATTAGGAAAGGAGTTTTAGAATAAAACGTACGAAAATTTATACCGCGTAGTGCATTTTTTTGGTATATTAAAAATTTAAAACGTAATAAACCTGACAAAATTTGATGTATGATTCTGAAATTTTGCAACCATTGCTTTTTGGTTTAAGGCTTTGTACTAACGGAAAATAAATGTGATACGCCCACTTTTACGCCCACCTCCCATATAACGCTTTATCTCAAATTCATATAATGTCTCTATGGACAAAGTCTTTGGAAGAATAAAAGACTCTATATTGATATATCTCAGTTTTATTTATTAGCAGAAACTACATTGACACGCCTACTTTAACGCTCACTTTCATTGAAAGACTACATATACGAAAATATTTTACTGGCATATCGAAGTTGTACAAAGACAGAGATTATTCCATAGCGATTGCTGTTAATAACAAAATAATATATTTTGTGCTATAAAAGTTCGGCACAGCTGAATATATTGCTATTTCTTGTTTTTTTTTTAATATAATTTTTTTGTTAAAATCTCTTTTTGCTTATCTCTCAGCACAGTACGAGTACGAGTCTGTGAGATATAGAGGGGATTCAAAAAATTGATTTCAAACCTCACACATGTGGACAGACGGACAAAACGAAATCGTTTTTTCTATCAATAGGTTCAAAAACTAATAGATAAATGGATTTTGAAAAAATTTGGTATGGATGAACCCTGATACCAGGGTTAAGATCGTTTTTTCACAAAATAAAAACTTTCATCTAAGAGAAAACCGAAAACAAAAGCGAAAGTAAGGTTTTGTACCAAATCATGGTAATTGTATGACAGCTGGACACACTTGTATACAAAATTATCTTTCACCTAAGAATTTATAAAAAAAAAAAAATTAAAAACTTTCCTATTCCATAAATAACTTTTATAATTAAATGTCAAGGACATAAATTAAAATTCTCATTCACATTAACATTTAATCTAAAAACATATAAATTACTAGTTTAAACATGAAATAGACAAACAAATCACTACTTCAAAAATACTTTAACAAATACATATGTACATATCAAATCCCTAAATTTCAAGTAGAAATATTTTAAAATGTATATATAAATCATATATTGTTAAGTGTCTTCATGTCAATAAAAATAAGTTCACATCGGGCAAATATTTAATGAAATAACAGCAACCACTTAAATGTATTAATTTCTGCCCTAATAAATAAGGTTTTATTTCATTCAAAAGATTCATTATTAATTGAATGTCATATGTTTTGACCACATTTGATGTAAGAAAAATTACGAGACATTTAAATAATTTTATTTCCTATAAATAAATTTTTATTAAACAAATATTTATCAAATGTGAGCGTAACTTAGGTATTCAACAGATTTTCAAGTTCTCATACAAATCACTTAAAAATATGAACGAGTCTTAATGGCAGATATTTAATTTAAAATACCTACTTAAAACAAGTACACACCACTATCATCATACACTGACAAAAATCCATACAACATTTAGCGAGATAAACGTTGCTAACTATTTATTTCGTGATATTCTTTTCTATAACGTTTTATGTATTTTATAAAATATTTATTGATAGAGAGAAAACTCGCATATTTTTGTATTAAATAATTTCTTGTTGTAAATTTTTTTCAGTGTAGTATTGGTGTTTGTTTTCCTTTCATTTGATTTAGGTGTTTTCGCTTGTTTTAAGAAACAATTTCAATTAGTTTTTATATTTGTCTACACAAATACTTTTGTCTAATTCAAGTTGCGTATTTACTAAATTGTATTTTCTTAAGACCTAATGAATAGATTTGTCTATCACTGGTAGATAGTATTCTGTTTTAAAAGATAATTAATTTTACACAACCATTCTACCAGCCACTGGTAATAAACGTGTTTTATTGTTTTTTTTTTTTTGTGCAAAAGGTTTTTTTTATTTTCACAAAAATGCTTTTAAATTAATATTGATAAAGTTAGTTTATGTCTATTTTTGCCAAATGTATTTCTAATGGTATTTTACTTTCTTTTCTTTTTAGGTAAGTTTGTTAAGAAGTCCGGCGTAAACCGCATGTGATTAATTTGTAAGTGACTATTAAATATTTTGGATGAAATTAAATAATTGTAAAAAGTGATTCAGTTATCCTTATCTATCCCACAGACACATAGACTTCTGACTTCTATTTACTTACAAACAAATAGAATTTTTACTAAGAAATACAATAATAATAAATATACTGGATTTGTAAAAATTTGAACAAATTTAATTTGTACTTGAATATGATTTTGGGCCTATTGATGATGCGGCTCAAATATTGGAAAATCTAGAATTTTTGCCATAGCTTTGCCGCTAAGTGACCGGGTTGTCCCGAGTTTTACGAATGGCTCTAGAGACAAATTACACTTGTAGATAGTAACAAACGCGTCAATAAAGTTCAAAATTGCTAATTTAATAAAATATCGGAAAATACAGAAACAGGCATGTCTAAATTATAAGACGATGTGCTGGATTTCAACAGCGATTCATTCTTGGACATTTCGGGGCTGCTAAAAGTAGTTTTCAACCAACACATGGGCAGACGAACATTATTGCTCAATCGACTTCCCTTTCATAAACTTTTAGCATTATGAAGTCGAAAATAAATCTGTGGCAGTAAAGAAACACTGCTTATGTCTGTTTTTATAGTTTTTCAGGGAAGCACTTTTTAATTTTTTAGTTGATTATAAAAATTTATCCCCTTTACAATTAACACTATTATATCAATTCTACGCTATACAGATAAAGATCATATTCATTTTTGAATATTTAGCCAAATTATAAGTTTAAGTAAGTTATTATACCAAAAGATATTGTTGTTTTTTGAAAAAATATAGACAATAAGTTTTTACGCTATAATTTCCTGTAAAGTGTTCCAAAATAGTTTAAAGTGTGCCTAAGGGTAGTTTTGAATTCCGTTAATTCTATGGTATGATTGTCTCAATTTTAGTTTATGTCGACTTAAGCGGCTTTTCTTCTTCGCCACAGAAATATTGATGAAGTTAGAAATGGAATGACAATATAATATGTATTTTTGGCACCGCAGGTGAAGGGTATAATAAATTAAATAAAATACAATTAATAAATAAGAGATAAATTGAAAGACATAAGCAAAATTTAATAAATACTTTCTGGGTCGCTGCACACTTTATCAACATTTGTGTTGTCTTCAATTTGGGTATAGGTGAAACCTAAAAAATACTTTTTCATACATTCACATCTTTTTTTTGGAAATTAGAAACCCATTTTTTCTAAAATTAATTTTTTAAATGTTGTTTCAATTTCTTTGAGCTAAAGATCACTTTTTTTATACAAAAATTATTATTTTTTTTCCGATATTTCGCTACAACATTGGGTTGCTTCTTCAGGGAAAGTTTTTACAAAAACCGGATATTCCGAAAAGTTGCTATTAAAAAACCGGTTTCCGATTAAGTATTAAAAAATAGCTTAACCGGTTTTGTTCGCGTAGACAATAACACAAAAATAAAATTATTTGAAATTAAAAGTGTATTTAAATAAAATTAAAACAATTCACAAGGTAAAGAATTAACAAAATATACTGCAGCCATAACAGAAATTTTAAAATATAATTAGGAACATTCCAGCAAAAACTAGGTAATGACTTGCTCTTATAAAACAACATACTTTTCAATAACTATTACATATCGTCTGTCTTACTAAGAAGTGTTTTAGTAATGACTTGATTTATAGTGTGATACATAAGTAATTATTTTTAGATATTTGCTTAGATACTAGGGTGATCGATTCGGTTTTACAACCGGTGGAAAAACCGGTTTTTTACCCTTTCAGCTGGCGGTTTTTTCTAAATGTTAATTTTTCGAACGTCGAATAAACCGGTTTTTTTACTCACAGAAGCCGGTTTTTTTCATTTTTAGTTTAATGTTTATTTACCTTTGAAACCAAACGTACCATACTATATTTGCTGCTCAAAAAATTTCCAAAAATCAGAAAAATTTTTTAAATACTCTTCCATAATATTGTTACAGATTTATTTTTAAGTAGCTTAATTTACATTATAATTTATTTTAGTTGTAGTAGTTTAAGTTACTGTAGTTTTATTTGTATTAGTTTTTTTTTCGCTGATTATTCGAACATGATGTTTGTTATTATGTGTAGCATACTTTTAGGCACTTCTATTATTCGTACCTATTACTTAACGTCTTAGATTAAATTTAACGGTTTTCGAATGTACTAGAATGTACATACGAGAACTTTGTCGAATGTTACCGAACACCACTATGTTACTATAAATAGCCGAACAACACAGCTAACGTGATCAGTATTACAGTAGAGCTTGTAAGGTGCGTATCAAAGTGTGTTTGATAATAAAAGTGTATAATCATAAGTGTAATAAGTAAAGTGATATTAAAGCAATCTTTGAGTGTGTTTAAGTAAATAAAGTGCTCTTAATTTTATAACGAATTTCAACTGTTTTTGACTGCAATAAAAGAACTCAAAAGGTTTATTTAAAGGAAATATTCCAACGTTTATAAAAGGTATAAACGTAACAACTGGTGTCAGAGGTGGGATTGCATTTAAAAAAAAAAATAAATTAAAATCAGACATGAAATTTGAGGAACTAAAAGTTTAACAACAAGAATTGAGTAAGCTGGCATTGCCGACAACAGGTAATAAAGTAGAATTGCAGAAGAGGCTTCTAGATGCATTTAAGCGGCGTATTATGGACATTGATGGTTACGAGTTTGACGAAAAAGAAGAAATGGAAGTTTCTACTCGTGCAACTACAAACAACATCGATTTAAGTACAATGCTTGCTGCTATGATGGAAAAGATGGAAATTAAATTCCAGGAAGCTCAAGAAACTTCTAGAGCTAATAATGAAAAATTATTAGCCGAAGTTTAAGTTGAAGTTCAAGAAACTTCTAGAGCTAATAATAAAAAATTAGTAGCAGAAGTTCAAGAATCTTCTAGAGCTAATAATGAAAAATTATTAGCTGAAGTTAAAGAAGAGTTGGAGTTGAGATTTCAAGAATGTTCTAGAGCTACGAACCAGAAACTTCAGGAAATTTCTGAGGCTGTGAACAACAGAGTCGATTGCGTTGAAAAACAAGTTAAAGATGTTAACGATAAATTGCAGTTACAAGTAAAAAATGTTGATGAAAAATTGCAATTACAAGACGAAAAATTTAAAAATTTGGAAATAAAAATTAATGATCTTCAATGTCATGAGGGACCAGTGCGAATAATTCCAGAAATATCGAGTAGAATAAAGGCCCCTACTTTTGACGGTAGTGCACCATTTAGTGTTTTTAAATTTCAATTTGAGACAGTTGCCAATAGAAATATGTGGAGCAATGAAGAGAAGGCTATAGAGTTGATTTTGGCGGTAAAAGGAAACGCAGCGCAAGTCTTGGAAAGCATACCTATTGGCTGCATAGAAAACTATGATGACATAATGGTTGCACTACAACGTAAGTATGGCGGCGAGCACAAACGAGATATATACCGAATGGAATTACGAGGCAGAACACAGAGAGCTAACGAGTCGTTACAAGATTTCGCAACGGAGATCGAGCGTTTGGTGCAGCTGACATATCCTGGTGAAAATCACCCATTTTTGGATCAGTTTAAAATTGAAACATTTGTAAATGGAATACGTGATCCAGAAATAAAGCACGCGGTGTTTGGCACACACAAATCGACGTTTGCAGAAACAGTTTCATATGCACTTACACAGGAAACTGCAAAATTACTCTCTAAGTCACAAATATGTAAGTTATACAGGCGTTAGAGGAAAAGCAAGGCAAAGCCAGAGCCAAATGCTATAATTGTGGTAAGAGTGGACATTTTCAACGAAATTGTAGAGCACCAAGAAAGCGGGCTAGATATGTATCGCCACCTGAGTACAACAAGCTGGAAAACACGCAGTTACCGTTGAAACAGGTTAACACTTATAGGCATGAGCATGATCCCATAACCGAGGCCCCCACAATTTCCATATCAGTTATGCAGCAGAAAAATAGCAACCTTACTGCTTGTGGGTATATCAATGGTCGAAGGCATATTTTTACCATAGACACAGGAGCATCGCAGTCAATTATCAGACCTGATATAGTCAAGGAGGAAATCGAACCACTATGTGGTGTAAGTCTACGAACAGCTACTGGGGAGTTTGCTAATGTTTATGGAAAAATAAAGGTGACATTAACTATTGCCAATATAAGTGTTAATCATGTATTTATTGTTGCTGACATTGTGGATGAAGTAATCGTGGGCGCTGATTTTATGATAAGTCATAACATTAATCTGCACATGGGACGAAAAGTTATGATTTGGCGCAACATTGAGATTCCGTTGGATTACTGGACAAAACGACTTCAGGGAAATAAATCCAGTATTGAGCACAGAAAAGGGGTCAAACATGGCAATGCGGATGCACGTTCCAGAAAAATCTGCAGATTGAAGAGTAAACATGGTACAAAACCTGAGGAAGAAGAGTGCGTAATAGATGTTCGACTAACGCATATTGACAAAAGCGGTGAATGGTCAGTGGCGCAAAGAAAAGATCCTATACTGGCAAAGATTATATCAGCCAAGGAAAAAGATAAAAGGCCCACTCGAAACCAAATATCAGCGGAAAGTCCACTGATGAAATCCTATTGGGCGCTGTGGAATAGCCTGAAGGTGGTTAATGGATGTCTATACCGAATATGGGAAAGTGCTAATGGAAAATCGGTCACAAATCTAATTGTGGTGCCGTCCTCTAAAGTCGACGAAGTTTTAAGGGAGTTTCACGAAGGTCTCAGTGGATTTCACTTTGGCATGACAAAAACCCTTAAAAAGTTAAAGCAACGGTTCTATTGGGTTGGCTGTCAACAATCGGTAGCTGGTTGGATAGAAAATTGCGCCCAATGCATCGCAGCGAAAAGCCAAGCAAGAAAATGTCGTGAGTCATTGCAGAAGTATAACTTGGGCGGCCCCTTTGAGCAAACAAACATGTCCAGCAACAAGATGAAAGCCAGATACGACCGTGCAGCAGAATCTGAAGGCTTTAATGAGGGTCAGCAAGTTCTATTATATAACCCACAACGCAATAAAGGATTGCAAAATCATTGGGATGCACCGTATAAGGTGATAAAGAGAATAAATGTTGTGGTGTATAGAATCCAGAAATACAAGAGTCCAAGATCAAAGATGAAAGTGGTTCATCTCGAGTGCGTCGCTAAGTACGGAAAAAGTGAATTTGTGCCTATTCGGGACGAACAGGCTTAAGCGGGCGGTAGTGTTACAGATTTATTTTTAAGTAGCTTAATTTACATTATAATTTATTTTAGTTGTAGTAGTTTAAGTTACTGTAGTTTTATTTGTATTAGTTTTTTTTTCGCTGATTATTCGAACATGATGTTTGTTATTATGTGTAGCATACTTTTAGGCACTTCTATTATTCGTACCTATTACTTAACGTCTTAGATTAAATTTAACGGTTTTCGAATGTACTAGAATGTACATACGAGAACTTTGTCGAATGTTACCGAACACCACTATGTTACTATAAATAGCCGAACAACACAGCTAACGTGATCAGTATTACAGTAGAGCTTGTAAGGTGCGTATCAAAGTGTGTTTGATAATAAAAGTGTATAATCATAAGTGTAATAAGTAAAGTGATATTAAAGCAATCTTTGAGTGTGTTTAAGTAAATAAAGTGCTCTTAATTTTATAACGAATTTCAACTGTTTTTGACTGCAATAAAAGAACTCAAAAGGTTTATTTAAAGGAAATATTCCAACGTTTATAAAAGGTATAAACGTAACAATATTATGAGAAATTTTGTTGTTGTTTCAAATGTAAAATAAGAAAAATAATAAGGCTTAAATATTATTTGTTTTAAATGGAGAGCAGGTATTTTATACATTGTTGCGCTTATAATTTGCTGTTCAGTTAAGATTTTTGACCACATTTTGTACTTTGCAATACTTTTCGATCTCATATTCGAATTTCATAATATTTTGCTTCTACAAAATCTAGCGACTTGTACTAAAGACTACCCATAGCTTAACTAATATCTCTGATAACATATGACTTGTATACTAAAATAGTTTGGTACCCAAAAGGGTCATTATTACAACTTGCCCATAAAGTTAATAAAAGGTAACTTTGACTACCGTGAGCAGTGAAGTGACTTTTTAATATTTTTCATTATTACAACCTCCTTGTAACAAAGTTTTTTTTTATTATGGCAGTACCAGAGCAAATACCGATTACTTTTAACAAATTAATTTAGTTCTAAAAAAATGTAGTGGCAACAATTTATTTACAAAACGAAATAAAATTTTTGATGATTTATTAACTGTTTTGTGTTAGAATTATTGTATTAGAAAATTAAAACTTAAAATAAAAAAAATTAAAAGGTCGAAGAGAAAAATTTATTTGCCATATTTTGTTTCTTGTAGAGAAACAATGGCATTTTTAAATTTATCAACCTAACCTTAAAAGTTAAAGGTAATTGAAGCATAAACTTAACTTTTCGGTCACTTAGGTAAAAAGTGTCTGTCCTTTAACATCTTTATTTTCAATTAAGGCATTTCATAATAATGCCATTGAATGTGTGTCAACTTAAAATGCAATTAAACCATATAACAAACTAGTTTATAACTATATATGTATCTCTGTCATGGGTATAAGAAAGAATTATATTTTATGTATTCGACCGGTTAACCGGTTTTTTCTAAATTTTTAACAAAGCAACCGGTTTTTTCTTTAATTTTAAATTTTAAACTATTTGAAAACCGGTTTCTTAAAAATGTCGAATAATCGATCACCCTATTAGATACACACACAACACAATTTCTTGTTGCAAAATTTGCTAGAAGCTAGAAGAGATCGAACGGTTTTTATTCGACCGGTTTTTTTAGTTTTGCTGATGTCGGTTTTTTTTTATTTGTCCATTTTTCGAATATCGAATAAACCGGCTTTTCGATAGCGAATAACCGAAAATTTTAAAAATATTTACTGTTTTAAGTTTTTCTTAGCTTTATTGTTAAAATACTCGTTATCCAAATATTTTTCATCTTGTTTTTACTAATCTGGCAACATAAAACGTTAAATAAAGAATGCCAAAAAAGTTAAAAAAATTATAAACGCGGGAATAAAAAATTTATGTTGCTGTTGAAAAAATATAATATAAATCTTATAAGTGATTAAGACAAAGGGTAAGTGTCGACTTTTGTAAATATATACAAATATTAACAATATTTTTAACTATGTAGATGTCCTCAGAAGTTTAGAAATATTTTGAACGGGTTGAAAAATACAAAGCAAGGTGCTGCAGGTGTCCTAAAATGTTAAGTTGCAAAGGTTTTTCAACGTCTGGTCTTATTAATCATCTAAAGTGTGTCCATAAAATAGATATTAAGGCACAAATATTTAATTCCGTTCCAAGTTGTTCTATGTCAAATTCTATAATAAAATACGTTACCAAGCATGAGTCCATTGGTGAAATACTGACTCGTTGTGTTGCCAAGGACGGAATGTCTGTCAAAAAAATTGGTTCACGATGTAAGACACAGATGGAATTCATTATTAGGAATGATTACACAATTTTTTAAAATGTATAAATGTGTCAACTATGCTCTTTTAGAGCTAGGACTGACTCCATTCTTTTAAATAATACTTTGAAGCCTTTAGAAGTTGCTATAAACCAATTGTCAATTTCAAGTTTTATAAAAACAAAAGAGAAAAATAAATATACATCAAAACATTTAAATTGCATTTTATTTTTAAAAGATTATTTTAAAAGTAGTAACTAATAAGTCGAACTTTTAGAAGTAAAAATGCTTTTAATTTTTTTAACCTGAATAACTAATGTGATATGATTTTAGTTATGTTTTTAAATGTGAATTGTTTTATGAATAATTTTATTTGTACTTTCTACTACTAATTATATATTATTAATTATATATCTATTATAATTAATTAATAAGAAATAATTATTTCTTATCTTAATTAAATATGTACAATATTTTTAAGTTTTATACTTTTCGTCATTATTTATTGTGAATTGTTTTGTTTTTATTAAAATAAACTTATTATTTATAAAATTTTAATTTTTTGTTTTTTTTTTATATTGATAAAAATCCGGTTAACCGGTTTTTTTGAAAATCAATAAACGAAAACCGGTATTTTAAATATTCCAATTTATCGAATCAACCGAAAACCGGTTTGTCAAAAAAGCCGAATAATCGATCTCCCTAGTATTTATACACTTATACATAGACATGCACATTCGTTAATAAAATAATATGTGTGTATGTAGTTAACAACTTTACATATTTGAGACCACATCATTCAATTAAAACAATAATGAAACATTTTGTCTTCTTAGTTGATTCTTTTAAAATTATCTCTTAGTAGCAAAATGCAGTTTTTTGTTTTATTTTTATTTTTTTTATGAAACTTGATATTGACTTGAAAACTATCTTTTACTTAGCATACATATTGGACTTATAGGGCCGTATTCATAAAAAATATTTTAGGTTTATTAAAGGCCTATTTGACAGATGTTGTAGAGAAATTTGTCAAATAAGCCTTCAATAAACCTAAAATATTTTTTATGAATACGGCCCATAGAATATAAAGAACGAAGTAATCTTTTTAGCCTTTCCGACACTTAAGACACTTATCTAAATAAAACAAATCCTCCAGAATGAGTTCTTTATGATTGACTTTTGTAGGGGATTTTGGTGTGTGCATATGTAAATATATTTAATAATTCTGTTCAGCTCATAACAATTACCGGATAATTTGTAGCAAAACAACCGGTTTCTTCGATATTCGGCTTTGACAAAACTAAAATAACCCGGTTAAAATCGGTCGAATAAAAACCGTTTGATCACCCTAACTGTTACACATACTTAGTTGCATTACCTTGACTGACCCTCTGTAGCTAATTTTTACAGCCTAAATACTGTGAGCGTCAAAAAAAAGTGTACACAAATATTTTTTAAAACATTGTTTTTATATCAGTATTTTCATTTACGATAAAGTTTTACATTTAGGTACTTTTAAATCAGTATTTAGTTCTCTACCTTATTCTAAACAAAACAGCAAAAATATTAACAACAACAAAAAATTTACAACAAAAATAAAAAATAATTCATTATTTACGCGTCAAAAAAAAGTGTACAAACTGTTTTTAAATGAAAATAAAATCGATTTAGTATTTAGTTGATTTTGCTTTTGCCTTAATTACAGAATTTAGTCTTCTGGGTATCGATTCTACTAATTTTTTAGTTATATCGGATGAAATTTTCTGCCATTCCTCCATTATAACGGATTTCAGCATATTCTTATCGCTAATTGTCCTTTTTCGGAGTTGGCGGTCCAAATGCTCCCACAAATGTTCAATTGGATTTAAGCCCGGTGATTGTGGAGGATGATCCAATGTTTTGGGAGAGCGGTACAGAAGCCATTCTTTTACTATATGGGATGTATGTTTGGGGTCGTTGTCCTGTTGAAAAATCCAAGATCCTTCCAACCCCAATTTCTTAATACTGAATGGCACGTTGTTTTGCAAAATGTTCAGGTAGTCCATCTTATTCATTGTACTTTCAATAAAAACCAAATTCCCTACTCCGTTTGCCGCCATACATCCCCACACCATCACCGAACCCCCTCCATGCTTAACCGTGGTTATTAAATTTTGGTCAGCATAATCATTGTTTTTTGTTCTCCATACTTTAACTGGTTTTTTCTGGCCAAACACCTCAAATTTACTTTTATCAGTAAAATGCACATTATTCCAGAATGAAACATCTTTATTTTCATACTTTTTGGCGTATTCTAGGCGTCTTTTTTAATTAGCTGGTAATATTAGTGGTTTCT
Source organism: Phyto melanocephala (assembly GCA_941918925.1). Lineage (NCBI taxonomy): Eukaryota > Metazoa > Arthropoda > Insecta > Diptera > Rhinophoridae > Phyto > Phyto melanocephala. The sequence goes on along the minus strand of OW799234.1, from coordinate 130,797,752 downwards.
TTCGTGGGAATCGACCATGTTACCCGTTTTCGTGTAATGATCGTCGTATTGTACTGGCACTTACGGTAGTTTCTGATGTTGCCGAAACTTTCTCTGATATTTTAACGGCACTTTTAAAAGGATTCTTTTTTACATCGCGCACTATGGATCTTATTTCAGCCTCCTTTAAAAGTTTTCGCCGGCCCGACTTTGGACGATTTTCTATTTTGCCGTATTTTTCGTTTTTATCAATATTTTTTTTTTTTTTCAGTATTGTGGCTTCTGTTTATAATAGAGCCAATTTCTCTGAAAGTTTTTCCTTCATTCCGAAGTTTTATTACTAATTCTCTAATATCACTAGAAGTTTGTTTTCCCATTCCAAAAAAATTAAAATTTACTTCACACGAGGAGATCTTACTCTGCAGATCACAATTAATTTACATAAAACAATAAAAACCTTTCATTAGAATGCTAAAATAAAGAAAACAACCAAATATAACGATATTCTTTTACAGTAGCACACCGCTGAAATGATGCATATGCAACATGTACACTTTATTTTGACGCGTAAAATATGGATTCGAATTTGTTTTTGCTCCATCATTTATGTATTTGTAAGAAATTTCTCATTGTCTTTCTATAGCTAACTAGAGATTAGTATACTAATATTAAAAACCCTAGAATGATAAATTTAGTCATATCTTAAAAGACTAAAAAAATACTTTATTGTAGAAAAAGTTTTTGTACACTTTATTTTGACGCTCACAGTATATGGAAAAAAATAAAAATTTTATGGAAAATTATGCACAAATTTGCCAAATACAATACAAACAGACACATGGCATGTTAAACATAGTCGTACATAAAACAGCACTCCTCTTAGGATTTACGATTTTCATTTGCATATCTTATTACTGCGACTAATATTAATTTTTCTTTAAGTAATTTTTTGACATTTTTGAATAAAGTGTAAAATTGTTTGGAATTTTTTTCCTTTTGCACAATGTTGTAGATACAACATTTTTGTTTTCAAATAAATTTAAATAATTTTAGCAAAAGTAAAAAAAAAAAAAAAAAATAATATTTCAATGATTACAGTCAGCAAAATTTTAAGTATTTTTATCAACAGCTTTTGGTAAAAAAAAAGTTTACTAAAAAATAAAACATAATTTCAGTGGGTTTTAAAACGTACGTAGTAGTAACATGCGAGCATGTACGTCTGTACACATAAAAGGTAAAGAATTACATAAGTGTCATACCAGACCAGTTGTTCGTATAAATTGCTTAAATTTAACAAAAACTTTGTAAAGACGTAAAAAAAATCACTTGCATGTCTCTGTGCTGTATATTGTTGCATTTGCTTGTTAAAACCATTAAATTAAAATTGATGTGATATTAAGAGAGAGAGAGAAAAAAAAAACTGGTTATACATAAATTAAAAGTAAAAAAAAAAATGAAACAAATAATAAGATAACAAAATCAAGAAATATTTTTGGAATTTTGATTGTAACGTAAGATTTTGGCTCGCGACATACTTAGCGAGCGAGTGCTAAAACGTCAACTGCAACTAATCAAACAACAAGTGCTCAACAATTCACTTGCCATTGCAATAATTTTATTTCATACTTTAACGAAAAAAAAACTGTTCTTTTAGCAAATAATGGGTGATCCCACAAATCACTCTAAATAGAATTTGATGTCAGAATATTTGTTATGAGCGGAGAGAACCATAACTTGCAGTTAATATTTTTATATATTGGCCTGGTAAAGGCAGCAGCTGGTGCATTTGGAAGGTCACTCTTTTCAGCATTACAACTGAAATATTAAAAATTGTGCGCTAATGTCAATAGAAATTCTCTTTTCAACGAAGAGTTTTGCCTTCACCGAATCTAAAGAAAAAACTTTAAGGGTGTCATTTGAATATCACACTATCTAGAGTGCCAATTGACAGGTAAGGAAAGCAAAGTTAGCCGCTCACAAAAATAATGTCTTAATAAAGCCATTATAATGCACTCCTTTTTGATGTCTGAAATTAAATCCCATAATGACGGCGTCATTTAGTTTGAGCAAGGCTTTGCTACATCGTGTAATACAATTAAAACCCTACACCATTATTAGTGGAGAGGATGTTAGTCGTTTGTGCAGCAATTCTTACTTAAAAAAGGAGATCCACTACCATCTTTATTTAAACTGATCGAACTAGAATCACTTATATCACTCCTAAGCATAGAAATTTTTAAAATAAAAATTTCCTTAAATTATTTTTAAACTTTTTTTTTGGTGTGGAGTCACAAAAATTTTAATTTAGAAAGTTTTGACAATAAATTCTAGAATCACTTTTTATTTTTTATAAAAATATTCTTTATATATTTATATTTTAATCGAACTTTCTCTATATATTAAATTTTAATGTGAACCATTTTTTATTTTGGCTTAAGTTCATTTATTCTTTCATTTAATTTTATAATTCAAATTTAATTAAATTGTAACAATTTTTTAGGAATATTCTTTCAAAAATTATTTCCGATATTAGCCGAGTGGAATGCATTTTCGAAATCAGCTACGATTTCATCATCAGCACTCTTTATCGGTATACTACTATGTAACTTAAAATTCCTATTTATGTTACAATTCAATGAAATTTTAATTAGTGAATCTTAGTATTAATTTTCATATTTTGTTGAATATTTAATTTCACCTATCTTTAAGAAAGAATATTCCTAATAATGGTTACAATAAAAAAAAAATTAAATGAAAGAATAAATGAACTTAAGCCAAAATAAAAAATGGTTCACATTAAAATTTAAAAATATTCTTTATTACAACAAAATATATTTTTTTTTATTAATTGTTTATGATATTAACAAAAAAGTGTGAAACAAAATAATACGAATTACAGATGAAAAATTTCAAAACAATTTACTTAAATGCATAATGTTTTTAAGCAATTCTTGCATTGTCTGCACACTCTTTCACGAAACAAAACACATCTGAATTGTTTTTCTAATTTTTTAGGGTAGTTCCTAAATAGAACGTCGGAATTCCAGTTGATCGATTCTATCGCTATGACTCATTACATATAACCGCCAAGTGTTTGCAATGGCCATATCAACTATGTAGTTAAATAATGGCCACCACCATTTCTTTCCACGAATGCCTATTATGTAGAGAGAAATAGACTGGACCAGTTCATCTACTCCTCTCATATCTTTGGTATAAGACTGAAATACCTTTGGAATATTGACACCAATTTTTTGTCGTTTTTTTATACCCTTCACCTGTGGTGCACAAGGGTATATGTCTATAGCTTTGTCATTCCGTTTGTAATTTCTACAATTTCCATTTCCAACCATAAAGTATATATTTTCTGAAAGCTTATGAATAGAGGAGTCGATTAAGCCCTGTCCATCTGTCCGTGTGTTGGTTGGTCTAAAATCAAATTTTAGAAGCAACCATATGTTCCTCCTATGTGTATGGTATCAATCTAGAGATATTCGTGTAAAATTTTGGATAAATCGGTCTCTAATCTGAAAAGTTTTAGGCAAAAATTTTTCTTAAATATATATTCCAAAAATTTACAAACTAAAATTAATTTTGTTCAACTTCTAGACAACCGAAAGAGTCAATATTGGTATCATCTAAAAGGACTTGATTAGCGCAATATAAGCACTATAAAAAAATTAAAATTCATGTTGGCCGCCACTACAAAATGGCGGCAATAAATTTATATATACGCCAAATTTGGCGTATAAAAAAATTTGAACACCTTCAATCTTGGTTTCAAATGAAAGGGCTCAACCAGTAAGTAATAAACAAAATATAAAATTCACGGTGGCGTCTAAAACAAAATGGCGAATCAAATTTTTTTAACCCCATCAATATGGGATATCAAATTAAAGGGCTTGAATAGTAGAATACAGATAACTACGTAAAAATTCCGAATATAGCACTTTAACTTGTTGAAGACCAACTTTGTACAACTCCCAATGGCCCAATTGTGTCATAAATTGTTGCCATAGTACATACACTATTGTCTTTCCATTTAACTTAAAAAATTTTATTTTACTTGTCAAATCCATAGTCATGTGAGGCTTGCTCGTAACTAGTAAATAAGTTTTAAAAAAATACTCTTGTCCTTAAGAGATCAGTAGATGTTTCCTCTCTCATTTTATCCCTGGTGGTGCCAGCTTCATCATTGTTCACAAGACGAAGATTCTTCTTTATATCTCGATATCTTTATCTAGACATTGATTTAGGATTAAGGTAAGACCAGTATAAATTCTCTCTAGGTAATTTGTGATATTCAAATAATATCAGCATACCGTACAAATTTTTTAAATCGATGCTGTCAAGTTAAAAGTTATGCCTATTAAACTAATATTCAAATTTTAATCAGGCTCGAGTTCATATTAACATTCTTATTGTTACAAAGAATTTTTTTTATCTATATATATAAAAGTGAAACTCTGTGTGTGTGTGTGTGTGTGTTAGCTATAGACTCCGAAACTGTAAAACCGATAGGGCTCAAACTTTGGTAAGTTGTTGTATACATACCAGGGAGTGTTTATGGGTGAAAAAAGTGGGCGGGGCCACGCCCATAAAAAATTAGTTATCAGTTTTAGCTACTTGCACTCGGCCGATTTTTCTGAAACTTTGCACACATATCGAGCTGTCATGACTAAAAAATTTCGCGATAAGAAAAGTGGGCGGGGCCACGCCCCTAAAAAAGTTTAAATTTTGAGGTACTTGCACTGGACCGATTTTTCTGAAACTTTGCATTCATACTAAGCTGTCATAACCATATAATTTCGTGATTAGAAAAGTGGGCTGGGCCACGCCCATAAAAAAAGGTTTTAATTTTTAGGTACTTGCACTTGATCGATTTTTCTGAAACTTCGCACACATATCAAGCTGTCATGACTAAATAATTTCGTGATTAGAAAAGTGGGCAGTGCCACGCCCATAAAAAGTAGGTATCATTTTGAGATTCTTGCACTGGACCGATTATTCCTTAACTTTGCATACATATTGAGCTATTATGACTTTACAATTTCGTGATTAGAAAAGTGGGCAGGGCCACGCCCATAAAAACAATTATAATTTTGAGATACTTGCACTGGTCCGATTCTTCTGAAACTTTGCACACATATTGAGCTGTTATGACTTTACAATTTCGTGATTAGAAAAGTGGGCAATGCCACGCCCATAAAAAAATTATAATATTTAGGTTTTTGCACTTGATATTCAATTAAAATTCTGAATGCATTTTAATTCATTAAGGGGCGTAGCAACGCGCGCCGGGTTTGGCTAGTTTGTGATAAATGAAAGAATAATCTGAAAAATTATATTTTTACCGACAACTAGCCGAGTGGAATGCATTTTCGAAACCAGCTACGATTTCATCATCAGCACTCTTCGATAAAATGAAAATTAAATATATGCCTATTATTTTGATTGTCTTGGTAATAATCAAATTAGTCACTTCTTTAACAATTATTTTCTGAAATACTTCTACTGGATTGAGATTACTAAATAACTTCTTTATATCATCTTGCTTGGCGAGCACAGCAGCCGATACCCGGCATGTTAATAAGCACTTACGCCACTCTGGTATTTGACTGCGGATTCTATTAACCTTTCCGGCGAACGGTTTATTATCATCACTATCGTCATCCTCACATAAAATATTGTCATTCTGTAAATTAAAGTATTTCAAACTCTCCCCATTAATTTAATAGTTTTTACTAACAAATTATTCTTTCTACTGGAACCCAAAGTTTGTATAAAACCTCTCCAGTTATTCAGCTTATATTTCGTTTACATTATGTTGACTGTAGGGTGAATTAACACTTGTTTGAATGGTGTCTGATTAGAGGCTGTGTATGTGTGCACAGTACTTTTTTCTACAAGTGCATTGATATGTATAAGTATGCAACATTATATCACATGAACCATTTACGCAATTTTGTTCATTATTTCGTTTTTATTCGATATCTCGTTTTACTGCTTAATTTACGTACATAATTCAACAAGAAAAGATTGTAACGAGTTTAGTTTGGATTTCTTTTCTTTTTTTGTTTTAGTTTTAATTTCTGAAAAAAAACTAAACTAAAATGTCTCTGTCAAAAATGCTTTTAAAAGTGCATTTAAAACACATTTTGTATGAATGTCTTTCAGAATATTCCAGTAGGTGTTCTAGACAACACCAAAAGCACACACGCATTTCAAATGAAATGGCTAGAATTTGTAATTAAGACTACATATACTTACGAGTGCAATAAAAATTTTCTCTTACACCAGTTTTCATAAACACTTTTCAAATATGATTTATAGACAATTATCACACACTCAACACAAATTAGTGAGAACGTTAGAGTTGTTTAAGTAGGATGTGGTGCCGAGTTTTAAAATTAGATCATAATGACACTAAAGAAAAAAATGATCAATAACGTGTTTCTTTTTCTATTTAAATGTTTAAAAATTAAAAACATTTTGCTACCACAGGAATCTGTTTTTATATATTTTTAGCAAATGGAGAACTTTTTAAACATTTTTTCAATAAAAATTTTTTTTAGAAAGTTATTTTAAAAAATTTATATGTATATAAATTCTGTTCAAAAATTTCAAATATAAATTTTCCTTTGAAAAAAAAGCGAATAAATAATTTAATAAAATAGAATTGAAAAAAATGTTTTATCCAGCAAAAGCTCTAATTACAGCTCTTCACTGCTTACATTTTGGCATCTAAACCCATTATTTTATGACGGAAATGTCATTGGTGGCTACTAACTGCGCTCGCTTACAAATGGCGAATAAGACATCTATTAACTCATGCAGTATAGCTTCGTCGCCATTATAAAAACCATTATTACTTACACTTTAAGTGTGTTTAGTGGAATTAAAGTTACTAAAAATTTTTTTGAATTGCTCCTAATAAATTTCACAATAACTATATTCGGCCGTGCCGAATCTGATAATACCCTTCACCATCATGTACATAGGTATAATCCCACATCATAGCTTAACTGCATTCTACTAGTCAAGCCCTTTAATTTGATACCCATATTGATGGGGTTAAAATAATTTGATCCGCCATTTTGTATTCGATGCGATCTTGGATTTTACATTTCTTAATAATTTACTGTATTCTACTGGTCAAGGCCTTTTTTTTTTTGATACCAATATTGATGGGGTTCAACAAGTTACATTTTAAAATACGAGATTTGACCGATATATAAATTTATTGAACGCCATTTTGTAGAGGCGGCCAACATAATTTTTAGTTTTTTTTAGAGTGCTTATATTGCGCTATACGAGCCCTTTTAGATGATACCAATATTGACTCTCTCGGTTGTCTAGAAGCTAAAAAAATTTGATTTTCGTGTGTAAATTTTTGGAATATATATTTTGTTTTTAAATTTTTGCCTATAACTTTACCGATTAGAGCACGCTTTATCCAAAATTTATCACGAATATCTCTAGAGGCATATTATATCTACAAATAGTAGCAAAGGTGCCTATAAATTATTCTATGGCTAAAAATTTTTCATTTTGGTGGTAAAAATATGGGAAAAACAGAGGCAGTCGTTTTTATTTGCTCATATCTCAGAAAGTCATGGGGCGATTGTGCAGAATTCAATTTTCCCGAATATTTCCAAAATATTGATATCATACACAGATCTGAGGAACATATAGTTGCTTCTAAAAGTTGATTTAACACATGGACAGACGGACAGACGAACAGACGGTCAAGTCAAGGCTTAATTGACTTCTCTTTTCATAAGCTTTCAGAAAATATATACCTTATGGGGTCGGAAATGATAATTGTAAAAATTACAAACGAGATGACAAAGCACTACAGGTGAAGGGTATAAAAAGTGTTCTTCAATAAGCTAAAAAAAATTCAAGATCTAAAGGATGAGATTAACGACATTGAACGTCAATTTTGTCTCAGTTTCATTGAAAATATGGACCATCGGATAGAAGTATGCCACAAAAGCCATGGCGAGCATTTAGCCAATATTTTATTTCACATATAATTGTTAAACATCCTTCTATTGAAACAAAAAAGATTATGATAACTCTCTGAAAACTTGTTGTTTCGCTTACAATTACCATCCTGAGTTTTGAAGAAAAAATGGTAGATATTCAAAAAGTGGGTGTGGCTCCACACAATCATTAACTCTTGTATTACAGATAATTTCCGATACTAAAAGTCTCTACTTTTGTTCCGAGTAACTTTATTGTTAATATGTATACGTGACCATAGATTCTTGATTTATAAACAGAAGGCGTGGCACTTTCCATGCAATGTTAAAACTAATCGCTTACCTGGGAAACTATAAAAGTGAAGGCCTTAAAATGTTATATAAACTAGTTTGTTATAAGTGTGCATAACCTATTCAAAAATGAATGAAGTGAAAAAATTAAAATTCTGTCTAATCTAGGGGGATTTGTAGTTGAACAATTTAACTATACAAACTCTTTTTGATCCTCCACATGCGATTTTCTTAAAAAATGTTTTGATAGGAGGTAAACTCATATTCACAACACGGGAAGCTTTGGGGTCAAAACATAATATTGCAATTTGTTTGTAATTAATTCAATTATTTCAAATCATTTTGAATAGCATTTTCTAAAAGTATCAACTGACATTCTACATCATCTTCTGCATCACTTTAACATTTAAACTTTTAATTAGACAAATTACAATTTAGTGCAAGCAAGCAACAAAATAAAAAGGGGGTTTGAAAGTCGAGGTTGATTCGTTAATATATATATTTGATTGTTTTAAATCGCTTTATTTTCCTCAACAACAACGATTCTTACAATTACGATTAATATTTATTTGAAATTGCAAAGAAATATGTATGTACATATATTTTGACAAAACTGTCTGGTTGTCTTCTTTGAAAATAAGTATGATCAGATTAAAAAAGTTTACTCATAAAAAATTTAATTAAATTGGGATACATGTGTTAAGAGTAGTAATTAAGTCCAGGTATTTGCAAATTACGGTCAGTCCTTAGAGCCATTGTCATCATTTTTAATAGTAGTATTTTCTTTCTGCATTAAATAGGCCTTGCGGTAAGTACCCTCCGGATCGTAGATTTTCTCCAAACGAGCCCAATCCTCGGGACGATGGTCAATAAGATGATGAGTCACCTTGTCCGAACCGTATTTCTGACGTTCCGTACATTTGGCGCAATTGGTTGCTATAGCGTCTGGCAGAGTCTCTAAAATTGGAAAATTCTTCAAAATAACAATTGATTTTTCTTTAAAAGTATTGGGGGCACTATGATTTAAATTAACTAATTCGAAATTAAGCTTTCAGTCTCCACTCACCTTTTAACATTTTGCCATCCGGAGTGCAGGGACCTAAACCTTCCAAACACTTGATATAGTTGTTGAGCAAACGTTCCTGACCCAAAATCTCATCGATATTAATATTATCGAATTTATTATCGTAGGTCTGCTTCAGCGGAGCTGACGTTGTGGCAGGTGGATGCGGCACAGCTTGTATGACGGCCCCTAAACTTACTAATGCTGCCAATAAAATTATATACGATGACATTTCGTTTCACAACACGTTTGTTGTTGTTCAATTTCTCTAAAATATTTTAAATTTTTGTTTGAAATGAAGTGGCTTTTTATATCACATTTTAAACAAAATGCGTGTTTTAGAATCATTTATTTGAATATTAATTCATGATCAATTCAAGTTGAGTTAATAAGAAATTTAGTTTAATTATATTAAATTGTTGGCAATTGTTTTAATTTCAAATGATCAACGTTAATTTTGTCATAATAAAAACAAAAAAAATTACAAATTCCAGGCACATATACCATTTTTATTTAGTCGCAATCTGTTAGTGTAGAACTTCAAAAGCTAACAAGGGAAAAAAAATTGCACATAAATTGCAAAATTAATACATTAAACTAGAACTAAGTTAATAGATGTTTTACGTTTAACCTACTGGCATTCAAATGTCCATAATATTTTATTATTAGGATTTTCGTTCTGCCTCCATATCAAACAACCAAAGGGCATCTTCTTCTTCTTTTGAGAATAGAATTCTGTGAAATTTTCTCAATGTGAGGAAAAGGCCAACAACTCAAATCAAACCCAACAACTAATAACTATAATCTTGTTGAAAATATCTTATTAGAACAAAAACGTGAAATTGTTTAAAAGTGTAAAAGTTGGTTGGAAAAAAAATGAATGAAAATTTTTCTTCTCATACATGAAAGGCATTCGTGTCTTAAGTCTTTTGTTTTGTGGTAGAACAGTTGTAAAGTGGTGGTGTTTGATTGAGTGTTTGTGTGTTTTTGTGTTTGTGTTTGTTTTTCTTTTTTGTGTTTAAGACGATTACAGAACTGTGCAATGTCATAATTTATGAACTTGAATTTTAGATTGAGAATTTCTTTTAGGTTTTTTATTCAATCCCCTGACATTAGCGTCATTAATCCTCTAAATTTTAAATTTTATTTGTTTTAGAAAGCACCCATGAATGAGGCAATAGAATATCGCCTTTAATCCTTTTATTTATTTGCTTGGTTTAATGATGGTTTTTTTGTTCTGTTTTCAATATTACCGATTATTAATTTCTTTTCTTTTTGTTTTTGGTTTTATTATGAAAAATCATTAAGGTGGGGCCTGTTGTTTGAAATTGTCTATGGTCGGCAGTGAAAGACAATGAAAGATGTAGAAAAGTTTGTCATTGGAAAATGGAGCACAAGAACATTTTAATAAAAATTTTAGTTTATTGATCAAATGATTTCCTAAAGAAAATTTGGGCTGCTAAAACTAATTTTAGTACTGTTGAAGGGTTGATGCGAAATAATTTCGTCTTTTGTAAAGTGCAAAGTGCAGTCTAGGTGACATTATTGTGAAATTTTGAAAATTTTGTTTATAGTATTTTGAGTGGAACATTTGACGAAGTTTCATTTCCAAGGGCAGCACAAAATTTTTAATTTTCTTTGGTACGTTAAAGTAAATCTTGTGTTGGTCCATATAGTAACTAAATATATTTAAATCTAAATTATGAATAGACGATGTTGCGCTACAATTCAAGTTGTATAGTGGGAATTAAATTAATATCCCATAGCAAGTAGTAGTATTGATAATGTAGCATATATCAGGCTGAAATATTCTCATCTAGGATACTAAACGACGGGAATATTTATGGGAATATTGGTATATTTGTCGACAGTTAGACAGTACTTTTGTCACACACACCTTACACCACCATTTTTAAATTAGTCGGTCAATTGAGGAAAGAATTTAAAAACCTTGTACAACTAACTGACGTTGTTGTAGAGTGGCTATCTCAGCATAGAGGCCACTATGCTAACAAGTAGGCAGATGAGCTAGCAAGGAGGGAACCTGGTATGGATGTTTCCAACGCAAATACAATCGTAATCCTGTTTTGGGGCTATCAAAAGCAAAATCTTTACACACTTTCCTAAAAAAACCGAACTCAGGTGGCGTGAAGAAGTGGCTCATTGCAACTTACGAGACAAAGTTGGAAGAACATCTCCAGGTTGCTGATGGTATTAAGGGGTTACTAAATAAAAGATTTTCCAATAGGGATGATATGATTTTGAAGTGACGTTTCGGCCATTTGTAATATGTTATGATCTGTCATTTGTTTTTGATTGTATTCAGCAGTGTTTACAATTTTATAATGGAGAGATATACCTAAGAACAACGTTTATAAATTATTCAGTTTCATTATCAAAATAATCGTTTTCCAATTGCAACTTTTCGTGCGCTTTTGCCATTTTATGGTCGTAATAATCGTCCGAGTGTGCTTGCTTTTCATCGAATTGTTGAACATTTAAAGCTTACATTTTCCTAACATAATGCTCAAGTGCCAATAAGACAATGAACCGCCCGAAGTTATTCAAATATTGCTGCCGTTCAGGCAAGTGTTGCTGAAGAGCGTAATTTGTCGATTCCAAGACGTTCTTCACAATTGGGACTGTCTCAAACCACAACCTGGCTGATTTTGAAAAATGATTTGGGTTTGCATCCATATAAAATTGTTCTCACTCAAGAACTGAAGCCATTGAACCACCACAAATGCCGTGAATTGGCTGATTATGCCCTGGAACAACTTGAGAACGATAACGACTTCTTTTTTGATTATTTAAAGAAATTGTTATATTGAATGGCCTCCAAGAAATTGAGTTTAAACACCATTAGACTGTTTCTTGTGGAGTTATTTGAAGTTATTGGTCCTTCGAAATAAACCAGACTCTCTTCAAGCTTTACAAGCCAATATTAAACGTGCCGTTCACGACATACGTCTTGAGTTAGTGAAAAAAGTTCTCGAAAATCGAGTTCATCGAATTCGTTTCGTCGTGGAGGCCATTTGAATGACGTTTTATTTAGAACTTAATTGTATTGATTCTACTTTACATTAAATAAAAAACTTTTCAATTTCCTTAACAATAAGTGTGGTGTTTTTATAGAAATCATATGACTCTTATTGGAAAACCTTTTACAGTCGGGCCTCGATTATCCGTGATCCGGTTAACCGGTAACCCCAATTAACCGTGATGGCCAAAGATCAGTCTATTGTTTTTTGTTTGCAATATTTAAAAATTTTTTGTTTCAATTAACCGTGATTACCTCTATTATCCGTGATGGCAAAGTTTTTTTATCAACTTTAAATTCATACATACATACAATATAATAAACATGAAAACGGGGAATTTCCTTGTTTGCATACGATGAGTCAGAATCATTTACAAGTGATTAGTTTAATTTTGGCATCGTTATTAGTGATAAAAAGACAGAGAAACGTTTTAAATATTGAAGATAAAAGTTAAAATAATTAACAAGCATTCAAAAAATAATGTGACTGTTAAAATGCTAGCTCAAAAAAACGAAGTTGGGACACATTATAAAAAACAAAGACAAGTTTTAAAGTTTTGTGCAGAGAGTGATTCGGTGGTTGGATTTTGTAACCGAAAAACTTTAAAGACAGCCGAAGAGCCAAAAGTAGATTTGGCACTTTTCGTATGGTTTAGACAAGAGCGTTTTAAAGGCACTCCAATTACAGGACTGACGATACGAGAAAAGGCTAAAATATACCACACAAAACTAAACATTCATTCTGAGTGTGAATACTCCAACGGGTGGTTGCAAAACTTTAAGAAGAGACATGAAATAAAAAGACTTAATGCTGAAGGCGAAAAATCTTCAGCAGTAAGTGCCACAATGTTTTTAGAACATTAAAATGAATTGATATCAACCTTTTTTGGAAGTATTTGCCCGAGAGCAGTTTGGTTTGTCATAATGAAAGATTCATAGATGGACATAAGGTGTCAAAGGAAAGACTAACCACTTGTTGGTAAAAGTGCTCGTCCAAGAGCTCTAAAGAATGTATTTAGATTGTTATTCGATTAACCGTGAAAATCGATTATCCGTAATGCTTCTGGTCCCGAATATCACGGATAATTGACGCCCGACTGTATTTGGAAAATATGCCAGCCGCTTTGGACTTTCCTCAAAGTGTCTAGATATTGAAAAGAAGAAATCGGGTTTTCACCTTTCCTCAAAATGTCCTGCCACATCTGTTAAGTTACACAGAATCCTTGGCAAACATATACCTTCTAAGAGACACCAAATCGGCCGACTAATGTGGTCCAATCAAAATGGTGTCATACAGAGTCCACTTGACAGTTCATGCGTAGTGAACTACCACAATAATTTTAACCAACCACGATTAATATCCATAGTTTTGTGAACTTCTCCTCATATTTAGGAAGGTGCTTTTACATGTGTTTACCCAAGTAAACTGTATATTATCCACTTATGTTATGGTACTTCTTTTTTTGCATTAAGAAGTGCTTGCGGTAAGAAACCTCCCACTACCTTTTTAAGCAATCTGTAACGGTTTTGTATATATATTTGAATTTTATTTTAACACTAGCCAAGCCCGGCATGCGTTGCTACGCCCCTTAATGAATAAAAATGCATTCTGAATTTTAATTGAATATCAAGTGCAAGAAGCTAGAAATTATAACTTATTTTTTATGGGCGTGGCCCTGCTCACTTTTTTAATCACGAATTTGTATAATCATGACAGTTCAATATGTGTGCAAAGTTTCAGAAAATCGGTCAAGTGCAAGAAGCTAAAACTGATAACTTATTCCACTCCACTCCCTGGAATGTGTATAATAATTTGATAAAGTTTGAATCCAACCGGCTTTACGGTTTCAGAGTCTCTAGCTAACACACACACAAACAGAGTTTCACTTTTACATATGGATGTTTATAGATGTTATTAGTTTGTTCACTCACTGCTAAAGAAATTTGCTTTTAGTAAAAAAAAAATTAAAATTATTAATAATTATTAGTTTCTTTGACCTTTTTATAATAATATATAATAGTTTTTTTAAGCTTAAGGTCTTTTCAATAATAAAAATTTTTTTGGTTTTATTTTATATTATTTGATCAATATTTCGCTACCTCTTTGTGTAGCATCATCAGGATACGAGTTTTTTATTATCTATATATTTGTTTTTTGTTGGTTTAGTGTCTTGATATTTGTTATTTTATAAATTTATAGTTTGATTAACAAATTGAAAATAATATAAAAAATTTTTTTTTTTTTTGAAACATTTTGTCATATATAAAAATTGTACAAAAATGTATTATAACAAAAATTGTTGAAAAATGTTTATAGTATTATAAGAATATGTGTAATAATAGAAAAATTGTATAACAATAATTCCATAAATTATAAAAGTATTAACAATAATTATATAAATTATTGTCTATACTTTAACATAAAAATATGTTGGTTTTGTACAGAATATTACAAATATTATATAAATTTTTTAACAGAAAATGTTATGTTACATACATATGAAACAAAAATTATATATGTATGAATGTATTGATGAAACATTTTTTTTGTTAATAAATAAGTGTATTAATATTACTAAAAAGCTAATATAAAAATGTAAATATACATATATATTAATTAATCTTCATGTATTAAGATTAATTTAAAATAAATTATTATAAAAAAACTTAATAAGGAAATTATATAAACATAAATCAATAGGTATAAGTGTTATTTCTTATGTACTAAATGTCTGTAACTCTGTGCAACATTATCTGTATCTACTTTATAATTAATTCTCTGTGTAGTTGGTACATTAATTATCTGTAACATTTCTAACATATATCTACGTTTATAATTATTTTCTATATTTAAAACTGATACATTTTCAAAGTTCGGAAAGTGATCAGAGTTGGAACAATGAGAAGATAATGCTGTTTTTTGTGAAGAAATATTTCTATACTTTTGGTCAGATTTATGTCCAGCAATTCTTGTCCTAAGTTTATTTTTTGTCGTTCCTATATAAACCTTATCACAACTTTCCCCATCATTTCCCCCGCAAGGTATTTTATATACTATATTTGACATATCCCATTTCTGTATTTTGTCCTTAGTATTACTAAATAATCTACCTATTGTATTGTTCATTCTATAAGTCATCCCATATTTATTATAATCAAAAACTTTTGAATTCTTTAACCTTTCTGACATCCCTGGTACATACGTTAACGATTTATAAATTTTTGGTTCAACTATATTCACTGAGTTATCCTCTCTCCTTTTATTAAAATGATTAATAAACTGATAAATTAGTCCAATTGGAAAATCATTATCAATAAGTATATCTTTATCAGTTTATCAGTTTATTAATCATTTTAATAAAAGGAGAGAGGATAACTCAGTGAATATAGTTGAACCAAAAATTTATAAATCGTTAACGTATGTACCAGGGATGTCAGAAAGGTTAAAGAATTCAAAAGTTTTTGATTATAATAAATATGGGATGACTTATAGAATGAACAATACAATAGGTAGATTATTTAGTAATACTAAGGACAAAATACAGAAATGGGATATGTCAAATATAGTATATAAAATACCTTGCGGGGGAAATGATGGGGAAAGTTGTGATAAGGTTTATATAGGAACGACAAAAAATAAACTTAGGACAAGAATTGCTGGACATAAATCTGACCAAAAGTATAGAAATATTTCTTCACAAAAAACAGCATTATCTTCTCATTGTTCCAACTCTGATCACTTTCCGAACTTTGAAAATGTATCAGTTTTAAATATAGAAAATAATTATAAACGTAGATATATGTTAGAAATGTTACAGATAATTAATGTACCAACTACACAGAGAATTAATTATAAAGTAGATACAGATAATGTTGCACAGAGTTACAGACATTTAGTACATAAGAAATAACACTTATACCTATTGATTTATGTTTATATAATTTCCTTATTAAGTTTTTTTATAATAATTTATTTTAAATTAATCTTAATACATGAAGATTAATTAATATATATGTATATTTACATTTTTATATTAGCTTTTTAGTAATATTAATACACTTATTTATTAACAAAAAAAATGTTTCATCAATACATTCATACATATATAATTTTTGTTTCATATGTATGTAACATAACATTTTCTGTTAAAAATTTTATATAATATTTGTAATATTCTGTACAAAACCAACATATTTTTATGTTAAAGTATAGACAATAATTTATATAATTATTGTTAATACTTTTATAATTTATGGAATTATTGTTATACAATTTTTCTATTATTACACATATTCTTATAATACTATAAACATTTTTCAACAATTTTTGTTATAATACATTTTTGTTAATTAAAGATTTTTGTTATACTACATTTTTGTACAATTTTTATATATGACAAAATGTTTCAAAAAAAAAAAAAAAATTTTTTATATTATTTTCAATTTGTTAATCAAACTATAAATTTATAAAATAACAAATATCAAGACACTAAACCAACAAAAAACAAATATATAGATAATAAAAAACTCGTATCCTGATGATGCTACACAAAGAGGTAGCGAAATATTGATCAAATAATATAAAATAAAACCAAAAAAATTTTTATTATTGAAAAGACCTTAAGCTTAAAAAAACTATTATATATAATTAAAATTATTCTTATTTTTAAAACAAATAAGTTGGTTTGTTTGTTCATTGCTATAAAACGCAATTTAATGCAAGTCTCTTTCATCTATCTTTTAGATATTTTCTATGAAATATGGCTGAGGAAGTTATAAGCAATTACTATAGAAAAAACAAAAGACGCAGATAAATATGAAAAGAGGAAATTGGAAAAATGCATTTAAAAAACAATACAATAAAAATGCATATAATTATGAACTTTTAAAATCACATTGAATAAGCAGTTTTGTTAAATCATTTTTATAAATTTGTTTTAAATTTTTTTGCAAGCCCTGATTTAGGTGGTTCGGTTTGACTTTAATGTTTATTGGTATAGTAATTAAAGCCGGAGATGAGGTTTAAGCATTTAACATCTTAACACTGGCTAAACTGAGATTTATTTTAAATATTAAAAAAGTCTGTATTCAAATCTCCGGAAATTTAATTTTGAAATATTTCTATAGTTTAATTTATGCAGCAGTTATGACCGCTTTTATCTAGGTTTTAAATTTTAATGATGTAATATTTTATTTTTTTGTTTTTTTGGAAATTTCTTGAATTTATAAAAAGAAGCATAAAATTGGCTTATTTCAATTTAACATATTGTTTTCGTAAATTTTGTTGTCGTTGTTTGAAAAAAAAAACACACACATACAGACGTAAAATTAATTAGAGCATAAAATATGTTTTATTTTACAAATTAGTTTAAAAAAAACCTGTGTTAAGACCTGTGATTTCTTTACGCTCTTGATAAAGAAAAGTAACAGATTTAAGTTACACTTTATTTATTTTTCTCGTGAATAGTTTCTTAAATATTTTTCTTTAAGAAATTTAAATATTGTAGCAAATAAAAATATTTATTTGAGATTTCTTTTGTTAAATACTTATAAGTTTATAATTTCTTACGAATTAAGGCATTTTATGATGGATATTTGTAACACAGTTTTTTGCAAACAACATCTGCAATGGCATTCGGCAAAACGAGATTGTACAATGTGATAATATTTATGTTAATATTTTTAATATTTTAAATTTTTTGTTGTCATGATAGTAAAGTAGAACAAGCAGCTTTTGTGCAGCTTATTTGGATCTATCACATTGACCCCTTTACAATACTTGTAATACATTAAGATAGAATGATAGAAAGGAGTTAAGTTAGTTCTTTAATCGATTCGGGGGAAGTTGTAATAGACAATGTTAATATCTTAATTCTAGACTGGTTTAGAAAACCATTTAGACTTCTTTAAAATATAGAAATTTTAACAGGACTTAGCATATGTTTCTCCAACAGGCTATGAAGTCTGCAGACTACGAAAATTGTTCTTCGGATATTTTCCAGTGGGAGACAGTGCCACAGAAAGTGATTTACATATATGTATATACATTCATAGGGGTAGTATCGAGGTAGATCATCACTATCTAGTGACCCTTTTCATACCCTTCACACAGTGAAAAAGGGTATATATAGGTTTATCATGCCGTGTGAAATTTCTACAATTTTCATTTCCGACCCCATAAAGTATATATTTTCTGAAAGCTTATGAATAGGGGAGTCGATTAAGCTCTGTCAGTCTGTCCGTGTGTATGTTGAAATCAACTTTTTGAAGCCCCCCGATATCGCTTGGACCCGGATGAGATATTAAATATCAGAAATATTCGGGAGTAGAACGGTATTGAAAATCAGAAACATCGGTACATAAACAACTGAGATATGAGCAAAAACCCACGACCACCTCGATTTTTTTTTCACAAAAACATTACAACAACAACATACATACATACAAACGTGTATACGGTTAGAGAAAACGTGGCATCGAATCCCAGCTGAGCAAAAAAAAAAAAATTTTTTTAATATTTTTTTTTTTAAATTTTTTTTTTTTATATTTTTTATTTAATATATTATTTATATTTTTATCTTTTTTTTTAAATTTTTTTTTTTATTTTTTTTTATTTTTTTTTGTTTTATATTTATTATATATATTTTAATTATATTTTTTTTTTTAATTTTTTTTTAATTTTTATTTAAAATTTTTTTTTTATTTTTTTTTTATTTTTTTTTATTTTTTTATTTTTTTTTTAACATACATATGTAAATTTATAATTTTACAATGGGATGTTTTTATATATGTATGTTTTTTATATGTTTGTACATACATACGTATTTAAAATGGGATGAATGGTGATACAAATTACTGTTATTGCATGACTACACGTTGTGAAGGGTATATAAGATTCGACACGGCCTAATATATCGCTCTTACTTGTTTTAGCTCCTTCGCTCCTTAGTAATTTCGTGGATAGAAATTCGTAGCCCTTTCTTCGCTGAGTCCCGTGGCACAACTGTCGTTTTCTCTAGAAAAACAATTTCACACTGCCGACTAGTGATTTTCGACAATCCTCATTTTTACAGTATTTTGTAGTTGCCAGCATTTCCTTTACACTAAGGTCTCTCATAGAATCCACATTTTATGTGTGTTTGCCAATGATCTTTAATGTTAGGCTTACCAGTGCTGGATATTTGTATACTATATTCCCTGCTGTCTTCGGCTTACCAGTTCTAGACATTCGCATACTTCATACGCTACCGTCTAAGCATCCTCCAGGCTCATTCTATGAATGTCATCATCTTCGATCTGCAACCTCCTCAGAAGATATTTGCAGCTTGATGATGATATTTGAAGTGATATATAGTCTCCTCCTTCTCAGTCTCAAGATATCTTCCACAGAAATCTTTATAGGGTTGTCCCATACTCCTGGCACGATGGGCAAATCTTCAGTGATTAGTCAGAGTAACCACAATATCTCATAGCAGCTTCTCATCAAATCCCAGTAGCCGTTTGGTGTAAATTGAAAATATATGTATTAAAACTAGGACAATGATGTGGTGTAAGGGCTAAAGCGCAAGGGGCTAAAGTACCCTAATTCGAATTCTATCAGAGGCAGAAAATGTTCATATAAATTTTTAAATAGGGACCTCCATCTACAGAGAAAAATTACAAATATTTAATAAAGACTCCAACCGCACATAATAGCAAAGATCTGCACCACTACGCGATCATATGAAGGCGTTGTATTGTTGTGGTAACACCAGTTCACATTTTCCCCTTTTTGCATATTTTGTGTCCGCGTATGTATTTATTTCTTGCCAACCTTTTAGTAGCATTTTAAATACTACTTTAATTATTATTTTCTGTTATAAACGAGATATAATCTCGTAATAAAAAGTGCACTGTATGTTAAGGCATACTTCATACATACTTTATTTTATTTTTTGAGCTAATCGAGATCAGGAAGACATTAGAAAGACAGACAGACAAAAGTTTTAAAAAGTGATTGCAATTGGAAACACCGATTTTAACAGAGCGTTAGGAAGTGAAGTTGGCTGCAAAATTTGTCTTATTAATTTGTTTTCTTTTGTAGTTGTTAAAAAGTAATGCCAAATCAGCTGTTTTCAGTTCAATCTTGCGATTTTAACACCATTTTTGTTTCACAAAACAGAATGGTGAAATTTACTGTTTATTACACAACGTTAACGCTCTTGCTTTGGTTTGTCACTTCGGCTTCATTCAGCATTAATAAACACGTTTTTAATTAAATTTTCTTTTGAATATACAACGTATAATTGATCCGTCAAGATAGCACCACTAGAACTTCAATTGAAAATTAGTTGCTGCCTGAGAAATTCTTATCATTATCATTTTAATTTACACCTTAACTAATTCTTATATCATTGATAAGTGACATTTTATCAACCGCACGCTAATTACTCTAACAATTATTGCATAATTAAATTAGAAATTTATATTTACTCTCAATCCTAAATATCAATGAAAGAATCAGGTCTTTGTTTGTACATATACAGCGCATACACACATACATATATACATATGTGTGAGTACAATTGAAAATCAATCAATGCAACAAATTATTCCCCCACTGAGAATCAAGGTAATTTAATGACATTTTACAAATTGCACTTAAAACGATGGAATTATTAAAGAAGAATGAGTAGCAACAACAAAAAACAAAAGAGAACAGCACATTGTAGGAAAAAAATTTACAGCTACAAGCAAAAAGAAAAAAAAAAACAAATTTGATGTTGTTTTCTTTTTCCACTCATGATGCAACAACATTTTCTACAACCTCAACAACATGAAATACAAATAACAGCAAACACAACAACAACAATAACAAATTGAAAAATTATTTAAATACACTAAAACCCCGAGTTACGATGTAAGCTGGAATCGCAAAAAAAAACACTACTTAAAAAGGAAAAACGCAAAATTATTTTATTAAATTAGCTGTCAATAGAAGGGAAAGTTCCCTTAATAAAAAGTTAACAAAAGGGAACTGTAAAAGGGGTATCTCCTTTGCAGATTGGAAAATGTAGCAAATCGGATCGATAGAGCTTAAATAACGATGCAAATCGAAACATTATCGAAAAAGTTTGAAATCACAAAATGTTTAAGTTGGCAACTCCAATCAAACAATGTATGTATGAAATGGGGGCAGCGCAAGCCTAGGTATTAGTGCAATTTATACAAGCATGTATTTTTAACCAACTTAACTAATACGTGCATCTATCAAATCATATATTACAGGCGTACATATGAATGTGATATAAAGACACATCTAAAAAAGAATTAACTAAAAGAATTAGTTCATCAGGCAGATTTAAATTTCTATGTCTAATTTCAAAATGCATAAATTTCCAAGTGAATGTTTAACTTGTGGAATAGAAGACACTGGTTTACACTATTTTAGTTGTGATAACCAGAATTATTGCCAATCATTATGTTTAGTTTAGATGAAGCAATTTAATGATTGTTGTGTCAGAATTTCACTTCAGTGTAAAGTAGATCGTATGGGAAAAGAAGTTAATCATACACTTGCGAATTGTCTAAAATAGTAGACCAATGCAAAATACAGTTGTCTAAGTTTGGCTAACTGAAAGACGTTGCTCTGGTCTCGGTTGCTGCGCATAGATGCCACTATGGTAACGAGTAAGTAGACAGATGAGCTGGAAAGTTTATCTCCAACGCAAATGCAGTCGTAATCCCGTTGGGCACTACCAAGATCTCCAGACACTTTATTGAGAAAGCTGAAAACCGATAGCGTAAACTGAATACATGTAGAGTGGCCAAGCTTACGTGGTTCTCTTTTGTTACATCGAAACTTACGATGCGAGATCGGATCGATATCTCAAGAATGCTGGCAGTATTGACAAGTCTCTGGATGTAAACAAAAAATACAAGTCTATTCGGATTTCCCTCGAACAATCATTGTTGCAGCTGTCTGGATTTGGAAAACGATGAATTGGATTTTCATTTTCCCTGCAAACATTTTGCCTTGGTCGCCAAGAGACACAAAATGTTAGGCAAACATATACGAGACAACCTTTCTAAGATATCCAAAGTAAAACTGAACGATCTACTTAGACACTTAATGGCTACGGGTTGGATCTATTAAACCCAGTCCTTTTACTTATTTGAAGAGACACCAAATGATGTGGTCTTGTCAAAACCGTGTCATACGGACTACTCTTGATAGTTCGCGCCATGATAACCAACCAGCATCTTCGAATATAAAATATTTTTGCAGGACAATTTTATAATCGATTTTCTATGTTTTTTGCCTCGCGGGGACCAATGTTTTACTTGAGATAAATTTTAAATTCAACCCCTAACTTTAGCAATAGGAATTAATTTTTTCAAGTTTTTTGAGCAAAAGTTTAATGTTTTTTTTACTGATATAAGGGTGGCATATTAGGCTGGAAATAACATACACTAAGATGTGCTGGGTAAATACTGGAGCGCAGTACTTCAAGTCGGTATACTTAGAAAGTGAGAGTATTGATTCCTTTAAAACTAAAATATCGAAATGCCAAAGATGTAAGAAAGTTATTTAAAAATTTTGAACAGGTGAGCTCTATATTCGTTAAAAAATATTTTTTCGTAACGTAATCAATTATCTAAATATGTCCATATTGTCCCATTAAATCCGTGATATAAGTTTAACCCATTTAATATGCCATATTTTCATTATCAGGTAATGATAGTACTATAAAGAAGTAAGAGCGCTATATTCGGCCGTGCCGAATCTTACATACCCTTCACAACGTGTAGTCATGCAATAACAGTAGTTTGTATCACCATTCATCTCATCCAATACATGAAATACGTACATACATATAAAAACATACATATATAAAAACATCCCTTTGTAAAATTATAAATTTACGTATGTATGTTAAAAAAAAAATAAAAAATAAAAATTTAAAAAAAAATTAAAAAAAAAATTTAAGAAAAAATTAAAAAAAAAATTTTAAAACAAAAATTTTAACAAACACTAATTAAAATATATATAATAAATATAAACCAAAAAAAAAAATAAAAAAAAAATTAAAAAAATAAATAATAAAAATATAAATAATATATTAAATAAAAAATAAAAAAAAAATAAAAAAAAAATTTAAAAAAAATAAAAAAAAATTTTTTTTGGCTCAGCTGGGATTCAATGCCACGTTTTCCCTAACCAGTATACACGTTTGTATGTATGTATGTTGTTGTTGTTATGTTGTTTTTGTGAAAAAAAATCGAGGTGGTCGTGGGTTTTTGCTCATATCTCAGTTGTTTATGTACCGATGCTTCTGATTTTCAATACCGATCTACTCCCGAATATTTCTGATATTTTAATACCTCACCCGGGTCCAGGCGATGTCGGGTGGCTTTAAAAAGTTGATTTCAACATATACACGGACAGACGGACAGACTGACAGAGCTTAATCGACTCCCCTATTCATAAGCTTTCAGAAAATATATACTTTATGGGGTCGGAAATAAAAATTGTAGAAATTTCACACGGAATGACAAACCTATATATACCCTTTTTCACTGTGTGAAGGGTATAATTAAAGGAATGTTTTGGGTATATTGTTTGATGCTAAGCTTACTTTCAAGTTTAATTTAGATAAGTTTATTCCTAAAGCATATTTGACTTTAGCATTTGTAAAAAGAAATTGTTCTAAATTTTCGGATCTATGTATATGCTCTTTAGATCTACTGACGTTTGTTAGACTTGGATTAATCAAAAAAAAAATTTTAGGAATTTAACAAAATTTAAATTAATGTGATTGTTACTACATCATACCCCGGTTTGCTTCGCTAATTGGGATCAAAAAAAAAAAAAAAACGAGACGCAAACTGAAAAGACGCAAAGCGAATCGCAGTTTTCCATACATTTGTATTAAATTTAATTTAATTCATTCCGATACTCATAATTTTAGTTAAAAAATTTGTTTTTCAATAGAAAATATATAATTTTGTATTATTATTTGTGCAATAATAGTTGTTATTAAAATAAAAAAATAACAGTTCATGAAAAACACTTAAAAATCATAACAAAAATATTAAGATTAAAATTAAAAATAAGAAATTCATAGAGATAATTCTGAGCTTGAGACATCTAAATCAATTACCATTTTCACGGTTGGATTTGTCAATTTTGCTCATTATACCCTTCACACAGTGAAAAAGGGTATATATAGGTTTGTCATTCCGTGTGAAATTTCTACAATTTTGATTTCCGACCACATAAAGTATATATTTTCTGAAAGCTTATGAATAGGGGAGTCGATTAAGCCCTGTCAGTCTGTCAGTCTGTCCGTCTGTCCGTGTGTATGTTGAAATCAACTTTTTGAAGCCCCCCGACATCGCTTGGACTCGGGTGAGGTATTAAAATATCAGAAATATTCGGGAGTAGATCGGTATTGAAAATCAGAAACATCGGTACATAAACAACTGAGATATGAGCAAAAACCCACGACCACCTCGATTTTTTTTTCACAAAAACAACATTACAACAACAACATACATACATACAAACGTGTATACTGGTTAGAGAAAACGTGGCATCAAATCCCAGCTGAGGCAAAAAAATTTGTTTTTTATTTTTTTTATATTTTTTTTTTAATTTTTTTTTATATAATATATTATTTAATATATTATTTATATTTTTATTATTTTTTTTTAAATTTTTTTTTTTAATATTTTTTTTGGTTTATATTTATTATATATATTTTAATTATTTAAAAAAAAAAATTTTTTTTAATTTTTTTTTAAATTTTTTTTTTTAATTTTTTTAAAAAAATTTTTTTTTAAACATACATACGTAAATTTATAATTTTACAATGGGATGTTTTTATATATGTATGTTTTTTATATGTATGTACGTATTTCATATGGGATGGTGATACAAACTACTGTTATTGCATGACTACACGTTGTGAAGGGTATATAAGATTCGGCAAGGCCGAATTAGCGCTTTTACTTGTTTTTGTTTAAAGTTTGTTGGAGTCTGACAGCCTTTTTATTAAATAAATTTCCTTGTAACAATTAAAAGCATCGGTCACATTTCTAGAAACTTTAAAACTGCGATCAACGTCTGGATCGTTATTGATCTACTATCGAAATGCTAAGAAGTGACTCCATTTTTTTCCATTAAAGGACTTGTTTATTTTGTAACCTGTTTGTGTTATGTCGATGTTGCGGTTTCAGCCAATTTTTTAATTTTATCAGCGTCTTTGGAACAAATGTATTTTATTATAGAAGGAACTAATCCCAGGCTTCTTCTAATATCGACAGGTTTCTACCCTGATTTAAAATTCTTTAAAATATCCAGTTTTTGTTCTTAGCTTAATTGCTTTCTTTTTTGACTCATTGTTGCAAAATATTCAGGTTAAACTTCACTTCACTAAATGTAACGAAGAAAAATTTGACGACAACTTTCACATACAAATTTACATTAGACTTAGACGGGAAATCCCCTTTTTTCTATTTTGGCTTTATACAAACATATTCAAATTGACTGCGCAAATTGAAGTACTAATGACGCAACTTCGAAGCCATGCGACGCAAATAGAAGCAAAAACGACGCAACATCGAAATCACGGAAATTTGAAAAAAGACGCTTCGAAACGACGCAAATCGAAGCGACCCAAACCCGGGTATCAGTGTATTTTAAATCTTATCTGTAAACTTTAATTGTTGTATTATAATGAATATAACAAAATGCATTTATTTTGTTTTATAATGTGTTTTTTTAGTTGTAAATCCACCAACTTTTGTTTTTATACCTTTAAGCTGCTGCCGTCATTCATCAACATCCGTAAATGCATTAAAATAGTAATAAATAATATAGTTTTTCCACTTGATCAAAGGAAATAAATAACTAAAGAACATACCGCTTTAAATAGCTCAAACATACAACAAAAAAAAAAACATACAAATAAAAAATAATTATACAAAAACAAAGAAAACATAATAAATAATAATGATTTTGTTGTTGTTAAGCATCATAAAAAGATACAAAACAAAAAAAGAAAACAACTAAATCTCAATAAACAAATGGAATTAAAAGAAAAAGCTAAATTCAAACACTTGGACATACATACATACAAATGCACATGCACTCTTTACCCCTTCCTAGTCTCTGGCATTTTATTTTGTAACAATCTTGTTTTTAAAACCAATTGTTGTTTGTCTTATGCCAAATAGACAAACAGACAGCCAATGTATAGAAAGACAAAGATGACTTTAAACCACAAGAAAATGGTCCATTGATTACTTTCTTTCTAAGATTCTAACATGAGAACGTTTTCAACTTTCAGACGTAACAAACGTGTTCGTTCGCCATATATTTGCTCGAGCGCGGCGGGCTACTGTGATTATATTTTAACAAAGAAAAAAAAATAATAATAAAAAACATAGAAAATTATTTAAATTTTAATTTCTTTGAAATTAAAGACAAGCAAAAAAATTTAAGAAAAAGAAAGGAAATCGTTTGTTTTTGTTGTTTCTACTATCCATCGTAAGAATTATATTCTATTGTTTACAACTTTTTAAGTTGTTGAACAACGTTTTTGTGTTTCGTTTGTTTTAAAGTTTAATAACAATAGAAATTAACATTTAAATTGAGTGTGAAATAATATTAAATTCTCTTTCTGCTTAACGGTAAAAAAAACAAAATTCTTAAATCATAAATGTAACGCCAACACAGTGTGAGTGTTTGTGAGTGTTGGTGGATGTGTGGCTTTTGTTTTGTTGATACTGAAGCAAATTAGTGAAAATATTTTCTTAACAGGAAATTATTTGTGAAAGTTTATGTTTAACATTCTATATTAAGAATTACAATATTTTATG
The DNA here is from genome assembly GCA_941918925.1 of Phyto melanocephala. Lineage (NCBI taxonomy): Eukaryota > Metazoa > Arthropoda > Insecta > Diptera > Rhinophoridae > Phyto > Phyto melanocephala. The sequence goes on along the minus strand of OW799234.1, from coordinate 130,770,526 downwards.
GTGAATTCAGTCAAATTTTCAAAACACTTTTAATAAAAAAATAAATTTTAATTTGTAAATTAACTATAAACAACCATGAGTTATTTAATAAAATTAGAACTTTTGGTAAGTATTTAGTACATTGGGACTACTCCAATAAAACCTGCATTTTTGATTGCAAATAGCAAAGACATGGTTTTATTTTCTTGCTGGAAAAAACAGCATAATTTGCTTTACAATTTATTTAACCTTCACCGTAATTTTGTCTTTGTTTAAATTTTTTCTATAATTTTTTAATAATTTACACATATGTATGAATGTGTGTGTGTATGTGTTTTCGTTATCAACAAACCATGTAATAAGAACCATTTATTTTTCTTTTTAGTTCAGGTGGTTTTTACATTTTATGCATAATTGTCATTGCTTACACAGGGTATGCCATAAGTCACCATGGTGTTAAGAAATTTGATGAATTTTTTGTTTTCATATGTTGTAAAATATACAAAATGAAAATTTTTTACACTAAGTATGGAAAATAATGTCACTTAAATGTTCCTTTTTTTCGTTTTTTATAATGGGCTCGTTTTAAAGCTTTTTCAATAAAATCTTTAAAAATTTGTGACTGTAACGCTTAAATTTTTACAAAACTGTTAGACATGAATTCAAGAATTGTCTTGGGCTTATATACATATACCGGCTCCTTCAAAGAACCCCAAATAAAATAGTCGTGTACTGACACATCTAACGAACGCACGCAGTGTCCAATTATTATCGAATTTCTAGAAACCATTCGCTCTCCGAAAATTGTACGTAAAAATGCCATTCCGTCCCAGCCAATGTGGACAGTTGTCCCATCCTGCTAAAACCACATCTCAGCACTGCTTTCAAGAGCAGAACGTAACAATTATTCTATCATCTACCGCTCTTCATTTATGGCTATAGCACTTCCATCTTAATTTTTGAAGAAGTCAAATCCAATGCAGATTTTCAAATATAATTCCATGTCATTCGTTACACCTAATAAGGTGTAATTTGCATTGGTAAATGGCTTTTGGATATTTAAAACCCCAGTACATATAATACCAGTACCAGTTTTGCTTATTAACGAATTCATTCAAATAAAAATGAGTTTCATCCTCATAATCAGATTTGAATATATTTGATTTCATTTCTGGCCTAATTTTGAAATTTAAATGCAAAATTTAGACTTTAACGATGTAATGCGGGTCTTAAATGCGCCGTGGTGATTTACGAGCCATTCCTAGCTGAGCAGAACGTTTTCAGGTAGATGTTTTTGGTGTTTCATTAACATTTTCCTCTATACGTTCAATATTTTCTGCAATACGAATTAAAAGTTGTCTACCGGTTCGAGGCAAATCTCTTACGCTGCCATGTTGGTGGTGACAATGAATGAATGACATAAAATCTTTTACAGCTCAAAAAAAAGTTTAAAAATATTTTAAGCCGCAGTGTGATTTTTGTCCCACCCTGTTTATTATTACGAGGGTGGTAGAGAAAATCATAATAAACATTAAATTGCATTGCCAACATACTGGCTTAAAATAAGCTTGTAATCCAATAATCCAACATTTTGTTTATATTCAAAGTTTAAACAATTATTTTTTTTTATTTATTTTTTTTTTACCAAAAACTTTAATATCATCTATTTTTATCAATAATATTTAGTATGACCCTCGTATTTACGTCTGAATGGCATGAATACCAGTGTACTGTTTTTCTTTAAGCGAATGTTCTAAACAATCCACATTAAATATTTACATATTTCCATCACTTTTTCAGATTTTTATCATGTTTCTTTATGTTTTTTCGCTATTAAACAAAATTGAGGTTAGGTTGAGTTTTATTATTAAAACTGTTAATTAAGTGTGAAAAACTGTAACCGCACATTTATCTATGAAATTTTTTGTTTTATTTAAAGGAAAATGTCTTTTAATTGTTCAGCTTACAACAATATCTTTACTGACGTTCCACGGTTTGCTTGAGAATAGTTTTGATTTTATTTAAACGTTATGGTTGAATGACTTTTATGAATTTGTTGCCTTAAAACATTAAAAATTTCATTGATAATGAGAATTATTAAAGGTATTGTAAACAGAATGTTCATAAAAAAAGCTTAGAAATTTTCTATAAACATAACATATTTATATCTAAGGCATCATCAAATGATTTCAAGCTTAATTTCTACTCCAACTTCATTTCTCTATTTAGTAATCCTCTATGTTCAACAAATATTGATCAAAGAGATTTGGGACATCTCGAGTTTTATTTACAATTTGACATATAAAATACGTCGAAGTATGCAATTGTGAGAAAAAATCTATTTTATTTTAAGATCGTTTTTTCCTACAGTCCTATTTTAATACACTTACCTTACAATGTTGCCATATTTTTATGAGTTGTAAACATTTTGCAGACAAATCAATATGTTTTGCAGTTTGGGACAAGTTGTCAAAATTTATCTTAATTGTTTGTTCACATTTGGGCAGACGCCCAACATAAAATTAAAAACATTGCAAAACAGCGTTAAAAATCTATTTTTTGTTTTTTAATAATAAAAATAAAATTATTGTGTACAATTTGGAAAAAAAAACCTTAAAAGATATATTTTATGTGGGTGTGTGTGTGAAATTATAAGGAATAAATAATGCAGAAACGGAAAAGTTAATTTAAGTGTAGTTTAATTAATAATATTTGAAATATTAAAGTAACGTAGTATTCACGAATCTGGCTCATACATAAAAATTTCAGTAAAAAAAAAATTTTTACCTTCCATTTTTTAATTTCCATCCCTGACATACTTTAAAGAAAAATATAAATATGTGTTGACAGCTTTGTGCAAATTCTACTTTTTTTTTTACTTTTATTTTTTGTTGTAGGGACCCGTTAACGTGGTCTTTTTGTACCATCGTCACAATGAAAAACCAGTAAGAGTGCTATATTCGGCCATGCCGAATCTTATATACCCTTCACAACGTGTAGTCATGCAATAACAGTAGTTTGTATCACCATCACCATGAAATACGTACATACATATAAAAAACATACATATATAAAAACATCCCAGTGTAAAATTAAAAATTAACGTGTCTATGTTAAAAAAAAAAAAAAAATAAAAAAAAATTAAAAAAAAAATTTTAAAAAAATTAAAAAAAAAAATAAAAAAAAATTTTAATAAAAAATAATTAAAATATAAATAATCAATATAAAACAAAAAAAATAAAAAAAACATAAAAATTTAAAAAATATATTAAATAAAAAATAAAAATAAAAAATTTAAAATTTTTGGCTCAGCTGGGATTCAATGCCACATTTTCCCTAACCAGTATACACGTTTGTATGTATGTATGTATGTATGTTGTTGTAATGTTGTTTTTGTGAAAAAAAAATCGAGGTGGTCGTGGGTTTTTGCTCATATCTCAGTTGTTTATGAACCGATGTTTCTGATTTTCAATACCGATCTACTCCCGAATATTTCTGATATTTTAATACATCACCCGAGTCCAAGCGATTTCGGTGGACTTCAAAAAGTTGATTTCAACATACACACGGACAGACGGTCAGACGGACTGACTGATAGAGCTTAATCGACTCCCCTATTCATAAGCTTTCAGAAAATATATACTTTATGGGGTCGGAAATGAAAATTGTAGAAATTTCACACGGAATGACAAACCTATATATACAACGGAAAACCGAACAATAAAACGAGAGTATTTGATATTACTGACTTTTTTAATTATGGACTAGATTTTTAATAATGATTTTTCTTGAAATGACAATCGCAATTTTCCTTTTGCAGTATGTATTTTTTGTATCTATTATTTGTTATCAAAAAGTGCGTTGAATGCTGACTTCTAATTGCTAATGGCTTATCAGCATAAAGCAGAGTAAAAGCCGTCCAAAGTGGACAAATTACAAGCACGAGATGGTAAATTTACAGATCGGATTCTTGAAATAATTCGGTCGCCAAATGTTTGGCTCAGCACAGTGGTAGTAGGTTTATACGAGTTGGCGCTTCAAGGTATAGTTTTAAGCTTCTGCTTACATCGGTCATCCAATAGTTTTGATAAGCTCAAATACCATCACAATATAGAAAAGCGCAGTGTCATAATTGAAAACTCTTTTTGTTCGTTTATTGAATAATTTTTCGTTGAAGTCTGTCACGTCATCCGTCTATACCATCTCTATACCTGAAATAGTTAGAGACATCTTAACGAAACAGATTAATTTAAAAAACTTTTAGCTCTGAAAAATGTTTATCCGTTCACTTTGAAAGCGATGACCTAGTTTCAAACACTTGATTACTACGTTTTGCTTTCTTAACTTTACGTCTAGACGAGCCATCGATTTGTTGAGACTAGAACAAAGCGTTGGCAGAGCAATTGTCTAGAAAATTTTCATGTTCTTTGATATGGAGAAAACGTATAAAGTCTATTTTGGTTTTTCTTTCTTTCATATTCAAAATGCCTTTTTGTTCGTTCTTTGCCTGGTGTGGGCCGCCGTTGTCAATGTTTTGTTCTTGTTCAAACAGCGTTGTCAGAACATTTGTTCGAACAACGATGTCTGATATTAAAAGAGATTTTGAATATGAAAGAAAGAGATGACACATAAAAATATCACCAAAATACACTTTATAAGTTTTCTCTATATCAAAGACCATGAACAATTTTTTGACAGTTGCTCTGCCGACGTTTTGTTCTTTTCTGAACAAATCGATGGCTCGTCTAGACGTAAAGTAATGTTTTACATTAAGGTTTTTTAAAAACTACACTTACAGTAGGTTTACATGATGCATTTTATGACGTCCAATTTTGGACGTAATTTTTTGTTTGGTAGCAAGCGGTGTAGAGAAGAAAGGGGGGTAGAAAAATAGACATGGTTTCTGTTTTCATGGTTTTTTTTTTGACACTTCGCTTTACACTTTTTTCAGTTCTTTCTGTTACGTTTTATTTTTATATTCTCATCAACTGGATTGTGCTTTTTGACTGATAAAAAAAAAATTAAACAGTAAAAGTTTTTTCGGCATTCAAAATAAAGAAAATAAAAAATATTAAAAATATAGTCTAAAACAAGGGTCTAAAATACAAATTAAAAATTAGACGTCCAAAAAAAATCATCGTATAAATTTGAGTAGTTTTTTGTAACAACTTCAAAAGGGAATTAAGAAAATTGGACGTAATAAAATTCATCATGTAAAATGGATGTTAGTTTAAAAAAACAATTCAACCGAGGTTTTAAAGTCAAATATTAAAAAACGAAATCGATTAAGGAGCGAATTCAATGGACAGAAGATTCAAATCCCTTTGGCTCCCACAGTGGAAAAGAAGAACGAGAATTACAGCTAAATTTTGAAGAAAGGAAATACATATCTTAATCTCAATCTAAATATTAACGTCGTTAGAGCTTACCTAACATGTGATCGTTTGACTGAAGCCCCTAGGTCTTGTCCCTGATTTTATAAATAAGACGTTGAAGAGTGTTACGTAATGTCCGTGATTTAAACCTAAAATCGAGAAAAGAAACAAGTTGTTAAAAGGCTAATTCTCGTGCAAGAAGCAGATTTCAGTTAACCACAAACATCTTACAATGCTGTTGCCTTTCAACAAAGCTGCGTAATAGAGATCGCAGACACGACTGGCTATTTTTGCAGTTTCAGTAAGATGCATATTGCTATGGTTGTATCATTGTTTATTCTTAGAACTCACGGCAAGTGCATGATGTGTAATTATTAAACACGTGCTGCAGTACTCATTAATACTGGGGCGATGCTTAAATGCACTACGTTTAATCAAAGAGAAAACCACAGTCCTGTAGGGACATTATGGCCACTACTGACGTAAATCTATCTTTATTTGGCCAGCTGCATGGAAACACAGATATAAGTATTTGGATCAATGTTTCTTTCAAAACCTGAACTATAATAGATTTGAGTTAACATGATTTGGGCAATTGCTCACTTTTTCTTTTTGTCCAAGTGTATTGCAAACGGACTTCTGGCCTCTGTTTCTCGATTTCCATTAAGCCTTACGTTTCATTAAAATATTTAACGACAAATTTTATTTGTTTCTTAGGAAATTATGTCTCTAACTGTTTTTAATAAAATTATTTTTCTTTTTTTCTTTCAGGTAAGCACAATCAATTTATAATTGTTTTCGTTATCATTACTAAATGGTAAGTAATTTTAAAAGTACAATTTTCTACGCACTTTTCCAATTAAACAATGATTTTTGTAGAAAAGCTTGATCTCTTTTAAATCCTAAATCAAATCATTTCTAATTAAGCTAAAAAAAAACATGATTTTCTAGTTGAGACATCAACGTTAAATAGAGATTAATTTTAAATGTGTTGTGGTGCTATTTTTGAACAGCAACAAACAACAACACTAATTTGTCTTCGAAGTCAAAGCTTTTAAGAAAATAAATTTGGGTTAATTTGCAAACAACTTTTGCACATAAAATAGAGTTGCAAACAAAATCGTTAGTTTTTTTATTTAAATATATTTCTCTCTTCTTCTCTTTAAAACAAAATTGATTGTAGTGGCAGATAATTCTGTCTGATACTATTTCGGGGCATCTTAATTTGTTTAAAACAAATTATAATATTTTGTTGTTGGCAGTATAACAAGACCCGGCGTATTTTTTAACTGGATTTCTAACACTCAAGATGCATTAAAAAACTTCTTGACTTCTTTATAGAAAATCATTTTTGTTTTCTCTAAAAGTTTACTTTCTCTATCCGCATAATATTGTTTAACAGCTTTGACATACATTTCGTTAATATTTTAACGAATTTTATTGTTTTTATTTTATATTTTACGAAAACGAATAATGATTTCAAAACTAAACATTTGATGTTGGCTAAATTTAAAAACTAATATTGCTTTTAGATTAGTCAATTTATTGTTTCAATAACAAGAGTAAAAACCACTTTAATTTTGATTTAGAAATATTTCTGCATAAACATGTTTACAATTGGGTTTTTGTGTTAATATCAAATTTTAGCATTTTTTTAGGGCTGTTCACTTTGTACTCGTTCGTATTATTTTAAATAAAAACGTTTGCAATTTGTGTTGTCATTAGCCCACTTTTAGATTTATTTTTTTTATTATTGAAATTTAGTTTTGGATGATAAAATTATTGTCTTGACAAAGCATTTGCTTCACACAACTTTGTCTTGCACTTTTTTTGTAGTAGAATTTTACTGAGTTCACCGTCAATTTAAACTTTTTTTGTTTAAAAATTAAAAAGTTTTTTTTTCTTATAAAAAACTCTTCAAATCATTCCTTGCAAAAGAAAATTTTGAACCAGTTTCGATGCAAAGAGCTTCACAGTAAGAGAATGTATTGAAATGAAATAGGGTGTTTGCAAAGAGCATTTGATTAGAGATATAAAATTCTAAGATATAATCACATACACGACGGTAGGCTACACAGCTACATGGCATAAGGTCAGCTACTTAACTGTATTGAAGACAACAACAACATTGTTAAAAGCTGATAAGAAATAGTAAACGCCGGCGGCTGCGGCTGCAGTGTAAAAAAGTAAACGATAACTAACATGTTTCGTAAACACGTTCCAAAGTGTGTATCAAACATTAGCTGAAATTAGTCAAACGATTCGGCTGCGTGTAAACGGTGGCTAAGACGTAGCTCTCAATAAATAGGCTTTGCTCTGTGATAATAAATAATTGACAAGATGAACAAGGAAAATAGAAATTAGCCTAAGGTAGCCGCTGCTACAACCGTGGTCGTGTTGACATAAAACCGTGTTGTTGTTGTTAAAATAATAATTTTAATTTACACATGAAAGTCTGCTGTCGTCTATGTTTGATGTGTGATTTCTGCGCCATTTTGGCAATTGTTATTTGCTTTAAATTTAGTTTGGTTTGCCATTTCATCATCAATATACTGACATCTAAGCAACAAATGCAGGCTGTTAGTTCTTTCTATTAAAGTCATGGCTCAGTTCAGAAAACCTCATTGTGATCTTAACAGAAAAGTTTTGTTAAGTGATTTAGGTTATGTTTAGGGAAGATAATCTACCAGTTGCTACTATTACATTTAGGGAATGATGCTGTCTTGTGTATTTTCTTAAGCGTTACAATTTTAAGTCTCTATTTTTTCGCAAACAATTCCGACTCAAACGTTACAGTTAACGGTAATCGCTACAGGAAAATATTTGCATATTTGAAATATTTCTGTACCGCAATTTAACGGCCTGATTGAAGACAATACAATATGTCATACACCATTTCTCAAATTAAATTTATTTATAAAGATGTTCGATGGACCTGTAAATAGGCCTCTAAGATCAAGAGATTTAATCCCACTGCACTATTTTGAAGCTATTAAAAGTATCTAATCTGTGCCAACAAGGCACAGATTATTGACACCTGTTTGATAAAAATCGGTGTATTGTCTCAAATGCCTTGAAGCTGACTCGATGAAGCAGTAAAGTTGAATATAATCATTAACTTTCAGCCTTCCTGTAATACAATTTAAATATTCGTGTGAGTAAATAACATACCACCGAAAAACTTCATTACCAAAAGGTGGTTCTTAAATCGCATATTTTTTACTTACCTCCTTTCAAGAGCGTTTTAAGAAGGCATAACTTTTATTTGATACTTCACATTTCATAGATCTTTTTCTTGCAATTACTTTATAAGCGCTAATTGTACTCCCACTAGGAGGTAAATAAACCACGCCTTCCGATAGCAGCATAGAAGGGAGAAATTTAAAACAATTAAGCATTTCCACTGTTTACAAAAATCAATACAAATTTTGATGATGTTGATTGGTCTATCATACGCTGTGCATTTTCCAGATAAAATACGTGAGTAATTGCTCTTGAAAAGAATCCTGCATCTTGTTTATGAATTAGCTACTATATTGAGTAAAATTCAATATCGAGGGCTTAATCTCTGATGTAAAGCATGTATTGGTTGAGTAGAGACTGAGGTTTCTAAAGCTCCTAGTCCCAGTAATTTGAGTTTGTTTTGTAGTTTTTCAAATGCTATTTATCTTTAATTTACATCTACCTAATGCCAAAGACTTCAAACCGGGTCTATAATGGTTTTTGGTAAAGAATTTAATTTTAATAAAAACATTTATTTTACTTGTGCTCAATAATGAAATTTGCCATGATAGTGATTTACCAAGAATGACTGTCGTCAAAACAAGAAAACCGCCAAAAAAAACACCCTCCTTCAAATATTTTGAGTAGTCAAGTTTTTGCTTAAAAGCAATAATTTATAAAAATTCTTTAACTTTTAGCAAAAATGTCTTAAGTCAAAAAATGTTATTTTAACTTTTTGGTTGGGTTTAGCTCAAGCTTCCTCTCCTTCGTTTGGTGTTAATAACTTAAATCTAGCACAACTGCTTTCAATCGTAATCATATGATCTGTACACAGAGAAAATAGTATCGCTGGTGAGTAACAGATTTGTTGCCAATCAAGTTCAGTTGGGATAGTAGAATTTTACGGTTGTATCCACAGAATTTTATGTCAGAATATAAATGTGTCTTCAGCACTAAGAAATTATGATTCTTACAATAAAAATTTTATTACCATAAAAGAAAAGTTCGATTGCAAGAACTGAACCCAGGTTTCATAGCCGTGATTTTCTGTTTTCAGGGTGTAGGCAATAACTTAGAAAAATAACCATTTTGTTTTTTATTAAACAAAAATATCAGTTTCTGAAATAAGACCTTTTTGCTTAATTTCTTCACAAAATTCCATTTATTCACAATTTACAACTATTTTTAAATTTCTCTATTTGTGAAACTACATAATTGCAAATAATTATATTTAAATGCATTTCTCACGAACACTCTCCATTTACTGATACCTATTGAATATTAAACACGTTTATAGATTTACATTAGAACATTTTCAAAAGTCATCATCATTTTATATGGTTTTTTTCGAGGTTAATTAATAAAAACATAAGACTTAAGCAACAAACATTTTATCTATGTTAAAGCTTTTATGTTGTTTTCTTATGTGTATGTGAATGTGTGTAAATAACATGATGTTCGTTCTCGCATCATGTTGTAACTGTATTTTATTACAATTTTAAAGCACTAGAGTAGAAAAAAATCATAAATGTCAAATTGTTTATATGCATCCATTCATTTGTTCATCCATTCGATTTAGTTGAAACTATGCAACCCAATAATTCAGCAAATAACTCAACTCCACTTAAACTGCAACAGCGGCAGCAGCAATTTTAATAAACAAATACAAGTTTTGAAAATTTTAACATTCTTCTTTCAATGGGAGAACTTCAATAAACTTGACTGAAAAGACGGATAGACGGAGACAGACGGACAAACAAACAGATTTGTAGAAAAACCGTCACTAAGCAAATCAAATCTTATGAAAATCACTTAAAACAGTTGAAATTTGTTTTATTTTTTCTAAATACATTTTTTGGCTTAAATATTGATTGGACTAACAGGTCTTTTTTTGTAGAAATATTTGTAGTCTATAACACACTAACTGAGTGACCTAAATTTAAAAAAAAACATAAAATACTTACATACATACTTCAATAAAGTGTGTTTTCTTTGAAAGACTACTTGAGATTTCCATGAAAAATGTTTAGAAAACACTTTGGAATAAATGAAACTTGTTCTGGCATTAAGTACGACGTGGAGACGAAAAACAAAAAACGTAGAGACAAGTTTACGGTTTATTGCAGTTAGTGCAAATTGAACACACAAATTGATAGTTAGACAGCGAAACTCACACACACACACACACACACACACACACACTCATGTATGAGTATTTAAGTCTAAATGTTAAACTCAATTGTTTAATACAAATCAAAAGACTTAAGCAACAAACTTTAGTTACAATTACAATTGAAAATTTCACTACGAAAATAAAAGGAAACAACATTTGTTGTTTCTGCTTGATTGCAAAATAATTTCAGAAGAAAAATATGAAAAATTTTCATACTCTCTACACGAGAGTGTAAAAGGGTCTATATACGTTTGTCATTCTGTTTGTAATTTCGTTTGCGCCCCCATAAAGAAGACGTATTCTGAAATCTTAAAGGAAAAGGAATTCATTAAGCTATTTCCGCTTGGGCGTATGTATGAAGCCCCCACATATATCAGACTCTCAAGATAATTTTCAAGAATTTTATTATTGAAAATCAGTTATGGAGGCACTTTAATGGCTGAGTATGAAACTGGCTCTGTTTTTTTTACTAAAACAAAGTCAAATGTTGCAGCTCTTATGGAATTTCTTGAAATGCTTGTTACATGTTTATAAAGTATAAACATTCGGTAGCATTTGCAGAAAACCTTGGTTCAGTGGGTCAATTGCAGACAAAGATATCGGCTAACAAATTGTTTGATAAGAAATATCAATGAAAACTTCAGATTATCGTTTTAACAAAAAAAATTTGGTCACAGTTGCACCATAAAATTGTCGGTTATGGTATTGAAACTGTTAGTAGTGATAAAGAACAAAATTGTCATACAAATCACTGAGCTATAATTACAGTATTCGTTTCTGATCCCATAAAGTATATAAATGGTGTTTTTTAGGGTGAAGAACTTTGAAATAATAAAATAAAGATGAATTTTTAAATTGACAAAAAAAATTTGCTTTATTCGAAAAATTAACTTCTGGCATTATAATTTAAATATGACTTATAGCATCTATAACCGTCACGGCTGGCTCGAAGGTAGTCTAGTCTGTAGGTCCAATTTTCGATGACTTTTTCCAATATTGGTGACAGTATATTGGCCATAATGAGGTGAATGTTTATTTATTTACTTATTCTATCAAAATGGAAAATCCTTACAGGCTAGTAACCTGATGTATTTAAAAATATTGTTAATAAATCTGTATTTTATAAACACAACTTAAATTAATATTTATTTTATTCAAAATACTTCAACTACGTGCAATTGGCTCATTCATTACATAATTAGTTCTCTGAGTAGATATATAAAATAAATCATTAAATGTAATTGACTTAAATGGCACACGAAAAGATATTTAATAAATTAAACAAATACTCACAATCAATAAAACCATTTATTAATTTAAAAATTATCACGAAGGATAAATAAAGGGGTTTTAAACCCAAAAGCAAACAACGAGCATAATATGAGGCAGATGATAAAATAATTTCATTACCACGGAGAGCAAACTTCACAAATATTTTTCGAATTCTTTCGATCCTATTTAAATAGACAATATAAAAGGGAATCCACACAAAATAACAGTATTCCAATTTTGAACGTACAAAAGATGTATATGACAATTTTAATGTTGTCCTCCAAGTCTTCAATTGTTTCGAACTTATCGGCATAGGCCAGCGACTTCTCATATCCCCACAGAAAATAATCTAGCAGCATTAAAACGCACGATCTTGGAGGCCAAGTAACTGCTCCGAAAAGTGTAACTATGCGTTAACCAAACGTTTCAGTCAATTAATCAATTGTAGCACAAGTTGTGTGGCATGTTGCGTCGTCTTGTTGAAATCACAGCTCCTGCACATCATGGTTGTTTAATTAAAGAACGAAAAAATCAGTAATCACTACTCTATAGCGGTCAACATTGACTGTAGTGTTCTGACCAGCATCTGTTTTCAAGAAGTACGGACCAATGATTCCATCAGCCCATAAAACACACCAGAGTCAGTTTATCCAGATGTAATGGTGTAGCATGCACTTGGGTTAACCCGGTGGACTAGTCAGTAGTGTGCTGGTCTGTTAGTTTGGGGGTTGCGGGTTCGATTCCCGCCAGAGACTCTGGATTTTTCTGCTTCTCTTTTTCTTCTATTCTAACTGTGTTTAAAATGTATATTATATTATACAAATTTTAAAATATATGTTTCAAAAAGCGTCTGAAAAGGGATCGAAGTACAGTGGTTCTATATTTTAGGGCAAATAGTTTGTAGGGATCACAAACGTACAATTAACAAACTGACTGAATATCAATTTGTCACAGGGAAAGGGGGTCAATAATAAGACAACAGGAGGAGATACCTGATCTTCTATCAATTAATTGTACACAACAAAAGCTTCGTTTCAAACAACTTACATTCGTTTATTTTATACTTATGTATATGGATGGGAAAATATAGAGTTCCTTTTAATGAGTCCGTTGGTGGAAATGTCTGGCCTCGTTGAACGTTGAAATGATAATCAACCAACGAATAAACTTCATAACTTGGCGCTTTCGACCAAAAGACTCGTTATTTACAACTCGTTACAAATATAGAAACATGACAAGCAGAGATGGGAATATTAATATTAATTTATACAAATTCAAATATATAAATGATATACAATAATTCAAAAAAAAGAAGAGCGAATACATACAAATTGGATTTAAATTCAGGAGTACAAATGTATTTACACCGCTTTCAACATACTGGGCCCCTTGGCCAGAATGGCCAATTATTACAGAGTGTTGGCCAAACGTTCAAGGGCTCGTACTGCCCCTAACAAAATACGTCTTGGACTGGAGGTTGAAGGGCTTGAAGAACGCCTGATACGTTTTGTTACTCCATTAGTGTTGGAGGAAGTTGGTTGCTGTGTACGACAGCTTGACGAACGCCTGGTGCGATTTGTTGACCCATCGGTGAAGGAGCGAGTCTGTTGTGTAGAATGGTGGCGTGGACCTAGACGGTCCTGAACTCTCCCTCGACGAGGACGTGAGACACGATGAGCAGTACGGTTTTTACTGGGTCGATTCATGAGATTCGAAGATGAGGCAGACCGTGTGGGTTTATGAAGCAAAGTATGGTGTGCCCAACCACATTTTTGGCACACGTCGGCAGATGTACACTCCTCCGTAGAATGTGACCTTGCCAAACAGTTCTCACAATAGCCCAGGATGCGGACCTGATGTTGCCTTATTTCCACACTCATCTTTAAAAACGTTTTGCAGAACCTCAATGGATGAAACCGTGCACATACAAGACACTTGTGGACCGCTGGGTTTCTAGGAGCCCTGTGGGGTAAAATGATTATTAGTAGATGAAAGAAGAGAAATAATAAAATATTTGTAAGGTAATGAACTACGAAATTATTTGTATGGGAAACTACGTGTTGTTATGGGTATGAGTGTATAGGGACTAAAGGAATTAAGTATGGCTTTCTAACGGCTCAGTCTCTACGGGTAAGACACAAAGCTTACTAATGGGCCTAGTAATGACCCCAACTTGCGTTTTTAAATCGGCAACACGCACGAAGCCATCAGTTCCAGAGTATATTTTTGTAATGCGACCTAATCGCCATTCGTTAGGAGGAAGTAAATCGTCTTTCACCACTACGAGTTGACCAACTGTTATGTTCTTCTCCGGTATTTTCCATTTATACCTTTTCTGGAGTTCTTTTAGATATTCATCCTTCCAACGCTGAGCGAATTGGTGGTGTAGAACCTTGAGTCTTTCCCAACGGTCCCGTAAAGTCAGGGATTCCGCCGGTGCTTCGGGTAAGGCCACCATTGGAGCTCCACGAAGAAAATGACCAGGAGTAAGAGCTAGCAGTTCGTTGGGATCGTCTGACAGAGGAGATAAGGGCCTTGAGTTGAGCACTGACTCTATTCGGGTTAGAAGTGTGGTGAACTCTTCAAATGTGTATTTATTATTATGAGCTACTTTCTTAAAATGCATTTTAAAGGATTTCACACCGGCCTCCCATAATCCTCCCATATGGGGTGCGTTTGGGGGGATAAAATGCCACTGAAACCCCAGAGCTGAGTATTTTTCCACTATGTCCTTAGATGCAATAGTTATAAATTCATCATATTCAAGGCGAAGTGTTCGCTCAGCCCCTACAAAATTGGTCCCATTATCGGACATGACCTTTCTCGGTAGACCACGTCGGCTAATAAACCTAGTAAAGGCTGCTAGAAAGGAGTTTGTGGACAGATCGGAGCATAATTCGAGATGAACAGCTCTTGTACAAAAACAAACAAAAATACATACATATCCTTTGCGATACGGAGCATTTCTTAACATTGAAGTTTTTATAGAGAATGGGCCTGCGAAATCTAAGCCGGTAATAGTGAAGGGCAGGGAAAATGAACTTCTTTCTAAAGGGAGAGCTCCCATTATTTGGGATTTTACCTTTCGCTTGTACCGAATGCACGGGAGGCATTTTCTAATGAAAAATCGAATGGCTGATCTTAGCCGAGAAATATAATATTCTGCCCTTATGGCCCTTAACATTAAATTAATCTCGGCATGCAAGAGAAGGTTATGAGTAAAATCGATAAGTAGTTTACAAAATATTGAATTTACGGGAAGAACGATTGGGTGCCGTTCACTATAGGAAAGAGTCGAGTTAGCAAGTCTACCGTTAGCTCGTATCACGTTATCATTATCTATGTATGGGTTTAAAGTAAATATAGAGCTTTTCGTGCTGACCCTTCCAACTTTGCGGAGGGAGTGGTACTCCTTGTTATAGTGCACTAGTTGAGTGATATAAATTAGTCTGTATTTGGTCTTTTGAAATTCTTGGTGATTAATACATGGGACTAATTTCATCGTAGACAGCACCGCTTCGGCCGGGGTCGCCGCTTGTGATGCGTGGAGTAACGTCGGTTTAAATCGTGTTTGTACTCTCTTCCTAACGGTATCGAAAAACCGAAACACATAGGCCATGACCCTGATAGCTTTATCCCACTTTGAGAAGCGGCTGAGTATGTCTTCATCGGAAGTGAACACATGGAGAACTTCCAGCTTGCGTTTTATCTCAAGGGAGTTTTCTTTTATTGTTATGGACTTTGGCCATTCTTCGGGGTACTTTTGAAGCCAAGCTGGTCCTCTCCACCATAAAGAGTTGTCTAAGAGCTGAGCAGTGTCGCAGCCACGAGAGCCCAAGTCAGCGGGATTATTCGATGATGGGACATGTCGCCAAGAAGCGTTCCCAACATTTTGCCTTATCTTTGCGGTACGGTTGGCGACATAAGTCTTCCAAGTATTCGGAGGTTTTTCTAACCAGCTGAGAACTATAGCAGAATCAGACCAGAGAAAGATTTCACAACTGTTACAGGGTAATGAGTCCATGAGCTGTTTAATGAGCTTCGACAGTAAAAGGGCTCCACAAAGCTCAAGCCGCGGGAGACTAACAGGAGTAATGGGTGCTACTTTTGTTTTTGAGACAAGGAGATGCGAATTGAATCCTGATTCAGACTGGGTTCGTACATATACTGCGGCACAATAGGCTTTCTCTGAAGCATCGCAAAATCCATGAATTTGAGTTGGTAAAGAGGGAGCGAAATCAACCCAACGGGGAATACTTAATTGGGAAATTAAGGGAAGATTTCTAACAAAATTGTTCCAGCTCGTTAGAGTGTTGGGCTTAACCTGGTCATCCCATCCTGTGCCTTCTAGCCAAAGTTGTTGCAGAATGATTTTCGCTTGTATGACAACTGGAGATATCCAACCGGCTGGGTCAAACAGTTTGGCAACGTTGGACAGGATCTGCCTCTTTGTCATAGCAGTACTGGGAAAAATTGGTTCAATCGTATAGGAAAAACAATCTGATAATGCATTCCATTGAATGCCAAGAGTTTTCGTTGTGCTCGTTTCCCTGAATTTGAGAAAATCTGAACCTAAGACAACATCTTTGGGGACCGATGCTAGAACTTCTGGACAATTGGAGGTTATCTTCTTTAAAGGAAATCCTGCCGATTTCAAGACCTTGATAACTTGGGACAAAAAATCGATTGCAGCTTCTATATCATGGGCGCCTGAGAGAATATCGTCTACGTACGTTTCCTTGGTTAGAATATAGGCTGCTTGTGGGTAAATACTTTCTGAATCTCGGGCTAACTGAATAAGTGTTCTGATAGCTAGATATGGAGCGCAGTTTACACCAAAGGTGACGGTTTTTAATGCAAAATCCTGAACGGGAGAGTGGGAATTCGGGCGAAAGAGAATACGTTGGAATTGGGTGTCTTCTTCATGAACGCGAATCTGGCGATACATTTTCTCAATATCGCCATTGAAAACATATTTATAGAATCGCCATTTTAAAATTAGAGACATCAGGTCAGCCTGTAAAGTGGGACCAACGTGAAGCACGTCATTGAGAGACAATCCAGAACTAGTTTTCTTTGAGGCATTGAACACTACCCTTACTTTAGTGCTATGACTTTCGGGCTTGAGAACCGCGTGATGTGGCAAATAAAAGGAATTATATCCAGTACGAGAAATGTTTTCGCACGAACCTATGGGCTTCATGTGATCTAGGGATATATATTCATTCAACACATTACTATAGATGCTCGCTAATTCCCCCTTCTTTCTAAGCGACTGTTCTAGATTGAGATATTGTGCCATTGCTGCTGAGCGAGAGGCGCCTAAACGTAAACTTTGGGAAAAGTCTGACTTAAAAGGGAGCTTAAGCACATATCGGCCTTCAGTATTACGAAAAGTGGTTTTTTGATATAGAGATTCACAAAATTCATCTTCCCTTGAGACTGGACGTTGACTACAGACTTCTTCTTCTTCCCAAAACCTTTTAAGCTGATCGCCAATCGGATCTCCAGAACTTTCGCTGGTTTCAATTGAAAATGCAGAGCATGATTCTGTTTCTATGGGGCCGCTAACAACCCACCCGAAAATAGTACATTGCGCCATGAGAGAATGGGCAACGGTTTTAACTCCTTCGAGAAGAATTTGAGGAAGAAGGTTGCTACCAATAAGTAGATCCACATGGCTAGGCATATGAAAGTCTGAGTCGGCCAACTCCATATCCTTTAAATCCTCCAAGGGTATATTGGATTTTGCCATTGTGAAGTTGGGTAACATGCGCGTTATTTTTGGGACAACGATCGCTTGTACGGGTACACTGCGATATGCGTCGGGATATGCGAATTAGAGTTTTGAAAAAAAGAAAATTTTAAATTGTTTTATTAAAATAAAATTGCCTTAAAGGGATTCACGAGCGTTTTTTGGGGACAAAATTTCAAGGGCAGTGTGGCATCACCCCTGTTGAATATGTAAAAGCTTTTGTTTTAAGAGAGAAAACAAAGCTCTTTTAAAAGAATATTCGGTGATCTACTCTCTTACGTTTAATTGCACAAAAAGGTGGTTGATTTAAACAACAACAAAATACACTGCAGTTGCGGTAAAATAATCCAATGTATTTTGTTTTTGTTTTTCTTCACCAAAATTTACTTTTAAGCAACTTTAATTTATTCTTCGTTTTTTTCTCAATATGTAAGTATGTATGTATGGATATAAAAATAAAAGATATTAATCGTATGTATGTATGTACCTACGTGTGTACGTAGTGTGTTTATCTATACCTTTATTTATGAATATGTAGTATGAATGCTTTATATGCATGTACATATGTACATAAAAAATTATACATAAGTATGTATGTATGTACATACATATGTATGTATTTAAGTGTAATTTTAACTTACTGCTTGAATTCTGGGACAAATTCTTCTTCTTTACGTCACGTACCTTTTCCTAATATATTGATTATGGAAGATGGATGGGTAAGCTGGTGGATAGCAGATTCTGATTTGATGATTGAGGGAAACCTTACTTGAAATTGTGGTGGTGTTGGGGCTATTGCAGTTTTGCTTATAATAGTCGTTGTTGTTAGTTCAGCTATTCCTGCTGTTGGGCCTCCAAGTTTTTACCTCCAAAAGCCGGTCACTTTCCCTCTTTTATCTTTCACGAAGTTTACGTTGTTATTTCTCTGTTGATCTTCAACTCTACTAACTTCCTGTCAAACTTTCTCCTCAAAGTTATTTGTAGATTTTAACTTTTCTATTTTCTATTCAAGTTTTCGATTATTTCGTTTAATTTAAATAATCCCCCTTTGGGCTTAATTATTGTGTTTAAAACTCTTATTCCTTTAAATATTTCGTAGTTGTGGTTATTTTCTTTTTTAATAAAAATAAAGGAAAAAAGCAACCGCGTTAACAAGAGAAAAAATACCCAGTAATTTTGCACAAAACAACTTTGACTTTTAGAAATTTATTTCTCCTTTTCACTGCCTTTCCTTTTTCACATATAAATTTTTTATAAATTTTAAATATAGCACTTTAAAATTGTATTTATGGGACACTTTTCTGTTTCTTTTTTTTTCTAAAAATGTATAAAGTCACTTTCTAATTGCTGCGTTCGCTTTGTAGAATTAAATTTCAATGAATTGCTATATAACAACAATGAGACTGACAGCTGTAAATTTTCGTATTGAGTATTGTGAGCTTTTGGACTGTATACTGGAGTTGCCACTAGAAATAAATAAATTTTACACTGTTCCAAATGACCGAATGGACCATGTTTAAAATGTATATTATATTATACAAATTTTAAAATATATGTTTCAAAAAGCGTCTGAAAAGGGATCGAAGTACAGTGGTTCTATATTTTAGGGCAAATAGTTTGTAGGGATCACAAACGTACAATTAACAAACTGACTGAATATCAATTTGTCACAGGGAAAGGGGGTCAATAATAAGACAACAGGAGGAGATACCTGATCTTCTATCAATTAATTGTACACAACAAAAGCTTCGTTTCAAACAACTTACATTCGTTTATTTTATACTTATGTATATGGATGGGAAAATATAGAGTTCCTTTTAATGAGTCCGTTGGTGGAAATGTCTGGCCTCGTTGAACGTTGAAATGATAATCAACCAACGAATAAACTTCATAACTTGGCGCTTTCGACCAAAAGACTCGTTATTTACAACTCGTTACAAATATAGAAACATGACAAGCAGAGATGGGAATATTAATATTAATTTATACAAATTCAAATATATAAATGATATACAATAATTCAAAAAAAAGAAGAGCGAATACATACAAATTGGATTTAAATTCAGGAGTACAAATGTATTTACACCGCTTTCAACAAACTGTTTCTATTCTTATTCTGTTCTTCTCTTCATTTCTATATTAAGAAGACACAATGGACTGTAATGGTCTCCGGGTGAGGGTGTGAGGGTAACTTTGCACAAGCCTTACCTACCTAACTAGCATGCACTTGAGGATTATTTTCACTCCAAATATCGTTGTTTTGTTTGTTGACTCTTCCACTTAAACCGCTTTCAAAAAATGGCCGCCAGTTAAAAAAAAGTGTTGGAAACTTCTTCTTCATATACCTCTAGCAAGAACGCCCGCTATATTACGAATCCTTTTGTATAGAGAAGTCGATTTAGCTAAAACAGCAACAAAAGTAAGCTGTCGTATATTCTTATGTACATTATGGTACAAACTGTGTGAAGAGTATGTAAGATTTGGCACAGCCGAATAAAGCGTTCTAACTCGTTTTCGTAAAACTTATGCCGCAACTCTAAACAACCAACAACCTTAAAATAAAACAAATAAATTTTTGGTTGTTTTTCTGTTAAAGGTAAACCACTTTAACCTGCATATTTTCTATTTGTTGTTGTCTATTTTAAAGTTGTTTTTTTTAATAAAATATTCATGTTGTGTTTGTTTTTTTCGTTTTTGGAATAATGCAGTTATACGAAATTCTATGTTTAAATCTTTCAAAACAAACAAACAACCAAACATACACACAAAATCTTGAATCAAAATTAATGTTATTTTACCTCAACTCTACTATACCGCTAGTACAAACTACTACTGTTATTTTAATATTGTTTTTTTATTATGCTTAAACATGTGTATATTTATAAACACTATGTGTGTATGTATGTGTGTATGTATATGATCAGTTACATATACATACATTAAATTATATGTGAATATTTATTTTAAGAAAAGCTTTATGTAGGTCAGTAGTATGAACGAACAGTTGAATTGACTGTTGTTTTATGCTTTTTTCTAGCTGTAGCAGTAGAACAAACTATGGCTGTAGTAGCGGCAGCATCAGGCAGCAGCCGTAAATCTACTCTACGACATTGCAGTTGTGACTTTAACATTTTTTGTGTGATATTTTATTTGTATATTCTCTCTTATAATATCTTGCGAATCATTAATACAGATAACGCCACATATTAATACGTCTGTTCTGGTATGAATGGTGCCTACATATACATACATAGTCTTAGCAACTGTTAATTTTTTCTAGCCTATAATTTATCCAATATTTATTAGATACGATTGGGGGCAAGGTTATAGTACAACTTAGAAAAGTATCTTAATCATTTTAATTCAACTAAAAACCACGGATGAAATTTAGCGATAGTAAATAAACTAATATTCTTAATCAGGCTTGAGTTCATATTTAATATTCTTTATTTTTACAAAGAATTTTTTAATTGTGATAAATGAAAGAATAAATCTTGAAAAATTATATTTTTACCGACACTAGCCGAGTGGAATGCATTTTCGAAACCAGCTACGATTTCATCATCAGCACTCTCTGATCGGTGGTTACATGTTGGTTGTAAATATCATCTATTTAACTCACGGGACTTATGTTAATTGAATTCGGTAACTAATTTTTAGTTTTTCCTATTTCATATATTTTACCACAATAAGTTAGATTGAAATTTTAACCAAACAGCAACCCTTTTACTTTTGTTTGTTATTATCTTTCATTTATATCACTATTTAATAAGAATAAGAACAGATAATTGTTTTTAACAATCAATGTTTATAATCATTTGTTTATTTTCTGTGAGGTCAGTCAACAACGAAATGTTGACTGACCAACAGTGAATGAATGATAGTAAATAAAGATATTAAAAAATATAGTTCCCAAACATGCCTTTAAATGTAAATGTCAAATGAGAATTGGCGCTGCCACGCCCACTCTTCTTAATTAGACAACACAAAACGAATCGGAAAATTCGGCCGTGGTATTCTTACATGCAGTAATTGTATATAAAATTTATTTTCTTTGTATTCGCTATATCAAACCTTCTTTTTTTTTAGTTCTGGTATTTACAAATGTAAAACAATAAAATCAGCAACAATACCTCGAGTCGTTTTCGGGTGATTCCCTTATATACATGCTGCAGTTGTATTCTATATATTGTAATATAAATACACATGTAGGGGGAATATCGAAGCAGACCACTACTATCACGGCTCCCTTTTCGACCCCCTTTGCTCCTCACCGATCAGTATACCTTCAATCACTGAGTCCCATGCCACAACCGGCATTTGCTCTGGACTAGGAAAACGACTTCACACTGCCGATTGGTGATATTCGACAATCCTCATCGCACAGTCCTTTGTAATCGCCAGCATCTCTCTCAGACTAAGGCCCCCCATCGCACTCACACTTAATGTGTGCTTGCCTGTGATCCTTAATCTTCCGCTCGCCAACGCCGGACTTTTGCATACTACATGCGCTGCCGTCTCGGCATCCTCTAGGCACATTCTACAAATGTCATCATCCATGATCCGCATCCTCTTCAGATGATATTTGAAGTTTACATGTCCTGTAATCATCGCAGTGATCCAGCTCATCGTACTCCGATTAAAACCGAGTTTTTTCACTGCACCCCGGCCAAGTGGCTCCCTGAGCACCATCCGAGCCTGTCTACTCATGGTTCCCTCCATCCACCTTCGCAAGTTCATAGAGTTAACCCATTGAAAGATCTTCGCCCGCACTAACCCATTATATATTGTAAGAAGATGTATTTCATTTGAATTGGAGATGTCACGAATAGATTCTTAAATTTTATTTTCATACGAACCAGGTTCTGGTAACTATTAAAACAAGAAAAATAAGAGAAAGTTAAATCCGTCAAGCTGTTTTAAATTTATGCTCTTTTAAACATGCGAAAATTATTTAGAAAATTTATTCCCTTCATTTTGAAGATGCCACGCCTGTTTTACGATTTTTTTTTTCTATAAATTACAAAAACAACAAAAATTAGTTCTCCAAATTCCTTCAAACAGTTTAAAAGATGATGTTCTCACTTGTCCCCTATCTTGGTAATAACTAAAGGAATTTGTGAAATCAGTCTAGCTGTTCTCAAATTATTCTCCAACATATTTAGATTAAATATTTATATAGATTTTAGTCTTGCAAAGTTCTACAAGGATCTATAATTAATAACTTATTTTTGGCCTGATCATTAAGAAAAAATATAGTCTACACTAAGGATTTGTATTTGTTGGCATATAATCCATATGACCACAATTCAAGAAATCTATTTTCGTTGCATGCGGAATTGAAGAATAAAAAATGTTCATTGTTCTATAATTTTATCCATAGCTGTTGTTATTGGTATTTCATACAATAAATAATGAATGATTGTTTACAAACAAAAAACAAATAAAATCAATAGCTCAACACAATGTTTAAACACTCTATCTGAGTAAGATTGTAAGGTGTAGTTTAAGCTTAAGTCAAGAATCATTCCCCATTTCTTTATAGTCATACTAACACTTGCATGTTCTTGTACACATGTTCGAATGCAAGTAATTTGTAAGAGTTTTTTTTTATTCGTTTCCAGCAAATGATTTTGTGAGTGTGTGAAATATTTTCTTTCGGACTGCATTTCTTAACAAGTGTTCTTTATGTGTGCTCTAATATTTATGCAAAATATTTTATTTTTTAGTAAAATTGTGCACCCGGCCACAATTCCTAAAAACAGGCAGCTAAAAGTAGTCCACAAAGTAGGCGTGTAATAACTAATGGTCATTGTTGATTATTCTGCTTGTTTTTGTGCTTGAAGAAAAAAAAAATTGGAACACACTCTAAACTGGAGTATGTGTAATCGGTTTTTAATGCCATGGAATAAATAAGAGGATTTTAAAATTAAGACATAAGGCATTTGTATTAAAATAAAACATAGATTTAGATGCCATCATAGATTGTAGTAAGTAACAGCCATTATGACTCGCCTTACGGCAAAACTTGAATGCCTGATTAACCAGCACCTCCAGGGTTATACAATATTGCCACAGCAAGGAATTAAAATTTCATGTTGATTTGAACAGCAATAATAATTTTTGTTTGGGATTCATGGACAACCTCATGATGTGTGATAAAGTTAGCACCACATAAAGCAAAGATCAAGTGTTAACTAACACTTTTTTTACCTTTTCACCATTTTGTTTTCAAATTCAAATAGACGCTTGTTTACCCCAAAAGGAAACCCATTTCTTGTTATCTGTAATATTTGACTTTCTTTTCAATATGTTTCATATTATTAGCCATCAAGCCTCAACTGTAGTCTAAAAGAAAACCTGACAGAAAATCTTTACTGCGACTGCTATTTAATGTAGTCAAGTCGATTTTTTTGTTAAACAGTTTACACTCACATTATACTGCCGACTTTTTTATACCCACCACCAATTTTGTGTTCTTTTGAAGCATAAAACTTATTAATTTGTTATTAACAGTAATCGCTCTGGAATAATCTCTGTATGTATTTCTTTCATTGTGTTGGTTCGATTTGCTATTAGTTTATTTCCTTAAATTTAGTCTTACAATGAAACATTAAGAATTTCTACATTAGAAATGATACTACTGACTCTTTTTTCAACAATGTTGTTGTTTTTATGGAATCTGAAAAGTTTAATTTGGTACCCAGAGGTAGTTAAAAAATAATAATAGCTTTGTGTGGGCATGTCACCTCCTACTTTTAAAATTATAAATTTTTTTTTAATTTTTGCCCATATAGAAATACTATGAATTTAAGATAAAGCGTTATTGGAGGTTAGCGTTAAAGTGCTTTACATTTACTTTTATTTTCTGGCATATTTAAATTTACCAGCAAGTTATAAATGCGAAATTTCATCATCTAATAAAGGGTCCGCCAAATAACTTTTTTTTTTGAAAATACTATAAAAAAACTACTGAATATTTTCTCAAATTTCTTATTTTATTTGAAAGTACAATCCTTCCGGGTAATAATGAAAAATAATTTCATTCAAATGGCTGTTTCGGGCGGGCCATGCAGTAGCCTACACGATCGGTCCAATTTTTAAGCACATTATCGATTGTGTGCAGCTGTATTTCATCAATGGCTTCACGAATATTATCCTTTAAAGCGTCAATTGTCTCTGGCTTGTTGGCGTAACACTTATCTTTGACGGCACCCCACAAATAATAGTCCAACGGTGTCGAATCGCAGCTCCGAGGTGGCCAAACGACATCAGCTCTGCGGCTAATAATGCGATCTTCAAAAACAGGGCGCAAAACATCGAGTGTAGCTTGGGTTGTGTGGCACGTAGCGCCGTCCTGTTGAAACCAAATGTGGCCAATATCCTCCTGTTTAATTTTTGTGAACAAAAATTCGTTCAACATGGCCCGATAACGATCGCCATTGACTGTAACGGCCACTCCTTGCTCATTTTCAAAGAAAAATTACCCAATTATGCCTCTGGACCAAAATCCGCACCAAACAGTGACTCGTTTTGGGTGTATGCGTGCGGGTTTTCTGTGCCCCAAATGCGACAATTTTGCTAACATCAAAATGAGCTTCATCTGAAAAGATGATTTTTTTGGCAAAATCGGCCAAGTAATATCGCAATATTTCCCAGCGTTGTTCAAGCGTATACACAACCATATTTGTTCAGCGGGAGGATAAAACTAATATGTCACTAGCAAAAAAAAACGTTAGATGGCGGACCCTTTACATATAACTCTTTTGGTTTTATGAGCTTTTAAATTTCATTAAAAGTAAATTATGTGAGACGTAAGCGTTAAAGTAGCCGTGTCAAAGTAGTTTCTTCTAATAACTTCAACTTCCGTCCTTTATTCTTTAAAAAGCGTTATATGAGAGATGCGTGTTAATTTTCCGTTGCTACAAGTCTTTTGATCAAAAAGCCATGTTTACAAAATTTCAGAATCATAAATCTAAGTTGTATTACGTTTTAGATTAAAAATATACCAAAAACGACACTGTGCGGTATAAATTTGCGTACATTTTGTTCCATACCTTCTTTCGTAAGGTATATATTTAGCATTTTGTAAGAAGTTTCATGACTCTACGTCAATGCGTTTAGTCACAATCGCATCTAATTCAATGTAGAAAGGACACTGTTTTCTTGACCTACTCTTGCATTAGGAGCTATTACTGTCTTTTTTATATACGATTTTCAATAGCAAAAAAACCTTGTGTATAAGAAATATTCTGGTAAAATCTTATTCCCCTAACTTTTTCGGTGCAAGCTCTATCGTGTTTTCAACAGACGGCCAGACAAACAGACGGACGGACATAGCTAAATCGTCCTAAAATGAAATCAGGACTCAGAAAATGTATGTATATTGTATGGAGTCCAAGATGGATATCTCGATGTGCTGCAAACGGGTGACAACATGAATAAACCCCTAAAATTTTTTTTGGTGGCGGGTATAAAAAAAAAGAATTTTCCTGCAACAATACTCTTATCTTATTAATCATCAAATAAGTTCAGTTCGATATTTCAGTAGTAACAAGCATTCAAAGTTGCTATTAACACATGCGCAAAGCTAAATATGTAGCAAAACAAAAAATAAGAAAACCATGTATTGCATGTTGAATCAACATTGTTGATACAAACTGTTTTTGCAAGAATAGTTTGTGGCATAA
Organism: Phyto melanocephala; assembly: GCA_941918925.1. NCBI lineage: Eukaryota > Metazoa > Arthropoda > Insecta > Diptera > Rhinophoridae > Phyto > Phyto melanocephala. The sequence continues at coordinate 130,744,060 of OW799234.1, read as the reverse complement.
AAAACAAAACAAACATTTACAATTAGACTAGGATAGAAAAGTTCGACCACAGTATACACATATAATTGTCTTCCCGCGGTGTTACAGATTTATAAAATTCAATTTTCAATCCGATTAAAAACATAAATTTAACATAATTTTATTCCACTAACAAACCATATTGTCACATACGCCAAAATTAATATTGCGACAAAATCAAAGACCCATTTTAAACATTTTTTTATTTTATCCGTGAGTCTACAGAAAGGTTTAAACATACTACAATACGGGCTAAATATCATCATCAAATTATTATCATCAATTGTAGGTTAATCAAATGCAGTTTTTTCTATTTTCTCATTTTTTGTTTTTTTTTCTTTTGTTATCAAAAAATATTTTGATCAAAAGTATAATAACGCTGATTTTCAACCTCAAAAACTAAGCAAAATAAAGTAAAATTAACAATAGATTAAAACAACAACAACAACTGATACATGCATATTTGAAACAGAAACCAAAAACAAACAAATTTAAAACGTAAATAAAAAGTGATAAATTTATGAAAGTGAAACTGATTGGTTTGTGGTCAAATTCCCTGAACCAAAAAATTTAAAATTCCATAAAAAAAATGTTGTTAAAAAACAGAGGGGAAATCTGAACGCAACGTAATAAAACTTAACATATTTGCAATAAAATCATAAAACACTTTGAACAAAGTTGACGAAAATAAATATAACAAAAAATATTCAAACCAGTGCTTCGTTCAAGAAAAAAAAAACAAAAAATAATTTAAATATTTAACAACCCAAAAATTACGTTAACACATTTTTAAACCAACACATAGAAATTTCCAAAAACGAAATAAATAAAATTTAAAAAGTGTTTAAAATTCTGCAAAACAACCGCACAGCAAGTGCATCCATAGACTTTGGAAGGTCTACCATTAAAAATGTTTTTAATGGATCTGCTTATACTACTGTTAACAAAAAATTTAAAATAAATATTTTTTTTTTGTTTTTGTTGCCTTGGTGGGCCATAAAAGACCCCACCTTTTTAGTCGCCTTGCCTAAGCACACTTGCTCTCACTTGTTGTACAAGTGCTGGAATGAAAAAAAAAATTATAAAATAAATGCTTGACTAGTAATTTGAGCGGTGGAGCATTGAAAACAACGTAGTAAAAACCAAAAACAAATATACTTTAGTATTTAAACAAAAAAGAGAAAAAAAATCTACTTAAAATCAGCGTCATGGTGAAAAAATCAACAACAACAATAAAACAAATAAGAACGTTGTGGTCGGTCAAGCCCGAACATATTACAGCCTACAGCACAGTTAAAGTAAAATTATTGGTGTTAATTTTTTTATTTGTATTCCGTCAAAGTTTTAATTAATTTGTCTCTTTTGGTGTTTTTTAAGCGACCCTTAAGAAGAAACTCGGACCAATCGTTAACAAATTTGAAAAGAGACATTTGCGGTCAATTTGAAATCTTTTCAGATACTCTATGTGTTCATGTTATTTGCAAGAAGAATCAGTTATGAACCACTATTCTCAGTATTCGATATATTTTTTTTTTATATGAAACATGTGATCAATTTGTTTTTGAAACCAAACTTTTTAAAAGGGGTTATTAGCTTCAACCCTTTTGGTCTGACTTTTTTTTTTCTTACTGAAACCACAATGTAAATGGAAAACAGTAGTTTTATTTTTGGAAAAATCATAAAAATGTATGATCTGTGAATTGTCCTGGCGTATTACGTCCCAGCTGGTTTTTAGGTATTATTAGCCCAATAATATTTTCATTCGAAATTTTTTATCTGCCATTCGTATTCACTTGATTTTGTAGACTCCTTTGGGAATTTGGAATCACTAGATTCGCTGTTATAAGAAACTAGAAAAGCCCGGCGCGCGTTGCTACGCCCCTTAATGAATAAAAATGCGTTCTGAATTTAAATTGAATATCAAGTGCAAAAAGTTAAAAATTATAACTTTATTTAATGGGCGTGGCACTGCCCACTTTTCTAATCACGAAAATGTATAGTCATTACAGCTCAATATGTGTGCAAAGTTTCAGAAAAATCGGTCAAGTGCAAGTAGATTTTTTTTGTGGGCGTCCACTTTTTACCACCCATAAACACTCCCTGAAATGTGTACAACAACTTGCCAAAGTTTGAGCCCGATCGGTTTTACAGTTTCGGAGTCTATAGCTAACAGAGTTTCACAGATATCGGCTTCCAAAAGATCTTGAAATTCTTAACATAGTTGTGCCATTTTTTCCCAATAAAAAACACCGAATTGGACGATGTTTCATAAATCAACAAATACACAAAAACATTCATTATAAAGGTGTAAAATTTGTGTTACCGTACTCTACTTAAATATAATTTCTTCATTTTCAATAAAATTTACAAATGATTATACTATGTTCACACACACGCCTTAATTGTCAATTTATAATATTATCGCAATTAAAGGCCTTATTGAGCTCAATTTACCATACTAAAAATTATTTTTAAATTGAACAATATATACTTAATTGTTTCACTTATTGTCTAAAACTCCAAATACAACTCTTGAGAAGTATGTTCAGTGAGAAAAAAATTTTATAGGTGGCATTTCTAATGTCAAACAAATAAATATACAAAAATAAAAATTAATAAAATGGAAAATGTTTGATGAAAATTTAAAAAAAATGTTTAATAAATTTAAATACATACATATACATAAGTATATACATATGTAAATATAATTGTAAATATATTTTATCAACAGAAAAAACACTAAAGAGAAGGCATTATTTGATTTGGTATAAATACATCGTATTTTTACAGCTATCAAATGCTAATGGAGTAAGATAAATTGAGTATGTGTGAACAGCTTTTTTAATTGCTCAACCATTACTAAATTGAAACAATTAAACATATCTGTCTGAACAGGGTATTAATCTAATAAAATAACGTGCTAGAACTCGGACATTTTAATACATGATTATCTTTACAAATAGAATTATTCAAATTTCCTTTGGAACTTGTTGTCCTAATAGATCCAAAAGGGTTAAAATAATTTTGGTGTTGTAGACCTTACGTATACATATAAACTCTATAACGACCATTAAGGAGTGAGATTTAAAAAATCTTAACACACAATTTGCCTGTTAACTTTTTTCGTAATAAATATTCAAATATTTTTTTAACTAGTTTTCTTTGAAAAATATGTCAAGTATTATTTTTAATAGCAACCATGTTGACTGGTTGTAAGTTTGATCAAAATGAGCGACAAAAAAGTGAGTGTTCAAATTATAAAAAAAAATCCATGATTTGCGTAGAAAAAATTGTCCAAATAATTAAATTTATTTAATTCAGTTTTAATACTTAATAAAAAGCACAAAAACAAACAAAAGTTTAACAAATCATTGATATATTTGATTCTCTTATTTACGTGATATCTCTTAAAGTATTATAAAGGGTCCGTCAACTAACGTTTTTTTTTTTTCAACTAGTGCTTATTTTGTGAATGATAAAACTTAGCTCATGTCTGATTTGACAGATAATTAATTTTATCCATTCACTGAACGAATATGGTTTTGTATACGCTTGAATATCGCTGGGAAATATTGCGACATTACTTTGGCCGATTTTGCCAAAAAAATCATCTTTTCAGATGAAATTGTCGCATTTGGGGCACAGAAAACCCGCACGCATACATTGAAAAGCCGATACACCCAAAACGAATCACTGTTTGGTGCGGATTTTGGTCCAGAGGCATAATTGGGCAATTTTTCTTAGAAAATGAGCAAGGAGTAGCCGTTACAGTCAATGGAGACCGTTATTGGGTCATTTTGAACAAATTTTTGTTCACAACAATTAAAGAGCTGGATATTGGCAACATTTGGTTTCTGCGCTACGTGCCACACAGCCGAAGCTTCACTTTTTCTTTTTATAGCATTTTCAAAAAAAAAAAAGAAGTTATTTGTCGGACCCTTTACATAAATACACGCCGATAAGTGCAAAAATAGTGCCAAGCAAATTTAACTTTTAGATCAGAAAACTCGAAAATTTTCTTTCTCAACTTAAGTTGTTTTGTCAAAAGCCCAAAAATTATATGTAAAGGGTGGTTAAGTTTTAAGGGTCGATGTAGATTTTGAATAAAACTCAAATTATTGAGGAAATTATTGTCATTTCTTCTTATTATGATAATATTGGTATTGGTATGGCCGCGATCCCGGCGGCACACCTCCATCCGATGGTCCAAATCTTTAATGACAATGTTGATGTTTAATTCTTGGGTACGATAACACAGCCAGACAAAATTAAAAAAATTGCTTCTTTGAATTTATCAACTGATTCCAGTTAATTTGGGTGCGCTGAATTCAAATCTGTAATCAGTTTGTCTCTATCAGCTCTAGTTTTCATGATATAGCTTTTTTATACCCTCCACTGTAAGTGACGAGGGTATACATATATCAGTTTGTCATTCCGTTTTTTCCGAAAATATTATTTTTTGTGTAATTGCTAGCTGATTAACGGGAATTTTATTTGTGTAATATTATTCAGAACGTTATTTTTTCTTTTTGCACTCCAATTGCATATCGGAAGTTAGTTGCTTGTAAGAAGTGGTTTATTGCAGTTGGCAAAGTTTATTAAAAAAGTGTTGATCTAAATAGAAATGACTTCCAATAGAAGATATTGTAAAAAAAAACGCTGACAAATTGTGTTATACTTGTGGAGAATACACCTTTAAAGAAAACATAAAACCTAGTTCGGAATGTGTTAAAAAACTCGTATTTAGATTACTTTGGAGTTGATCTTAGTGACCAAGATAAAATCTGGGCCCCACACATCGTGTGCAATACTTGCTGTGTAAATTTGCGACAGTGGACTCACGGAAAACGAAATATGCTTAAGTTTGGTGTGCCGATGGTTTGGAGAGAGCCCAGAAATCATTTGGACGACTGTAACTTCTGTTTAGTGAGTATTTAGTGATTTTGATAAGTCAATGACCGAAACTGAACGAAATGCGTAGACATCATTCGTGCAAGTTATAAAAAATTTCTTGGGAAATAAGAAAGCTCCAAATTATGTTCAATTAGTGGATAATATGCTGGATAAGTTCAGAGACCTTGGCTGCAACATAAGTATTAAAATCCATTATTTGCACAGTCACTTGGACCGATTTCACGAAATGTTTTCCGTTCAACGACCTAAGAAGGCATTTGCAGATGTTTTCACATTTCATACTGTCATACCGTTTTGCTGAAATTTAAATATTTTTCACAATTCTCCCGATTGCGGACGAATGTGAATGACCAAAAGAATCATGAAGTGCATAAAATGCATTTTGATTTGAACGCCCATTTTCACAATAAGTCTGAATAACTTTAACGCGTTGCTCGATTGTGTATCTTCCCGTGGTTCAAAGTGAATTGAGAAATGTCAAATGAAATGCAGAAAAAAAACTTGACGTTTAGGTGTGGTTCACATTCAACATCGGCTCTTAAATTTAAACCACCCTTTATTAATAGAATTCGTATATAAGAGCATCTGATCTTAATAAAATTAATTTTTATTTTTTTTTTAAATTTACTTATATTTTCAAGATTACTCAATTCATCGATTTACCTTTAAGATACCTGTTTAAAACTTTCTAAGTTAATAAACTTGAATCAGAACATAGTTAAACTTGATGCTTTTAAGGCAAATTATAAAAAGATATTAATTAATGTAAAATTTTACAGTCGATTATTGTTTCGACTAATTAATCAACGACTAAGATTTTTTCAATTGTACACTTAATAATTTTGATTTTTTTTTTTTAATTAATGGTTTTCATTCATAATTTGATTAAAAGTTTAACGACTTTTTTTTTAATCTTTAAGTGAATTTCTTTGTATTGTGTTTAACTCTATAATTTATATTTTTATTGATTTTTTTTCAAAGGAAATATTTATTAATTTCTTTTATATAATTTTATTGTTTTACTTTTCCATTAAAGTAAAATTGGTGAAATTTAAAAATGTTAATAATTTACAAAATAAATCTCTAAATTGTAAACGTATTTCTCCTAAAGTCGCCAATGAATTTCAAATCGTGCACTGCCTTTAAGTGTATTTTGTTATTGTTGTTGCTGTTGTTAAACTTGACTTGGAACTAAAATCTTTCTCTTCATTTCGTTGCTGTTGACTGTTGGCTGTGATAACAATGCGACAATTTGTTGTGTCCAAAGGGTACAAGTAACAATTTTATGTTTTCTATACTTGTTGTACATATTTACATAAAAATTTATGTTCAGCTGTAAATTATTATTGTTGAAATGAAAAATTTACAACTTCAACTGCAAATACGTGTGTAGCCACGTTTATTTGCGAAAAGAAACAACAACAAAAACAGACAGAGATCCGCATGTACAAATATTGGATGAAATAGTTTATCATGTTGAATTTGTCTTTATTTGAAATTTGTTGCCGAAACAAATTTAAGTAATTTTCTTTCTTTAAGGTTAAATATTTTCTTGGGGTCTTTATCCTGAGGTCTGTATTATTATTGAAATAAAATTTCTGAACCCTACACCATTATTGGTTTTAAGTATGAACTAATATTTTTAAAACCTCAAATGAACATAGTCCATCAAAAGCCCCTTAAGATCATTAGTCGATCGGTAAAGACTTATTGACTTGAGTCGAATATGTGGTGTCCGTCTGTCTGTCCATTTAAAATTGTGTGAACTCAGCGCAGGTTGCAAAGCTGCATTTATTTTAATCAAACACGCCTCTAATTTTATCGTTAGAAGGGTTTTTGTATTTATTAAAATATATAATTTGTTTGTTTTATGACTGCCAAAACAATTACTTATCAAACACAACATTTGGTTGAAGGAGGGTGTTGGTTGGTATCCAAATATCCTTTTTTTATCCCCCCCTGGTTCAACGCTTAATTTTCATTAAAATTTGTTATACAAGTTATCTTGAAAAATTATCAAATATTTTTTCTAAATCTTGTTTCTGTATAAAGGTCAATCGCTAAAATTTAAAAACCAAATTCAATATCGTTAACATGACCCCCACAGCTAAACCGAACACCGCAATTTACAAGTTCTTTTTTTTTGTTGGTGTGAATTTTTTGAATGACAACTTCACTTTAATGTTTCAAGTTCTCATTTGAATGCTGATAGTTAGCATAGCATTTATCCTTTAACGGCTCTCCACAAAAAATAGTCCAGCAAACTGAAATAACAGTTACGAGGTGTCCAATTGGTATGAGAATTTCGGATTTACGGTGCCAAAAAAAATAGTTGGCTTTGTGGCAAATTGTGTCGTCCTATTGAAACGAAATGAAACTTGAGCATTAATTATTCTCGATAATGACAAAACCGTGGCTCCTTAATCATTTTTAAAATTTATTTGAAACGTTCTAGGTTTCTATATTATGACCTTAGCATTTTCTTAGCCCCAAATGTAGCAATTTTATAGTACGATGTGTAAATGGACTTTATGATTTTTCGGTAGCAATATTTATTATCAGGCAAAAGATCATTGAACCTTTATTCGAACTAGCAACAAATCAGATGCACAAAAGGCTTCAGTTGTTTGTAAACTGGGTAAAGGTCTTTGTGCGAAATTTTCCTGAAATATTGATTTCCTGATAACGATTGATGTTAATGGATGTTCAACAGCAGTAATGTTTTCGACTGAATACCCTAGACGAAAAGGTACGCGAATTATTTTGTCAGTTAACAATACCCCATCAAGAGTAGGCTTAACGAATTATTGCTCAAACTGGTGAAAGATTAAAATTACATATAATATGATATGTATTTGAATTTTTGTTTGTTTGATACACCCCGTAGCCATGAGAAATTTCAGCACATCGTTCAGTCTGACCTCAGATATCTCAAAGGGGTTATCTAGAGTACGATGTTTTTTTAGGATTCTGTGACTCTTGGCAGCTAGGTCAGGGCATTCGCAGAAAGGGTAGAAAATCAATACAGCTGTGACCATAGTCGTTCCAGGTAATGCGAGTCGCCTTACATGGTAATGACCGTCACTACCACTAGCAACCTTGAGATGTCCTTTCGTAAGCTTGGCCACTCTACATGTTTCTTGTTTACGCCACCTGTTTACTTCGTTTCCTGGAAATATTGCTTTCGATAGTCCACCACAGAATGGCTACTGCATTTATTATTTTATTTAGCATCTTCTTCTAGCTAGCTCGTCCGCCCGCTGGTTTCCATAGCAGCCCCTATGCTTACGAATCTAAACTAGAGTAACCTCTGTCCTGACCAAGTCTTAATAACACTTTTCTGCATAGACCGACTTATTTGGTGTATAATCTGAGTGTCACCTGAGTGACGAAAATAAAAAACCTAATTTCTATGAATATTATTGTCTATTCTTGTCTTGTCTCCTACATAGCGAATTTTCCAGCATTAAATATGCTACATTCATCTGGAAAGCGATAGAAGAGCCCTATCTCTAGTTCGCTAGAAAAGATCTAATCACACAGCACATTTTAGAAACGTCCGTATAGATTCTGCTGTCGAAGGTCCCTATTAAGTCATCCCTATCTCACTTACTTCTGAAGAGAATTGACATTCTGAATGCCTTATTAAGATCCATAGATGGAGTTACAAGACAGCCATTATCTGTTACGTTCCCTGAAGAAGGCCGCACTGCACGCCGTCCCTTCTAGCTCACTCGGTTTATTCCATATGGGGAGTTCTTAATTCTTGTGCAGACCTAGGTACGTTACACGATAAAAAAAACTGGACACAAAAACAAAAACACGAAGACAGCCCGACAAAAAATCAATGCCTCTGGAGGACTAGATCGCAAAGCACCCATAATTCCAAATCCCACAATTTTCGAACCCTGTACAACTGTTATACAACACATTTGCGCTTCGCTGCATTCCACCATACCAGAGATACATAAGAAAGAATTGGACGCACTACAGCCGTATACAACCACTTAACAATGTTAGACTTGAGCCCCCATTTCACACCGAATATCTTACGACACGTATAGTAGGCTGCCGTAGACTTTATCACTCTATGTTGGTTGTTTAGTCTCCATGATAATTCTATATTTCTATTTGGACAAGGAAAGTAATTTAAATAATTACTTTTTTATAACTTTATTATATATAAAGCAATATAAGTAAGTAAAAGAGAATATTTTCCCATTGTAATGTAACCTCTGGAAGAAAACAAACCAACAACTTAGACTAGCAGGCCAGTACATAATTGTCAAGTTTACCAGGGCAACCTAACAATAGCTTAAATGTCAACACTGTCGCTAGAAATGTAATGCTTATAAAATGATCTAAGAGTTTTTTCTTTAATTAACTGTTATTTTAATAAAGATTAATTTTTCATTTCACTTTTCTTTGGTGGTGCTAAATATCTCTATTAAAAAAGGTGTGATTAAAACTTAATTAAGCTATTTAGCAAAGACGCAAACCTCTACCTTTTAACATCACTTAACCAAATAAGCCAACGAACGGATCTGGTTTTTCCAGCAGCATTAAAAATCAATGTCGCAATTCCATATAAGAGTATAAATTATTTAATTTTCTTTGACAATCAACTGTGTGACTTTTTCTGTTGAAACTACATCTTTTACTGGAAGCAATTGCTGTAGAAATAAATAAAATTTTTTTGCCAGATTCTAAAACCCGAGAATTAAAGATGAAGAAACCAAACACGCCTACTAAAAACATTAAAGATCGTCTACTTTAATGGTAGACATACCAAAGAATTGCAACAATGTTGCAAGCGGTGTATTCGTTATAATTACATACTTAGTGTTGTCTTGTTATTGTCGTTGTTGTTGCTTAATGGCAATTGTAAAACAATAAATAAGAAACTAAGCAACTCATCATAATCAAATAAACTAGAAAAGCAATAATCTAAAGAGACAAACGGAAAGAAAGACAGACATACAGACCTTTGGACACATAAAATAAAGTTCTAAAAATAAATTTATAAAAATGTTTTAGCACAAAAACAAAACAAGATCAAAATAAGAATTTTTAATAATGTATGTGTGTATGTATGTAACTAGGCAAATAGTTTTTCATTTTAATTTGAAATTTTTAGTTCTCCGGCCCTTAACTTGGCCAGCAAGCTCTTAGCCACAAAAGCCTTGATTAATAAAAATACTTCACTTGTGGCATTAAGTTGATCATAATCTTATTTATTTGCAACATTGTATTGCTCATGACAGAAACAGTCAGTGCTTCTATTGTCTATAAATAAATCTACAATTGGACAGAAGAATAATTATGGTTATCGAAACAAAATTCTTTGAATTTTCCCACTTAGTCATTTTTTAAACGAACAAAGTATTAAAGTAAATTTTAATTTTAAAAATAGAGTAGATGGTAGAGGCAGCTCTTGCAGATTTAGTTCACTACGGTACGTTGGAAAGGTCCTTTTGTGCTACTTGTAAGAAAAAAAAGAGAAGATTGGAATTCGAAATACAAAAGACCGAAGAAGAGGGAAGGATATAGATTTATTTTGCCTTGGTTTTGTTCAGAAAATCATCCTCTACTCTTGACGAAAAAACAGTTGTCAAGATTTATAATTGAAAGACTTATTCAACATAACTCTGAAGTGGCTGGGTCGCAGATTGTTTAATACGGGGCAGGTGTAAAGAAGATGAGAAGAAGCCTTGAGGACAGGGTTTGTAGAAGTTATTTTTACAGTGATATTTTATAGCAGTTACGATGTTTTGTTACTATTTTTATTTTCTAAATGTTTGTGCTTCAATATTTTTATTAAAGACAGCAGGCTAGTATTTACAATCTATGGAAAATAAAATTCTCACACTTATACAGAGTGGGCCGAAAGTCTGCATGGGGTTTAAAAATTTTAAAATTTAATAACTTTTTTCGTCTATTCATTTCTTTTTTAGATTATCAAATATACAAAATCGAATTTTCTTTACTTAAGGTATGGAAAATAATGTCAAAATTACGACTTCGCTTCGCAATGATGGGGTCGTTTTAGAGCTTTTTTCACAACATCTTTCGAAATTTTGGTTTGTACACTCGAATTTCTTCAACAATGTTGGCCTTGAGTACAAGGATTATCTTGAGCTTGTTCAAATATAATCTCTCCTTCAAATAACCCCTAGGAAAATAGTCGGGTACTGACAAATCTGGCGCACGCACTGGACACTTGATTTCCAAATTTTTGGAAATTATTCGCTCTGTAAAAATTTACTCAAAAGTGCCATTGTATCTCTTGCTTTGTCCTGCTGAAATTATATCTCAGGTCTGTTTTGAAGAGCAGGACGCATAATATATTCTATCATAAACCGATGCCGTCTCTATCTTCATTTTTTCAGAAGTAATTTTTTTCAATAAAGTTGGTTTGATATCTGGTCAGCTGTTGAAACTTAACTGAAAAATTTATACGTTTCCGATGATCTTTTCTTCGTCACAGTAACGTACGAGCTATTCCAGCTGATCAGATGGCCTTCTGGTAGATGATTTTGGTGTTTGATTAACATTTTGCTCATCACGTTCAATGTTTTTCACAGCATGAATTAAACGTGGCCTACCGGTTCGAGGTAAATCTCATACGGTGCCATGTTGGTAGTGACGATGAACTAAGTAACGAATTTTTACTTCAGAGAACAAAATTCAGACGTAAATATGTGGACTATATGCTTTTTGCGTTGAAACAATTAATCGCTGGTATAAATAATATTTTTTTTTTGTTCTTGTTCTTTGATCAGTTGTTAATCTCTCCGTTATTTATTATTCAGATCAAAAAAAAATTTTAAAAAATATTTATAAACGAAAAAGTTTTTGTATTTTTTAAACCCCATGGTGACTTTTTATTTGTCCTGTATAAAGTCAATTACTTTGATGCCATCACATCGACACGGCTACATTACTACCATCACCCCTAAATTATTTTTTTTCCGACAACAATACCAACTACTTACCATTTTCTTGTTTTAGCTGACTAAACGGCGACGATTCCTGTCATTTGTATTTGTATTCATGTAGTTGTGTAACCGCTGTCATCTATAAAGTTTGTACATACTGAGAATTCATCACAGTCTATTAAGTTTTCGTTGTTGACCAGCGGGCATAAACAAGTTTGCATACGTAAGTCTCAATGCGAACTTTGCAAACACAATGGAGAACAGCACAGTTCTAATCTCATTGTCACTATGCGATGCATCTCTCCTAGCTTGACACATCTGACACTCCCATAGGATTGATGTTTAAAACCATTTTCATTAACCAATATCCGATAATTTTGAGCAAGTTATGATGTTAAGGAAAGTTTAGTTAGAAGCTTGATGGTGGCTTTGCTGTTGGTTATACTTTTAATATACTTACTGAATACCCTTCACTTTTTTCCATGACTGATGTTTTCATAGATTATATTGGATACATTTAATAAAAGTCAAGACTTGTGGAATATATGTATTGCCACTCACTACAGTTTTTCATATGTCCTTATACATAAATTTATTTACGTCTTTTAAGTTCCAAAAGTTGTCAGCTCTATTCCTGAAAACGATATAACAAAGAAAGTAGGAATAGTTCCTTTGGTATCAATAATGCTTGATTGACTCCATGTTATATGTGATCTGTTGTTAGTTAGTTTATCATAGCAAAAAGTACCATGGTTAGACATGACCTTATGACACCTGTGATCAAAGCTGTTAAAATACCTTTTTGTAAACTCAACCTTAAACTTGACCTTAAACTCATTTTATTGATGACACACAAAATTTACAAATTTGAAATAACACTGTCTATATAATGAATTGAATATTGGGAACTTTGATCCATAGGAAATAATGTTCAATGTTATCGGTCAATTGATCAATATTTTACCAAATTTGAAAATAAACCTTGAAAAAAATATCATTTATTAATACTTCCAGTTTGATAATCTGCAATTACCCTCTACAATTTTAATGTGGAGTTGAAATAATTAACAAAAGTTATTAAATATGAATTAAAAAAATATATTGTTAATTCAAGCATTGAACGTTTAATATCACACAAAAACCACACAACAAATTATTAACAATTTTGCAAAAAAACAAAAACAAAAAAAACATTTGTTTACAAGTTATGTATATAAAACAAAGCAGACATAAAAACAAAAACAAAATTATAAAATTTTTTTAACAATTAAATTAATCACAGAAATTAATGAAGAAACAGAAAATTAAAAAAAATAACATTCATTGAACTTGAAATGTACATTTTAAAAATGTTGTAATTAAAGTGTCGTACAATTAAATGCCTATTAAATATATTTATAAAGAGAAACAAATGAAAATTAATTAAAAATTCCATTAACTATCGATAAATGTATTTAACTAAATAAGAATTTGCATAATAACTAAGTAATTGTGTTGATTGTTTAATTTGAAATATTTTTTTATTGTTTTATTTTTATCAAATACATACTAGAGAGTTGACTAAACCACCTTTCAATGTCAATACGTTTTTTGTGCGTTCAACCCTCAAATAAAGGAATTTAAACCAAAAAAAAATTTTTTTGTATTAAATTAATTTTTCTATTACGTGAGGATTTTACAAACAAACACAAAATGATCGTATAAATTGATTCACAAACAAATTTGTACTTAAAAGTTATTCGACAATTGAAACAAAAAAAAAAATATTCTAAAAATAAATAAAAATCATCAAGTATTTTTTTGTCTTAGCAACATGCTGCTAAGAGAGAGAATAAATACTGGCATTTCTTTGTCTTATTAAATTAATCAAAAAATATAAATATGTAAAAAGTAATTTTGCGGCTTAGAAATAGGTTGCTAAAAAATTATAAAAAGTTGAATTTGATGCTTTTACAGAAATTTACACCAAAAATAAATAATAAAATGAACAAACAATATTTTTTACCCAATATTTAATGCGTACTGCTGTAATACTTCGTTTAAAAATTCCTAGAAATTACTTATGGAATAATGTAGCCGTAAGCCTGATATTTTTTTCGATCTTTCATGTGAACTTTTATCAAACTTCATATAAAAAAAATATATCAAAAATACTTAGGGAATAATATTGCCTAATCAATACTCTGTTTATAACGGTAAAAATATAAAAAATATTTCTGCCAACATTTAAGCAACATTTTTTATATTATTTCTTACGAAATTCAAATCAAGAACTAATCAATTCTAGTTGTTTGCTCGACTTAAAAATTATTTTTGATTGTTCTTAGTGTGAAATAACTAAAATTACTCAACATATTTCACAAATGGAAGCAGAGCTAGTAGGCTTCAGGAATACTCTGTTAGTAGTATAAAAAACATATGAAATGTTTCTGTCAACATTTTAGCAACATTTTATTTTGTCTGCAATAAAGAAGAGCGGTACAACCAAATAGCACAATGTTAAATGTAAATAAAATAAAAATATTATGATAGAAAGATCTATGACAATTATGTGTAAAACACAATATCGGCTAAATTCTACCCTCGGTTTCGGTGGCATTAATCCCCCAAGACACTGGGACATAATTGTGGATAATTTGCCAAATTATCTCGTTTATTTATTGATGAATTTCTTTTCTTTTAAATATCCCCAAAGAAGTCTAACGGTGCCAAATCACAATATCTTGGTGACCAATAACCATCGCCACGACGTAGGATAACAGGGATAAAAATTAATATCGTGCATTATGGTTGCACTACCCTTTATAAGAAAATCATACTCCGTGTCAAAATGTTAAATGTATCAAAGGTTTATAAAGAAAATTTTTACATTAATGGCTTGTTTAATAATCCTATGAACATTTTCAAATAATTATTAGTTTCTTTGACCTTTTATAATAATATATGTTTAATAGTTTTTTAAGCTTAAGGTCCTTTTAATAATAAAAAATCTTTTTGTTTTGTTTTATATTATTTGATCAATATTTCGCTACTTCTTCACAAAGAAAATAATTTAAAACAAAACAAAAAGATTTTTTATTACTAAAAGGACCTTAAGCTTAAAAAACTATTAAACATATAACATTTTTAAATATTTTTTTTAACTTTTTGATAACTTCATACTTTTCCCGTTTATTTTATAAACATTTTTGAGTTAAAATATTTTTAAATATTTTTTTTTTTTTTTTTTTTTTTCAAATTGATTCTTCAAGCTCGAGGTCTTTATAAATATTTGTTGTTTTATTTATTATTCAATATTTCGCTACTCCTTTGTGTAGCATCTTCAGGAAAGAAATTGTGTGTTTTAACAAAATTTTATATAATTTTCTAACATAAAAATATTTTATAAACATTTCAAAAAAAAAATTTTTAAAAAACGTAGTATTACAAAAATTAACAAAAATTAATTTCGGAACGTTTGAAGAAATCTAGAATCTTTGATTCTGAGAGATATGGAATAGCTTATAGGACATATAATACATTAGGTAGACTATTTAGTAAGACGAAAGATAGAATAAATAAGTGGGACATGTCAAATGTAGTATATAAAATACCTTGTAACGGTAATGATAATGAGAGTTGTGATAAGGTTTACATAGGTACGACAAAGAATAAACTTAAGACGAGAATAGCTGGACATAGATCGGACCAAAAGTATAGAGACAATATTAATTCACAAAAAACGGCTTTGGCAACACATTGTTCTAAATCGAATCACTATCCAAACTTTGAAAATGTATCAGTTCTAAACATTGAACATAATTACAAACGTAGATATATGTTAGAAATGCTACAGATAATAAATATTCCAGGAACACAAAGAATTAACTTTAAGGCAGACACAGATAATGTTGCTCAGAACTATAGGCATTTAATACACAAAAAATAACATTCCCAAAAGCTTTAAATTTAGTAATACATATTTTGTGTTAATATTTTGTTATGTTACATTTTTAATATAATAATTTTTATGTTAATTTTTGTAATACTACGTTTTTTAAAAATTTTTTTTTTTTTTTTTTTTTGAAATGTTTATAAAATATTTTTATGTTAGAAAATTATATAAAATTTTGTTAAAACACACAATTTCTTTCCTGAAGATGCTACACAAAGGAGTAGCGAAATATTGAATAATAAATAAAACAACAAATATTTATAAAGACCTCGAGCTTGAAGAATCAATTTGAAAATTTTATAAAATAAAGGTCAAATAAGAGCAATAAGAATATTTTTAAATACCTAAAATTGTGCACAATGTTGGCAACATGCTGCAAAACGCAAATTAATTAAATGTTTAAAATGTAGATAACCTAAAAATAATGCAAATAATAATATAAAATGTATTTAAAAAATATATATGACTTTTGACAAAATAACTTAAGTGGAGATGAGAATATTTACAACTTTGCTAGTTTGAAAAATAAAATCTTTAAGACGAATTGTTATCCTTCTATGTTTAATAATTGAAGAATTGCCGCTTTCAAAAAAGGGTCAGTTATACTAATTAACTTTTTATTCCTGACTGTTTTTATGTTTTCTTGAAAAATTTTGAACTTTAATTAACAAAAGTTATGTCAAACGCCCAAAGTACTCAAAATTTAATAAGTATACACTTATCTCCGCGTTGCTATGACATAAAATAAAAAATATCATATCAAAAACCATTACATCAAAAAATATCACATCAAAAAGTATCACATCAAATCTCAATTTACTGCCTTTACAAAAACAAATTTTAAGTTTTTGTTGTTGTTTTCAATATATTTGTACGAATGAAATTTCGCTTGGGTTTTCTTTCGACATCGTTGAACAGGCAGTTAATGTCTTTAAATTTGTTGTTTGTTTTTTTTTCTCTCCTAGAAAATTTTAAAAATAACAAAAATTGTTTTGTTATAAATCTTAAAAAATTAGCAACATGTTGCGAAACCAAAATTAATAAGAAAATGTTTTATAAATATTTTACTATCTCTATTTGATAACTAGAAAATGTAACAAAATATTTTTTTAAAAAAATAAATTTTTGTTTCAAAATTTCAAATGACAATTTTTAAGAATTTTTTTTCTTTAAACCCTTAAGTTCAATTCCTGAATGACGTTTTCATGGCGGCCAGGTTTTATCATAAACCGATTGCTTTATTGATTACAAAGTTCCTTTTTGTAGCCAATGAGTAAAGTAATATATCGTATGTACAAAATTTAAATCTATAACTAGATTACAGAGTCTAAAGCAACATACAAACCAATACATATTTCGTTAAACACTTAAAATCTGACTCTTAAGTTTATCGGTACATTTTAAGCTGGTTTGAGGACAAACGCCCATAGTGATATAGTCTACATACAGATCAATAAACTCAACAATATTCGTTTACTTCCTGTTTTAAAATCAATGTCAACATCCTTATACACCAATCGTTTTTCAGTTCATATTATATTTGTTGGCAACATGTTATTAAAAATGCCTTAACTGCTGCTATCAATTTATGACCAGCCATTACAAATAATAAAGCCACAACATGTGTGTAAGTGCATATGTATAATATTGTATACAAAATGAAAACATGACAAAACTAAAATCAAAATTGTGCTTTTTAATACCTGTCTCCAGCTACCCCCCTGAACCATAATGTTACCAAATTAGGTTTACAATATGTTGCTGAAGTTCTTCGCTTCATTTTAATTAATTAACTTATCAACTTGTTTTTAAAAATTACTTTTAGTAAAATATATTTAATAAATTTTTCACTTTTTTTCTATTTTTGTTTTACATGAATAAACATCAAACATAAAAATGTCTTCCTTAAATAAAACTCTCTTATAAAACGTTGGCCATAAATATTAGCATGCCGCGGCCGTTGCCAATGTAAATTTGCAACAAATACAAAACTGTTGAAACACCAGAAAAAAATATTAAAATTAATAATGTTCATACATAATACAACAACATAATTTTATATAATTATGGTGATTTAAGCAAATTATTAACTATAATCGTGGCACATGAAACATGAAATGAAAAATGTTGCGGGGAAAACAATATAATTAAGTTTTAATTAATTTTGAAGACATTGAAAATGCATTTTGTAATGAAATGAAGTATTAAAAAATTAGTGTATTAAAAGAAATACAGGAAATCATTTAATTTAACTAAACACTTTACAAATTTTGTTGTAAACATAATTTTGAAAGCAAATTGCTAATAAATTTTTAATGAAAATTGTAAAGTTATAGAAATTTCAACGATTAAACATTTAACAATAATAAATTTTTTCCAATTACAAATTTTAATATTATACATTAACAATTATAAATTCAAATTTAAATAATACTTCGTGAAATGTTTGAACATAAATTATAAATTATATAAATTCTGCAACATGCTGCTGGCGATTTTCATACACAGTACACAACAAATATTTCTTAAAATTTTATGCTTTAAATTTTCTGTAACATGTTTGGATTAATGCGAATGTTTAAATGATAATAAAAACTTATGGCCTATACTCTGAAATATTGTGAGCAATATTAATTATCTTGCTTGAAGAATTTGACGCTTTTAAATCCAGCGCATAAATATACTTTTGCTTGGAATTTCATAAAAAATTTGTTTCTCATGTTACATATTAAATTAAGTTGACAGAAACTGATCAAGCACTCTCTTCTTATACCTATATCGATCCTCTCCGTTGTCCAGAAGCTGAAAATTTTTTTTTTTTATAAATTTTGTATTTTACCAAACCGAATTGTCAGTTTTTCTCGGCAATAATTTTCGAAATTATGGCTTTTATTTTGGTATCTTTATCGTGTTCAAAATTAATAAGAAGCTTCAGTAACTTGATATATTAAAATAAAAATATATTTTATATTTTCAAACTTCTTTTGCCGATTAGTGACCGATCTGTTCAAACATTTTAACGGATATGATCAGAAACGTGTCTATGAATTATTCTAGGGCTGCAGATGTTGATTTTTATAGTAAAATTTGGGAAAAACAGAGGCAGTCGTTCAGTTCAAAGATTTGTATGAATAATGACATAATATCTACAAATAATAACAAAAGTGTCAATAAATTATCCTTTAGTTGAAAAAATTTAGGTTTTGTGGTTAAAGTATGGAAAAAAAATTGCGGAAGTCGTCTTTATTTGTTCATATCTTAGAAAGTTATAGGGCGATTGTGCTGCATTTCAATAGCGATTCATTCCCGGATATTTGCAAAGGATAAATACTACATACAAGCTGAACAACATCTGAGGGCTTCTATATATTGATTTCAACCAACACACGAACAAACGGTCACCACAGATGAAGGATATACAAATGTATCAGCTCTTGATTTAAATTTCGTAAAAAAAAACTATTGTGCATTCAATATTGATGGAACATTTCATATGTTTTCCAGTTTACAGAGTACTGCTTAGGTAACATTATTCCATAAATTTTTCGTATGAATTTTTTTTGGCAACCGTGTTGCTTGAAATATGTATTAAATAGAATACCAGGTTTTAAACAGAAAATATGCTGTTGAGAAAAGAATAAAGTTCAGATTATGGATTCTAATTATTGGATTTCGACATAAAATTTTAATTAAAAAGTATTTTTTAATTTTTATTTTTTTTTTATTTATTGTCGAACTTTTAACATTCAAACTAATATTGAGCTTAATTTTTTAAACAATCTTATTTTTACATAGAATTTTTTTAATTATCTGATAATGAAAGAACAGTTTGGAAAAGTATGTTTTACCGATACTAGCCGAGTGGAATGCATTTTCGAAAGCAGCTACGAATTCATCATCAGCACTCTTTGATCGGTGATTACGTGTTGGTTGTAAATATTATCTATTTAACTCCCAGGTTTTTAAGTTTATTGAATTCAGCAACACTTTTTCTTTTATTTATTACTATCTTTCTATTATCACTAGTTTTGTCCTGCTCTAGCCACCAGTTAGGTAGCGGTAAAAACAGATGAATGTTTTTTAGTAACAAATGTTTATAAACATTTGTATATTTCTTGTTTGGCCGGTATTCAACAAAATGTTGGTGGACCGACATTGAATGATTGTATGCACCGTATCCTGTGCTTTTGTAATTTTTAATTTTCATTCCCCTGTTTTTTATTTCCCTAACTAGCAAAAATGATAACAAATTTCTAAATTACACTTTAGCTTTAAAAGAAAAAACGATCTTTATCAAAATTATTAAACAACACAATGTTCCACTTTCATCAACACAAGTGTAAATTAAAAGAATCAAACAATACGTTCTACCACGATTAGAAACTTATCAATATTTTCTAAATGTCTTAGAAAAAACCTTTAAAATTAATGTGCATTTATACAACATATACATCAACCTAGCGCAAATCCAGGAGAAGAAAAGGATATTTCCTCCCCAAACCATTTTTTTTCTTTTGAAAAGTACTTAATCGTTTTGAAAGCCATTTAAAAAACAATTTAAATATTTAGAAAAAAACTTGTTCCTATAGCCCCACCCCCACCCCCCCACTTAAAAGCATTACCTGGTTCCGCGCCTGATAACAACATAAATATTTATTGCTAAATGAAACTACAGTATAATAAATTTACATTTAACTTTATTCCGTAACTAGAAAATAATGATGAGCATTTGTTTATGTTCAATTATTTAATTTATTTGTTTACGTTTATTTATTCGTTTGTTTTTATAAGCTTAATAAAGTATAAAATAAAATAAAAAAAAACGTAAAGGTTAATTTACAAATTAAAAAACCAACAACTTTTAAACATTTCCGTAATTAAAATAAGTTTTTTTTCTTTGTTTGTAAAGTGTTTATAAATACACACAACTTCATTGTGGCACTTTTACTAACTACCAGGAGCCATAAAAACAAACAAAAAAGAGTTAAAGATAAAAATACTAAAAACTTTCAAAAGAAATTTCATTATTACCCTCACACCCTTTGGAATATAAGAAATATAAAACATTAGTGTGTTTCCGATTTCAATAAAATTCTATAGACTCAGCACGATTTCAGAAAAACTCAAACACAACAAAGAATAAAAGACTCTTAACTGTAGCCTATAAAGCTAGAGATAGTAAGAACTTGGCTGTACCGTCAGTCAGTAGACGTTTAAGTAACTCTTCTTGCTGTAGTTCTTTTACAAGTACATATAAATATTTTGTGGTTGTTGGTTTGATAGTCAAAGACGTTTAGCTTTTATTTTGAGACGTGACAAAGGTTTTAAACACGTACTAAAAATGGATTTGAGCAAGAACAAAAAACAACAACTGAATCCAATGTTCAATGTTCCAACACATACTCTGCGCACGTATATAGGTACGTATGTATCTTGAGCTACTCTGTTGTGTCCCTCATATGGTCGTCTGCATAAAATAGTCAATACAATAAATGTTGCCAGCAAATAGACAACCAAAAGCCTAAAGTGTCAAATGAGAATTTCAGTTTTAAATTTGTTCTAGGTTCTTAAGACATACGTACATATGTTATACACTGAAGAAAAATACAGCATATTTTGTTTTTAGAAGGGAACAATATTAGCAACATGTTGCTAAAAATGTATGGAATAAGTAATAGAAATTTTATTTATAGGAATTTATTTCAATTAAATTTTATTCTTTTTACAGCAAAAGCTTTAATAATAAAAAAATACATTTAACACTTGATAATAAATATTAACAGCATTGATATTCCAAGGAAAATTATAAAAAAAACAAGTAAGAACGCTACATTCGGCTGTGCCAAATCTTAAAATACTCTTCACAAAAGTGTAGTTACACAACTATAAGCAAAAATATAAGTATAAACATATAACTTGCTTGCTCTTTGCTTTGATTAATGGCATGTCATCATATATGCTTGTATTTTATGTGTGATCATGTTCGTGCAACGTACAGTGAATAAACGTAAAAACGTCGCATTACATATATTCGTACTTCCGAATATGCATGCAAAATATACTATAACAAAAACTCACACATTTTTTACCGTAAGTGTGTTTTTTAAATAGAATTTTGTTGCTGCAAATTCAATAAAAAAAATCTAAAACATATGTGAGTTTTTGCTCATATCTCAGTTGCTAATGAGTCGAAACTTATAATTTTCAATAACAACACTTTCGAAAATATTTATGATAAATTGAAACCACATACAAGGAATTGGCTTATATAAAGGCTTCAAAAAGTTGATTTCAACGCTCACACGTCTCAAAATAAATATACTTTATGGTGTCTCAAATGAATACTGTAGAAATTGCAAACTTTAGACATAATTAATTAGTCAATAATTTATTTTCAATTTTAAACAATAGCTGATCGATATCTTTTATATTTTTCATTCTTTTAAAATTAATGTGTGAAAAACATAGACAAAATAACGACATTTAAATGGATCTCTAGATTCATACACAAGGAAGGCTAAATTTGAATGACAAAAAAAATTTGTTCGCTTAAAGGCAACAGAAAGGATACATTCGCAGCAAATTAGCTTTTGTGCCAGAGCTTTAGCAATCAATATTTTTTTGATAGAGATTCCGAGTTATTAAAATTGTTCACCTAAAACTTTACACTTTGTTTTTACGTGAAAACTGTGTGTTTTAAAATATTTTAAAAATTTTATTTTCACATTTGTCTTACAAAGGTTGTAATTATTTTTGTCAACCACTTCAAACAAAGAATTGTTTCAAAACATATGACTGGCAACAGTCTACAACTTCTGTATTTCTATTGCTCCTTATTTTGGGCAACATATTGCCAACTTCAACATCTGTGCAATTATTTAATTAAATTGCACTTTTGCACTTTTTTGTTTAAGTGCATTTTATTAAAGAACAAATCCACCAATTACTTTAAAAAGTTTGTGTGGTTTGCACGCTGAAATGTTTTTTCTCAACAGCAATAACAAAACACCAAACCTAATTCAATATAAATGCCAAGCTTGAAAAATAAGGAAAAAATAAAAAAATTAAAACAAACAAATAGGTTTTCTTGGAGTTCTTATAAACAAAGTATTTTTAATCATCTTCAACGAAGTTTAAATACCCTTTTTGTTTGCCCTTTAAAACAGGAAAGCTCTTTTGTATAATAAACTTTCTTACAAACCAGCTTTTAACAACACAAATTAGAGATGATCTTCTTTTTCTGTTTCTTGAGAAAATAAATCTAGTTTTAACAAGAAGCTTTTTTTATAAAACATTTTAAAGCATTTCGTAGTAAAAGCTTTTTGAAGTAAAAGTTAATTAAAAGCGTGCTCTAGCTTTAGCAGTTAGCCAGCTTAATAATTATTAATTCGTACGCTATGGGCTTTTAGTCAGGTTACTGGCATAAGAAACATTAGTTTTTTTTTCTTTTTAATTTTTACTTTAACTTAAAGTCGATAATAATTAATGCGTATGCTAAAAGCACTAAAAACCGAAGTAAAATTTAAAAAAACTTGATTAAAAATATACAAAAAAGCACCTACAAAACACCAGACGGCATTGTAATATTTCACTAAACAATTTCAGGTTTGTAGGAAAAAAGCTTTTTTATTAACTCTTCTTCTTTTTACCGTATTTAATACCTATCCAGAGGCAGTAAAACCACTACAATGTGGCCTAAAAAGCCTTTTGAAAATTTCTTTTTTAATATTTATAGTTTTTGCATTCTACTTTAAAAACAACAACAATAAAACGTTTTCTTTAAATGCTTTTGCCCTCTTTTCTTAGTGAAAAAAAGCTTTTTCCGGAAAAGGAAAAAAAATTTAAAAACTTTTTTTACTCTTCCAGAAAAAGCTTTTAAAAATTAATTTAGAAATATTAATTTTTATAAAAACCTTTCATTTTAAGTTCGCCATTAAAAATAGTATTCGTTTTTTTCCAAATAAAAATCTCCAAATGCTATAAATATGCAAATGCCAAAACGCTTGGCCTCTCACTTTCCCATAAGATTTTTTAAAGCTAAAAATAAGCTCTTCCTCTCAAATTCCTTAATTAGTTTTAGGTACAATGTTTAATAAAGTATGCCGTGTCATGGTGATTTGTGGCGCATAATGACGCTATTTTCTTGGTGTAACCAAAAGTTTAAAAACAGTTTTTATTTTATTTTTATTTTCATATTTAAGTGTATTTCTGCTGTCGTTGTTGTTATTTTTTAAGTGTTATGACTGTTAAGGTTTTATTTTATTTTATTTTAATTTTTTTTTTCTTATTCTGTGGCTTTTTTTTGCTAAGTTTTCCACAATGTCAATAACCTCTTTGGTATAAACTGTTGTTGGTGTCGTTGGCGTTTTAACTGGTTACCATATGCGCATTGTTGTTATTCGTTAAATATTTTTGTCTTTTATTTATGTTTCATTTTTTTCTGAGCTTATTACACTGTATTTGTATTTATTTTTATAAATTTTTTTATTTTTATAATTTCTTGTGCCTTTTGAGACTTTTTTGTTCTCTGCCTGGGTGTCTGTGTGTATGTGGCTAAGTTTCGTTCCTGCTTTAGAATGTCAGTTATGGAATCTTGTTATGTCTTTCTTTGACGTATTCTAAATACGTGAATTTCAAGCGGGTGATTGTTTGTAAATATTTTGGCTACTGAAAGCCACCTTTATTTTTAGAACGGCATTTAAATAAAAATATTTACATATTTGTATGTATTTATGCTGTCAATATATAGGACATTAGTTTCAAACTGTCAGTATTTCAAATTTAATAACAGTACATTGACATTTTACACTTATTTGACAGAATGAATTTATGTATGTGTTACTTTTACCTAATTCGGTTTAATGTTATAGGCACAATGCTAGTGAAATGTTTTTATTTGAATAAACTAAATCATTTCTTCAATACATATTTAATAAAAAGTTAACGGAAACTTATTTCAAATAATGGAATGATAATGAATATAGAAAAGGGCAAAAGTATGTTCCTTGAAAATCTTACAATGATCTCATGGATTTGCGTGCTAGAAACTGCTGATAAACATTTTTAGTTTTACCTGAATTCAATATTTGACACCACCTTATCTTCCTGTGATTAACTTAATGCAATAGTTTCAGCAGCATGTAAATAAGAAAATCTAGTCTTCAATATTTTTAGAAATAATAGAAAAAAAAATGCCTTAAAAACAACAAAAAAACCTGCAATACATTTTTAAAAATAATTGTCAAATTTACAACCTATTGTAGAAGTTTTCTGTAATAGGAAATAAAGGGTGGTTCAACTTTAAGGGCCGAAGTTGATTTTGAACAAAACACAAATTATTTAGGAAATTATTGTCATTTCTTTTTCTTATTATGATAATATTGATATGGTTCAATTATATATGGAACAAAATATCGGCCAAATGGCGCCACACCTCCACCCGATGGTACAAATTTTCGATGACGCTGAGGCCTGAGGTTCTATGCCGTTATTGTGCAGAATTATCTCATCCATTAGCTGTTGATATGTTGCTGGCTTACCAACGTACACCTTTTCTTTCAAATAACCTCAAAGAAAGAAGTTCAACGGTATCAAATCACATGATATTGGCGGCTTATTGACATCGCCTCCATATGAGATAACACGGCCATTGAATTTGTCGCGCAAAAGAGCCATTGTTTTGATAGCTGTGTGGCAAGTGGCACCGTCCTGTTGAAAGCACATATCGTCCATAAAAAGATCGTTATCGTCTCACGATAGCGAACACCATTCACAGTAACTGCCTGACCGGCCTCATTTTGGAAACAATACGGTCCGATGATGCGGCCAGCACGTGAACCGCACCAAACAGTCACTCTTTGTGGGTGCATTGATGCATTTTCGACAATCAATCTTGGATTATCATTCGCTCAAATGCGGAAATTCTGCTTATTGACGAATCCACTCAGGTAAAAATATGCCTCATCACTGAAGATGATTTTCTTCAAAAATTGATCATCTACGGTTGCCATTTCTTGCCACCATTCTGATCATTGACGACATTTGGAATGGTCAAGATTCTTTAGTTCTTGAGTTACATGTCACATGTAAGCATGTAAATGCAAATTTTAATGCATAATATTCATCAAAGACAAGAGTGAGAGGTGTAATTATTGGGCACGACGACGAGTTGAGGTGGACGGCTCTTCAGCCATACTATCGTGACTAGCACGAGCTGTACGAGCAGGCACTGGTGTTTTCACATCTCCTATAGACCCGGTTTGCTCAAATTTTTGCACGATTTTTCCGACTGTACGCATATTTCGACGATTAAATTGACTGCAAAAATCACGAAGTGCACGATATGTATTTTGATTTGAACGCCAATTTTCATATTAATCCTGAATAACTTTAACGCGTTGCTGGATTGTGTATCTTTCCATGGTTAAAATTGAGTTAGCCTGTAACTGAGAAATGTCAAATGAAATGCAGAAAAAAACACTTGACGTTTAGGTGTGGTGCACATTCAACATCGGCCCTTGAAATTTAACAACCCTTGAAGAGCATGAAAAAGATAATATTAACTTTTCCATCTCTGATGTATTAATACGGCATTCTATAAATATGGGTAAAATTTTTGTTTGTGTTGTACAAATTAGCAACAAAATTTGTAAAATTTAATGGCATACAACTCCTGAGATAGGTTGTGAGTGGGGCAAATAAAAATCTAAGCTTTTAGTAAATGTTTTGTTAACCAATATAAGAGCTTCATCAATGTTTTCTTAGCGCTTTTTTCTTTTGCACCAGCACAGCATTTAGAAATTATTGTTTGTTATTCTGCTTTTCTGTTGAAACAGGTTTAAATATTTTTAATAAATTTTCCTTTCATTTATCAACAATGTCGGCATTTTGTCTCATGTTGTTGTTATTAATATTTTTTATATGGTTTAATGGCTGATCAAGCAATCGCTCGTCCGTTCGTCCGTCCGTTCGGTTGGTCGGTCTATTTTAGAAATATGAATTTTCTGTTCTATCAAGCAAATTCTGTTGTTGTTGCTGCTGATGTTTTATGAAGCAAAATAATAAAGAGCAAAAGTGGTTTACGCTTGTCATTTTCGCATGTAAACACATTACAGATTGAATTGAAGGCACTGGCAGCCATAGGAAAAAATAATTACAACAATAAATATGTAGTACAGAAACGTAATAAAATCTGGAAAATATATCAGGCAACAAAATTAATAATATTACAAGTTAAAATCAACAAACAGCAACAAAGAAAACACAATCTTAAAAAACCGCAATTGAGTTGAATTTCATAACAGAACAAGTTGTTGTTTAAAGCCAATTATAACTTTAAGGGTTCTTCTGCTTTCTTGTGCCACATGATATCATGTGTCTGCAATAAGTGTGCGTTTTTTATTTTTTTTATTTTTTAAGTTTCTGTCTTTACTTCTTAACAAAGAAAACAAATCTCTGACCAGAATCATCCATCTATTCTAAATGAGACCATAATAGAACACGAGTCCTATGAAAATAATATTTATTTAAAGGAAGTTGTTGCCGTTGTTGATGATGATGACGACGACTGTATTGCAGCTGATGAGTTGAAAAGATGTAGAAAAAACAAGACCACCAACCAATACTATATTACCATCATTTAAATCAGATCTAAACTATGTAAAAAAGAAAAATATTTATATAAAATTATATCTATGAAATGAAGAAACGAATATCTTTGTAGATCCAGCAACAATTGCTGTTGCTGATGCTGACGCAGCATGTCAATTCACTTGGTTTTAATATCCAATAACATGCGAAATGTAGACTAATTTATATCAAGAAATTCTTACTTTTTATTTAAATGTTTCGCGGATGAATAAATTATTGAAAGTGTGTGTATTTATGTGGCCAAGAGTAAAATCAAACAAAAGTTTGGCTCAGCAATACTAAAATAAGAAAAAATCATCAACTGCACTACAAAGTAAGAAATAGTTGGAACATATAATATACATATAGTTTCATGTTTTAAGAGATCGAATACAAGCGATTGAAATGCTTCCAACTTCAGATTAGGCCAGCTATTAGTTACAAGCTACCACAAGCTTTGCTTAGGATCTTACACCAAAACTTTCCAAATAATAGTGTTTTTTTAACTGAATGCTCTCTCGAAAATTTGGGCCTACGAACGACCACCCGAATTAATTTTCTTTCTCAAGTGATGGCATGAACAACTGTGACCGCCGATTGTCGTTCGTTTTCGTTAAACCTTGTATCAAAGTCAATACGACTTATTAAAGGGAAAATATTTTTGAAACCTTTGAGCCGTAGTCAGTAAAAAATTTCGGTCGTAGACGAAGGACGTTTCAAGAAGATCCGGCACCGTCTCTGTTTCGTGAAAATTTGTTACGAACACTAGTTGCAGAGTTACGCACACAAAGTATAAAAGCTATTACTGCTACACCACTCCTTATATACATATATATTTCATCTTTATAAGGTGTCACGCCCACTTTTCCTACAATGTCGCTTTCTATATTAGACAATGTATACAAGTAGAAAAGTTATTCAAATAAAGTTTCATTTATTTTGTCAGTTTCATTAAAACAGTTCTCTAGTTATACTATAACAAATTTTATTTTTATTATGCCACGCCCATTTTTTCAATCATTTAGATTTTTAAGTGTACCACGTAATTAACAAAGAAATTTTTTCACAAATGTTATAAGACCTTTAAGCTAACGTAGTTCTTTTACTAGACGATCATTAATATTCAGATTATATTAAAAGTGCTACGCCCAAAATTCCGATATATTGAGTGTTGTACTATTAGCATAATTTTATGCGTATGGCAGTCCCTTAAGAATCAGTTTAGTAGCAGCTTGCGATAATTTTAGATTTAAAACTTAAAGATGTGAAGAAATAAAATGTAAAAAAAATTTTATTTGATCACTTTCACGGTATCATTGCAAATCTAATAATATTGTTCTTACGACACTCACATGTTAAAACAAACAATTGCTTTTGCTGATATTTTTGTATTTTTCTTACTTTTTTATTGCTTCATCATTAAGTGGATCTTTGTATTAGTTTTGAAAATGTACTTTAACCCTTATGTGAGCTTGATATGAAGTTAACTTTTCATAAATCAAAAATTTTATTTATCTCTACACTATTATCACCTAGGAACTATATTATAATATTATTTTAACACCTTTAGTCTTACCTAAAATCATATTATGAACAGTCTGTGCATTAAGAACATTGGTTGAGTGGCTACTTTGAAATGGCTTGCAGCAATTGGTAAAATATAAGGGGCTTTTATTCAAAACTTATTCATAAATCTTAGTATCTTAGTCAAAAGTTTTCATTTTCATATCAACTTGTTCTTCTTCTTCTCTATACCCATAAGGAACTATGTTGAACTTGTTTAATTCTTATAATAAATTTTTAATTTTTTACTGTATTCTTCGCTAATATAATTCACAGTTTGCACACTTTAACTGCACAACAAGTTGTCTGATTTTTTATCAAACATAAAATCTGTTGTCTTAAAATCTCACTCTAAATAATGATGTACAATTTAGCGAAGCGCCTGAAAGAAAGTGTTTTAATAGAAAATCGCACACGCACTCAAATAAAAATGTAACTGCACAGTTTCTAAACGCAACCGTTAACTTAGAACGGAAATGATGAAAGTTTTACACTTTCTTTGCAAGAATCAAAAAAAAAACAACAAAGAATAAAATAATAAAAAATATGAAATATTTTTCTTTTTGCTCTTTTAGAGCAAAACTCTAGCAACAAGTTGAGAAGTTGAGTTTCTTCTTTTCAATCTGAGTGTGTAAAATTGCTCTAAAAACTGCTGAAACTAAGACACACTATTTTTTAAGGCAGATGCGTTTGGAAAGGTTTTCTATCTAAGAAGCTGTTCATAACATACATACGAGTATGTATGTTGTTTTTGTAATAAGATTAAATATCTCTTTTAAAGCGTGCTACTTTAAGTTGGCATAACAAAAAAACAAGATTTTTTTTCTCTATAACAGAAACCAGTTAAGGCATCCATCTCTTTTAGCTGCATGTTGTGTAGAAAATATTGGCATAGAAAATGAATTTGTTTCATGTTTGTGGAAAAAAAACTAATAATATAAATTTATTTATTTATCGTAGTTGTATGTGGTCACATTATTAAAATTAAGAAGTAACTGTGCAAATTTGTGTTTGTGTACTGTGCACTGAGCCTAGCGCTTGTAGAACTCTGAATGCATAAGTCGTGTGTATAATTAAATGTTATGACAGATCAACACGACATATGATGAGTGGCTGAGAAGAGAGCATAATTAGCATAAAGTTTAATCTTCACTGCAAAGTGTTGAAAAGATCAAGAAGAAATTTAAGAACTTAATTCAACGTATTCTTTTAGCATGCAAAATTTAAAAAATATAAATTTTTAACAATTTATAAATTTGAAAAAATTATGATAAAATTTTATCAAATTGCTGTATTCACAAGATGTCCTAAGTATTGTTGTATTTTCCTAATGTAATAATTTTCCAAAATTTTTAAAATAAAAATAGTATATTGTGTGCTTTATGGTTATAATTTTATGGTAAACTTTTTCAAAATTTTTAAAAATTATGACAACACGACTCTTATACTATGTTCACACAAGCGCCTTAATTGTCAATTTAAAATATTTTCGCAATTAAAAGGGGTTTATTGATCTCAATTTATCATACTAAAAATTATTTATAAATGGAGCAAAATATACTTTATTGTTTCACTTATTGTCCAAAGGTAAGTAAAGTAAGTAAGGCCGGTGTGAAGTAACCCTCACACCCTCACCCAGAGATCAATACGGTCCATTGTGACGTCCAAAACTCGAAATACAACTCTTGAGAAGTATGTTCAGTGAGAAGACAATTCTAAAGGTGGCATTTCTCATGTCAAACAAATAAATAAACCAAAAACAAAAAGTAAGAAAATGGAAAATGGTTGATGAAAATTTAAAAAAAATGTTTAAATAAATTCAAATAAACAGGAAAAAAAAACTGAAGAGAATGCATTATTTGATTTGGTATAAATACATCGTATTTTTACAGCTGTCAAATGCTAATGGAGTAAGATCAATTGAGTATGTGTGAACACTTATTTTAATTGCTCAATCAACACTAAATTGAAACAATTAAAAATATCTGTCTGAAGAGGGAGGTCATTAGGACAACTTCTGTGTTCAATAAAAAATATTTAAAATTTTCTATAAAATTTTAAGCGGAAATTGGTATCTTGGGGTCATCGAATGTTTTAAATTTCATCATCCAATTTGTTTGTTTCTGTGAGGTTGAATGACCTGCATGTATTAACAAAAAATTATAGTGTTTCCTTTTCTGACGTAAATGTTGCATTGATTGTGCCCTATGCCTTCTTTTGTGTTATTTTCTTAAAAATATGCATATTATAAACGGGTGACAAGTTCTTTTGTAATTGTGTTGCCATAAAAATGAGAAAAAATGTTACATGTCGTACCCTGAATTAAATCAAAGGGTTAGAATATTGCGCTCATTAACAGCTGATATTAAAAAGGAGAATTAAGTTTTTCTAGTTTTTAAAAATAATTTTTGGTTTAAAATGGAAGCAAGCAATGCAGTTTTACATAAAAATATAGCTATCATGTGAAAAAGCTGAAAATTTCTGTTCTATTCTGTTGATTATAAATGTAGCAATTTGTTAGAGTGCAGGTAGTGATGGGACAAGGGTAAATACCCAAATGGTAAATTGGGTATTGAGTGCGTGCTTTCTGTTGAAGGTGGTAAACTATTTTTAAAAAGCAAGTTCCAGTTGCACGGTAAATATGTTATTTTTCCTACTCTTTGTGTTGTTAAACGGTTCGTTTTTTTTTTGAGTGAATGAAGCTGTGGGTGCTAAAGGAACGTTCAGTAGCAGCTGAAGTACAATTTGCTTAGTTGCTCACTCCTACTCATAACATTGAATTCCCATAAGCACGCTGATCAGCGGTTCTTATTAAGAATTGGTGTTGTGTTTGATGCAGTCAAAACTACCTTATCTGAGCAATACGCATCAGAAATACACTTAAAAAAATATGTTCAAAATTAATTTGAAAATGTTTACATTTCTGTTATTCTACGTAAAAACGAGTATTTGTTATTCAAATGAATATTTACCCGAAATTAGATAAATACCCGGGTATGAAAGTGGGTATAAATGGGTAAATACCCAGCGTAAGGTAAATACCCAGGTCTAAACCCATCTCTAGGTGCAGGTGACCTTTGAAAAGTGTTTCACAATAAAAGGGCAACATTGTTTGTTAGAAAGGAAAACACCATTAGTTTAATATTTTACATTTGCATAAAAGGAACACTGTACTTGTAGGCCTTAACAAAACTGGAAACTTATTTGTCATTTTGAAAGGGGCATATCTGTCATTTATTTTTACTTAACTAGCTTATTGGGTTTATAATCAAAAATGTATTTATTTAGAGTTTTTTCGGTTAACAACTTAACAACTAGAGAGATAAAAAGAAACTGTACAGAAATTTAATGAACTGCGTGTTACATAAAAAGGGAAAGAACAGAATAGTACTTAAAAGCATAGAGTTGCAACAAAGCGTTGGAGCAAAAGTGATGCTAATGGTAATACTCGGTATTTAATGGTACCAAAAGGGACCTTTTTATTATGAGCTGCTGAAATCTAACTATAACATCACAAAGCACCTGTACCGAATACAGCTGAACTGTCTGAAAAAAGGCTTAGAATATGCATCCAGACATGAAACCGTAATATTGTATCACGCCAACGCTTAGCTATAGGTTGTATTATCTGTTAAAAACAGTGTTTAAGAAGTTGTGCGTCACTCGCCTTATAGTCCAGACCATGACTAATTTTTTCATCAGATAGTACTGATTCGTCAATTGATTATTTTTTCTTCACTTAAACTATAAACTTCAGCTGTCAAAAGCCATAGATTTCTTTTCTCGTTGATTTCAATTGTCACATTTTCTATATAAAAAATATAGACACAAACATTCTTTTCGAACTGCAATTACCTGATGAATAACTATGTTTTGATCCAGACCAAGTATTTGTTTCGATTGATACAGAAACATCTCTCTGGGATACGCAAGCAGGATATTCGATATTGACTTGATTCGTTTTTGACCAACACCACACCACACCACCAAAGCATACTTTTGGAACAGTCGCAATAAGCTCATGTATAGCCAGTGTGTCATCTTTAGACCCCATTTAAAGCCTATCGCTCTTCTAAAAAGGGCTCAAATTATTTGTGCTTTTTCCAATACTACTCCTAGGTATTTGACTGTTTCTTATTAATCCGTATTACATTATCTCGAAAATGACAATTTTGCACCGGTAGCTTCTTCGTTCCTTTTTACAAATAGATCACCTTCTTTTACGGATTGGCATTAAGCCCTCGCTCCTTTGTCCAGTTGCAGGATATATTTAGAGCTTCTGTTGCTCTTTTGAATTAAATATCATAACATTTTGTGTATAATTAATTAATTTTATTTAATATTTATTTATTTTTTTATTTATTAATTTATTTATTTATTTATCTTATTTTATATTTCTAGGGCTCTGATCCTCGTGCTGCTACCTGTCGTGGTAAATTACAAAGTCGTCGCTGTAAACTAAATCAGGAAATCAACAAAGAATTACGACTACGAGCCGGTGCTGAAAACCTCTTTAAGGTAATTATTTAAACAAAATATATTGCAAGAACAATCATAAACTATTAAATAATTAAAATTTTCACTTTTTTTTTTTGTTTTTTTTTATATGACAGGCAACCACAAATCGTAAATTACGTGATACCGTAGCACTCGAATTGAGCTTTGTCAATTCAAATTTACAGTTATTAAAAGAACAATTGGCCGAATTGAATTCATCGGTGGAAATTTATCAAAACAATAGGTAAATAAAATCTATATATATAAAAGTGAAACTCTGTGTGTGTGTGTGTGTGTTAGCTATAGACTCCGAAACTGTAAAACCGATCGGACTCAAGCTTTGGCAAGTTGTTGTACACATACCAGGGAGTGTTTATGGGTGGAAAAAAGTGGGCGGGGCCACGCCCATAAAAATTAGTTATCAGTTTTAGCTACTTGCACTTGACCGATTTTTCTGAAACTTTGCACACATATCGAGCTGTCATGACTAAATAATTTCGTGATAAAAAAGTGGGCGGGGTAACGCCCCTAAAAAAGTTTTAATTTTGAGGTACTTGCACTGGACCGATTTTTCTGAAACTTTGCACACATACTAAGCTGCAGACCTGGGGGGTCTCAATTACATTTTGTATTTAATTACACCTATAATTACACAATTACATGTAATTGTAATTGAATTTTTTCAATTACAATTACACGTAATTGTAATTGAAAAAGAAGTAACAATCAATTACAATTACATGTAATTGTAATTAAAGTTTTCTTAAATTACAATTACATGTAATTGTAATTGAAAAAATTCCAATTACAATTACATGTAATTGTAATTGGGAAAAAATCCAATTACAATTACATTTAATTGGAAAAAAAATTTTTCATTAAGTAATTTAAAAAAAAACAAGTAATCATTACTTTTTTAAGTATTTATTGTCAAAAAAGTATTTAATTACAAAAATTATCAATTACATATTATATAAGCCAGTCTTTACCATTTAATAATTTTCAGTTTAAAAATGTTACGAACACGTCCGAATTGAAATTTCAATAATGATCGAAATGAAATCGATAGTTTTTCATCACATACCTGATTGAAAAATAATTAAGACAAGGAACCAATTTAAAAAAATTTATTATTTGCTTTAAATAACACAATTTTTTTTTTCATATAATTTAGAAAATCGTTTTAAGAATTTTCAGTTTTATTTTATGGTTTTAAAAATGTAATTGAATTTTGTTCAATTACAAGTAATTATTTGTTGATTAATTACAATTACAATTACTTGTAATTAGTAATTGAACATTTTCAATTACAATTACATGTAATGTGTATTTGATTATTTTCAATTAACAATTACAAGTAATTGTAATTGAGATTTTTCAATTACAATTACATTTTATTGTAATTGAGTTAAGTCCTTACTTTCAATTACAATTACTTGTAATTGTAATTTAGACTACCTCAATTACAAATTACATGTAATTGTAATTGTAATTGAAATGTAATTGAGATCCCCCAGGTCAGCTAAGCTGTCATAACCATAAAATTTTGTGATTAGAAAAATGGGCAGGGCCACGCCCATAAAAAAGGTTATAATTTTGAGGTACTTGCACCAGACCGATTATTCTGAAACTTTGCACACATATCGAGCTGTCATGACTAAATATTTTCGTGATTAGAAAAGTGGGCAGTACCACGCCCATAAAAAAAAGGTATCATTTTGAGGTACTTGCACTGGACCGATTATTCTGACTTTACAATTTCGTGATTAGAAAAGTGGGAAATGCCACTCCCATAAAAAAAAATTATAGTTTTTAAGTTTTTGCACTTGATATTCAATTAAAATTCAGAATGCATTTCGCGTAGCAACGCGCGCCGGGATTGGCTAGTAATAAATAAAATAATAAATGAGAAGATGAATGTATGAATGTATGAATAAACAGCATGACTCAAGTTAGCCTAAGCAACATTTTACATACACAATTTATTATTAAACTTTTATGGTTTAATAATGCGAATATTAAAAAGCGTATAAGGAAATGAAAATGTTTCATATTACAATACACATACATTTTCATTTGATCTGAGTTATAAATACTACAAAAATTGATTTTTTTTTTTTTTTTGTTCAATTCTACATGCAAAAGGTCAATTTCACAAAACAAATAGTTTTTTTTTCGTTAAATCTTTTATATCAAATTTATGCAGCTTCTGCTGGTTTTTTATTTAAGTCCCCTGGTTGGAAGAATATTTTTAGTCCCTGTGTGTGGCTTCTAAAGCCTTTGGATTAAAATCTTTCATTTTGTGTGTGTGTGTGTGCAGCATTATTATTATTTTTTGTTAAACATGCATGTTTGTTGCCTGTTTTGTTGGTTTTTTTTTTGTTTTTGTTTCTTCCTGTAAACCATAAAGATTTTAAGTTACCGATTGATTTAAGTCATTGCCTGCCTTTTGTTTTCCCTGTTATTACGTATGTATGTGTGCATGTATGTATGTGTGCCTGTATATTGGCTTGTATAAAAATATAAAGAAAATAAATTTTATTTAAAGTTTCTTAAGAATATTCTTTGCAATGTATCGATTTTCGCTGGGATTAGAATAAAGTGTGTGTTGGTTCTCATTAAATGTTATTGTTGTTGTTGCTGCTGCCGTCCGCTTAAGTATTGTTTAAAGACATGCAATCTCATTCCCAGAGGCTGTAAATTTATGTAGATGGTAATTGTTTTAAATAGGCGACGTTAAGAACCAACAATACAAACAAACTTTATCGAATAAATATTTAATTAACAAAAGTAACGAAATGAAAATTCATTTTTACAATTAGAGAAAAAGCAAAATGATAGTCTTCTAAGAATGATATAACGAAAAATAAACAACTTTTTTCAACAGAATTTAATTTAAGGAATTAATAGTCCCATGTTTGTATTAAATCTTCAGATAAATTTTGGCAATTTTTAGAACCATGACCCGACTTTTTTAATAAAAAAAACTGAATTTCGTTGTTGCAGTAATTTTTTTTCATGTGTCATGCACAAAAAAAAATATTTATTGTCTAAAGAGACTTCTATAATCTATCTTTGTTAGGAACACATGATTTTATATAACGTTAGAGCTATTAAGCTTAAGTTTTTACTCTAATTTCGGACCGTTTCATATTTAGTTGATTTAGATTAACCATGTATTCCGTTGTATTTTAAATAAAATAAAATGCTCAAATGCGTTAAATGCAAAACTGTGTAGTGACGGCCTTATCTTATATATAAAATTCTCGTGTAGTGGTGTTTGAATTGTTATAAAACTTTGTGTGCATATCGGGTAGGTCTGAGAATCGGTCAACATATATTTTTCATAGCCCTTAATGCCGCGGCTTTTTTTACGCCTCCTCAGGTAGGCCAGACTGCTGGACCGATCTTCTTGATATTTTCACATAATTTGACTAAGATTCTGGTATGATTAATAGGATACTTTTTTAACACGGCTTCTTTAACGCCCACTTTTTTAATTACGTACTTACATCAATATAGTTTTAGTATTTTTCTTCAAATTGTAAACAATTTATAGTCCAGTCAATGCAGAATCAAACGTTTAAGAATCGGTCAACATCTATTTTTTATACTCCTGAATATTTAGGGTGACTCACCCCAAGGGACAATTTATGCCTCAACTAAATAACGTAACGTCTTCGATGAAATTTTAAGCTAAGATAGATCTGCGTACCGTAGAACACATATGGTTTATGTTTTTTTTCAATGTAAAAAATATTTTCTAGAAATAATTTATATGGCAAAACCACTTCTGCCGGGTTTGCCAAACTGCAGAGGTGCAAAAGTGTGTAATACACTCGCAAATACTTTATTCCGCTTCAGCGTTTGCTGTGGCAATGAACAGAAGTTACGTAGTGACTCAACTAATGAAACCTCAATGAATTAGTGCCCTACGTGTAATTTCAGCATATCGTACAGTACGTACTAGTGCTGCATTAGTACTTTGCCAATAGATCTCATAGTAAAAGAAGGGGAACGAATCTTTAACTTGACCAGATCTGGTATTAATGAGCATGTTAATGAAATATCAATTGAAGCATGGCAGAATCGATGGAATAACTGTGCGACGGGTCGATGGACCTTTAGATTAATACCAAATGTTAAGGTTTGGATTGAACGGAAAGACGAAAACGTTAATTATTTTTTGACACAGATGATGACTGGTCATGGAAACTTTAACAGCTACCTACGCAGATTTAAACTGAAAGAGCTTAGATACTGCAATGAATGTGGCTTTGAGGATGAGGATGCTGAACACAGCCTTTTCCATTGTCCTAAATGGGAACGTGAACAGAACAGACTTAATGGAAAACTTCAGGTGATACTTACACCTGATAACTTGGTTGCGGAATTGTTAAGATCGGAGGAACGAAGGAGGTGGTGTGAGTCTTTTATGGGTCATATAATGAAGGCGAAGGCCAATAGAAATCCGAACTCTTAATCTCTTGGAGGAGGGGGGGATGATAAAATGCTTCAATGGTACCGGGATGTAACGGGGAGCATATCGTGGGGCCACTAGATGCCAGCG
Organism: Phyto melanocephala; assembly: GCA_941918925.1. Classification (NCBI taxonomy): domain Eukaryota; kingdom Metazoa; phylum Arthropoda; class Insecta; order Diptera; family Rhinophoridae; genus Phyto; species Phyto melanocephala. The sequence continues at coordinate 130,705,998 of OW799234.1, read as the reverse complement.
TGTTGGCACTACGTCCACAAAAAAAAAAGATAGATAATTATGATTTATTTAAAAGAAGTATTGCATTTGAGAAAATAAAAGGAAACATTTTTTAACAATAAATCATAATAAGACATAACAAAAAATGTTGTGTGTATGATTGGCGAACTTAGGCTATAAAATTAACATTATGAGAAAGGAGAAAGTTGAATCCCGGAACGTTTTGCAATGCAAGAGCGAGATAAACTCATATGCAAATTGTGAACATCTGGAGATAATATGGATAACAAGCCATCACGGGCTGATCGGAAACGATAAAGCCGACAAATTATCCAAAATAGGAGCTCTTTTGAGCACTATAACTTTGAAGAACGCCAAACCCCTTAAACGATTTAAGGATGAACTTAAACGTTGAGCGATGGAGGAACATGTCAGAAAATGGCAAAGCACTGATGTCGGTAAGGTGACAAGAACACTATGGGGTGGCCTAAATCTTGGAAAATCAAAAGAGATTCTGAGACTAAGTAGACCAACACTTAGGAAACTAACCAGTATCGGAAAGGACATTATAATGCAAATTACTTGTACAAATTTATAGATATTCGGATATAATAAGTTCTCTATACTTTAAGCAAATTAATAAAAACTTATATAAACGTATAAAGTGTTCGCCATTTAAAATGTCATGGACCTCATTCAGTTTTAATAATATTTTTTCAAAAATACTTAAGCGATAATAGGGAAAAAATTGGACATATGCCAACAAAGTGGTATGCATTCTTATATTCATTATAATTAATTACACAAAGAACATATACTTTTAGTATAGCCATGAAATGAATGGGCGTTTAAATACAGTAGCCTACCTCTAGCTTGCATAACTAGACTAACGAGGTGAGCCGAGTAATTGTCACAGAAATAAGGTTGTATATCATATTGCAAAACAGGGTATAAATCATGAAAGCTTCGAGGCACTAGACAAAAAGTTCGTATTCAATAAATTTTAATAAATCAATAATAATCTAATGTAGCGAAAATGAGATGTTTTTCCAAGTTTCAATATCAAGATTAATACCAATTTTGCTAAATAAAACATTCCATTGCGGTACCCAGAAAATATTATGTTGAAAAGTCTGCTCGGCCAAAATTCGCGGCAGTCTATACACTGGAAGACTGACTATTTTCCTTATATTTATAAATAAAATGTATATTTAAAGTTTCTAAATAAAGTGTTTCTAGATGCAGCATGTAATTTGAAGTATTAGGCGGTAGAAAAAGTAGTTTCTTTAAAAGATATCTCATAAGATATAAAATATTAAGAGTGCATTAGTAGAATGTTAGAGAAGATAAACTTTGACGTTAGTTTAGGAAGATATTTTCAATTTACTTTAGAAAATAAAACTAAATATAATAAAACACATGAGATTTGCATCTTATCCAAGTCATTGCAACATAGTGTTTAACTTTTAAACTTTAAAATTATTGAATTATATTTTATAAATTATAGGCACTGCAAAACTATTTAAACAGAAATTTGTAGCCGATGATGGCCTAGAGGCTTAAAATAAACAAATAAATAATCTACTTAAAGTCATTGTATTTGATAATATGACATTCGCATATTATAAACGCATTCTTAAACTACGTTTAAATACTGAATTTTTCTTTATTCTTCTTTTCTCATTTAGTAAAGCATATTGCTGATAGTTTTGTTGTAAAAACTTAGTTATCAACTACTTGCATTTGTAATGGCAACCTTATTGCAATAAACGAATAAAGTTCATAACATTTTGTCACGTTTTCGCATTAAAATCAAAACGAAACAAATTTTAAAGTTGCAACGAATTGAGAAAACTCTATTTAAAAATGACAAACTTTTTTCCCAAAAAAAAAAAAAATAACTTTTCTCATAATAAAATTTATAATGAATTTTTGGTTTGTGGCAAATATTTGATTTATTTAAAATGTTCAATAAATTTTAGATTTATTTGTTGACAAAGGAATTTTTAATAAATTTTCGATTAAATATTCTTTTTATTTTATTTGATAAGAATTTTTGATTAATTTTTATTTTTATAAAAAAAAATTAAAAAACTCATTGTTGTAAGCAATTTTTTTTTAATTTTTTGTTTTTAGAATAATTTTCAATTATATTCTTTATTTAAAAACTTATCAGGCCCCCTATTTTTATATGGGGAACTAAATAAGGAAAATATTTTGTAGTTTGTAGAGGATCCCAGCAAAATAACACATTACAAAATAATGAGTTGAAAGTACTACTTACGATTCGACATCTAAACCCATTATTTTAACAAGGCGATGTCGTTGTAGGCAAGTACTTACCACCCTCGCTTACAAATAGGGATTCGTATAAGTACTTATTACGGTCGCTTACAAAAAGGACATAAGAAGTACTTAATTTTATAGCAATAAATAAGTACTTGATTTTAATAACCTTAATAGCCCCTTAATAATATGGGCTTTCAAAAGTCGTTCGATTCTTTTAAAGATGAAAATTCGGTTTGATTATTCTGCGATAAAAATCATTCAAAAATCAGAGAAAATTTATAACTCATCAGTTTACTTATGAACTGTTTTGCCAAAATATTATTACTTATAGTCTAACTGTCTTAAACTAAATGAAAATTATAAAAAGTTATGTATTTGAATGACTTCTAACAAATTTCACAATAATAAATTGTATTGTGTGTGTATATATCGAAAAAAATATCTAAAAATAAGTACTTACGTATCACATAACAAATCAAGTCATTACTAAAATACTTATTAATATGACAGACTATATGTAAATTCATTGAAAAGTATGTTGTTTAGTAAGAGCAAGTCATTATCTAGTTTTTGCTGGGATGTTTTTTAATAGCGATATAATTTAAATTAAAAAAGAAACACACAGAAAAATGTTCTTAATGTGCAAGAAACAGATGATTTTATGGCATTAAGAGTTAAAAATTATCTTTAAAATGTTTCCTTTCAAGACCTTCATAGTTGCTGGTTTGATAGAAAAAACCATTGACTTTAAGTAAGACTAGAGAAAATAATTCAAAGGCGTTTAATCGCATGAACTCACTATTAACGATTTACTTTTGAATAAAAATCGCATTCACAAAATATTTCCTTTATTAAGTCGAATATTGGACGCGGTGTATGTATGGATGGCTGTCGTACAGTCTTGAAAGCAATATTTAAATTTTTTTTTTTTTTTTTGAACGGTGTAACAAATACATTGAAGCAAAGAATTAAACAAAAGTTAGGATGTAATCTGCGACTTGCGCAAGACTATTATGGTGCTTAAAGGTGACAGTATGAGATTTAACTTTAATTTTTTTTAAGGTGCACCGCAATAGTTTTCAATAATATAATGAGTAATCCCACGCTGCCATGTGCGGAGTGTTCTTGGTGCTATTGCCAGTTTATGGTATAGAGGTAATATTATCATCTCTGGCTACTCTCTGCTATAATATGGTAGAGAAAACTCTGGTCATAATCCTTTCTGGTACTATAGCAACCAGTAAGACTCTAGAACTTGTTCTACACTTACTATTGTTGAGCCTCTTGAGAGATCAAGTGTTGGCTGTGGTTATATTCAAGTGGAAAATAGATTCAGCGGTACTTTAATGAATGGGTGCTGTTTCCTTCTCAAAAAAAATAAGAGATCGGACAAACATTATTATCTCAGCACGCTCAGTAGTTATTTCGTTGAATGTTCTGCTTATTTCATATTGCAGACTTTTGCTGCAGAACTTGGGATGGTTGTACAACAGAACCTCAATCCTATGATAACACTACCACCATATTATGCCACTTGGTGTCAGAGCTAACTTTAATCAAACTACAGTCTATCAAATAAGAGAACTAAATCCATATAATCACACTTTTGCGCAAAATACACAAAATTCTCATCTAGTTTTTAGTCGACTGTTTAGTGTCTACATTACAGCGAATATAAATGGGTTTATAATGTTGTTCCTGTTGCTTATAATCAAGGCAAATTTATTCATCACTCAGTCTTTGATTTGTCAGCTGATTATTTTCTTATTCACTAATTTAAAACTTCAGCTGTCAAAGATCATAGAAAAAAAACAATTTCCTCTCTTCTCACATTTGTTTCTAATGTCAGACTTAATATATGAAAAAAACATAAACGATTATCTGAAGAATAAATATGTCTTGCTTATAATATAAAAACAACCTTTTTTAAACATTTGCATCATCTTTAGGCCAATGACCTATTTGTTACAATATATCTGTGGCTTGGAGCTAAAAGGGCCAATGTCAAAATATTTACTTTTGAGAAAATTTAAATTAAACCTTAACCTTTATAGATGTTTTCATAGTGACATTGGCCAGCATTTTATAAATGAAGCTGTTCTGGGTAAAGTATGACTTTAGCTGTTTTACCATAATGAAATAGAGCAAGAAAACAAATCTAATGCAATGATTTACTCAAAAGAGCAAAAAAGTGACATTGGCCCTTTTAGCTCCAAGCCACAGATATATATTTACGTAAAAAATAATAAGTGTCTTTGTAACTTTCAGAAATTTTTTTTCGTTCTATATTTTTAAGCACCATATGGATGCACTTGCTCAATTTGGATTAAATACATTCCCGATACAATCGGCCTTATTGTCATTGGCGTTGTCGTGTCGTTTTTGTGTCGAAAACGACAGAAATACGACAAGGTCTCATTCATTTTACATTGTCGTAAATATTACACGGTACCAAAAAATACGACAACGCCAATGACAATAAGGCTGAATATTCCTAAAAATAGTTACAGCTTTTATTTTCGATATAAATCACTTTACCTTTAAATACTTAACAAAAATAGCTACAAAACGTTAGTCTATTTACTATTTAATAACAATTCTTAATTAAAAAAAGAAAATAAAAAATGTTTATGACATAAACAAATTACTATTACAAAACTAAAAGTAAAATTTCTCCCAAAAAAATCGAAATTTTTATACAAATTTTATAAAAACGACACAACTACATTTTTACACAAAAAAAAAATGTTTAACTTGTTTTGTATTATTTTTATGCAAAAAAACAAACGCTTCGTTGATTTTAAAAATCACTTGACCAGAACACAAAATCTAACTTGTTTTCTATATAAAATTGTTTACCAGATACACAAAACTAATCTTTTTTTTAATTTTATTTTTTCTTTAACAAGAATGTACAAAAAAAGTTAAATAAAAAATTTAAATTAATTGTTTTATATTTAGATAGGAAAAGGCTTGGCTCATACATTCATATGCCTGTATATATTTTAGCTCATCTCGCAAAAAAGCTAAATTTATAAATTTTTTTATAATCTCATCAAACATGATTCATTCAACTTTTTGTTGAATTTAAAAACAGGCCGCCTGCGATTAATAAAAAAAAACAAAAACATGCGTACATTTATACATTAAAACCATTATTTTGTCATACATGCATATGTACATACATATGCATATAATAATTGAAAATTTGTCAGGTGTCTATTGTGAATCATTTTTCAATTATTTTAATATTCTTTTACGATTTAGAAATAACAATTGTTATTTGTACTACATAAGACTTATAGTTTATTATCTACATCTTATCTTATATATAAACTAGCTAATACCCGGTGTGCTTCGCCACCCCCATCGTAATGAAATAAAAATTTTATAGTTCAAAAATATATATATTTTGCAAGTTCCACGCCCACAATTACTTAAGCATCCATTTCTTATCAAAATAGTCATATAGATGTCAAAGCTTCTCGTGTAAAATTTTGGTACTCTAACTGTTATCGCTTCCCAGATATACGAATTTTTGTTTTTAATTCATATGACAGGTGCCACGCCCACTATTGCTAAAGCATCCATTTCTTATCAAAATAGTCATATAGATGTCAAAGCTTCTCGTGCAAAATTTGGGCAAAATTTTGGTACTCTAACTGTTATCGCTCCCGAATATACGAATTTTAGTATTCAATTGCTATGAGAGCTGCCACGCCCACTATTTTTAATGTACCCATTTTTTCCAGAAATGTTTATTTGGGTGTCAAAGTTGCTCTTGCAAAATTTTAGTACTCTAATCGATATCGTTTTCCAAATATACGAAATTTAGTATTAAATTCATGTGGCCACGCCTACTATTGAAAGTCCGCCCATTTTTTACCCAAATGTTCGTGTGGATGTCAAAGTTACATACAAACATACAAACACACATTGATTTTTATATATATAGAAGATAGGCGAGTCAATTTTTTATTACACAGTTTACACTTACGTGCAGATGTGCACAATCTCAAGCCTATTAAAATTGGTTCAATATTTGAGGAGTTATAAGCGATAAAAGTTGCTACTTACACATCCGCCAACCATTTGTGTGTAACAAAATAGAAAAAAAAAATAAAAAAATAAAGTATTACCCCAATGGGTAATACTTCCCATCATATATCAATATATAAATTGTTTTTGCAAAAACTGTGCTTCTGAGATGCCACTTTAGCGCTCTTCGCGCTAGATTAAGTGTGTTTCAACAAAAAAAATCACAAATTCGTTAGTCAGCACCCTTCTTTAAAAAGCGCTAGATTAGAGCGATTTACTTCAAAAGTAAAATTATCAAAATAACTATAAAACAATTAAGTACAATTGTGCTTTTTTGTTCAATTCGTACCTTAAAATTTATGATTTATTTAGTGGAAATGTAGTATCAACTGCACATAATGTTCAGAACACATTTAAACATGCCAAATTTTTCGATAATAAATGTTGTTTGAAAGATGTAAGTGGAACCTGACTAATATTACAAAAAAATAAAAAATTAAAAAAAAGAAAACTCCTTCTTTTAAATTAATAATTCTGCTAATAGTTATTCGATTAAAAATTGTAGGCAATTGCGAAAAAATTATAAAACCATAAAATTTACCTCAATATATTTATATTCATAGATTTTAAAACAATATTAAACATTTTAAAGGGCGCCCAAATTTGAATTCTCAATAGTAAATGGAAATTGCTGGAAAATTGATGATTTAGACGTAAAGATTATGTCGTTTCATTTGCACACAACAATACATCTTTAAAGGAGAGGTGCCTTTTGACATCTTAGACTATTTTATCGAAATCGAGAGTGTACAGCAATCATCCCACAAAGACAGCTTAACAACACATTATCGAGGCAATTTTGATAAAAGATTGGGAGCCTCCTTAACTTTTTCTTTTATGAAAATCAAAATGTTACCTTACATTCGTAAACCCTTTATTTAATTGACATATTATAAGTATGCTTAAGACATTTGATGTTTTAATTTCTGCTTTGTTAACTACTAAAAGCATTAACAAATAATCACCTTAACTCGTGCTAAAGTCACAAAATTATCTCTGAGGTTTGCATTAAAAATATTTTTTTTTTTATAAAAATCAAAGCAAAATAAAATTTTTCCGCTTTCTAGCGCATTTTAAGTGAATGCCTAGCGCCTTTTGGTTACAAATAGTTGACATCGCTAGTGATTTATGTGTATGGTATAAAAAACAAACAAAAACAAGAGAGTGTAGTCCACTACTCTCTACTACTATTGTAGTCAGCGTTGTCAACTCGGTGATTTAAGCACTGTTTTTAGTGCTTTTTGAAATTTTTGACGCGGGAAACTTTTAGTTTAGTGCTCGGTGTTTTTTTCTTTAATTTTTAGTGCTTTCCTTTTTTTCTCCGGTGACACCAAATACTAAATTCCAAACAAATTTTTTTATTGGAAACAATTATCATAAATTACTCTTACGTATCGTATATCTCAACAAAACTAAAAAATATTTATTCATTGTTTAAATGATATTAAGTTGAAAATGCTTTCAACTTATTATATTAAAACTATTAATTAAGAAAATTGTAGAGATTGATAGTGTACAATGTTTTTGTTATTTGAGTGGATTGTTTATTTTACAATATTAATTGTAATCCCGATACTCCTTTCTTGATATCCTGTATGGTTTTTGAGACAAAAACCACCTATGAAAATTTATTTTGTAAGTAAAGTTTCAAGTTAATCAAAACTATTGAATATTTAAAAAATTACATTTGTATGGAGACGCATCAAAAAGATGAAAATAAAAAAGAGGAATTGATATGCAAACACTATTCATTTTACAATTTTACATAGCAACAATTCTATTTTGGATTAATTATTATTAATAATATAATATCTATAGACTGACAAGTCGATTATCGTTAGCAATAGAACTTCAGTTTCGTTGCCAATTGTAAAATAAATTATTCCAAAGAGCAACTGGCGTTTGAAAGCTGTCAATTTTTCTTTTAAATAGTGTTTATATTGTCAAATGTGAAGTTCAATTTTTACACTGTTTAAAAATAATTATTTAAAATAAAATTATTTTTTAATTTATCTGCTCCTTATGCTCCAAATAAGTGATTTATTTTTTAAATAGAATCAAAAGTGAACAATTTTAAACTCAGTGATTTTTAATGAAAATTACGCGCTTTTTTAGGGGTTTAGATGCTTTTTGAAATTTCAAAGTTGGTAACGCTGATTGTAGTGTTACAATTTGAACTCCCGTTTTAAAGATGTTTTGTTGTAGTTTTTTTTGTTTGTTTTAGGAAATGATGAAATAAAATAAATAAATTGCTAGAATAAAAATAAAAAATCATTTACAACTAGATTATGCTCGAATGGGTCGACTGGAGTACTACATACTGATTAAATTTATTTTACATTTTTTTGTCAAATAACAAGTTTATTACTGAAATTGACCAAAAAATTTCTTTAATTCTCGCTATTTTAAAATTCGAGTAAGTGTCTTAAAGGGTACTAAACACGAGAAATTTGAAACACAAATTTGCAATTTTTACAATCAATTAAACAAACATTAAAGATTTATTAACTTTGTACGGCCAACAATTAAAATTAGAAAATCTTTCTCTAAAGTCAGACCTTTTAAGGACATTATGAGGTCTTTAAAGGGCATTATGTCAAATCTAGGTTAGTTAGGGACTATAGGAAAGCTCTTGACAGAATTTTGGTATTGGGTTCCAGGGAATTATGGAGTTGTCGGCAATTCAATTGTGGTCAAAGTTGTGTGGTGGTACATCGGCACTAAGATCGACATTTAAGGATGAGCCACTATTTAAGCGAAATAAGGCGTGAATATTAGACAGGACTGATTAGGCACTGAAAACAAAAACGGAAAGCAGAGTGTCAAGGGCTTTATGGCCGAAGGCAAATTCGGCGGATGCTACGGTTCTCCTGAACCTAAATAGAGTGTGTCTTAGAGCTGCTATTGGGATTATAACGGGACATTGTTCAATAAAAGATCAGTAGATCCTTTTATATTACTGTAGGATGTTTAAGGATGATTAAAAGATAGAAGCGGTAGAGCATGTTATCTGTCAGTGCCTAAGACTATAGGATGGCTGAGAAAGTGATTCAACGATAAGTTGCATGTATTTTCCAAACTAGAGAATATCATTGAATTCATCATTTAGGTTGGGTGGTTAATAGATGGACATTAAGGCTTTATAGGACTAGTTTTTTCATGTTCTTCATTTCATTTCTTCTACATTATTTTGTTCCGTTTATTTACCAAGTTTCTAGTACTTTTCTTCTTCTTCTTTTATCGAAGGAAATACAATACGCGTCTCCGAGTGTGGGTATTAAAGGTATCTCTTAGATTCCGGCACACCTTTCTCAACCAACTTATCTGCTTTACAAAAGTCATTAATTAACTGCCATTCTATCTTCAAATGTGGTATTTAAATACCAAAATTTATGGTCAAAATTGGTTTTTTGCTTGTAATAAGGATGACGACATTAACCAGAAATTGGTGTCAAAATTCAAAATTGCTTGTAATTAAGAATTGTATTTATTTATAACAATCAATGACTGTATTTAAACAAAAAAAAAAAAAAAAAAAAAAAAAAAAAAAAAAAAACAATAAATATAAATAAAAACAATTTCTCCACACACACACACACATGTTTTTACATCTGCTGATGAGCTTATGATTCTTGTAACTAATGATAAGCTTGATGCTGAATATTTTTGCTTCATCATTCTTCTTTAACGATTGTTTGAGTTTGAACGTTTTTCCTTTTTCCCTTTATTATTTTATTTTCTCGCTTGGGTGACATTATTTTGTGTATGTTGTTCAGTTTTTTTTGTGCTGTGTGATCTTTTCTTTGCGTTCTTTCTTTTGTACTATTGTTTGGTTTTGCAGGCTTGTTTTACCTTTTGCTGTATCTTTTTATAAACTCAATTTCTTAATTTAATTTTGTAACGCAATTTTAATGATTTATGCAAAATTATTGTGTGTGTTTAATAAAATTATATAAAATTTGGGTTAAGAGGTTAGTTAAATCAACACAAAAATACGCGTTGTAAACAACAACAACACTGCAATGACAAATCCGAATGATTTAATTGCACTCGTAATGCAGAACACAATTAGGCATTGGGGTTTAATAAAGTTAATGCATTTATTGTGTATGATAAACTTAATAAATACAGGCAAAGAAAAACAATGGTTATGACATGATCACGACAGTCATATTTTATTCTCTATAATAATATTTAGTTGTAGAAAACAAAAAATAGTTGTTGTTTTTATTTTATGATATTTTGTCACAATAATAAAGAGTTTGTTTGAATTTTATCATTTAATGTTTACTTTTCAAATAGTTGTTGTTGTAAAAACAGTATGACTTAAAAAAATTATGACATAAATTGTATGATCTCTTTGCAAAAATAACATTGTAATCGGAAGAATTTTAAATTACAAACAATCATTTAATAGTAGGTAAAACAAAGCAACAATGCTATGATTTTTTTTAATGTTTAATGTTCTTCTTCTTCTTCTTGCAAATCATTTTTCTAAAGAAAAACAAAAAAACTAGTTTTTAATAATTTATCATAATTTTATTATTTTTTTCTTCTTTACAGTCAAGATGATGTAATGCCAATGATACCCTTAGGCTTAAAGGAGACAAAAGAAATTGATTTTATGGAACCGTTTTCCGATTTTATACATGAACATTATAGTGAAGAGCCATCAATGTATACAGACGCAATTGCCGATATAACAGATACAAGACAGGTAAAGAAAAGTTTTGTTTTTTGTAATAAAACATGCAACTTTTAATGTTTCTTCTTGGTGATGATAAGTTGTTAACTCGTAGCTAACAACATCGACAACAAAATAAAATAATTATTTGTCATGATCGTCTTAAGTCAGTTTTTTGATGTCATCTTTTGCATATAGATAGACTACGTTTTGCATATTTTCTGGTTCTATAATATCTCTTTCTCTTATTCTGCAGGCCTCCAAAACACCCTCCCGCGATAGTCAGGGTGTCGCTTTACTCTTTCGCTACTACAATTTATTGTATTATGTTGAAAGACGTTTCTTTCCACCCGATCGAAATTTAGGTGTCTACTTTGAGTGGTATGACTCTTTAACTGGTAAGTATTTTGTGAAAAAAAAACTCTATAAAATATTTGAAAAATATAAATGAATTCTGATTTGTAGGCGTCCCCTCTTGCCAACGCACAATTGCCTTCGAAAAGGCCTGTACACTTTTTAATTTGGGTGCCATTTACACTCAAATCGGTGCACGACATGATCGTACCACTGAAAAAGGTCTGGATGCTGCTGTCGACAGTTTTCTACGTGCTGCTGGTATATTTCGTCACATTTACGACACATTCACCAATGCCCCCTCGATGGATTTGAAACCGCAAGTCTTAGATGTGTTGGTCTCGTGCATGTTGTCACAGGCCCGTGAGTGTTTGTTCGAAAAGCTGCAATTACAGATCGAGTCATTGGGTTTAACAGAATCGAGTCATGTAAGTGTTTTAAAATTTATATTAGAAAACCTTTATAAACAAATAATACATAAAGCGAAATTATTATTTTTATTAATATTAGTTTTATATTAAATTATTATTGTGTTTTGTACTTAATAAAATTTACCTTCACTGGTAATTTTATAATTCCGAAATTAAAAAAAAAAATTTTTGCAGATTTCTTATGAAATAAATATCATTATTGAAGTTTGATTATTTTAGATTATTGTTAAATTAAAATTAAAATTTAAAAGTCAAACACGTTCTACATTTTTCTGTTTAAATTTAGATAAATTTTCGACAAGCCCTTCATAATATTGTATTGAATTAATCTCGTTTAAATTGTTTTAAACCCAGACACAAAATAATAATTCTAAGAACTAACTGACTATAGTTTTGACATAAAAAAATATAAAAAAATCCGGAACATTTGCTATAACGTAAACTTTTAAAAGCAGCAGTTTTTGTCTATGTGAATCGTTGAACTTTAAGAATTCCGAAGGCTTCTCATCATTATCATCATTATCTCATTATCAGAAAAAAATAGCAACTACCTGGGGAATGTAAAAAAATATTTAGCTTAAAAAAAAAGAGGGACTTTGTTCAGGTTGAAAAAGCTGATGATCCAAAAGACATTACAAGTGCATTACTGATCCCTTTATGATACCTGATACTTAGGATGTTGTGAGTAGCTAGTCCCTTCTCTACCCGCAGAAACACTATTTTGGCATTTTAAAAACAACCTGATGCACGAAGAGCGAACATATTTTCTTAACATCGATGTAAAATATTCTCGCAAGATCTTTAAAGAAAATGTTCCCCCAGATGCCGAGATCTTAGTCTCGCCAGAGCCGGGCAATTGCAGAGAATGTTGTTGCACTATCTCAACTTTCTCCTCGTCGTGACAACTTCTGCCGAAGTCAATGAAAGGAAAATTCAATCTTCTAGCTTGTATTCCCAAGACCCAGTATTTAGCTGGAGCACCAACAAGACATATGAATTGATAGTGAGATAGTCGCATAGGTGCCCTCTTTCGACAGCTATCCTCTGACGGGCAGCATTATCCACAGACTATAATGTATAACTCCTGTTTGGTCAGTGTCTTGCAGAACAGAAGTGATGAACCAATGCATATGTCAATCACTCCTGAGTGGAGAAGAGTTTAATAATTTGCCAGTCTATCCGCAATATGCTTTCCTGAAACTACCTTGTGTCCAGGTACCACTTTGAGCTCAACAGTGGAATGTAGAGATATTACACATTCCATAATCAAAATAGATGTTATATAAACACATGCTAGGGACTTAATAGGAGCCTGACTGTCAATAAAGATACAAATAAAATAATCTTAGTATATCCTGTAGTATCTCAGCCCTTTTGATCTCCGATATCTCAGCCTGTGCAATACTTCAGTAATACGGTAGCATAAGAAGTACACCTTGCTGTTTTAAAGGGGGATAAAGAATCCACCACCAACCACCATCCCTGATTTTGATCCGTCAGTATTAACCTGCAGATCGCATACCTCTTCATCTAGTGATGTCGAGTTGGAAGTAGAGAGTTGAGGTGCAATAGTCTATATACATATATATCCTAAAATATTGGAAATTCATAGTCTAATCGCCTTGTTCAAGGCCGCCGGATTAACCATAAGATCCGTAGGTAGCCAGTTCAATATGGAAAATAATCAGGTTTGAGGTTGTTGTGCGCAGAGCACCTGTAATTAGCACTTGGCATGAAATTTTCGAAGAGTCTGCTGCACGTGGATCGGATGAGTGAATTCCACCATACCAAGACTCCGTATATTAGAATTGATTAAAAAACCATATCAATCAGTTAGGCAGTGTTTCTCGGACCTCCGCCCTAGATTTATTAAGGGCCCTTCTACATGAATATATGGCTTAAGATACATTAGACACTCTTAACTAAGTCTTCTGAAACAAGGATAGCTCTGCGTTCAGTGCAGTTTTACATATTCGCAAAGTTCCACGCCCCACAGGATCGAGAGTGGGAAAATCGGCATCTTGTATTTCCTGGTAATGAGTTCATAATGAGTTCATGAGTTCATAGAGCTTCTCGTTTTCTTAAAGAATAGCAAATACTTATAAGAGTTACTATGTTAAAATGAATACACGTGATACAGTGCACTCTAAGATTCTAGTAAATTCATTAATAAACTTAAAACTGGTTTGAGCTCCTAAAAAGGTTGAACTTTTTATGCATGAAAATAAAAGTCTTTCGTTAAAATGTGCTACGTAGTGCTTCATGAAATTTAAAGTTGTTGAGAACGATACCAAATAAATGTCTTTGGGTTTTCGATATTCAATCTTCAGATTTTAATTCTTTCCGTGCACAAGTTTGTGTCTTAAGTCTTTTTATTACACAATACATTTCTATTTTAACATCGACGCTTGTTTCTTAAGTTTTTTTAAATTAAAAAAGTTTGTGTCTTAAGTCTTCTAATTGAAACCCAAAAAAAATTCTCGCCATCTTTTTTCATTATGCCAACAATTTAAGTTTGTTTCTTAAGTCTTTAAATTGTATGTGCGCAACACAAACATGTGTCTTAAGTCTTTTGTAATGCACCCACAACAGCTTCCACTTCTAAACGGATGCTAAACGGATGTTAATTAAACATCGTCTGTAAAGTTGTTGCTTTTTAATCCCAAACTTGTAAGATGTTCTCTATATTTCTTAAAAAAAACAAAATACTAAAATTAATCTAAATTTTTTTACAAAGAAATTTCCTTTCAACATGAACTGAATTCTTCTCTAGAAAAACTAAAACATAAAATGTTTTTTTCTTTTAATTTTTCAGCTTTTTAAAGATTTAGCAGGCGAAGCAGCACAACTAACACAAGAGTACAATGAAATGCACAAAAATATACAATTGAATGATACCCATACATATTTGCCCGAATGTTGGGCTGGTCTGGTGCCACTCAAAGCAGAATATTATAAAGGTGAGTTAGCAAAAGCAATATACTTAGACACATACATTTGCGGTGTTGCATTGTCGTCATAATGATGGTTACAAAATGGTTTTGAAAGATTCCAAAAGTTGCTTCCTTTTGCATTTTTGTTTCAATTTATTTTTTTTTTGCTTAAGATCATCGTCATGCTTCTGTTGAGTCTTTCACGAATTTTGGCAATTTTTATTAATTATTTCTAAAACTTAACTTTCTGTTTTATATTGTTTCCAATTTAATGGCAACTAGTATTTCTAAAGATCTGCGTGTGAAAAATCAATAATTTATGCCAAAAAAAATTTGTTTTTTTTTGCCACAACTAAATACTTAAGCAACAGCAGCCAAAAGACAAAATAACTAACTAAGATTTGAACAACTAAACTCGCTTACCTTGCCTTAAAATACTAACTCAAGCATCAGCATCATCATCATCATAATTTTTCTGATCATTTTTTTATTGTTATTGTCATAAACACAAAACCAACCTTTGCAATATTGCACTTGTATTGGAAATAACATACAACTGCCAATTTTAATTTTGAGAAGAAGAAGACAAAAAAAAACATTTCATTAATAATTTGTTAATATTCTATTTCATAACATTTATTTTGTTGTTCTTCCCTTCAGCTCTGGCTCATCATTATGAAGCTCGTAGCATAGATGCGAATGATGACAAAGCTTCTTTGAGTACCAAAAAGAGTCAAGCCACCTCTAATGAATCGTTTATTGGTAATGCGAGGGAGGCAATGCGCTGTGCTGCCGACGACAGCGATGAGGAGTGCACAAGCTTGGCGGCCTTAAAGCGGGCACATTTAAAAGAAGCGATGGCTAGTCATGAAGAAACCCAACGTCTGCAGCGCATGTGTCGTTATATTAAGGTGAGTTGTTTTAAAACAACAAAAAAAAATATAAAACAAAATTCAATAAACAGCCATGAAAACACACTAATAGAAAAGGTAGTAGTATTTTTGTGTGGAAACTAAAACTTTTTCTCTCTGTTTAAAAGTGTGTTGATTTAGATTTTGCGAATGTCTAAATGTTGCAGTTGCTGTTTTATTAGATGAGGGAAAAAGTATTGAATAAAGTAAATAAAGTAGTTTACATTCTAGTTGTTATACTGATTCAATTTAATTTTATTTTAAACTAGCCAAGCCCAGCGCGCGTTGCTACGCTCCTCAATGAATAAAAATCCATTCCGAATTTTAATTGAATATCAAGTGCAAGAAGCTTGTTTTTATGGGCAAGGCACCGCTCACTTTTCTAATCACGTAATTATATAGTCGTGACAGCTCAATATGTGTGCAAAGTTTCAGAAAAATCGGTCCAGTGCAAGTTGCTAAAAATTATAACTCATTTTTTATAGGCGTGGCACTGCCCACTTTTATAATCACGAAACTGACATAAGAACCTTCTCCTAATAATAACAAATACAAAAAAAAATAATTAGTGAAATCGGTCCAGCCATTCACGCGTGATGCCGCGACCAAGGGAAAAAGGGATTCATTTTTATATATATAGATAATCCATTATTATTCTACTATAGATTATTTTCAAAAGATGTTTGTTTTATCTTTATATTTAAATTAATTGTTTTAAGAATCAAATTTTTTCGCAATAAATCATTTTTACTCGCTTGTTGAAGTTATTTTTTTCTGTAACAACTGATTTGTGAGTTCTTTTGAGGTTAGATCAGTTTGGCTATTATTTATGAATCTGCTAAAGCGGGAGAAACGCTTGAATATTTTTTTAAGAAAATCATCTTGCAGTTCATGAGCGATATTTGTAATATTTTCAGAAGAAAGGGATTCATGGTTCACAAAATATTGCATTTTATTTTAAAATAAGACTAGAAAGAACGTTTCCATCAAGGGCAAGAGGTAAGGAGTCATGCTTACCAATTGTTTGCGTGCCTAATTGGATGGGACATAAACTCTTAAATAAGTTGTGCAAATATCGGTGTCCCAACTAGAACGCAATTTTTAAATTTTAAATAAAACACAGATATTTAAAAAAAAAATCGTGAAACTTTATTATATCGTAAAGTAGACAGAATGAGGTTATGTATGGAACAATATATCGTGCAGATGGCCGCCGCGGCTTTGCTGGCACACACACGATTTTTTAATGAAATTTTTAATGACCTTTTTGCATAAATGCTGCGGTATTTCATTAATGCAGCGTCCAATTTCCTCTTTTAAGGCTTGAGTCGTCGTCGGCTTATTCGCGTAAACCATCAACTTCAAAAAGCCCCAAAGAAAAAAATCTAAAGGTGTTAAATCACACGATCTAAACGGCCAATTATGGTCTCCAAAACGCGAAATAACACGACCGGGAAATGACTGATGCAGCAATTGAATTGTTTCTCTGGCTGTATGACATGTGGCGCCATCTTGTTTAAACCACGTGCCCTCCACATTCATTTCTTCAATTCTAGGCAAGAAAAAAATGGTTATCTGGCTGCATAGTGGATTTGGAGACGCCAATTTGCTGAGCTCGGTGTCGAATTGAGGTGGATGGAGTTGAGCGACATCATCACGTACAGCTGCGACATTTTCGGTCGATCGACCTGGTCGAAGGCGCGTTGTTGTCTTTACATCACTAACAGACCCAGTTTCGGCAAATTTATTCATTAATCTCTTAACAGTTGACTCTTTTCGAGCATTATTGTGACCCCAAATTGATCGCAATTTGCGAACTGTAGCCGCAAAACTTTCATTATTTTGGTAAAACAATTTCACAATGAGAATGCGTTGTTCATTCGTGTAGCGCTCCATTTTTACTAACCTCGTACCTTCTACTAGCAAACAATAATAATTGTTCAAATATCAAACAATGACACTTCGAATGGCGCCAAATTTAAAAATAGCATTCTAGTTGGGACACCCAATAGGACCGTATTACATGACGAGCACTCGACTTACTAAAGAAAATATTTTTTGCAATTTAATATCTATCGATTATTTTCTCTGGGATTTAAAGCACAATTACAAGAGCATGTTCCAATGTCCTTTGAAAAAGGGTGTCTCAGTAAGAATACATTTTTTTTAATTAAAAACAAATAGTTTTTAAGAATGTTGTAATTTTTTTTAATTAGATTGTAAAGAAAACATGTTTCGACTAAGTCTGGAATCAAATATCCGTCAAACGACTTCCAAGGCTCTGATGACAGTTCATAACTCTTTTCATGAAGCTTTTCATGACTTTCACAGTATCTCACCGATTATGCCTTAGATCTCGGATGTGACCTCTGGAATTGTTTGTGGTTTATTTGCATAAGCCCAAGATTTAACAAAACCTTAAGAAAGAAAATCACATGACCTAAAAACGCATGATCATGGTAGACAGTTGGCATCAAAATTTCTTGAGACATGATGTTTTGGAAGTTGTTGCTGCAATAAATGGATTGTTATATGAGCGTCCTTCTGAAACCAAATATTGTCCAGATCCATGCCATCCAGCTGAGGCCACAATAACTCCTGTTGCGAATGCCGTTTACAGTCACGGCAATTTCAGCATCTTCAAAAAAGTAAAACTAAACTAAGCCGCCTAACCAAAATTGTTCGCTGTGGGTGTATTTGTACTCATGGATTGCATGAAGATTTTCTAAGCCCCGAATTCGACAATTTCGTGTGTTCCCGGAACCATTCAAATGGAAATGAGATTTATCGGAAATTATTGAACGATTGCTGGCACTTTTCATGGTCTTCTACTGGCTGGAGCTCCTAAATAAGTGGAATGTTTTACGCATGAAGATGGAAGTCTTTCGTTAAAATTCGCTATGTAGTGCTTCATGAAATTTAAAGTTGTTGAGAACGATGCCGAATAGATGTTTTCGGGTTTTCTGCAACAGCAATCTTATTAAAACACTTACCGCTACACTGTAGTCGTACCATCCTTAACCGACACAGTTTCTTAAAATTGTTTGACTACTTTTCGAATGGTTGCCACATTGGGTGCACTCTCTCGACTAAAAATTCTTCAAAGATTGCGATCGGTCTCTGCATAACTTTGCAAATTTTCGTAATAAGTTTTGACAATAACAATGCGTTGCTCTTTCGTCAAGCACTCCATCATAATAATCGGAATAAACATATAAATATGACAGCAGCCAAATATTAGAGTTGCCACCTGATCAAAAAAATATTCTACTAAATTTAAAAAGGCCATCTTACTGAGACACCCTTTAGTCAGTAATTCTATCGACACATTTAAAAGAAGCAAAAAATGCTTAGAATCTTTAACACCAGCAATTCTGCAAACAAAATTTCGAGATCATATGTCATAATTAAATTCACGTCGACAACTTCTAACACTCTCAGTTTACTGTTTGTTTATATTTTTATTTTTTTTAAGTACAAAAACCTTATTGTTTTGGGTACAAAATATTTGAAATTTATGAAAATCATGCAAAACTGTTAAAATTCTTCCTTCTGCGTTGGGTTTATTCTAAATGTTAGTTTTGCATGGAAAATCTCTTTACCGCTGAGATCTGTTTCATAATTCAGGTTTCATTTAAGAGCTCTAAACTTAAGAAAGTTCACAACTTATTTTAAGGGCCGAAAAAATATTTTCTCCTCATTTAATATGCGACTTGTTGTCATTCTTTGTTTTTTTCTTTTTTAATTTTACTTACCCACATGCTGTAAATGTATTCATACAGACATGTATGTGTGTGTGTATGCCATACATAGCCACCGACGATGATGATGATGACGATGATGATAATGATGGGTTATGATGGCAATTGTTTAGTTATGCTTGCCACACCATTTACGGCAGCTTCATTGCCATATTCTTCTACATCATCTTTTTCTATTTCATTTAAAATGGTATCAAAGCTATTGCTTTTGTTGTTGTTGTTTGTTCTGCGTGGTGGTTTGTTAATTTCTATTCATCATAAAAGATGACTACAGCTGCATTGATTTAAAAGCATTGGGTGTTCCAATGGCATTGCATATTTGCTGACTAAGAGTCTGACTTGGCTTGCTGGTACACATGTATGTATATGTGTGTACGTACATGTGTACATATGTATAGTGGCAATAGAGTTGAGCTAGTAATAGTAGTGTTGGAATACCATTTAAGAAAATTGTTTACTTTTTGAAAGCTTGGCTGGCGTACAATTGACAGCAAATTAAACGCCTTGTGTCTGCTTTTGATTTATTTACTTTTATATTTCGTTGTTGTTGTTGTTGTTGTGATTGTTGTTGTTCTTTTTCACTTTTTAGAATAAAATGTCTCTAACGCAAGTCATTAAGGAAGCCCAGTATAAGACACAAGACGAGTTGGAAAAGTTGTATGAAGAAAAGCCAGAGAATGAAATCGATGAATTATTTGATATAAATCAAGTGGAAGGTGAATAATTTGTATTATTTTTTTTATAATTATTTCACATTAATCTTAATAAATATTTGTTTAATGAATTGTATAGCCTGCTCTAAGTTCACCTTGACTTTAACTGGTCCCGATTTTACTTCGTACAAAATTGAAGATCCCTTCAAGCGTTTAGGTCCCATTGCCATTTTTTCGGCCAGACGCCACTGGACCGCACCGCGTTGTGTGCGTCTACAAAAGGGTTCGGCGATTTATCACGATGGTACTCACTATCACTGTCATTGCCCTTCACCACACGACGGGCATGAAGTTGGCTGCAGTCTGTACAAAGAGGAAGTGGAGAGTTTTGGTTTTCATGTTCAGGGCGATTCACCGGTGATGATAGCTCATGTGGAAATTAATTCCCTGGCAGATGTAAGTTTTTTTTCCCTTTAGATTTTTGTTGTTCTTTTAATGTTTTTTTTTTGAAAATTTTTTTTTAGATGGGTGGCATTAAGGAGGGTGATTTTATAGTCGAAATTGCTGGCATTGATGTCAAATGGTATTTGCATCAACAAATAGTGCGTTTAATACAGTCATGTGGTTCAACATTGGAACTGAAAGTCATAACGCCAATGGATAGAAATTATTTAAAAGTAAGTACAACATTTAAGCAAAATCTCATAAAATAAAAAGCTTTTAATCTAAATTGTTAATAAAATGGATAAAAAAAAAACAAATAAAATAATTTGAAAAATTAGGCATAAACTACACATTTATGTTGAAAGCTTTTTGTTGCCCAGTTTACAGCTTTTCATTTCATTTACTTAATGTTGTAGAAATACAGCTTCTAAAGAAACAACATTTTCTTTTAAATAAAAACAACATTTTCAAAATAGTTTACCACATTCGAACAGATTGTAAATTGGGCAATTGTTCAGTCATGTTCTGACAAATGCATCTCGTATGGCATTTGCGATGCGAAATGAAGTGGCTTGATTGGTGTTCTATAGCGACTCCCAGCTTATAAATTTGAAAAATAGCAAATCGCCAGCAAAATGCATAAACTACAGAACATGCAGAAAAAAGTTTGGCCATTTTCAAATCGCAAGCGATTTCACAATAAAACGAGTGTCAGAACATGCCTGGTTGTCTTAAAATATTTGTTTTTTTTTTTGTTAATTTTCAATTGTTTAATATTACAGCCTTTATCATCAAAGGGATCGATTTCCACTTTATCTGCAGCTAGTTCTTCGGGTGTATCATCGGGTTCATCCAGTCCCACTGGTACTACCACCAAACCCAAAATACGTTCCAAATCTACGTCAAAATCCCGTGTTGGCAGTGTTTCATCAAGTTCTTGGAATCCATTCCGTCGCACGCCTAGTGTAGCAAAAATATTTTAACTTAAAATATTCAAAATAAGTTTGAGTCGGCCTAGCCGATTCTTATTATACCCTACAGCACAATAGGTATAAAATATTACAAATATTTGGTCGGCATTTGTAATGCCGCTCGGACATAAGAGTTGAATCAGTGGAGGTTTTAATTATTTTTATGACATTATTTTTTTTATGTGAGATAAGGCCTATTGTAAACTGATCTGCCCAGAATTCTGTTCGGCAGTTTTTAATTTCTATAAAACTTATTTGTAGAGATTTTTATCTCGACGCCATTTGTTTTAAATTTTATTTTTTTTTTTTTGGCCTAAAGTAGTTTAGGAAAGTAGGACTTTTAACTGCATGTAGGGCGGACCGTTAGGCATTTCGATAAATATGTTTATGACTAAATAAAACTTGTTTTTTTTTCGAATGATGAAGTTTGCAGAGTGTTCGTCTCTAAGCCCACAAAATTTTATAAAAAAAAAAATCATAAAGACAGACGGATGGACGGAACGACATTAATTACTTACAAAAAGCTTACAGCTCAAATGTGTAATATCCTTTCCACCTATTATGATGTAGGGTATAAGATCTGAATTCAAACATAAATTTTTAAGAGAAAGTTAAAATGATCAGTGGCCATTTAAATAAAACAAAAGAAACACAAGCAATTTTATGTAATTAATTATTAAAATTTTAAATATTTTTAATTTACTATTTTTTGCAATTTTCGATTAAGACTTTTAGAAAAACAAAAAAAAAAACATAAACAAGAACCACACAAATTTTGCATGAATTGTTTTAATGTAAATATATTTTTAAATTATTTTTTTTTTTTTAACTTTTTACCACTTAAATATTTTCCTTTTATTTTTTTCGATAAAAAAAAAGAAATCTATTATAAACATTATTATTATTAAAAAAAAGTTTTTTAAACTTACACCCCCCAAATCTTCCACACAAATTGAAATTTAAAATTGAAAAAAAAAACTTCCGAAACTTTTGAGAAAAAGCTTTGTCGACTTCCAATTACCTTGAAAATAAAATAAACAAAAGAAAAAAAAAGAAAAAGAAAAATAATATTTTTATTGAAATATTATGCTAAATATGTAAGTAAATATGTATGTATCATATATGTATGTTAATTTTTAAGCCATATAAATATTTATACAAATAAACAAATAAACAAAAAACAAAAAACAAAAATTCAATGTATTATACCAGATATTTTATACAAAATTCAACAAGAAAATTATGTGCAAAATTATTTTAAAAAAAATTTATTATTTGAATTATTTTTAATAAAATGAACTGTATATATATTTCACTAAAACAGTAGTTTTCTTCTTAAAAAGAAAATTAAGGATATATTTCATAAGACATACAGGATTGATGTTATGGAGTTAAATTCAGTACAAACAAGTAAGAGCTCTATATTTGGCCGTGCCAAATCTTATATACCCTTCACAACGTGTAGTCATGCAATAACAGTAGTTTGTATCACCATTCATCCCATATAAAAGCATATAAAAAACACACATATATAAAAACATCCCATTGTAAAATTATAAATTTACATGTGTATGTTAAAAGAAATAAAAAAAAAAATTTTTTTTAAAAAATAAAAAAAAAATATAAGAAAAAAATTTAAAAAAAAAATTAAAAAAAAAAAATTTAAAAAAAAAAATTTTCAAAAATAATTAATATAAATAATAAAAATATAAAACAAAAAAAAAATAAAAAAAAATTAAAAAAAAATTTAAGAAAAATTTTTAAAAAATAATAAAAATATAAATAATATATTAAATAAAAAATAAAAAAAAATAAAAAAAAAATTTAAAAAAATATAAAAAAAAATTTTTTTTGGCTCAGCTGGGATTCAATGCCACGGTTACTCCAACCAGTATACACGTTTGTATGTATGTATGTTGTTGTTGTAATGTTGTTTTTGTGAAAAAAAAACGAGGTGGTCGTGGGTTTTTGCTCATATCTCAGGTGTTTATGTACTCATGTTTCTGATTTTCAATAGCGATCTACTCCCGAATATTTCTGATATTTTAATACCTCACCCGGGTCCAAGCGATGTCTGGGGGCTTCAAACATACACACGGACAGACGGTCAGACGGACAGACTGACAGAGCTTATCGACTCCCCTATTCATAAGCTTTCAGAAAATATATACTTTATGGGGTCGGAAATGAAAATTGTAGAAATTTCACACGGAATGACAAACCTATATATACCCTTTTTCACTGTGTGAAGGGTATAAAAAGGAAATCAAATTCATAAAAATATTAAAATATTTTTTGTATTATTTTATTTATTATATTTGTCTTTGGAAATAAACCCTTACAGACAGATAAAAATTATATATAAAAATGATATAATTAAAAATTTAATACAATACGCAATACAAACCATTTATATTTAAAAAAATTATGAATTTGAAAAGATTAACTGCCTGTTCAACGATGTCGAAAGAAACCCCAAGCGAAATTTCGTTCGTACAAATATATTGAAAACAACAACAAAAACTTAAAATTTGTTTTTGTTTTCAACGTATTTGTACGAATTTCTCTTGGGTTTTCCTTCGACATCGTTGAACAGGCAGTTATTATAATTTATTCTTAATTACATTAGAAGTCAAAGAAAAATCTAACAATGAAGAATATTTGTTAAAAAAATAATACACATTCTTACCAAGGGATCCGTTTTAGAATAATTAACTTTAGAAAATGGAACCACTAGTAGTGTAAAATTACGTGATGGGCGTTGCGGGACATTAAAGGATGTGATGTTGTTTAAGAAAATTGATCCTATCTCGCCAGTATTTATGTAGAAAATAAACGATATGTTGAGCATAGTTCTTTGGCTTTTCAGAGTTGGCAACTTAATATGAGACAGTCTACGAAGGTAAATTCATCGGGGTTAAAGTTTAATCCATAAAGACAAAAAAAGCAGAAACTGTTTTTGAAGGGATTCAATAGCGTCGGAATATTTTGTGTATATATACGGTCCCATATTATAGATTCATACTCCAGAATAGGCCTTACAAGCACACAGTACAAACTTTTAGTGACATAAGCATCATTGAACTTCTTAGCCCAGCGTTTTACAAAACCAAGTACGCCTCTGGCTTTACTAGCAGTCATAGTTATGTGTGGATTGAAATTGAGTTTTGAATCAAGCGAAATTCGAAGATCAATGAAGTTATCAAGCAATTTCAGCTAATAACATAGTGTTCGCGGATCGGACTCGTTCTTAAAAATCGCATGTAAAGGATCCGCCATCTAACGTTTTTTTTTCAACTAGTGCTTATTTCGTGAATGGTAACACTTAGCTCATGTCTGATCTGACAGATAATTAGTTTTATCTTTTCGCTGAGAACAAATATGGTTCGTTCAGCGGAACTTAACTGTCTCCGGAGGAGTTGGAGACAGTTAAGCACATTCTGTGCCAATGTCCCAGACTGCAAAATAGCAGGTTGAAATGGCTAGGTAATAGTTTCCTAGACGAATTGAGGGATATCTCGGGCTGTAGAATCGGGAATCTGGTAGGATTCGTAATGGGAATGACCTGACTTCATGACGCGAGACTGAGAATAAGTCGGTTGTAGGGTTAAGCTCTTTTCCGTATTAATGTGGTGTCCAATACTTTATCATTTTTACTTCTCCTATTCTTCTTCTTTATTCTATACTAAGGCGTTACAATAGACTGTATTGGTCTCTGGGGACCAGCCTTACGACCTTCCTTCCTACCTACCTACCAACCTACATTGCCGAGATACAACCCGACTCGAAAAAGTACTCGAGAATTGGTCCGATCTAATGGGGCACTGTAAGGAGGCCAGCCGCGGCAGCCATATAAATGAAATAATATATCATTTCCTACCGAAACATTTTATATTCACAACAAAAAAATAAATTTGTCAAAATTTCATTTCATTTTAAATGGCCACCCTTAAGTTTTGGGTAGTTATGTGACACACAAAACCTTAATCGAAAACGTCAACATAATTAAAACTAACATTCGAACATGATCGAAATTTTAAAATTCTTATTAGAATCTCTATACTAAAAGCACAGCGAACTCGATCGTTCGAGTAAAATTTCGATCGCGATCGAATGCCGCAATTTGGCCCCCTAGTGGATTAATAAATGTGATTTAAACTGTAATAACTCATAAAGTCATTGTAGTAGTGGAGCATTAATGGGAAAAGAAAAAAATAGCAACCCATTTTAATCTCTTTTCAAATTAATCTATTAAATTTAAGTTTATACCCACATTTATCGTCCGTTTAGTAATTTTCACAAGCATGATGGTATTCATATCCAATTAGGGTTAGTATTTTTAAGGAACTAGGGTATAAGGTAAGTACGTGTATACCTAATGTAAGTATATAACATTGCCTCAAATTTGGGTAAAGTTGTTCGCGCTGTTGCTTAATGACGAATGAGTTTAAGCTTTAAATTAGGAAGATGTCTTTTGAAATTTCCCACAGCTTGAGTGCGGACAACTTCACCCAAAGTTTACGATATTTGTATTGTGTTACAGTATAATGACAATTTTTTTATAATTTTATAATTCATGCGATTTTTTATAACAAAAAAGATTTTAAATTTAGTATTTATGGGCAGGCACCTATTGCATGATTGACGAAAAGGTGAGCCCTTTTGTAATCTGCTATAAATCCGAAATTTTTAAACATGACTCGCCAATTTTTCAGCTGAAATGTGTTTATTAGTGACCTACCAGAAAACGTTAAAAAAGCGATTTCGAAAAAATCGAGTTATGCCCTTCTTTAATTAAGCCATTAATATATGGTGTAACGCAATGAAAACTAACACTTCCTATGCAAGTTAACGAGATGCCAAACTCTTGTATGTGCCAACACCGATGTCAACTTTTTTAAAGCAAAAAGCACATCTAAATAAAAAAAATTCAATAAAGCGTCATTTTAAGCTCAAAAGCATATAAAAAGAAATTGAAAATATAGGCAGAATAACAGTGATTGAAATTATCAAAGCGATGGAGATTTAGTAAAGCATTTAACAAACCCCAAACAATCAATAAACTCAAGGCTAACATGGTGACTTTTGGCCCACCCTATAGTTTTCACGCATCAAAAAATAATCAAAAAAAAAAATGACAGTATTTGAAGCTACTGCCGTAGATTTAATTTAGGGTAATTTTTCTTTCATAGTACCTTTGCTTGAAGTTGCAGACTCATTTTTGTTTTAATGTTAACACGTTGTTAGTAATCGTATCAAGTGTTTCGAGTGGAGTCACTATTTTTCGTTTTGTCATAGTATTTTTGTTATGCACAATAACCCTGCAATGACAATTTTTGAACAATTTGATTCCAGGCGAAATAAGTATGTGTATATTAAAAGTTTGACAAAACGGTATTAAGTCAAAAACTGCAGTTTTTGTTTTAAACCAAAAAAGGCGAGTTTATACAACTGAAATTACCAGAGCCCAGCTGATTGCGAACCATTTAGTCAAAATTTGTTGAACTCGCCTTTATATCGTTTATTAATGCAGGGATGGAAAATAAGATTTTAGTTTCGGTGTTAAGCAATAACCTTGATTGTATTTTCTTTAAACAAATGTACCAAATTGATGTCTGTTTGTTGATTTTGCACAATTAATAATGTGTTTTACATATGTATTGCATTTTCCTTATAAAATTTTATTATATTAAACATATCATAACAACTTCTCCAGCCCTGATATACAAATTGGCCTTGTGACAGAAAAGTTTTGTTGTATTAATTCACCATTGCTTAAACCTGCATGAATATTTCATGTAACCAAACAAAATATGCATTTTTAAGTAAAACCGAATTAAAAGCTTTAAATGCATTTTTTTTTATTTGAGGCCTTTGTGACTAACGTCAAAGATATAAGAAGCAAAAATCAGTCGTTTTCATGGGCAACCACGTATGTATGTCTTAAAATCAAATTTTTCAGGAGAGCCACAAAACCGTTTTATATAAAACAACCGGTTAGGTATTGAAGTTTTTAAACTTTTTTTTTACCATTCATGTCAATAAAGATCTTAAAATTTTCTTATAAAAATTTCAGACAAATATCATTTGAAAATTAGATCATAGCGAAGACCAAAATAAACAAAGTGGTACGAAGACTAAAAGTGTGAGCAGATAAAGCAGCGTATGTCAACATTGGTTGTACACAAGTAATATAAACTGAAAAATTATCAGAAAATAACTTTCAAATGTGTTCAGAAATATTAACGTATGTCGTTGTGTGTTTTTCTAAAAACTGAAATAATTTGCCATTAAGCACACTTAAGTCAACATATTGCGTTAGTGCTGAACAATTTTTGAATATACATACAGTCGTGTCTGGATATAGTGAACACCAAAATCTTTGCATGGAGTACTCTAAATAGTGAAAAACTCTAATAGTGAACCAAATTTTGAAAACAACTTTAACAACAATTCTTTTATCAAACTTAAATACATATGTACATATACATATTTCCTTTTTAGTACAAATTGTTTCTAATCAGCTATTGCATTTACGTGTATGTATTTTTAGTAAATCAAACGAATTTTTGAACAAAAATTTCAACCTTGATATAGAGAATAACCTGGATAGTATGAACAAGCCTTGCAAAAATTAGTTCACTATATCCAGACACGACTGTATAGGCGAATTTAACTATCAGGTGGTGGTAATTCTACAACAAATACAACATTAAAAAAACAACATGGTTTTTTATTGTTGCTTTCGACTGTCGATGTGTCAAAAACTACATGGTTTTTGTTTGTGTTTTTTTGCGCGGGAAAGAGTAATCTATGTAAACATAAATAATATTTGACAACTCAGCCATCATTTATGCAAATAAAAAAAAGTAGATCAGCTGCGTTGTCAACACCACCTGATAATGAATTCGCCTTGGAAGTTACGTTGTTATGCCCTTAAAAAAATCGGAATGAGCTGGAAATTATCAGAGCCCAGCTGATTGGAAATCATTTTGTCAAAATTTGTCGAATTCGTCTTTGTTTTGTTTCTTTATGCAGGGATGGAAAATTAGATTTTGGTTTCGATGCTAAACAATTACCTTGATTGTATTCTTTTAAAACAAATGTACCAAATTTATGTCTGTTTGTTGCTTGTGACCAAACAAAATATGCATTTTTAAGTAAAACCGAATCAAAAGCTTAAACTACAATTTTTCACGATTACGCTGCGTAAGATATACTTACATATTTAATAACTATTAATGCCATAAAAATTAAATAAAAAATAATGTTTATTTAAATTCAAAATTTAAATTAAATAAAATGAAAATTCCAATATATTTCACAAATTATTTGCACTTAAAAATATTAATTTTAAAATAATATTCCAATAGTATTTATGAAATTTAAAAATTAAAATAATTATTAAAATATAAAAATAAAGCCTTAATGTAAATAAATTGCAGACATGTGGATTTTTTTTTTAATAATTTTTAAATGATTTTTATTAAAGATTTTTCATTTAAGTTGATTTTTTTATTTTTTTTTTGTTTTTTTACTTTTACACATTTATAATTTTTATGCATACATACATTAAAGGATACAATATAATAATAATAATAATAATAATTAATATTATAATATATATTTAATATAGTAATAATAATAATAATATAATATAGAGCTAATATGTACTGGTTTGTAAACTTAGAGGCTAAAAAAACAGACACATTTATAAGATTTTTTTATTTATTTTTTGTTTGTTTATTTTTCACTTTTTTTTTCGATTTTTCTTTTGTAAACATTTAGGGGGAAAAAACAAAAACAAATATTTTGCTTTTAATTTTTCCACTTTCAATATTACTTTTTTCTTTTTTTGTTTGTTTGTTTTGTTTGTTTATAGTTTAAAAATGTTTCTAAAAATTTTGGTTGGTTTGGGGTTATTTATTGTTTGTTTTTAGTATTGATTTTTAAGTTGTTTTAATAATTTTTTTTTTTTATTTTTATTTATTTTACAGCTTAAAGTTGACTGCAACTATTGAGTAGTTTTTTTCTCTCATTTTATTTAGTTTTTTTTAATATTTTCTTAAAGATCTTAGTTGATTTTTTTTTTTTAATTTTTTGTTATTATTTTTAATAATACTGAAAATACGACTAGACATTTATATAAATATATAAGATTTATTTTTGTTTTATTTTTATTTTTATTTACTTTTACTTGTCTCATTTTTACTTTAATTTTACCGTTGGGGTTTAATTTCATTTCATTTTAAATGTATTTATCTTTTGTTTAAAAAAAATTGTTTTTGTTTTCTTTTTCTTCAATATTACTTTTTCATTAATTTTTTTATTTTTATTGCGTTGAATTGTTAAGGTGAAAAGATATCAACAAAAACAAATTGATAAATCTTATATATGGCTTTGAAAAAAAAAAAAATAAAACTTAAAACGTCTACAAATTTATACAATAAATGCCACCACCAAACCGCTGTATAGTGACAAATAAATGTATTGTTTTTTCTTCTTCTTTTTTTTTATTAAAAACGTTTTTAATTTTCCATTTATTTCACATTTATTTACGCATAAATTCTTTTAGCCAGGAATTTGTTCCAAATTTTGTTCATACGCATGTACACACATCAATACATACATACATATGCATGTACATGCTTTTATTGTGTTATTTTTCCTTAATAATTCAGTTCGAACATTTTCCTGTTTTTAAAAGTCTAATATTTTTCTACGCTTTAGTCAAAAAAAAAAAAATAATAATAATAATAATTATGTATGTATTAAGTATGGATTTACAATAAAATGTATGCTTATATATAAACATTAAAAAAAAATAGTAGCATACTTATGGGCTCAACAATTTTTTTTTAACAATTTCTAATAAACAAAACGATTTTGTATTTTTTTTTTTAATTTTTTTTTAATATCCTTTAAATATGCTACATTTTTATAAGTATTAGATATGATAACGCTACATAATCAATAAATTAAACTTAAGATCTATAAGTAATTAAAATGATAAAAAATAATTAATTATACTTTGTATAATGTGCAAATAAAAATGTAATTCTCAAACTTATTACAAATATCGGATGGTCCAAAAGTCACGCTTGTGTGTGAAAATTAAATAACTTTTTTGTTGATTATATTATTTTTCAGAATTTATTAATATCGAACTGTATTACAACAACATGGAAAAAATTAAGACCGAGCAACGAACCAAATTGTTAGAAATTTATTTTTTACACTCAGATGTTACTTTTGGTTCACCCTGTTAATGTGTAGACGACGTTGTTAGTTAATGTTGAATTTTCCTATTTAAATAAAAAAAAAAAAAAATTTTGAAAATTTAAAAAGTTACCCACACATTTATGATCAATTTTTAAATTTATCCAAGACTTATAAAAGAATTTTTTATGAAAATTGGTTATTAGTATGGAGGTTATTCGATTTGCCGTGGTCCTTAATTTTAGCCCACTTTTAGACGTATTTTTTTTTTAATTAAAAAAATCATAAAATTCCTACCTCTAGTACAGTGCATTCGCAATAACGTGAACACCGTCTAACATGAAAAAATTTTTTTTAACGTTGACTACTCTGTAACGTGATCAAACTCAAAAAGCTCTATAACGCGAACAATTTGCATATGTTTTTTAAGCATGTGTACAATACTGATATACATACATATCGATGCCTTACTTCCTCAACCTCGTATCTTAAAAAATACTACTATTCAGGAGAGAAAAAAAACGGTTCATCTTTTTATACTTCGGTGTTTGGTTAAAAGTTTAAATGCAATTATTAAGGAATTGATTACATTTATGTATATTAGTAGTAATAATATAAGTTGTTGCAGTAATGGAACACAAAAATATCAATCTTTTGATATGAAAAAGTCAAAACCGCATTTTTTTAAGTTACCGAGGTTGAGGAAGTAAGGCATTGATATGTAAATTAATTTATATTTTTAAAGTTTAGTATGTATTTTTGTATGGCAACGAAATTTGGAGTATTTTTCTTATGAGAAGAGCTCAATCAATCGGCATGAGTGTAAAAAGATCTAAATGTTTGGAGGTTATGGAAAAGGCAGGCATTTTTTACAATTTGCAAAAAGAAATCTCATGACCTTTGTAATGAATTTCAATTAATAATTTTAGTTTTATATTTTAGTAATACAAACAGTAATAAAAGAACTTGATATTCAACCGTGTAAAACACAGGTTTATATTGAAAAATTATAAGATTTTTTCATGACATTCGCCAATCGCTAACGTTAACCAATTCGCTAACATGAAGCCCTTAGGTTTTAATTAGTTCACGTTACCGCGAGTGCATTATTTTTTCTTCTCGTTTTAGTAATAATTAAAAAATTTTGAACAAACATGCTGCCTATAATAAAATACATAAATAATTTTTAAAATAGATGGCGTCCTCAAAACGTTCCGAGTATTTTATGTTTTTAACGGCACAACAATTATCGAGTACTTTTTTCTGACTGTTAACCATTAACTTCTTTTCATAGAATATTTATATATGACGTCAGCTTTTGTTTTATTTAATTATTGTACACATTTTTATGTATAAACTTTAACTTAAACAAATAAGTTGTTCCTTATTCTAATACATACGGTGTGGTACCCTCCACCCCCTTAATAGAATTTTGAATAAAATAGGCAGCATATTTTACACATTTATTTTAAACTGGCGTAGAATACAAAAAAATTTCCAACAACATGCCCATTGGGGATACGTGTAATAGGTTTTCGACTTTTAATACTCCTCTTTCTTAATCTAACCTAAAAAAATACGTAAAATACGTGATAGATTTGTGTCAGACAAGAAATTCAATAAATTCTGAATCAGAATGGTTTAGCTGTTTTATCGAATTTTAAATCAACTACACATGCCCTTATTTTTGATCATTCAGGCGATCTTCACTGCACTGAGAAAACAGTATCGGTTGTGAGTACCGCAATTGTTGCCAATCGCATAGTTTAGTTGCGAGAGTAGAATTTTACGGTTGTATCTACAGAACTTCGTTTCGGAATATGAATATGTAGTCAACATTAAGAAATTTTGTTTATTGCAATAGAAATGTTATAACCACAAAAGAAAAATTCGATTGCAAGAACAGAATCATTCGGTTGGCAATTAATATGAATGTTTGTTTTCTGGGTGTGGCTATAAAATTATTCGTCGGCTATCGCTCACTGTACAGAGAAAAAAGTATCGATTGTTTGTACCACAATTGTTGCCAATCGCAAAGTTTAGTTGTGATTGTAGAATTTTACGATTGCATCTACAGAATTTCGTTTCGGAATATCAATACGTAGTCTGCACTATGAAATTATGATTCTTGCAATAGAAATTTTATAACCACAAAAGAAAAATACGTTTGAAATAACTGAACCATTCGATTAGCAATGAATTTGAGTTTTCGTTTTCTTGATGTGTATGCATATTGAATTTTATATTCGTCTTATAAGTTACGGGTAGTAACATCAAACAGAATTGTAAATAAATTGTATTAAAATTTTATCGAAACTTTTAAAAGTCACATTGTCAT
Source organism: Phyto melanocephala (assembly GCA_941918925.1). Lineage (NCBI taxonomy): Eukaryota > Metazoa > Arthropoda > Insecta > Diptera > Rhinophoridae > Phyto > Phyto melanocephala. The sequence continues at coordinate 130,672,933 of OW799234.1, read as the reverse complement.
CAACCTTAATTCAAAATTTATTAAATTTTCTCTAAAATTGTTTGCTTTTATGTAAAATTAGATGTTATAAGAGTTGATAACGCCATTAGAATATCAACTCAAAACGGGATTTTTTCACAATTATACTGGTTGTAGAGAAATTGAGTTGCCTCTCAGAGGGACAAGGGTTAACTTGGCACAATAATATTGTCAAAAAATTCGTTCGCTCAACTCTTTCACTCCAGTCGAAAAGAAGGAGCTCATAAGAAGGGTCTTATTGTTTAAATTTTAAATGCACATTGATTATTTTCTAAAGTACTGTATAAACTATACTCTTTACTTTACTATGAATTCTATATCAATTTCCCGACTTGAAGGCACTTAATCTTAGGAGCAATTTTTTACAGAGACCTTTATATAGGGTGTCCAAAATGAATGCAAAATTTGAATTCGTCGCCATTTGTAAAATAATGTCAGCCCTGAAAAACAACAATTCAACAGCTGATTTGAACTGCAGACTGTCAACAGTAACCTTCTGTCTCTCTTTTTGCATTTAAGGTCAACTTTTTCGTGCAATTTGCTTGCAAAAAGTTGAATCAAAAATTAGGCTAAACAACGACACTGGTTATAAAGTTAAATATTGCCGCCGCAACAAAAATCGCTAATATTTTCTTAAATTTAAAATACCATCGTCTTAATAAACATCTTTAAATCTCTTCCATTTAATTCTAAAAATGTTCAAAGTCATTAATATTCTCCTTCATTATGTAGCCTTCTTCAGAAAGAGTTTACAAAACTAATCAACAAAAATTGGGAATTTAAACTCTCCGTTAGTTGTTGCAATACAGGCAAATATTCCATAAGGTAGGGTAAGTACAAATTAAAGGGCCGCATTTACACAAAAGTACTACGATTGCAGATGCTGACTGTATTTGTTGTTATTGTTAAACTAGTTTATTAACCACGAGTACCGATAAGTGAACAAGTACAAACACTTAACACAAGCAAGCAATTATGATCATATAAATATAACCACGAACGAAAATATATGTTTATAAACATGAATACGGGTGAACAGTTCAGCAAGGTTCGAACATATTAAAACACTTCCTAAAAAAAAAAAAAAAAACAAGAAAAAAAGAAACAACAACTATAAGGCCAATTAACACCAGGGTTCATATAAATATGTGAGCTGTAAAATATCAAAATTTTTTATATTTCTTATGAGATTTCAGACATAAGCAAACGCCAAAAAATTTCTTTTTATGATTTAAATAAAAAAAAAAATCTTAAAAGTTTATGGGAAGGGAAAAAGTTGCTTTTGCTCAATCCCTTGTAGTTGCATCTCCCATTGAAAAGAAGTGGAAATTTTTTTTACTAAAATATAATCTGCTGTTTAAAGATATAAAATATATTTTTTTATTTGTTAATTATGAAAATTGCTCAATATAAGTATTCTCATATATGTACAGTTAAACAACCTTCTTGTTTTCTCATTTTACAATTTTTTTTACCATGAAAGAAAAAAGCAAAAATAAGAAAAAACGTTTAAGAAATAAATATTGTTTCAAAATGACATTGAATCCCTATTTTACTTCTTTATCAAAAGTATAAAAAATCTTTTAATCACTTTTAAAATCTCCAGATAATTAATTTTACACAGTCCTTTTTATAAGCATACTTTTAGGGGAATAAAAAATTTTGCTCTGTATTTAAGTAGCACCTTAAGGTATGTAGTGTAGAGTAAAATAACAAAAATAAACGGGATTTGAAGAAGGTAAGGTAAAACACAAACGATTACAAGTACAATTATGAAATTAAAATCATTCCGATCGGATTATAGTTCATAAAATAGATTATCATGACAGAAGAAGGGTTACTTCTTAATTCGATGCGAGCCTAAAATTGTTTGAATTTGTATTTTTAATACATTGCAATTCGAATGTTAATTTAGGCAAACATTCCAATCGAATTGCAATTCCATTCGTTTTGGTTTTACCTTTTGAAGATTCCGTTAATATTGTGGCTGACTTCACAAATGCAGTTTGGCATTGCAGCATTGTAAAAAAAATTGTTTACCAGGCAAAGTAATATTGTATTAAATGTTTACAAAGAATCACAAATAAAAACCATGCAAGAAATTGACAAATAATGAGCACTGAAAAGCATTGCAGAATGAACATGAGGCATTGTCAAAACAAATTTTAATGTTTTTATGAACACACAGCATTGTAATGTATGCTTGTTTTCTAGCCCAAATACTTGCATATCTTAAGGTGAAACTTTAAATTCATTTTTAATTGTGCATACAAAGCTTCTGGAGCAAATGTTTGACACCCCTAAAAGTATGCACATTGAAAGCTATTGAATAAGTATATTGAAAAAAAAAGGTTTAAAATATTTTTGCTTTACTTTTTCTAAAACAGCAAAATGTGATAATAATTTTACTTCCAAATAGACTTTATTAAGGCGACATGACTGCATAACTTGAATTTGGAATATTTAATTTCGGCACGATTATCGAGCACTTACTTATTTAAAATTTGCAAGCAATTCCAGTATTTAAGGCGATCGTACAATACTTTAGTAAGATGTCCTATGACAAAACGGTTGAACAAAGCTTATCCAATGTTAATATTGAACAATTTTCTCCTGCAGGAAAACCTTACTGCAGAGTAGGTAGAACAGGCAGCTGCACATCACTTGGGTCTATTATATTAATCCCTTTGGGATACCTAAATAGAATAGAAAGATTATTAGAAGAGAAGAAAAAGCAGACCAGTCCAAAGACTCTGGCGAGAATCGAACCCGCAACCCCCAGACTAGCAGACCAGCACACTACTGACTAATCCACCGGGGCACCCTTTCATTATTTTTAAGTGACGGAAAGACGTGGATAAGAACCAACAAGAAATTTAGGTGTCTCTAATTAAATAACTATAAAGTATATTTTAAAAGTTTGAGAATTTAAATAAAAAAAAACAAATTAAATTATATAAATTACAATAAAGGTCACTGGTTTTTTTAATTTTTGCAGCAATACTCTAAACTATTGATGACCAATTCTTATACTAATTTATCAAAACTACTACACTTTACATTTAAATTTTATTTTTTATAAATTATCTGTTATAAACATAAAAATTAAGCTAATCATTAAGTTAGTATAATTATTATGCTTTTTTTTTAATTTATTTATATTTGTATAAGGTACATTTTAAAAAAGATTGTTTTTTTTTTTTATTTATTTAAAAAAAAATAATAATAAATTTAATTAAACAAAAAATAATAAAGAATTTTTTTTTTTTGTATTTTTATTTAATTATGTTTATTGATTTTGTTTATTTATTTATTTTTTTTTCTGTAATACATTTATAGAAATATAATTTGTTTAATACATAAGTATGATGTTGTTTTTTTTTTGTTTTTGTTTTTTGTTTTTTATTAAAATCATTTTGTATAGTATTAGTATTGATATACTTTCATTTTTTGTTTTATGATTATGGATTTTATTTGTTCTTTTGTATAATTTAGTTTTATTTAGTATAAAATAAATACAAAAAAAAATATTTAAAAATATATAAATATTGTAAAAAAAAAATGATAAAATATTTTTGTTTTGTAAAGTTAAAAACGATATTTATAATTATATTATATGTAAAAAAAAAAATTAAAAATAAAATATAGTTTTTATTAAAGATTTTTTTTTACAGAAAGTGTAGACAGAGTAGAATAGATTAGAATAGATAAGAGTATGATAATAATTTGAACTTGTTTTATTTTTTTTTTTTTTTATTAAAAAACATTATTTTTATTTTTTTTGTTTTTGTGCAATTTGAGAAAAAAATTATATATAATATAGATGTTAGAAAAAATGCTTCTTGTTTCATTTATATAATTTCTATTGATTCAAATGTACAGTTTGTTTCATAAATGTGTGCGCAGTCGGTTTTAAAATAAAATATTATTTTTTTTTTTCAATAGAGTTTCTTTGTATTTTATTAGAAATAGTTTTTAAATCACAATATTTGTTGTTGTTGTTTTTATTTTTAGTTAATTAATGCTTAAAATAAAATAATTTTCAAATAATTTTATATCTTCTAACTGCAGCTTAATTTCTTTCGAATAAAGTTAAAATAAAAAGCATTAAATAAAACAGTTCTGTTTTGTTTATTTTGCTTAAAATAAGATTTTTTACTACGAATATTATTCGTATCTTTGGTATAAAAAGACAAAAGAACATAAAAAAATAAAATCGAAGAATAATAGTAATAGTTTAAGGTAAAGTTAGTTTAAATTGTAAAAGTAGAAAAAAGTTTCTCACAGTTATTTTTTATTTGTTTTTTTTTTTAAGTTTTAGGTAGATTTAATTAAAAATAAATACAATCATTTTGTTTTCAGAGATTTATTTGTTTTCCATTACTTAGCTTAACTAACTTAACTATAAGAGAAATGTTCTTAAAAGAAAGTAAATACATATCTACATATACATGTAAAAAATAATAATTAAAAATTAAAATTAAATTTAAAATTAAAAAAAGAAAACACAATAATTATCATATCCTTAGCAGCCTATTTTTCTTTTTATTATTGTTTGTTCTTGTTTAATGTTTTTTTGTTAAAACTGTGCGTATGATTTTCTTAAAAATTATCTTGAATTTTGAATCATCTACTACATATTTTCATTTAATTTGTCGGTTTTTTTTTATGTAAAAAAAATATTGTTGCCAGATGAATGATGGGAATGGTGGGAAGCCCGATTTGAAAAAGAAATATGTATAAAGGTTTTAGAACATTTAAAAGCATTTTATATTTTATTGTTATCAAATCTATCAAAAGTATCAATACAGCTTGGCTAAACATGACTTTGAACAAATACATTAATGACATGACATATAAAAAAAGATACACATGTTAATGTGGTAACGCTTGTAGTTTGGAAAACTCAAATATATTATCAATTTTATATTAAAGCATGACTGATCTAACCACAACTCAAATGCAAAAAAGAATAAGTAAAAGTTCTATATTTGGCCGTGCCGAATCTGATAATAGCCTTCACCATCATGTACATAGGTAAAATGATCTCATCGTGGGATAGCGCAGATTTCAGGTTTTATGTTATACGCCAGATTCTGATTTTATATTATAAGCCCTTTCATTTGATAGCAATATTGAGGGGGCTAAACCCCCTATTTTTATTTATATACTAGATTTGATATAAATATGTTGTACGCAATTTGAATTTCGCACATTCAATTTATATCAAATCTTGTATTGAAATATAGTGGGTATAGCACCTCAATATTGCTATCAAATGAAAGGGCTTACTATAATGCAGTAAACAAAACAAAATGGCGCATAATTTTTTTTTCTTAACCCCATCAATATGGATGTCAAATGAAAGGGCTTGACAAGTAAAACAGTAAACTATGTAAAAATTAAACATCAAAAATGGCATCGGAAATATTAAAAGATTTTGGAGTTTAACATAAAATCCGATGACTGGGCTATGCTACGATGAGGTAATTTTACCTATGTACATACATGATGGTGAAGGGTATTTTCAGATTCGACACGACCGAAAGTTTATTTTATGAATTGATTTTAATTTTAAAGAGAGACTTTTTAAATTCTTCTCAATTAATAAAAATTGCACTTATTCAAACCGGGTTTCTTTGTGAAAAACCGAAAACCGGTTTTTATTAATTACGATTTTTCAAATTATTCGAAAACCGGTTTCCTTTATATGCCAAATATTTGTTTGCTCTAAAGAGAACACGCATTTCGAGGGAATTTGAAAACCCCTTGTACATATACCGTTTACATTTCGATGATCAACGCTTAACAACTTTATATATTCGTCGCTATTTAACAAGTCAATTTTCGTTCTTCGATAATATTGAAAAAAAAATTGTTTCATTTACGTTTTCATAGTTTTACGATTCGCATTTGTGTTGTAACAAGCTTATATTAACATACTGAAGTCCTGCGTTTGGGCATATTAGACGCAAAAATTTTTCAGTGGATAGATACTATGCCGAACTTGGAATACCTGGGGAACTCGAAGTGGAGATCCATAAGGAATTACATTGAGGGGACTGGGTTCTTGGACTAGTCTGTTATTTATGGGATATTATGGTTTTTGTTTGGGAGTTCCGTTTTCCATATGGAGCGCACAATCTGCCAACTGGACATAATTGTATACCTGTCATGGGTTTGGTCTTTTAGTACCCCTCCTTTTCAACCTAACCTAACCTAACATACTCTTAGTAGCTATAAATTAAAATTTGCTCAACAAGCTTTACTTAGAAAAAAAAATAAAGTGAAAAATTTGAATTAAAAATATTTACTTGCAATATTCTTGTCTATATTCATAAGAAGCAGTGATTTGAATTACATATGAAATGATGGGTAAACGTATTAAAAACGTAAACGTATTGCAACGTTGCACAAAACGAGAATTAAATGTTCGTTTTTATTGCCATATTTTACTTCAAATTTTTTTATTAGAATCAGTTTTACAATTCTCATTTGTTTTATAAGATGTTTTATTCCTACTGAATTACATTAGTTTTACATTACTCTACTCTTAGGAGTTACAAACAAATATTAGATCATTAAAAGGGACACTTAAGGTATTGAAGGTATTGTGATGTAAAATAAAAAAAGAAATATATTTTAAATAAAGAAATTTGAGGAATAAGAAACAAATTTTTCACTTCTTCTTTTTATTTGAATTGCATATACAGTCTGGGTAGAGTGAACTATTTTTTGCAGAGCGATTTCACTATACCCAGGTTGTTTGCTAAATCAAGGTTGATTTTTTGTTTATTTAAAAAACTAATTTATTTATTTTAAATGCATTTATAGGTTATAAATTTTAGTTATTTCCACGTAATACTAAAGTTTAAATTTATGACTGGAAAAAATGGAAAATTAACTTTGAGATACGACATTAATGGAACATGCACGCAGACTTAAATAAATTAACACTTTATAGAATGCGTATTTGTGAGAGTAACTTGTCGACTTACTCTAAAAAAAAACGTTACTTTACCGTTTTTTATGTTCTCTTTAATTTTTATGCTCTTTTTTATTGTTTTTCTCCTTTGCCAAACCTAAAAACTGACTATAAAGTATGTTGACTCTATTGAGGTTCATGAGTGTTCACTCTACGAGTAGTCAATGTAAACATTCTGGTGTTCACTCTAACGAGGTATTTATAGCATCGGAGGTTCACTCTATCCAGACAGCACTGTAAATATTATCCCAGCAAAAAAAGTCATGCACAAGAAATAGTGGTCATGTAGTGGTCAATATGGTCATGGAGTGGTTCAATTTAGGTTAAACATGTATGATTTTAACATGTCATTAGAGATCGTGTGTTTATATGAATACATTGAGAAACAACACTTCAATCCAAGAAGTTAATAGAACTTATGCATATTAGGTGAAAAGAAACCCATGTTTCATAAGTTGATTTCGTTTGTTTACATGAACTGTAAAATATCATCTTGCATGCATTTGAATGTATGTATTTTACAGAACGTCATTTATGACATGACAAACTAATTTGGATTTGGGGATGAATGAAGAAGTCATGAAAAATGTGATGTAGTGCAAAATATGTTTACTGGGATTTTATAATAGTTTTTTTTAAACATTTCTACTAAACGCGAATTTCACGGAACAAGAATTAATCCCAATAGGAAAATAGGACTTGTCTGCCATTGAACATAATATTTATAACAAGAGAAATGTAAGTCTATACTATATAAGCTTATTAGAGGTATTCACGTCAAAAATCGTAGTCTTGTTCCACACTAAATTTTGCCCGCTACACCAAGTCAATACACTTTTTATTGTTTCTTATTACTTAAGGAGACAAAGACACACATAGAATTCACAGAAATTAAACAGAACAACTTATGTAGTTGTTTTTAGAATTAATATATTTAAAAAAAAAATAACAACCCGCACACACTACTAGACGCTAAAGGAAATGCGTAATTTGATAATTTGAAAAATGTTTTTAATAAAAAAAAAAATTGTTAAACTGTAGGTTGTAAAAAACTCAAGATTACTAAATGAAATTGTAACTTAATTTTGTTTTGTTCAATCACTTAATAACTACATTTGACTATAATAATTTTTTTTTCGCTACTAATTGTTTGATGTAAATGCTATTCAATTATTATTTGTTTTAATTTGCAACTTTTCACTTGGATAAAGTTAAAATTTTACTAAATTTTTTTTTACTTAAAGATAAACATATGTATGTATGTACACATGTATGTCTATCTTTTTTTAGTCTAAAATATTTTATTTGAAATTTCTACTATTTAAAAAAAAAACAAACAAAAAACGTGCTTTTTAGTTGTTATTTAGGCAAATTATTTTTTAAATTATCTTCAATTTTAAATACATATGTTAATAATAAATATGTTGTCTACCATGCTACTACAGCAAATAATTAAAACATTTATTTATATTTACATACAACTTTTATTCAACAATAAATTTTACTTTAAGGGGAGGAGTTTTTTCTTAGGAGTTTCGTTTCATTAGTTAATGTTAAATGCAATCACTATTTTTAGGGCGGGTTGAGGGTTAAGGCGGTAAGGAGATAATAAGAGGCAAGATTAAAAAAAAAATAATAAAAACGTGTTAAGATTTAAATGCAAAAAAAAAGAATTTGTGGTTAAAAATTTAAATAATTCATAGGATTATTTATTGAGAACAAATTTACATTTCAAATGTTAGAAATAATTTAAAATACAAAATCACGCTTAAATAAGTAAAATAAAGTTGAGTATTTGTTTTAGCTGTCCTTTTTTTAAAATTTTAAAAACTTTTTGACCAGAAACCTTTTAGACAACACTGGTGTTGCACAACTCTAATTAGCTGCTGTTCTCTATTTCTAGGCCATTAATCACTACTATCCGATTTAGTCGTAAAATCTGTCAAAAATTGTGTGTGTGTGTGTGTGTGTGAGAGCGTTTGCTGAAAAATACAAGTGTGAATTGAAAATTAAAAAAAATGTGACTGATAATTTGACAACTCTATTGCAATTATAAATTTATGGAAAATTTTTATTCAATATAAGCCAAGGCGAATTCATACAGGTGAAATTATCAGCTCAGCTGATTGGGAATATTTTTGTCAAAATTGGTTGAATTCGCCTTGATTTCATTTATTAATGCAGGGATGGAAAATGAAATTTTGGTTTCGGTATTAAACAATTAACTTGAGTGTACTTTTTTGACAATAAATGTGCTAAGTTTATGTATATTTGTTGCTTTTGCTTCATTAATAATGTGTTTCAAAAATTTATATCCTTTTTTATTGAAATTTTATTATATTTAATATGTAAAAACAACTTTTCCATCCCTGATATATGCATACCATAAGGTATATGCAACGGCGAATTGATACAACAAAGCAACTTTTGAGGCGATGTTTTATGTTAAGGGTAATTCGTACATCAGGGATGGAAAAGTTGTTTTGACATATTAAATATAATAAAATTTGATTAAAAAGAAAGGATATAAATGTTTGTAACACATTATTAATGACGCAAAGGCAACAAATATACATAAATTTAGCACATTTATTATCAAAAAAGTACACTCAAGTTAATTGTTTAATACCGAAACCAAAATCACATTTTCCTTCCCTGCATTACTAAGGTAAATTCTGTAAATTTTATGTGTCGTCAAAGCCAAAATCTACAGATATATGTATCTCGAAAGGTCGTCATAAACAACTGGATTGTTAGAAAAATAAAGAAATCTCCAGTAAAAAGTGCTCTAAAATTGACAACGGGCGTTGAGAAACATTTAAACGTATGCTGTTGTCCTCAAGCATGTTCTCGTGAATCATCGCTTTCATGGAAGAGTGGCACTAAAAAATCTTTTGCATGTAAAATCAATTGAACAAAAAGACACATTTTAGCTAAAGCCTACAAAAAACAAGTACTTCTCGTTATGGAATCAAGTGTTGTCTACGAATAAGAGTAAGTTCAACATATTCTGATCCGATGAACAATGTTATGTTTAGGCCAATTATGAGCTAAGAGGACGAAATTTACTGCCTGCTGCAAAGGCATGGTTGGTGGTTACGTAGTTCTTGTTTAAGGTTGCATGTCTACTTCTAAATACCTAACCATTCTAAGGGAAATTTTAAATAAAAATGTGGATAAATTAAGTGTGAAAGATTCATTTTACTTCTAACAGGACAGCGATTCCAAACATAACGCCTTTAATGTTCTCTTGTGGTTACTTTATAACAGCCCTCACGTACTTGAGAAACAAAACTTCAGTCTCCAGATACTAACGTAATAGAACATTAATGTTCATATTTGAAAAATAAACTTAGAGTTGCACGATATCAGAAACAGAAAGGACCTTGAGAATGCGTGAAAGTAAGAATGGTAGGAAATTTATGTCTCAGTATGTCGCAAATAAGTGAAATCAATGCCCCAAAAATAAGCTGAGATAATAAAAAATATTAGGTTGCCAACTAAGTACAGGAACAAGAAGAACGATTTCATGACTGAGATCTTTTGTTTTTTTTATTTTACTTTAAAGTGTAAAGTCTCATTATAATTTTTTAGTTAATTTTGTTGGTATATCCTTTAATGTACTATTTAAGCTTTTATTTAAATAGAAAAACTTATTGAAACGAAATGTGAACTGTGTCCGACTTCACTTTTTTGTCAACTGCATTAAAAAGGGTAACAATTATTTTTACATAAAATAAGCGATACAACTATATGAGCAAGGGTTTGTGGTATACAATTCAAATTAGCAAGTGTATGTAACATTTTTTTAACGGAAATTGAAATATATTATCTTTTTTTTTTTGTAAATAAATCTTTTTAAATAATTTTATTTTAATACAAAGCGGAATACAAAAATAATTCAAATGATAAAAATATAAAATATTAAAGAGTAAATGCAGCAAACTAAGAATAAAATAATGGGATGGATTGCACACTTGTGGAAGAAACCAAAAAGTCATTCAATGCAAGTAAAAATAAAAATGGTTGGGTTTTGAAAAATCACATTTTTTATGTTATGTTTGTATGTATGTATAAAGACATTATTTTTAAGATAAAAAAAAGTTATAAAAAGGCAAAAATACAAAAATGTATTTAAAGGGAAAACTTCTTCTTAAATATTTGAGAAATAAAATCTACGTAAAATGAGAAAATAAATATTGCACTGGAAATTTTAAGATCTATACGAGTAAAAGGTCTTGACCTCCGAATTTTGTAAATAAATATATAAACAATATTGCAAATGAATTTAAAAAAAAAATAAAAATTTGTGTATAATTTCTTAAAGGATTTTTAAGGGCAAGACATTAAAAATACTTAAGGAAGTGTGTACGTTTGATATTGGTTAAAAATATAAAGAAAAGTTTTCCTTTTTATTTTTAGTTACTTGTTTTGTTTTGTTGTGTTGAAATGAAGTTCTTCTATATATTTATATGTATGAAGTGAATTAAGTTCTACTTTTGTTTGATTTTAAAGTAATGTTTAAAATTTTCTTACAATTTATATTTTTTTTTTATTGATTTTCAACATGCATTTATCCGGCAACAACATTTTGGTTTTTATATGCCGATTTTTATGCCGATTTTTTGTTTTTTTTTTGTTTTTTGTTTTAAGACACCAAAAAAGAAGAGAAGCATTTAGAGTAGATTTACAGTTACGGACAAAACAAAAACAGAGTCACTTTCAATTCGCATACTAGTCAAAAATAAAAAAATATGATGTGATCATAAAAAGATTTTTTTTCATGGTAAAATTAGCAGAGCTTTGCAAGTTACAATGAAAATTGAAAATGCAAGCAAATCTAATTTGAGGTCTTTTAATACAAATTTTATAATTTTTGTTTTTAGTCTTTTAAAAAATGTTTACACCTTTGTGATTCCTTTAATAACGAAATATTAAAAAACAATCTATAAAATGATTTCTTTTCGTCAAATTGGTACCTTAAAAAAATAACAATAGTCATCCCTATCGTGAATATTTTTTTCCTCGAAATAACTTCCCAATCCCTAAAATATAAATTTCCATTCAATGTTCAAAAGAAAATGTCAATACAAACTACTACATAATATCTGTTGTGGCTTGGAGCTAAAAGGGCCAATGTCAAAATATTAACTTTTGAGAAAATTGGAATTGAACTTTAACTTTTATAGATGCTTTCATAGTGACATTGGCCAGCATTTTATTTATGAAACTGTTCTGGGTGAAGTATGACTTTAGCTGTTTTACCATAATGAAATAGAGCAAGAAAACAAATCTAATGCAATAATTAACTCAAAGAAAAAAACAAATAAATGATAACAACATGAGTTAATGTAATGAGAGATGAAAAAAACCTTTTTAAAAAGGTATCACATCAAGATTTTATTAATTGAGGAAAACCCAGAAACGATTTCGGCAAAACAGCATTTAATTTTCAAACACACATGTATGTTTAGAAACCAAAATAACAAATAAAAAAGAAATGGCAAAACATGTTATGATCGGATGTATTTACAATTAATTAATTTGAAATTAGAAAAAAGCATTTTTTAGACGACAAAGTAAGGCAGTCCTGCGACTATTAGACAACGGCAATAGATTAACAGGACTTTTAAAACAATTTAATGTCATGTCCTTCATAATTTCTGGCTTCAAATCACTTTGAAAATTTATAGCAAAATGCCAAAAAAAAAATTAGGCAAAAAAAAAATTGAAGAATAAAGTTGGAGGAAAAAATTTAAATTTCAACAACGAATTGCCAGAATCTGTTAAATAAATGACAAACTGTGCCAGGCGGTTTTATGTTAATAATTCCATAACTCGTTATAACTCCATTCAGGTTTTACCAACATTTTCTTTTGAAATTTAAAGTGGGGATGGCACCTCTTATATAGCGAAAACAATTTTGGTCTCTCATCTAAATGACTTAAAAAACGCGAATACTTCAATAAGCCCGAGCACTGATCGTCATTTTCACATACACAACACGACTGTTAACAAACCTCCCTACAAAGAGTGTAAGAAACTATAAATTATTTTAGTTGTATGCACATGGTGTAATTACATAAGGTGATAGCGTAAAGTCTTTTTTTATGTATGGAGTTTGACAATTTCCGGAGTTAAAATCATTTTTTTAAATGACATACTCCAGAACACAAAAAACTTATCAGCTGGGCTGGCACCGCCACCTTGTATAAGGTGTACCCTGGTTGTACATCTTTCGTCATCGTTGTTTCTATAGTAAAGCAAAAACAAAACACACAGTTAAAGTTTGAATTGAGTAAAACTAATTACTCTTTTTTAAATATTTTCAGTACACTTTGAATATTTTTTCATTTTAGTATTTTCATTTAGTATTAATGTGGAAATTACGGTGGGAAAAAATGTTCTTTAAAGTATTTAATTTATTTATATTTGCATTCTATTTTTACATACATTGTATGTATATGAACTAATTTTGTTTATACAAAAATATTGTCCACGAAATTTCTCTCAGTGCACACAAAATACACGCTCTACTACAGACATGCCTCTCTTTACGATGAGGACTCTTTCAAATGTAAAAATAGGCTTAGAATGAATTAACTGGGGAAAGTTAAAGTGCCCTCTGTCGTGGCACTATCATTATAAAGAATCGTTTATTATGTGTTTTACTTTTATTTAATTTGTCTTATTCCCAGCAATTTCCAATATAATCGGATAATGTGACGTTGTACCCTAAGACGGGTCATTTATGATATCTCGGATCCCCCCCAATGTATGCTGAGATAAGACTTTAAATGGCGGCGCTGTATATAAAAAACAAAAAGTACTATAATTTGGGACGTTTTAAAAACTTTATTAACATATCTTCGATTCTAGGGGGTGACTGGCACAACTTTTTTTTTTGTATGGAGGCCGACCCACCTTATTGTACCCCCTAAACAAGGCAAATTTATTAAAGAACATATTTCGGGAACTATTACTGTTAGTGTATTTAATCTACATATTTATGTACGTAATTTCTTTTTTGGCGTTTTAGAAATCTTCAAACATGCAAGTGCTCAAATTCAGCAAAGCGGAACGGGTGTATATGGAACAAAATAATAGAAAAATAAAATGATTAAACAAATATTTTTTTTTTGTTAAACATTTATTTTTCCTTTCATTCCATATAATTGTAAGTGATCCTATTTTGTTTGTTTTGTCCTCAACTGTAGGTTTGTATATGTTTACAATACTACATATAAATAAACATATATATTGACAATTCTATGACATTTACATACACACATTTGCATATTATTTACAATTTAAGAAGAATCCTTAACAAACTATTATTAAACATGTAAAATAATGAGTAATGTTATTGTTGTTGCTTTCCTTACACAGTCCAGAAAACAATCAATGGGGAGAAAATAAGTTGGGGCAAAGAGACAGTATGTTGAGAGATTTGTTACTTAAAACAATAAACTTAAAAAAATGAGAAACTTAAGAGAGGGATTTATACGAAATATTAATTATAAAATTACAACAAAATTAATTTCACATTTACATCGCTTACATGTTAGAAAATTATAACGTTAGGGGATTAATTAATTAATTACACACTCAGCCACACACACACACATATAGTTGTTAAATTTGTTGTTATTTATATTTATTATAAATACGAAAATAAAATTAAAAAAAAATAATAAGATATATATAATTATATATGTACTATGTATATATAAAATGTATGTGTATACAAAAAATCTTAAAAAAAAACTATAAAAAAAAGAGTTGAAACACATAAAAGAATATATTTAAAAAGAACTAACCTCTCCTGTTGTGGTAGCGGTGTAAATAAGAAGTTGATTAAGAAGGGCATAGAAAAGTTTGTTGTTCTTAATTCTAGCTTTTCTCTTTCTTATATTTGTTTTACTTAATGCGAGGAGGAGTTAAAAATCTTTAACTTAAAATTAAATCCAAAATAAAATTTTTGGATTCGATTTCGTTTTAATTTTTCTTTACTTTTAGATTTATAACTTAAATTATATAATTCATGTGCTTGTGTTTTTTTAATGTTTTTGTTTGATTTCAATACTTAGTAAGTTTGTTGGCATTTGTTATTATGTTTTTCTTTTTACAAGTTTTTATTACAAAACACCGTTGTAATAATGCTTTAACGCTAATGAAAAAAGTCTGTGTGGATTGTAAAAAAACATACAAGAATTATATATATGTATGTATGTATGTATGTATGTATGTATATATATTTTTTTTTTTTTTCTTATGACCAACACAAGAATTTCAGGATTAAATTATTTTATTTTTAAAAACTATTTATAAATATTATTATTCTTTTAACTTCACCTTGTTTTTTGTTATCGTTATCAAGTTGTTGTTGTTGTATTTGCTTTTGTTGCAATGTTATCATCAACCATCAACTAATACCGGTGACGGAGGTATATTGTCTTCCAATCAATTGTAAATAAAATTTGCCGCATCACAGAGTGCATTACTGTCATCATCGAATTTGCCATTTATTGTATAGTTGGAACTTGTTCCATAGCTCCACTCTTTTTTTATATAATCACCATCTGTAGTCGAAGAGGAATTATTATTATGCAACGCCCCGGCCAGCGAGTTGTGATCTAGCCGAAAATCATCGTCATCAGCATACAATTGAGCTGGTATTGTATCGGGTATTGAGTGCTGATCTAACAGATACCCATAGTTTGGCAGCGAGTGGGCCAAGTCTACATGATGGTCGAGATCGTTGTCGAAATTGGACATGCCAAATTTAGAACTGGGTAAAGAGTGGGGCGAATTGGCGGAAGCATCATCAAAAACGACCTCTTCTTTAATCAACATTTCATTAGAATTATCACCAGAGACATAGAAATTTGGTTCGGTTTTTATGGCTGTTGTAGCCAGGGACGGGGAAGATTTCTCATCTAATATATCATCGTCGTCATCAAAGTGACGACCATTCACATTAACGCTAGGATGATGTAAATTCGTATCATCATCGTCATCGTCCATGTCAGCCAGATGACGACGCCGGTGGTGATTTCGGTGGTTATTGCGTTGGTGGTGATTCTGATGATGGTGCCCATTAAGACTTGCATCATGATCACGTGTACTGCGTATTATCGAAGAGGAACCTAATGCGGCCGATGCCAGTGAAAGAGGTACTCCGGATTTGGACACCACAACCGAAGAGGAACATGACGTCGATGACGAAGACGGTGAGGGAGATGGTGAAGTGCCTGCAAAGTAAAATTTTTGTTGTAGCTTTTAATTCTGATTTTTCAAATAATGTAATTATAAAAGTGGCGTAAATATGTGAACCCTAAAAAAAAAACTAAATGAAATTTACAGTGAAAGAGAAAAAGAATTTGAAGAAAACAAGTAACAAAGTAAAGTCTGTCAAGCCATCTATAGAAGTTTAAAAAATTCTTTTAATGGTAAAAAAGAGGTAAAAAATGTGCCAGAAACAACTTATACTAGTATTAAGTAAAATAATCATTAAACCGTTCAATATCGAAACAAATTCATTAAGCATTAATGTATCCACTTTTTTCGAAAATCCTCCCATTAAAGATTTCATAGTTGATTCCCTTACCCTTTTTGACGAGGTGATTCACTTGGCTTAAAATCGGATATGAACAAAGATACTTTTCCTGCCTTCTTTAATTCTATTTGTACAAGAGAACCAAAGCCTTTTCAGAGGCCGATTTTTTGGACAGTTAGGTGGATTTGCCCCCCGTGTTACAAAAGTTACAATATTGTCTGAATAAAACTAAATTGCCTTTTTTCTATATTGGCATGATGTTTAATCGGGTCAGAAATATAAATTCACTCTGCGCTTTTTTAAAAATAATAAAAACTGCTTTTGTAGACTCTCTCCTGATGTCGCAATTGATTATCTGGCTTGCCACACAAAGGAATTTCTTGTCGAATTTTGTTTTTATCCGGTATTGTAACATTACCTCGTCATTCAGTCATATAAAAATCTAAACGCGAAAGTTGTGAAAAGTTTGCCAGTACATAAGTTGCATCATTCATCACGGAACAGTGGTATTTTATTTATAAAATTTTACCTCAAAATTTTCACTCGTTATTTTTAGTTTTTTAACAGCATTTTGATCAGGATCGGTCTTTGTAAGACTTTAACTCAGAATTACTTATGCACTGCTTATAAAAGAATTAGAGCATTTAACTTTAAGAGCTGCTTTTCTAACAGAAGCTTTTGGTGCTCTTCCAAAGAGTCTTCACTTAAATTACCAAAATCTGTTAGACATTTTTTTTGTCCTGATCCAGGTTTTCTATAAATGTTCAAGTGTTCTTTTTGTATCAGAATACTATTGTTGTTCTCGTCCTTATCTGTCATTTGAAAATATAGCCGTAGTAAGGGGAATTGGCAATGTGGTCAAGAATTAAACACTCTATTTTAACAACTGTCAAAAAATCAAGGTTCAACTTGAATTAACTAAATTAAATACGGCACTCTTACGGGGACACCATATATTTGTAAATATAACGTGTATTTAAAAAGGATTAATTCAAAATCAACTGTATAGAGACAAACAAGGATCGATATAACATTAAGTTCAAGCAGCCGCAATACGTACAAATATATTTTTTTTAAGCGATATCTGTTAAAAATGATAGAGTTACAAGTGTTTCAATATTACAAAACAATACCCTTTTATAGATATGTACCACTAAAGTTTCAATGGCAGTATATTACAACTTTACAGACCGTGTTTGTAATTCACTTTGCTAAGCATTAAAGCTGAGACTATTAGAAAATAAGCAAGTTGACATCTGATAAGTCTAGGAGTATAGTTTTATGTTACAATTTTATGAATATAATTGTGAAATGAAATTTATCGCAGAATCTACAGTAAAATAGATTTACAGAAACAACTTTTCCATGTTGTGTATGCATATAGTAGTATTAAACGTGATTTATATTGTATATATGTATGTACATGTAAATGTATATTTGAATATATAAAAAACATTTTGAGCAAGAAACTCTATGTATATTTTCATAACCATATATGGCCCATTAGGGCCTTTCCTTACCTCTATGCTGAATGGCACTGGCAAATACTGAACTTGACAACGATGTTGCGCCACCAGTTGAATGTATAATAGGAGTTTTACGCATTAACTGCTGTTGCAATACACCACTACTGCTGCTTATGTGACTGCTACTACTGCTATTATTCTGACGTATGACTTGTGCATGATGATGATGATGTTGCGGCTGTGAAGTTTGAGACAACAGAGTGTCGACACCTTTATTATCATTTTTATTTAAATAGTTATTAATCACAATGGCTCGTGTTGGTGTTGCACCGTTTAACAAAATTTGTCTGGTTTGTCGTAATTGTTCCTGCGATGTATTTGACGATTCGGATGAATCATCTCCGGTGGCTGAGACAATTGTGTTCTTAATGGAACTTGTTGAAACGTACTGATGACCATTCAACGAATTAAGACCATCACTCATGGCCGAGTTCTCATCTAAATCATCGTGTATTGAGTGCTGACTAAGCAACACATTGCTACTGGTACTGGGTGCCTCCAGGGAACTGGATGTTGTTAGTTGTGGTTCCATTTTTATGATGGTTGAAGTGGGCGAATTGTGAGCACTGCTGCTGCTGCTGCTGGAACTTGTGTTACCACTCGTGGTACTGGTGGCTGTTGATTTTATAGTCGATGTTGCTTGTGAAGTACGAACACGTTGATGGACTTGCATATGAGTTTGCAGCGATGATTGCGTGTGTAATTTCTTTCTACAGATTTTACATTCGAATGGAAAATCGCCAGTATGTGTGCGAGCATGAATTTTGAGATTATAACGTTGTCCAAAACCTTTACCACAAACTTCACATCTTTCGAAAGAAAAAAAAAAGAAAAAATATAACATATTTAGTTTTTTATTAATGGTAATATAAAAAGTATTAGTATATAAAATAAACTGGATGTGCTGAATAAATGCAAACCTTCGGAGTCTGTAAGTTTTTGGCAAAATATTCGTTTCTTCAATTTTATAAAACTAATTAATAATTTTGATAAAAAAAATACTACTAGATACTTACTTGTGCAATTTAACTCCTGAATGTAATTTTGAGTGTCCCCTCAACGAAGCAAGAGCACTAAATTGTTTGCCGCATATTTCACATGTTAAATTAACATTTTCATTGTGAATTTTTTTGTGGACTTTAAAGTATTCGAAACTCATAAATTCTTTGTGACACACCTCACACTTGTACTTGTGACGTTCAGACTGTTGTCCGGTATGGACACGCATATGTTTAATGAAATTGGGACGAAAACGAACAACACGACCACAAATTTGGCATTCGTACGGTTTACAGCGTAAACAGTGTTTTTCGTAGTTTTTCAATGATTTCAAAACCATGTTGCAGATGGCGCATTTCATGTTGTTGGCATGGCCAGAGCGATGTATATCGTATAGTTCCTTGTTATCAAATTTTTCAACGCATTCCATGCACTGGTATATTGTTCCGGACCCTATACCACCACTTGGTGCAGACGGTGTAGAAGTAGAAGTAGGTGAGGCTGACGAAGAGGAAGAAGGTGGCGATGTAGAGGCTGTATTGCGGGTATAAGATGCCTGGGCTTGTGATGAAGTTGAGGCAATGGGATGATGTTGAGTCGAAGCAGATGATGATCGAGGAGGTGATCTAGTTGTTGTTGATATGGCAGCGTTTGTTACAGGCGGCATCGACGACGGTGAAGACGATGGCACTGCTGAGCCGCTGTTTATAGTCATTATTGTAGTTGTTTGTTGCTGTTGAGCTGTTTGTTTATTAGACGTCAACGCGTTTGTCAGTATTTGATGCGTACTGGAAGTGGGTGTAATGGTTATTGGTGATAAGTTCCCTGTATTCTCTGTAGTTGTGTTTACAATGTGCTGCTGTTGCTGCTGTGCTTGATTAGTGGTCAACACTATTGGGGTCCCAGTTGCTGTAGTACCGCTTGTCATAGGAGCAGCCTGTAGTATCAATTGTGTTGTCTGGCCATTCGAACCTACTTGTTGCTGCACCACATTTAATACAGCCATAGAGCCATTACGACTTAACACTGCCGGCATTCTTACCAATGTGGTTCCTCCGACATTGGCTACGCCGTTACTAATAAAAACTGGACGTCTTTGAAGATGAGCTATTGCCTCCGAAACTGGCACTGTCAAGGTGCGTGTTCCAGTGCTGACTAAAGAACCGGCGGGCAGAACTAATTGTGTTGGCTGACCATCGGCATCGGTAGTGGTCACTGTGGTGGCGGTACTTGTGTACGCCAAACGTGGGGTATTTTCAGTTGTTTGCACATCCATATCTTCAACTTTGATTTGAGCGGCATCTAGATGAGGTGGTTCCTCATCCGCTTCAGCAGCCTTGGCTTCCTCTTCAATATCTTGTAAGTTTTCATCATTTAGTTCGGGATCTTCTTCATCGTCTTCGGTCTCTAAAGAATGGTGATCCATTGAACTGGCTGCCGCCAAAGGCAGAGAGTTGTAATTGTGTAAATCCGAGGAACGAACTATGATGCCACGGCCATTAAGGAAATGATGTTGACGATGTTGTATTTGTTGTTGTTGTTGATTTGAAGTTGTTGTGGATTCAATTATGGATTGTTCGGCGGCATCTTGACTGGTTTGACTTATATCGGAAGCGCTAGTTATTGGTGTAGTCGAGTTCGGTGGGGTATCTAATTTGTAAATGGCAGCTGCAATTGTTTGTTTATTAGCAGCAGTTGATGCAATAGTCGTTGATATGGCCCCCTGAGAATTGCTGGTTTCTGTATCCATTAATTGATGACCAGCCAATTCGTTGGCGGACTTTGGTCCATTACTAGTCATATGGTGTTGATAAATTACTTGCTGTTGTTGATGATGATGCTGTTGAAGTTGATGATGCTGCTGATTATCATCATTTTCGTGCTCCATGGGAGCATCTTGTAAGATAAATT
The DNA here is from genome assembly GCA_941918925.1 of Phyto melanocephala. Taxonomy (NCBI): domain Eukaryota; kingdom Metazoa; phylum Arthropoda; class Insecta; order Diptera; family Rhinophoridae; genus Phyto; species Phyto melanocephala. The sequence goes on along the minus strand of OW799234.1, from coordinate 130,651,935 downwards.
CGATTTGTTGTGAAAGTGCACTGTCATTCATAGCCATTAGACCTTCCAATTCTTTAGAGGCCATAGAGGAGGAACCATTGCTTATTGCAAATAAAGAGGGAAGACTGCGCGAAGATAAACTTCCGGTTGCGTTATTACAGCCATCCATATTTTTCGTTTTGCTTTACTTTATTTAATTTTTTTTATGATTTTATTGATGTGTGACAATTTTGTTAATTTAAAAAACGCTATTTAATTGTTTAATTCTATCATTTAGTTTTTTTTTTTTTTGTAGAAATTGAAAAATTCTAATAGGTATAAAATTTCTTTTATTACAAAAAATGAAGCGTGCTTCTTCTTTTTTTCCAAATTTACTCTTTTTAATTCTTTAATTCACTTGAAATTAAATTAATTATTTCATTTTAAGTTTTTTTTTTGTCTTTCAGAATATATTTTTCTTTTTTGTTTTGTACTCCTTCATATTCATTTTTTTAAGTTTTAAATGTAGTGATTTTTGTGTTTAATTTATAATTTGACATCTTCAAAAATGTTTATCTGTTAAATGTTCGGTTTTCTTCTATTAATAACAAGGAAAAACTAAATTTATTTTACTACGCACAATATTTTCACTTGATTTTATTTTTCAAATTCCTTTTAATTTATTTTTTAAATATAACCTTTTCCATACACACATACATAAATACCCAATAGCACATTTATGCAGGCAATCACTCTTTTATTCATGGAAAACGTCAATGATTTAAATAAATTTTCTTTGAAAATGGAAAACTTTACTCGTTCCTTTTATTTGGCTTTATGTGATTCTTTCTTTTCTTTGTTTCTCTGCTTGTTTTACCAATCAATTTGCTTTTCCTACATAAACAAAAACTGCACAAAGTTTATAGTGTTGCATTCTAATTGCTTAACATACCAGTGTTGTATATTTTGGTAACATATTACATACACAAATTTATTTATTCATATAGTTATACAAAGCCTATAAAGCCAAAATATACGTATTACATAGTAAAAATCCTGATATTATTTAATAAAATATAAAAGTAAAAAGTTAAAAACACTTCTCTTACATAATACTAATATATAATAATTAAGTTGTTTGTTTCTATTTTTAAATGTTTACTCATTAGGAATTATTAAAACAATTTTTGCAGCAAAACTTTGCATCTCCAAAATAAAAATTAATTAATTGTAATTGTAAAGTGAATACAATATCGAAACAAACAAAAAAACTCACTGCTTTTTATATTTTTTAAGAATTTAAATATATGCATAACTAAACAAACGGCCTAAAAGAGAAAAAATTTAAAAAAGTTCTAGCACCTTTTGACGATAATTTTTCGGCTATAGACCAAACATTTTAGTATTTAATAGCATAATGTCAATATAATCATAAATTCGCTAATTACATATGTAATTGACATACAAACTCAGCAGGATATATCTACTTTAAGTTTCAAATAAAAAAAGTATTGCTAAAAAATACCTAAAAATAAAAATAAAAAACAATTTTCTTGTTATTACATCTTACGAGTAAAGGCTAAGACTGACTGACGATTTAGTCGCACGATATGACAAAAATTTTGTTTTCAGAAAGTGTGATTGTGTGGACAAAAGGTTCACATGTTTGACAGATTTTTTTTCAAGTGTCTGACAAGTGATTTGATATTTTGGAAGTTTTCATAAATTACTAGTTTTGTTCGATCAGAGTTGCTCAAGATAGCCTATGTCTTAGAAGCAGTATCAAACTTTGCCATTTCACAAAAAAAAAAGAATATAAAAGAATAGGTATATATATATATACAATATATTTTCAAATAAATAAATATATATTAGTTTAATTAGTATATTTAAAGTTGTCACTTTATTTTGTAGTAATTCAAAAAATTTAATTTCAACGAAAAACTTATTTGGATAACAAAAAACTTTTGTCGGCAGTTCTTTATGAGGAATTGTCAAATTTTTAAATGATATCTTTAGACCTTGTGGAGTAACTAAATCTAAAATTTTCTAAAACTATAAACAAAATGCCCACATACATTTTTTTGTAATTATTTATAAAAATTTATTTTTTATCAAAAAATATTAAAAATATTTCTTGTTTATTATGTTTATATATCTTGTTTATTAACAAATCCACAGAATTACAACCATGCAAGTTTTCATTTTCTTTATTTATAGTTTTTCACCTGTATTCTTTGAGTTTATTTTAATCCAACAATTTCCTCAGTTTTTCTTTTGTATTTTTTCTCACCTCTTATTACATATTTATTTTTATTTGTTTTTTTACTCCTATCTTTGTTTTTTTGTCTCTGTTATATTCACTTTTTGGTTTATTTTTCAGTTTTTTTTTTCATTTACCACTAACCAAACAACTTTTAGCATCTCTTTTGCACACTCGTCGTATCTCCCTCATTCACACAACAAAGAATCAAAGTGTTGTTTTATTATAATTGATTAAGTTGGAGCTTGGCGGGGTGGTATGCATCTTTTATTGGATTTGTTCTTTTCGCTTGTTTCTTTACGCTTTTTGGGGTTGAATTTCAATGAAAGTCACAAATAATCTTTAAAAAGGATGATTGAAGGGCAAAGAGGATGCGGAGTTATTATTAAACTCAATAGAAATCACAGATAGAAAAGAGCAGAACAAGATGAAACAAATTCAGAACAAAAAACATCACAATTCGAACGAATAAAAGAACAAACGATGTAGAAAGTTTTTTATCGCTTCCATTTCCTAAGAAATTTTCTTTGTTTATTTTGTAAATATCTTAAATTCAAATTTATCCACATAATTTTTAACAGCACATTTTTTTTTTTTTGTAAACAAACTAAAGTTGAAATATAATGCTGTTTTAAGAATTTTAATTTTATTTTACAATTATGAATATATGATCGATTTTTATTCATTTGCACAAAAAATTTTTAACGCAGCCATTCGCCGTTTTTTTTTTACTTCATTTTTCCACCATTTATTTTTGGCAGTAGTTTATTGATTTCCTTACCGAAAAAATTAGATTTTTTCACCGTTGCTTTATATTGATGAAATCACGTTATAAATTTAGCAATTTACTTATATTTTACACACAAAATTCTGCACAGTTTATTCAAGTGATTGATGCACTTGAAAAAATATTAAATCTGTAAAATTTTTCATTGAAAATCACAAAGAAAAATAGGTAAAACGATTTTACCAAAAGAGTTTATTCCCAGAACTGCGTTATTTCATTTGCTCGTCGTTTTCATTTTCGACCGCATTCGTCGGAGATTACACAGAGTTGCAATTTGTTGTTTACTTCTGTAGACTTAATATAACTGTTCCTTCTCTCCACTAATAGGGTGTACAGGCTTACATTGTATGTTCTCAGGGGTAGATTAGTTAAACATGGGCATTATACATGTTTCATGGTCATGTTACTTTATTATCATACATAAAATTTTTTTTTGTTGAGAGCAGTTGAAAATAACACGGGATTATAATAATAAAACACTCAAAGAAAAAAATATATGTCAGCTGGCGACCAAAATTAATTATTATATAAGTAAGAAGGGAGAGTATTAGATTTTCTTCCGTAATATTTAAATTTTTAAACACCTTGAGTTAATTTTTAAACAATCGTATTCTTAACAGGAATTTTTTAATATTGATATTGAAAGTTTAATCTGGAAAATTATATTTTCCGATATCTCATCAGCACTCTTTGATCGGTGATAACGTGTTGGATGAAAACATCAGCTATTAACTCCCAGGTTTTTATGTAAATTGAATTCGGAAACTAACTTGGTTTTCATTGTCGCTAATTAAGCCAAAATAAAATACATTATAAGAAAGAACAAATGTCAAATTCAAACTACAAAAAAATTTAAACAATATATCTATATATATAAAAGTGAAACTCTGTGTGTGTGTGTGTTAGCTATAGACTCTGAAACTGTAAAACAGATCGGGCTCAAACTTTGGTAAGTTGTTGTACACATACCAGGGAGTGTTTATGGGTGAAAAAAGTGGGCGGGGCCACGCCCATAAAAAATTAGTTATCAGTTTTAGCTACTTGCACTTGACCGATTTTTCTGAAACTTTGCACACATATCGAGCTGTCATGACTAAATAATTTTGTGATAAGAAAAGTGGGCGGGGCCACGCCCCTAAAAAAGTTTTAATTTTGAGGTACTTGCACTGGGCCGATTTTTCTGAAACTTTGCACACATATTAGGCTGTCGTGACTTTATAATTTCGTGATTAAAAAAGTGGGCGGGGCCACGCCCATAAAAAATTAGTTATTAGTTTTAGCTACTTGCACTGGACCGAATTTTCTGAAACTTTGCAAACATACTGAGCTATCATGACTTTACACTTTCGTCATTAGAAAAGTGGGCAGTGCCACGCCCATTAAAAAAGGTATCATTTTGAGGTACTTGCACTGGACCGATTTTTCTGAAACTTTGCACACATATTGAGTTGTCATGACTATACAGTTTCGTATTTAGAAAAGTGGGCAGTGCCACGCCCATAAAAAAGGTATTATTTTGAGTTACTTGCACTGGACCGATTTTTCTGACACTTTGCACACATATTAAGCTGTCATGACTATATAATTTCGTGATTAGAAAAGTGGGCAGGGCTTGGCCCATTAAAAAAGTTTTAATTTTAAGGTACTTTCACTGGACCGACCTTTCTGAAACTTTGCACACTTATTGAGCTGTCATGACTATACAGTTTCGTAATTAGAAAAGTGGGCAGTGCCACGCTCATAAAAAAAAATTATAATTTTTAAGCTTTTGCTTATTCAATTAAAATTCAGAATGCATTTCGATTCATTAAGGGGCGTAGCAACGCGCGCCGGGATTGGCTAGTATATATATAAAAACAAATAAAAATTTAAACATTACTGGCTCATTTATAAAATAGTTTTTATGGTCATTATCCGCGTAATGTAGAATTGATTTAACAATTTTTATAAGACATTAACTGAATTCTGAATATCTAGAAATATGTGAAATATTAATTAAATGCATTAAAAAATATCTTTAAGCTATAAAAATTAATATAACATATATATATATATATATAAATATATAAAACAATTACTTATAAATACAAACAAAATTATAAAGCTTTCCTCTTGCATCTTGCAAGAGAAAATTAATTTTGATTTCCGATGCTACAAAGTATGTCTTTTCAAAAAGATTATGTCTAGGGGAATCGATTGGAGCTTGTCCATGTGTTGGTTGAAATCAACCAGAATATATATAATTTATAGAATATATATAATTTATATTATAGAAATTATTATTTGTAAGAATTAAAAATAACTTAAATGTTTTTTGGTTAGATTTATTCTTCTAAAATTAAACAATTTGGACAAATAAGTGTTTGACTAAATTTTCTGGAACCTGTGATTATAATAATAAATATTTACGGTGTTTATTTAGTATAATTTAAAATTTATATAAATTTTTAGAGTATATCAATATATTAATTAAAAATTAATATGAAAACCACTGAACAAATTCGGAAGATTTTCTCAATTTAAAAACAACTTGATAGTTTGGTTGATTTGTTTGATTTTTTTAAAGTTTTTTGTTTTTCTGGGGGTGTCAAAAGCTTCTAAATGCTTTTTTATTCCAAAATCATAAACTGAAATAATTTCACGTGTATTACATATAAATAGTTAATTATTTGAAATTCTTCAATTTAAATTAAATACAAATTAATCGTTTAAACTTTTTATAATAAACAAATTTCATTATAATGCTAGTATAATGTATGCAATATATTTTATCTCATTAATTTATTAAAATTTTTGTTGCTGTCTTAATCATTGAATTTACAATAATTAGAGAGACAATTTGAGAAAATGATACGTGTAGGAAAATTATTTTTTTTGCGGCATCCCTGGTACAAACGATAATAAATCGTTTGCCTACACTGGTTAAAGTGCAAGCACGCCCTAACAAATTCTTGTTTGATTTTTTTAGTGTACAAAAAGGAAATAGAGAAAACATTGATGTATATTTAGGTATCAGAGTAAATTTGTATACCTCAAATAATATGTTGTTGTTATAAAACAGTCCAATGAGCACTATCTTAATTCTATATTTTATAAGGAAATTACTAAATAGCGTTTCAAAAAACCTTATATATTCATTTTATTCATATAAAATATATTATTATACGCTTTATTGCAACTGTGTGTATTAAAGTCGTACTAATTTTTATTATGCATTTGTTTAATGAGAACATTTTAGTTTGTGTTTTGCTCTGGTAAAAGTTAGGTCAACGGTTTTATGCACAAGTCGTGGTTGTGTGCTAATGACGGTTACGGGCCTAATAAATAAAAAATTTGCAATAGTTTTTTTAATTTATGTTTGCGAACTACATAGAAAAATCAATAAGAAATATTACGTTTGAATGTTAAAAACGTCATTAACAAAAAATTCAATAATTTTTTGTTTTAAAAGGAGTAAAAAGTGCTATAACAAACGAAAATTAATGTGTGGTGTTGAATTGGATAAAAATAAATGTTTAACCAATAAACACAGAAATCAAGAAGAAAAAAAAAATCAATATAAAAACAAATGCAAGTAAACTGGTTTCCGCCGTGCGTTTCTTCATTAAAATATGTGTATGTTTTGTGATTGTGTGTGTGTGTGTTTATCAAGCAAAACAAGTGAGAAATAAATTTAAATAAAAAACAAAAAGTAAATAAATAAAAATAATCCTTGCACAATTTCATAAAAATAACATAAAAAAAGCAAAAGAAAATCAAAATTTTTAATAAATCAAATTAAAGTGTTTGAAGCAATGTAAAAAATTGTTAAATCAAAATTTGTAAAATAATACAGTGCAATATGAACATATTTTAAAGAAAAAAATTAAATAGATAGGTACCTATCCATACACATGTATACATATATAAGTATATTTACATATATGTACCTACATATTGTATGTAAAAATTATCTAAGCATTATTACAAAATCAAATAGTTTTAAACCAAAATAAATTAAAAATAGGTAGGCACCTACAAAATACCTATTTACTAAAATAAAACCTGAAAAAATATTGGCCAAGGTTTAAAAAAAAAATAATAATCCATATACATACATGAATATAAATAAATTTAATTTCATATAGGTACATACATACATAGGTAGGTATTAAAAAAAATATATGTATATAATTTATGTATGCTGTTTATATTTTTTTTTGTTTATACCTACCTACATCGGTATTTACATATTTTGATTATTTTATCTACATTTGTTTTCTTATTCGGTTAGTGTGTGTGTTTGTTTTTCTTTTTATTCTCATTTCTTACCAAAATCGATTGTATTGTGTGCCAAAAACTAACGAAAAAATAAACAAAATTTAATATAAAAAATTAAGAGAATCCGTTTAATTTATGGTATTATATTGGTTGCATTTAATTATTATGCTGCAAATTTCATTCAGTAAAAATTAACAACAACAATAATAAACAAAAATTATCACACAAATTAACGCCCCACCTTTGACTTTTTCATTTTGTTCCTATAGCACTGATGACTGTGAACACTCGAAAAATAAAGTTCATTATTATTAATTATTTATATTTATATTTATAATAATGATTTATTTTATTTATTTATAAAAACAAAATTTTATTTTTTTTTAATTAAACCTAAACAAGAGCGACAAGCATTGCGTAATGAACAGTAATGTTCAATAAAATCCACTTAATTTGAATAAAAAGTTGATAAAGTCACTAGTTTGACCAGAAAATAGCTAAAATGGAGTAATCTTTCAACAATTAAAAAAAGTACATACTAGGAACACAATTGGGATGAAAGCCGTATTTCGCCCAACATAACGAATACGTCGGTAAAAATTCGCTGTATAAATTAATTGTATAAAGCACAAAAAAAAAACGAAAAAATTACATCTATTACACAAGGGAACGAAACTGAACTTTTTTGGTGTTGACTGGAACTTTATTGCAATTTTTTAATAAATTAAGGTCGCTGATTTCTAATCCATCTCCAAGAAATCATAACTTTACTCCTCATAAAGCGATTTTTATACCCTTCACCTGTGGTGCACAAGGGTATATATAGCTTTGTCATTCCGTTTGTAATTTCTACAATTTTCATTTCCGACCCCATAAAGTATATATTTTCTGAAAGCTTATGAATAGAGGAGTCGATTAAGCCCTGACCGTCTGTCCGTCTGTCCGTCTGCCCGTCTGTCCGTGTGTTGGTTGAAATCAACTTTTAGAAGCAACTATATGTTCCTCAGATCTGTATATGGTATCAATCTCTTGGAAATATCCAGGAATGAATCGCTATTGAAATTCAGCACAATCGCCCCATAACTTTCTGAGATATGAGCAAAAAACCACGACCACCTCGTTTTTTTTCACAATTACAACAACAACATACATACATAGATACATGTAAAAAACATACCAAACAAAAAAAATTACAAAAAAAAAAAATATTAAAAATAAGAAAAAAATAATAAAAAAAACTACAAAAAAATATTTAAAAAAAATTTTAAAAAAAAATTTTAAAAAATTTTTTAAAAATTTTTCTAAAAAAAATTTTTAAAAAAATTTAAAAGAAATATAAAAAAAATAATAAAATATAAATAATATATTAAATAAAATAAAATAAAATTTTTTTGGCTCAGCTGGGATTCGATGCCACATTTATTCTATCGTGTACGTATGCACGTATTTTATATGGGATGAATGGTGATACAAACAATTGTTATTGCATGACTACACGTTGTGAAGGGTATATAAGATTCGGCACGGCCGAATATAGCACTGTTACTTGTCAAAATTGTTCTTTTTTTTAAAGATGTAATTGTACCTTTGAAAAACAATTAAACTTTTGAAAATCACTAAAAATGACTGAGTAATGGTTGTTGAAGTAAAAAAAAAAAATAAAATTTTTTTATTTAAAAAATATCAAAAACTTTAAAACCGGAAAAAGTGTATAGTTTTTTTTATCATAACGCGATCGATTAACGCGTTTCGCTTTTATTCACAATTAAGTGAAGATACTTCATTTTGAAATTTAGGAAAAAAAAGTTAATGACTTTTTATGATTCTAATACAAATCAGTGCCGTTGCCCAGTAGTATCTTTATACAAAATAAATAAAATCAAAAGTTTTAGAAATATGGCTCGTTTTGTTCGGAACATATGTATTTGCCTATACGCTCGCTAAAAAATAACGGATTTTTTGTTTTTTTTTATATTAAAAAAAAAATCAAAAATGATGAAATTTAATTTAAAAAGCACATTTTTCTGCCACAACTTCCCTGATATCTCTGAAAATACTTTGTCAATTTAAAACCAATGTTGGCACGACTTAAAGAAAATATTGCAGATGAATTTTGATTTTTTTACTGAATAGAGTAAACCGTTTTCAATTTAAACATGTGTAGTAGAAGTACCGTATATTTTAATTAAATTCTTGTTCAAAATCTTCCCCGTTTACACTTTTTTGTTTTTAAAAAAGTATGTTTATTAACAAGGCGGTCTGAGAGGCTCTCTAAACTAGCGTTTTCAAAACTCAAACTCCACATAAAAAATATACAATTAAGTACTTGTGCAATTGCAACCACCTTATAAATTATGATTGAATTTTTCTTTATCCAGCGTAGTATTTTTAAGAATAATGTTAAAAAAAAACCCAGTTGATCACGAAGTAGTACTAGATTTTGAGTAAATTATAGGTTCGTTCGAGAACTCACAAATTTTGTACAAATTTTTACTGCCTTTTACGAAATTGCGTTCGTTTACACAAATTTGTAGTAAATGAGAGCACAAATAGAGAGCGAAAAGTGACAGTTCTTGACTGAGTATTTGCAAATTTTTACTACAGAAATTTCTTGCAGTAAGATTTAGCAAAACCAAAAAACATATGATTCAAAAGGTAAACAAACAAAAGTAAGCAAACAAAAAGTATACAATTTGTGAAAAAAATATTAAAAAAAGGAAAATCTAAACAAAAGTGCAAAATATTATTAAATTTAAATTGTTTTTGAAATAAAGTCAGTTAACAATGCCTACAGATGAAAGAATGGAACTGCCTGAATCTGGCGCAGGTATACATACTTAAATACATATTTGCACATATGTATGTACATAGTTCCCATTAAACAACACAATATTTATTTGCCATCAGCTGTTGCTTCAATCTTACGAATTTTTACAAATGTCTGTTCGAGTACTTTTTTGGACAAATTCTCTTTTTGAGAGTAATGTTTTAAATTTACTAAATAATTACTCATTTACTACAAAGTGCAGTAAAAGCACTCGAACGAACCTTATGTCAAAATCTAGAGGCGAAATCGATTTTGTTTTGTATTGCAAATTTGGTCGTAACCAAGGCATATTTATTCATCAGGTACTCTTGATTCGTCAGCTGATTATTTTTTTTATTACTTATTTTTAATTTCAGCTGTCAAAATGCATAAATAAAAAAACAATTTTCTCTCTTTTCTAATTAATTTCAAATGTCAAACTTCATGTATAAAAAATATAAACAAAAAATTCTCTCCGAACTGCAATTACCTGATGAATAAATATGCCTTGGTCGTAACCAAAGTATATTAACTCCAGGTAGACTTAAGTTAACAGCTGATCATTGTTTTGTTTTTGCATTTCTCTTCCCAAATGTCAGAATTTGTTTCTTGTTCGTTTACATACCATCATTAATATTGTTTATTTACTAACATTTTGCTATTTATTTTATCAGCTGTTCAGGTGTTTGCTTTGAAATTTAGAAAGTTTTTTGTAGCAAAAAAATACACGGTGCGTCTACCTGGAGTTAATATACCTTGGTCGTAACTTATTTGATTTACTCAAAATCTGCTATTTACTAGATTTGGCTCAGGTGTTAATGTAGTATAAGAGTTAGCTAGCTAAAATATTTTCGATATCTTTACGATAATCCTACAATTTTTTTGTCATCTTTATAGAATTATTTGTCTTTTTCTGATTTTTTTTTTAAATAAGTAAAACTGCTCTGGCTAAATATAAAATAATAATATTTAAAAGGTTTGCATTAAAAAGTAAATGATTTCCGTTGAAATTAAGTTGTCTTCAATTTAAAACATTGGTACCAAATAATGAAAAATGTTTGACATTTGAATCATTCAATTGAATTTGATTTTGTATGCCTTTAAAATAAAATGAAAATAAAACGATAAAAAATAGCTGTGACTGAATTAAAGAAATACTTAAAAAAATAATTAAAAAATTGGACAAATTAGGTATAACAATATTTTGTTAATCCTTCAAAGTTATAAAACAAAATATTTAAAAAATTTAAAATACTACGGCCTATAAAAAAAAACTTGTGTGCAACTACAAGTCAGCATCCCAAATATTTATTTATTTATTTCCATTTTCTGTACAACAAGACGGAATCTTATATAACCAAAGAAACTGTTTTAGGGCAACAGAAAGTTTAATGCAATTTGTGTAAAAAACAAATTAATTAGTTTTGTCTATGTAAGTATAACTTGTTTGCAAGTTACCAGGGTATCAATTCACGTTCTATGAAAGTGTGTGTGTTTCCACCAACCCATTTTCTATACAAAATTTTTTCATTTTACAGTTTCACTGAACGAGAATTTGAGCCCCAAGTTTTGCCAATGTCAGCTCATTTTTTAAGTAGATCACGCTATTTTTTCGTCTTAATCTGTATCTTTTTCAGTTTTAAATTGAACATTTTACCCGTTTTCAAAAATCTTTTCTTATTGGAATTCGAAATACTTACATCAATCACAAAATTTATGCAGGCGAAAAACAAAAAGTTTTAATTTTGTTTCAGGCCTCGTCGATATTCACTTATACCACATCCGCCATAATTTATATCAGCATTTTTACATTGTTTGGCCTTATCACAATTTTTCGAGTGTAAAATATGTTTGACAATTTTTGTTTTTGTATTTTTGAATATGTTTTTTGTTGCTGAGTGTATCTTTCATTTCGTTTTATTCTGCACATTATCGGAATGAACATTATACTCATCATAAATTTGAGAGTGGATCCAAATGACGTATAGATAAAATACCTGCATTTATACTAAAAAAACAACGCCAAAAATAATAATCTTACATTGTTTAACAGGCTGACTTTATTGACAGTTCATTACACATTCATATAAATAAAGGCTATTTGATTAAATAAACATTGAATGCATTATAATTTGACACTTGCTTAAATCAAATATGTATACATACACCAAGGCATATTTATTCATCAGGTAATTGCAATTCGGAGAGAATTTTTTGTTTATATTTTTAATATATGAAGTTTGGCATTTGAAATAAATTAGAAAAGAGAGAAAATTGTTTTTTTTTAATGCATTTTGACAGCTGAAATTTAAAATAAGTGTTGAAAAGAATAATCAGCTGGCGAATCAAGAGTACCTGCTGAATAAATATGCCTTGACATACACATGGTGTAATTACATAAGGTGATAGCGTAAAGGAGAGCGATTTTCGGCCCTCTTTTTTCATGTATGAAGTTTGGCAATTTCCGGAGTTGAAATCATTGTCAGCTGGGCTGGCACCGTCACCTTGTATAAGTGTACCTTGTTTTAGAGTTAATAAAAATGGAGCCTTATACGATAGAACAAGGCAGATTAATAATGTATTCAGCTAAATGCTATTAATATTTAATTTATCAGACCTACTAACTTGTTTTTAATTAAAATATGTCTGCATCTGTCACACTTAATTTGTTTATTTTTATTCTACAATAAATCATTTGCAGTTTCAAAACGTTTTAAAAAATAAAAAAACCGAGGAAAGAAAGTTCTTACAATGAAGTTTTTTAAAAATTATTTAAATTAAAGAAAGAGATAAAAATAATTGTTTGGCATATGCAGAATTTTATACAAAAACAAAATGCATGAGTTTTTTAATTGTGGTCTTGCGGCCACAGTTCGAAAATTTAATACAAAATAGAGTCGAAATCAGAGGACACTAATAAAGGTAGCAGTTCTAACCCAGCTCAATTTCTTTTGGTATGCCAGAATATGTCAAACTCCATATAAAAAAAATATTTTAGTGCAAAGGTTTGTCAAACTACATACATACATAAGTATAAAACAAAAAGAAAAAAAAAATATTTTGTCCGTCTGCGCTATCACCTTATGTGATTACACCATGGCCAAAGCAGTATTTTAACTTCGTCAACTGTTGCGGGATTAATTAAAATATTAATTAGTTGATGTTCAATAATCCATTCAACGAATTCTTTTCGCTGTGCATAGTCATTAGGCTTCAGTTGTTGTGATAATTTAATTTTGGAGACAGATCTTTAGCTGTCGAATTGTTGTTTTTTAGGTATTTTTTTTTTATTTATGATGACTTAATTTTGAATGTTAGTTTTGAGTTGGATGATGGTTTTTTGCTTTCAGAAGAAAACTGTCGGGAGTGGTTAAATTCGGTGAAGCTAAATGCGTTTTCCGAAAATATCCGTTACAAAAGCCCATTTAAGTAGCTACAAATTTTTTCTGAGGGTGGCAAAGGCCTTACAAATTTTTCATTGGGGCTTGTCCAAATACTTAAACTGAGTTAAATTTATATGTACAAATATCGAATTCAAAAAAGCTATTTTTTTCCAATTCTTGGGTTCAAAAACAATTTCAAACGGTGATATCAAACGCCCATTTTTCTTTATTGAAAATTCAAATTTGTTTTTTAAGTTTATAGAAAACGCAATACAATCGAATTTGTTTTTTAAGCTTTTAATTTTATAATTTATTACAACTTAAGCTTTCTTTCTTTTGCAGGCATTTAAAAAATCCAAAAAATAAATAAAATTTATTAAATTATAAGTGTAAATATTCAAAGGAAATTAAAATAAAATAAAAAGAAGAAGGGTGATAATTTTAAGACTTGCTGCAGTTTCATATAAATATTTTACAAATAAAAAAAAAATAATAATTAAACGAACGTGCCACGTGCAGCATGTCGACAACTTCGTCCATTGAAACGCCAACTTCTCCAACGGGTCCACTACAACATCAGCCATTGCAACACAATCGTAGTCACAGTCATCATCAGCATACTACAAGGGCTATAATTGTCAGCGCTGGCGCTGGTCCACATAATAATCCCTATACACAAACAACTACCACTACTGCTGCAACAGTCAATAACGGGGCACAACATCTGAATGGTAAACGTTCTCATTCCACTTCCTCGTCATTGAATGGGTCTTCCGGCAACGGCTCGTCTTTTAATCCAATAGCCAACAATATGATTTCGAATGCCAATCACAATAGACATCATCAACAGCAGCAGTATAATAATCAGTCTTCTACTCATTCTCTTTTGACACTCTCATCTTCGAACGCTTCATCGCCCTCCGCATCGGCCAGTGCTTCCACAGCCGCAGCTGTAGCTGTTCATCAGCCACAATACTCCCACAATAATCATACAACTAATTCATATACTGCTCAGCAACAACAACTGCATCAGCATCACCATCATCACAATAGTTCTTCTACATCTTCGGCATCGTCAGCATCTTATTCTAATCAAAATCATTCTACACACTCTCATACTCAATATCAACAACAACTACCACATCATCAACAACAACATCATTTGCAATTTGCAAGGCCATCGACGTCAATGTCAGCTCCGTGTACAGCCGCCACTTCTTCGTCACAAAACAGCTCGTGCACACCATGCAGCATTAAACGTCATACTACAGATGTTTCTGTATGCTCTTCATCGTCCTCCTCTTGCTGTTCTTCGGCAAGTTCTAATTCGGTCTCAGCTGCAGCTGGCCATAGTGGCACTGGCAACAGCAACGGCAGCGGTGGTTGTGGTGGCCCAGCAGGTGTAGGCCAAGGAAACGCCAGTATTGTTACTCCGGCCGTGATTACGCCAAAATCGCGTACTATACCCTCGGACAAGGTGAGTACCTCAAATTTTTTTTCTCTTTTAAAATTAAATCCAATAAAAATTCAACAACAAATTTCAGTCGAAAAAAAGGCAACCTGCGTATTATAGCATATGTTGGGGCTTTCAATACACTTCTGTTCAGCATATTTTTAGGCATACAAACAATTTGCAAATAAATACTTCTACTGTGATTTCTTTTCGCCCTTACGTTTTTTAGTTGAATGTGTTTTTTCTTCTTACATTGGCATGCATTTATGGTTGTATGCATGTTCGTTATTTCATCTGGGATTTTTTTTTCAAATGTAGGTGGCTTTCGTTGTATTTTTTTTGTTCAATTTTGTTCTTGTTCATCTTTTGTTTGGTTTGAAAAGGCCTTGCAAAGCTTTTATATTTTTATTGATTTTTTGTTCTTTCCTTCACATGCTGTTGTAAATATAAAAAAGAAAGATGCAGAGAAAAAACAGTTCTTTCGTTTCAATGTTAACTTTTGTTAAATTTTACAAATACACATCCATACAAACAGTGTGTTTGTTTTTGTTTTCAATTTAGTGCATTCTATAGGCGAGTCACGATGCTGCATACTAGTTGTTCTAGAGTGTGTGTGTGTGTTCGATAAGATTTTAGTTGTAGTTATACCTATGTTTTGGTTACTGATTGGTTTTTCAACGTCCTCTTCGATTTTTCTATTTTAATATAATGCTGAGATTTTTGGTTTGTGTTAAACGATACGATATATCTACTCTGTATTATATTATCGTAATCAAGTCTATATCGTTGGTCACAAGTAGAAAGGCTTAAAGTCGTTTTGTTTATGAAGTTGAGTTTTCCACTGTTTCCAATACATTTCCAATAAATACACCTCGTCACGAAAACCTAATGCAATAGTATCAAAGATAACTGCTTTATAATCAATTTTACAAAAGAAGTTAGATTTTTATTTCGTTACGTTATTACGTTTTTGCCTTCTCCTGTACAGCTACAATTATTTGACTTAGGGCCTTTCTACTTGTGACCAACGATATGTATGTGTGCTATGGATATTAGTATGAGCAGAATGTGCAATATATTGTTTTTCCGTTTTCCTATTTTTCTATTTTTTTTTTTATATAATTACTTATACATGTGTATGTATAAATGTGTGCATATTGTTGTACATGCCCTTCAGTAAGGATCTCGTTAGATTTGTGTGCCAATAATCATTGGCGATATTTATTATGTTAAAACTATTGATAAAATTTCTTTTAACATTATTTACGTTTTAGAGTGAGTAGAGTACAGTATATTTAATAAATTAAACTACGACAAATAAAAGGTTTAACAAAATGACACATGACAAGTCTATATAAAATATTTTGAATTGTTTCAATAAGTCACACAATTTTTAACGTTTAACAAAAATATTTTTTTAAGGCTATTCCAATAATTCATCGTTTGTTAACATAGTTCGAAACATTTTTGGTGTATTCGATTTGTTTAGGTTTTATACCCTTCACACGACAATGTGTGTTGAAATCAACTTTTAGAAGCCCCCTGACATCGCCTGAACCCGAGTGAGGTATTAAAATATCAGAAATATTCGGGAGCAGATCGGTATTGAAAATCAGAAAAATCAGTGGAATCGATATATAATTATTATTTATATTTATTATTTTTTTAATTACATACATAACTTATAGTATTATAATAAGATGTTTTTAAGCAGGTAAAGTCATTATGTATGTATGTATGTATGTATGTATGTATGTATGTATGTATATATGTATGTATGTATGTATGTATGTATGTATGTATGTATGTATGTATGTATGTATGTATGTATGTATGTATGTATGTATGTATGTATGTATGTATGTATGTATGTATGTATGTATGTATGTATGTATGTATGTATGTATGTATGTATGTATGTATGTATGTATGTATGTATGTATGTATTTATGTATGTATGTATGTATTTGTTTTCTTTAATATGAAGAAAATGCTTGATCAGCTTTAAATTTGAAGAAGATTTTTATTTTAAAAAAAACGTGAACATTTTTTAAAGCATTTTTTGTTGAAATTCGCACATTTTTTTATTAAAAATAATGATTATTCGCTATAAAATAAATTTTTTAATAAATTTAAATTTCAAAGGCATTTTTAGTATTTACATACAAAAATTTTTTTAAAGTTACTGACGATTAAAAAAAAATAAACAAAATAATAATATCTATTACATTAGTTTTTCATTATATGAAAAAGTTATACAATATATAATATTATAAGCCTATAGCACACGAAATGTAAAAATCTATAGTTTAATTATAGAAAATTTCTCTAAATATGGCCAATAATGCTGTTGACAATCTACACGACTTAAGAATAAGTAAGGATGCTATATTCGACAGTGTTGTCTCTTATATGTACATACATATGCATGTAGACAGTATAAATATTTCGAATATACTAAATTCTTCATGGAGTCGCAAGTTAATATTGCGTAACACACAAACGAAACGATGAAATTATATTTGCACTTGTATCTGATAGTGAAAGGTGTTGAAATAGCCTACCGTCTTAAGATGTGTTACAAAATATTGTTTTTCTGGCAGCCTAAAAATATGCCACACATTGTTTATTTAGACGTATACTTAGTATTTATACTTTTTTATTATTATTAAAAAATATGTCGACCCTAAAAGTATGCAAATCTTTAAAATATATTACAATCCCTAGCTGACTTTCTTATTAACTACGCAACGAAACACCACACTCACACACAAATGCCACTACCTCTCTTTTCAAGTTAAAGACGAAATACATATATTCAAGAAAATAGAAATGAAACTTAATTAACTAAAAACATAAAAATAATACTTTTATCCCGAAAAACAAAAATAACAAAAATAAGAGTGAGAAAAAAGTCATAGAAGACATTTAAGGACTCACAGAAGGACAAGTAAAATCACTGCAAAGTTAAATGCGTATTATCAAATACATAAGTACATACAAAAAATACTTGTGTGACATGTTTAATACAAATAAGTATGTATGTATGTATTTCTTCTTGTTGTAATATGTGGAATTAAGGAAAAAAAGAAACGAAAAACATATAAAAATGCTAAAAAGCAACAAAAGTCGCGTCATTCAATTGTTGCCCAGACATTTCTAATGGTCGTCTAAGCGCCAGTCCTCAACTGTTGTACGAGAAATGTTTGTTTATTTTGCTATTGACTTTATTACTCTCTTCTTAAGCTCTCTCTTTCTCTCTCTCCAAATTATTTTCCTTGGTACTTAAAGGCCTTGAATTTTTATTTCTTTCTTGGTGTATATTACTGAGTTAATGGTAATTTTTGTTATCAGGCCTAAATGATATCGTCTGTTTGACTTTTCTATCAACAGCATATGCCCTTATGATTAAGTTTAAACGGTCGTAAGTGCGTAGTACAAAATGTATCGAAAAGTATAGAAAAATAATTTGAATTAAAGAAACGAATGTCACATTTACGCAAAGTATTTATTATTTGAGTTTAAATCATCTTTTTTTTTTTGTGAATTCAGTTTTATGCCGAAGATTATTTTCATATTTATTCACCTTTTTCTTTAAATACAGTGGAGCCAATTGGAAATTTTTAAAAATCTATAAGGTGTACAATTTAACACAATTTACTTGTAAATGATTAATATCAAAAAACTATTTATTTTATATATTCAGATTGAATGCGATTGAAAAAAATTTCACATGAAAAAACTATGGCTTACATTCATAAAAAATAAAATGTATTTGAAATATATTTAAAGAAAATTATGTATGAAAAATTTAAAATAAAATACATTTTATGCTCACTTTAAATTTTATGAATATGGGGGTATATGTTTAAAATTGAAATGATATTCTATACAGGTTAGACTAGTTCTAAAACATTATTGTTATTGGAGAGTGTTTTATATAAAAATATTCACCCTAAACTTTTATTATTTTCCTTATTAGTGTGGCAATACAAGTTAGCGAAATTGATTTCAAAGCAAAAGAGTTGTATTTAAGTTACGTGAGTCAGGTTTTATTAGTCCCACTGTGCTGCATGTGTATGTCCTTAAACTTTCTTAATGACAATCATGTTATTTGATACATATTTATTTGTCTATGGTTTGGTGTGTGTTGCTGTTTATACAACGTAAAGTCAATCAAGCACACGCTTTTGCAATTTATCCCCATTTGTGTGTGTGTGTTTTTTTTGTTTCATACGACAAATGTGAGGATTGTTCATTAAATTAGTATTTATTTCAATGCTGTTGCCTTGATGGCTGCTGTTGCTATAAAAGTCATTCACAAAATACACATTAAAAGCATTAAACTCTTAGCAACCACCTTTGGAAAAATTGCAACAAAAAAACACAAGTGAAAGTGCTATATGCGGTTGCACCGAATCTTTTATACCCTACGGATGCAGAAAACATAATACATGTATACGTACATATGTAATCTACACTAATAAATATTATAAATAAAATAACTTTAAGAAATGGTAGGAAGGAAAGGGGGATGCAGGAAGCAAGAGCCACTTCGAACACCCACATTCGGTAATCAATATGGTCCATTGTATTTCCCTTTATATAAGAAAGATAGAGAATTGATTAGAAAAAAGAGAGAGAGAGAGAGAGAGAGAAACGGTTGCTTAAGATATAGTAAATGAAAATAAGAAATAGTTAGTAGGAAATAGACTAGAAGAAAGAAATACAGATTCCTTACGAGCCCAATTGCATGTTTACCAGCCACCCCAGCCCCATTATGAATCGGATTATATTCCCCAGTTTGCACTTTGAAACAATCAAACTCAACGTGGAATCGTTTACCTAAACACTTAAACTTGTGATACAAATGTGCATTAGTGTAACAAAAAATTGCAAATAATTTAGGTAAAATAAAATCATTAAAAAGAGCCTTTCATTTCTTTTACTGATACCTCTAATATGGTAAAACTACATTCGTTATGTAAAAAAAACTACACACAAAAAACAAATCAAGTAATACGTACTCAAGTCAAGCCGTAGCGGCGTCAGAAGTACGGTACACAATGCTTGATTTAAGAAACACTGTATCAAGTACGAATTTCTTTAGTTTTAGGAATAGTTATGCCAAAACAATTTTGATTTTAAGAATTATTAGCCTCAATTAAAGCCCGAAAATGTACTTGAGGTAAGCTTAGAACAAGATTCATTCAAGTATAATCAAGATTGAATCAATAAAAAAATGCGCTTGTTTCAAGAATTCGTAACTTGGTTTGATCGTTGCATAGTACAATATCTTCACTACTTACCCTTTGATATTTGTTCAGCGATACGTTTTATTAAAACTAAAAAAAAAGCTATTGGACAAATCATGAAAGCTAAGTTAACTCGGAAACAGCGTTGCCACTATTGGTCTTTTCCGACCAAAATGGTCAGACATTAATGGTCGTGGTCGGATGGTCGGCTAAACGTTATTTTGGTCTGTTTAAGATAATGTACCATATTCATTTTAAGCCATTTGAAATACTGGTCGCTATTAAATTTTTCAGTTTTTGGCAATACTATTTTCTTCTCAGCAACGAAAAACAATCAAAAACAAATGTAAAACGTCTGTAAAAGACTATAAGAAATACGATGAGCCCATTTGTAAGGTGGTGCTACTTCTACAAAAGGAATTTTGTAGTTGTTTTCTTGCATTGGCTGTGTATGCCATCCAGTGCTGCCACATCCAAAAAATTTTTTCAACCAAAATTTGCTTTAAAAGTTACCAAATGAGAAAAAAATAACCAAATTTGAATATGTAGTATTTTTATTAAATAACATTTAAAATGCATACATATTTATAACTAGCTTGTGCCCGCGACTTCGTCTGCGTAGTTATCGGGATAAAAGGTAGACTTAGTATTAACAACAAAAATAAAAATATTTATTGCACAAACAACCCGTTTAGGATGTGTGATGATGAATTTACCAACGATTTCGCGTTATTATCGTGATAAAAGGTAGCCTATGTGTTAATCTAAGTTGTTATATATCTATGTGCTGAATTTCATTTAGTTCCGTTCAGCCGTTTTTGCGTGATTGAGTAACAAATTTCCAAACATACAAACATTTACATTTATTATATAAGTAGGATGTAACGCATGTGATCAAAAAATTTAAGAACATAAAAGATTCAAAAGTATAACATACATGTGTATCATTATTTTTTTTTGCAAAAAAATAACCAAAATAAGAAAAATATTCACATCTCTACATTAAAGAAAAAAATAACCACTTTTGGTTAGAAATAACCAAAAACGGCAGCCCTGATGCCATCATAATTGTAAAAGTTGATGTGTGTTAACTCGGTGAAAGCAAAGCAATTGTAACGGCTTCTTATTGATCTCGTAACAAAATGAAAACGTAAAAATTTTAATCCTGTACATTTATATAAGAAATTTTTGTGGTTTTTAAGATCTAAAACTTAATAAATTTTTTTAAAAAAATACATAGTATGCATATATTTGTTATTTAATATTTAAAAAAATTGGTCGGTTTAAATGGATTTTGGTCGGTTTTATAGGCAAATTTGGTCGGATAGATAATTTTTGAGTGGTAACGCTGCTCGGAAACTGTTACAGCGTTACTGACGTAAACATTATTACTTATAGCAAAAGTATGATAAACAAAATGAGAATTATAAAAACATACTTGATTTTTAATAGAGTGTGTTTAACTTAGAAAATGCCTAAAAAATAAAAGCTTTAAGTTAATTATAATTTTAAAAGGCTTGTACTTGATTGTGTAAAACAAGCCCATTTTGTGCTTGTTTCAAGACAACCAGGAATAAGTCGTACTTGAATAAAATAAGAATTTAATTCTTGGACTTAGAACTTTATTTTTCTTTCTGTGTAGGGGCTTTGAAAACATAATTTCAACACAGAATAGACACATATATGGACATTGAAAAATAAATAAATTTTTCTCCTATTAAAGAATCATTAAATGTACAAATGCATGTAGGTATATGTGTGCACTATGGGGTCATAAATGAATGCAGTAGACATTACAAATGGAATGACAAATTTTTCTGCACCCTTGTTACTCATGGTGAATGATGTAAGCTCATTATAATCTCTACACTAATACAGGCATATTTTTATTTTCTTGCCTAAGAGTGTGTGTATGCTTGTGTGTATTTTTGTGATTTTTTAAATTTTTAATGTTTGTTAAAATGATAAAAGAAAAATTGTCAACTTGACCTTTATGTTTCTGTTGAATTTTTCCTAGGTTTTCTTGTTTTTCACTTGCTCTATCTCAATAACTATTATGTCGTTTTTTCTTTTCCTCGCTCGCTTCTCTAAACATGAGCATATTTAAGTGACGCCTAATACTAAGTATTTAAAATTGGCAGGCATTTTTTTTACGTTGTCCATACTTTCTGTATTATACAGAATAATACTATATTTGAGTCTTGTTCTGTATAAATTATTCATTAGGAATCATCAATAAAATATCCTCTATTTTATTTTCTACTAGAAAAGCCTGGCGCGCGTTGCTACGCCCCTTAATGAATAAAAATGCATTCTGAATTTTAATTAAATATCAAGTGCAAAAAGCTAAAAATTACAACTTTTTTTAATTTGGTTGGACTTCCCCCTTTTTCTAATCACGAAATTGTAAAGTCATAACAGCTCAATATGTGTGCAAAGTTTCAGAAAAATCGGTTCAAGTTCAAGTAGCTGAAAATGATAAATTTTTTTTATAGGCGTGGCCCTGCTCACTTTTCTAATCAAGAAAATGTATAGTCATGACGACTCAATATGTGTGCTAAGTTTCAGAAAAATCGGTCCAGTGCAAGTACCTCAAAATTAGAACTGTTTTTGTGGGCGTGGCACCGCCCACTTTTCTAATCACGAAGTTATATAGTCAGGTCAATATGTGTGCAAAGTTTCAGAAAAATCGGTCAAGTGCAAGTAGCTAAAAATGATAACTAATTTGTTATGGTCGTGGCCCCGCCCACTTTTTGCCACCCATAAACACTCCTTGGGATGTGTACAACAACTTGCCAAAGTTTGAGTCCGATCGGTTTAACAGTTTCGGAGTCTATAGCTAACACACACACACACACAGAGTTTCACTTTTATATATATAGATTCAGTATTTGTTCTGTACTTTTATACCTAAAAGTGCTTTAATAAAATTAAGGTGGTTTTTATAGCTTCGATTAACAATGAAAAAGGTTTTCAAATATTAGCCAAAAATATTTCCGTAGTTCTACAAAAATATAAAAATACATGCATAACCTTATTTCATAGTTTTACGATGGGTTCGTAAACAACTGACATAAAATAAGGAAAACAAATTTAAAAATTCAAAATTAGTATGACATTGGAAATAATAAGGCCAAATGACGTATAACATTAAATCTTTGAAACATTACCTTTGTCAATGCCCTACGTTTGGGCGTATTAGGCGTATTAGTTTAAGGTGGATACTATGCCGAACTTGGAATGCCTGAGAGATTCAAATTTGAGATCGATAGGGGATTACATGGAAGGAACTGGGTTTCTGACTGAGTCGATATTTTTACGTTGACGAAATTAGGATTATGGTTCATTAAGTGCATACCTGTTATGGGTTTGGGCTTTTAGTGCCCTCTTTTTTAACCTAACCTAACATTAAATCTGAAAACTAGTCTTAGTTACGCTGTGGTCACTATACCTAAGTACAAGATGGTGAAGAATATTAAAAGATTCGGCACGGCCGAATATAGCATTCTTACTTATTCACAAACAAAATGTTGCTTAAATAAGCAATTGTTCATATATTTTCTAATAAATAGGACATTTTCAAAACTTTTAAGGTTTTAAAAATTATTTTGATAATTTATTCGTTGATGTTTCCACAAATTTCCCGTTTGTAGATTTTATTAATAATAGTCTGTATTGCATATAGCTGATACAACTTTTGTTAACCATTTTTATATTAGTTCTGTAACAATTTACTGTTCTATCTGCCTTCTTATAAATAATGCTTGGAGTTTATAAACCAAACAGTAGTAGTTTTTATTAAGATAAAAATAGTTAATATTTGAAACTAAACTCCATTAGTTTGAAGCATATCCTAAGGGCGTTTTGAAACATCAGTAAGTAAAGCATATAGCAAGGCATTTTATTAAAGTATTTCTCTAATATTATCACTGCTGTATTTCATATACAAATTTTTTTTTTCATTGTTCATGCTCTCCCCTAAAACCATAAGTAAACCGCAACATTAACCGCACTATCTGGTTTCAACACACTCTTATGCCACTATCCTAACAACCCCTTACTTATATCATTGTACTGTTTTTTTCAGTCTTCCTTTTGGTTCAAGGAAGTTGTTAATTTCCTTAACATTTTCATTTTTTATTTTTTTTTTATTTTCTTGCTTTATTTTATCGCAACATGACAACCAAGAGTTTTAATACATACAACAGACATACGTACATACATACAGTTTTTTTAACTGGTTCGGCAAAAAATAATACTGTAGTGTTTGAAATGCCACATTTCTTTATAGATAAAAATGAAATAGATTTAAAGAAGAACGAAGGAAAAAAAAAGAAAGACAGAAAGAGATATAGAGCGGCAAACTTTAAGCATAATCTTGGATAAGCCTCTGGTTTCGCAAATGGTCATTATGGTTCACTGCAGAAATTCCATTGCTTATGAGTAAATGTTTTAAAACCTTTCCCTATATTATCGCCTTTGAAGTTAAAAACTACTATCGTAGCCAGTATTGGCTTTTGGATTTCTTTTACTACTTTAACAAAAAAATATTAGTTCGTCCAAGATACTTGTTCATTTCCTTGTTACTACTTATTCAGTGTTCGTGTTTCCAACTTCAATTCTTTAGAAAACGTATAAGTGTATCGTCGCACAAAAAAATATTGCAAAAAATGCTGTGACAAAGAATAAGTGTGACAAATATAATGTAGTAGATGTCGAAGAACACTTTAACACTAAAATTAAATTTTCTTAAAGAATTTTTCTTTTGGGATTTGTTGTATGCTATTGCCTGCCTGCTTTCTTGATTGATTTCTCTTTTTTTTTTTGGTTAACGAAAGAAAGTTTACAGCTCAAATATTGCAGGTCTTCTATTGACACACTTTTAAGATACAGGGTGAGTCAGAAGTCACACAGGGGTTGAAAAATTTAATAATTTTTTCTTTTATAAACATTTTCATTATAGAGTCTATCAGCTAAAAAACTTGATTTACGTTTCTAAATTTCAAGAAAAACACTGAGGTAGTTGTATTATGGTGCTTATATCTCAGTCGGTTTCTAACCGAATTTTAGGTTTTTTTTCTGAAGTATTTGGCGCGATGTTTTGAGCTGCATGACAACTAAAAATGAATTGAATTTTTTTAACGGTATATTTGATCAGTTCAATTTTTGACTTCTTTTGCCAATAAATCTGGCTGTAAAACGTCAATGGGGGCATTAATATTAGCTTCAACTGCTTCAAGAGTTGCTGGTTTATCGGCACTAACTAATGACCTAACATAACCCCATAAGCACTAAATAATCCCGAGACGTTAAATTTCGCGAGCTAAGGAGCCAGTGAACAGGACTACTTTTTCAAATTAATTTTGCAATAAATCGATTGTTAGGCCCGCTGTATGGCCAGTTATGCCGTTTAATTGTAACTACATGCTGTTAATGTTTTGCTGATTAATTTTTAGGAGCAAAAATTCAGTCAGCATGGCTCGAAAGAACTCGATATTCAAAGCAACTTCAGCTCCTTGCTGATTTTGAAAGAAATTAGAGCCAGCGGTGAATGGATGTTATGGTGATTAGTTAACGGCTTGAATATTGTCTTCGCTTTAAATACAGCAATTTTTCTTATTCACGTAGCCATTTAACCAGAAATAAGCTTCATCACTAAAGACGTAGAATGCACGAAGTTCCTTTCGCGAATAGATTTATTATTTCAAAGTAAATTTTCACTACTTGAAAACATGGTTCTGGCGTCAAACCATTCATTAATGACTTGCCGAACCTTACTGAATTGAAATGTTGTTCAGATAAAGAAACACCCTATATTATGACGGAAAATCTGGTGTCACTATTACGTTACATTACTAATAAAGAGATTTACTTAACAATAGTTTTTTTCAAATTAATTTTGCCCATAACTTTGCCAATTCCCGACCGATTTGTCAAGAATTATACTTATAACACCGGAGGCATATCATATGTGTGTATAAATAATAACAAACGTGTCTGTAAATTTTCCAAGAGCCAGAAAATTGTATTTGTTTTGTGTTAAAAATGTTGGAAGAAAACATAGGTGGTCCTGTTTTTTTTTTTTGGCAGGTTATGAAACGATTTTATCAGTTTCCAAGACCGACTTATTTCCGAATATTTCTTAAAAATTTATACCAAATGCAGATGTGTTATGAGGGCTTAAAAAAATTAAGTGGTGAAGGGTATAGAAATATAAAATTATTTGCGATAATTACACAAGTCTACAAGCCTTTAGGTGATTTCTAAATGTTACTGAAACGCAAATATTTATATGACTGCAATCAATGTTAAAGTTCATTTCCGTAATGATATTTATATGGCGACTAGATGAAGTCGTGGATCTCTTACAACTCGTATAAGTAGGGTAAATTTTTCAGTACAATTATATTAAAACTGCAACTTGTACTTTGATTTAAAAGTTCACATGAACAGTGAGACTTACAGAAGGCCATTGTTTATTCCTCTTACAAAGTGATGATAAGTCTATCGGCATATTTAAAGCTGTGTATGGGATTAATTTTTTGCTTGGACATTACAAATATCATCACAAAAGCTAATACCCTTTTCACATATCGTGGAGTAGAGTACATAAGCAATTAATATTACTTTAGACTTCCGACTGTATAAGCGAGATAGAGAGTATAACTCAGAGTGTATGAAATAAAACACGATAAATGACAAAATGTATATTTAAACACATAATTTATTTATTTAAATTGATTGTGGTAAATAAATGTTTTATTATTAGTGTTATTTCAAATTATTATCAAAATAACTAGAGGAGGTTAAATAAACAAGTGTTCAGCAGTTCGAGTGTTTCAAGTGTCTTAAATAAACGCTAGAGTGTAAACATGCATTTTCATTAGTTATTGTTTGAAAAACAAATAAACAAACAGAACATCCATACCTACATATAAGTATATGTATGTATATGTAATTACATGCATTTATGTCCACATACACTAATACCTAAATAAATAAACCGGAAATGCTCAACTTTACATTTATCGTAAATGTTTAAGTTGTTTGGGGAAAAACAGAAAAATTATTTAAGAAATGAATGACTCAACAAAAAAAAACTTCATAACCAAACAATAAATGCTTACGATAATAAAAACTATTAACAGACAATTGATTTCATTAATTTTGAAAGCAAATGTTTAGAAATTGAGACAAAAAAATTTGTTGACTTAAAGTTAATAAATTTGGTGTAAGACGTCTTGACATCTAACATAAATTTCCTCATTTTTTATTTTTGCTAAACCTTTGTACTTCTCTGTCCTCTTAAATACAATTTTATATATTTTTTTTTTATCAGATCATTATTTGTTAGCAAAATTGAATATGATCTTAATAAGATTTGTAATTGTCCAACTCCCAGTTTATGTATCTTATGAGTTGTATGTCATATGCTTTTGCAATCTATATCTATATATATAAAATTTCTTGATTAGAAAAGTGGGCAGTGTCACGCCCATAAAAAAAATTATCATTTTATGCTACGTGATCTTTACCGATTTTTCTGCAACTTTGCACGCATATTGAGCTGTCATGGCTATACAGTTTAGTGATTAGAAAAGTGGGCAGTGCCACGCCCATTAAAAAAAGTTATAAGTTTTAGCTTTTTGCACTTGATATTCAATTTAAGATCAGAAAACATTTGTAATCATTAGGGGGCGTAGTGAAACTCTGTGTGTGTGTGTGTGTGTTAGCTATAGACTCCGAAACTGTAAAACCGATCGGGCTCAAACTTCGGTACGTTGTTGTACACATACCAGGGAGTGTTTATGGGTGGAAAAAAGTGGGCGGGGCCACGCCCCTAAAAAATTAGTTATCATTTTTAGCTACTTGCACTTGACCGATTTTTCTGAAACTTTGCACACATATCGAGCTGTCATGACTAAATAATTTCTTGATCAGAAAAGTGGGCGGGGCCACGCCCCTAAAATAGTTTTTATTTTGAGGTACTTACACTGGACGGATTTTTCTGAAACTTTGCACACATATTGAGCTGTCATGACTTTATAATTTCGTGATTAAAAAAGTGGGCAGGGCCACGCCCATAAAAAAAAAAGTTATAATTTTGAGGTTCTTGCACTGGACCGATTTTTCTGAAACTTTGCACACATATCGAGCTGTCATGACTTAATAATTGCGTGATAAGAAAAGTGGGCAGTTGCTCGCCCATAAAAAAAGGTCTCATTTTGAGGTACTTGCACTGGACCGATTTTTCTGAAACTTTGCACACATATTGAACTATTGTGACTTTACAATTTCGTGATTAGAAAAGTGGGCAGTGCCACGCCCATAAAAAAATTTATTTTTTAGGTTTTTGCACTTGATATTCAATTAAAATTCAGCATGCATTTTGATTCATTAAGGGGCGTAGCAACGCGCGCCGGGTTTGGCTAGTATACATATAAAAGTGAAACTCTGTCTGTGTGTGTGTGTGTGTTAGCTATAGACTCCGAAACTGTAAAACCGATCGGACTCAAACTTTGGCAAGTTGTTGTACACATTCCAGGAAGTGTTTATGGGCGGCAAAAAGTGGGCGGCGCCACGCCCATAAAAAATTAGTTATCAGTTTTAGCTACTTGCACTTGACCGATTTTCCTGAAACTTTGCACACATATTGAACTGTCGTGACTTTATAATTTCGTGATTAGAAACGTGGGCGGCGCCACGCCCATAAAAAAGTTATCATTTTTAGCTACTTGCACTTGACCGATTTTTCTGAAACTTGGCACACATATTGAGCTATCATGACTATATAATTTCGTGATTAGAAAATAAAAAAGGTTATAATTTTGAGGTATTTGCACTGGACCGATTTCTCTGAAACTTTGCACACATGTTGAGCTGTCATTACTTTACAATTTCGTCATTACAAAAGTGGGCAGTGCCACGCCCATAAAAAATAGGTTATTATTTTTAGCGACTTGCACTAGATCGATTTTTCTAAAACTTTGCACACACATATTAAGCTGTCATGACTATATAATTTCGTGATTAGAAAAGTGGGCCGGGCCACGCCCATAAAAACAGTAATAATTTTGAGGTACTTGCTCTGAATGGATTTTTGTGAAACTTTGCACACATATTGAGTTGTCATGACTATACAATTTCTTTATTAAAAAAGTGGGCGGGGCCACGCTTATAAAAAAGTTACCATTTTTAGCTACTTGCACTTGACCGATTTTTCTGAAACTTGGCACACATATTGAGCTATCATGACTATATAATTTCGTGATTAGAAAATTGGGAGGGGCCACGCCCATAAAAAAGGTTATAATTTTGAGGTACTTGCTCTGGAAGGATTTTTGTGAAACTTTGCACACATATTGAGCTGTCATGACTTTACAATTTCGTGATTAGAAAAGTGGGCAGTGCCACGCCCATAAAAAAATTTATTTTTTAGGTTTTTGCACTTGATATTCAATTAAAATTCAGCATGCATTTTGATTCATTAAGGGGCGTAGCAACGCGCGCCGGGTTTGGCTAGTATACATATAAAAGTGAAACTCTGTCTGTGTGTGTGTGTGTGTTAGCTATAGACTCCGAAACTGTAAAACCGATCGGACTCAAACTTTGGCAAGTTGTTGTACACATTCCAGGAAGTGTTTATGGGCGGCAAAAAGTGGGCGGCGCCACGCCCATAAAAAATTAGTTATCAGTTTTAGCTACTTGCACTTGACCGATTTTCCTGAAACTTTGCACACATATTGAACTGTCGTGACTTTATAATTTCGTGATTAGAAACGTGGGCGGCGCCACGCCCATAAAAAAGTTATCATTTTTAGCTACTTGCACTTGACCGATTTTTCTGAAACTTGGCACACATATTGAGCTATCATGACTATATAATTTCGTGATTAGAAAATAAAAAAGGTTATAATTTTGAGGTATTTGCACTGGACCGATTTCTCTGAAACTTTGCACACATGTTGAGCTGTCATTACTTTACAATTTCGTCATTACAAAAGTGGGCAGTGCCACGCCCATAAAAAATAGGTTATTATTTTTAGCGACTTGCACTAGATCGATTTTTCTAAAACTTTGCACACACATATTAAGCTGTCATGACTATATAATTTCGTGATTAGAAAAGTGGGCCGGGCCACGCCCATAAAAACAGTAATAATTTTGAGGTACTTGCTCTGAATGGATTTTTGTGAAACTTTGCACACATATTGAGTTGTCATGACTATACAATTTCTTTATTAAAAAAGTGGGCGGGGCCACGCTTATAAAAAAGTTACCATTTTTAGCTACTTGCACTTGACCGATTTTTCTGAAACTTGGCACACATATTGAGCTATCATGACTATATAATTTCGTGATTAGAAAATTGGGAGGGGCCACGCCCATAAAAAAGGTTATAATTTTGAGGTACTTGCTCTGGAAGGATTTTTGTGAAACTTTGCACACATATTGAGCTGTCATGACTTTACAATTTCGTGATTAGAAAAGTGGGCAGTGCCACGCCCATAAAAAAATTTATTTTTTAGGTTTTTGCACTTGATATTCAATTAAAATTCAGCATGCATTTTGATTCATTAAGGGGCGTAGCAACGCGCGCCGGGTTTGGCTAGTATACATATAAAAGTGAAACTCTGTCTGTGTGTGTGTGTGTGTTAGCTATAGACTCCGAAACTGTAAAACCGATCGGACTCAAACTTTGGCAAGTTGTTGTACACATTCCAGGAAGTGTTTATGGGCGGCAAAAAGTGGGCGGCGCCACGCCCATAAAAAATTAGTTATCAGTTTTAGCTACTTGCACTTGACCGATTTTCCTGAAACTTTGCACACATATTGAACTGTCGTGACTTTATAATTTCGTGATTAGAAACGTGGGCGGCGCCACGCCCATAAAAAAGTTATAATTTTTAGCTACTTGCACTTGACCGATTTTTCTGAAACTTGGCACACATATTGAGCTATCATGACTATATAATTTCGTGATTAGAAAATAAAAAAGGTTATAATTTTGAGGTATTTGCACTGGACCGATTTCTCTGAAACTTTGCACACATGTTGAGCTGTCATTACTTTACAATTTCGTCATTACAAAAGTGGGCAGTGCCACGCCCATAAAAAATAGGTTATTATTTTTAGCTACTTGCACTATATCGATTTTTCTAAAACTTTGCACACACATATTAAGCTGTCATGACTATATAATTTCGTGATTAGAAAAGTGGGCCGGGCCACGCCCATAAAAACAGTAATAATTTTGAGGTACTTGCTCTGAATGGATTTTTGTGAAACTTTGCACACATATTGAGTTGTCATGACTATACAATTTCTTTATTAAAAAAGTGGGCGGGGCCACGCTTATAAAAAAGTTACCATTTTTAGCTACTTGCACTTGACCGATTTTTCTGAAACTTGGACCACATATTGAGCTATCATGACTATATAATTTCGTGATTAGAAAATTGGGAGGGGCCACGCCCATAAAAAAGGTTATAATTTTGAGGTACTTGCTCTGGAAGGATTTTTGTGAAACTTTGCACACATATTGAGCTGTCATGACTATACAATTTCTTGATTAGAAAAGTGGGCAGTGCCACGCTTATTCAAAAAAGTTATAATTTTTAGCATTTTGCAATTGATATTCAATTTAAATTCAGAATGTATTTTTATTCATTAAGGGGCATAGAAATGCGCGCCGGGCTTTTCTAGTAGTTGTATAAATTAATGAGATAAATTTCTGGCAACATACAACTGGTTGTAAATTAAACAAATAGTTTGTCAATTTTTTCATTGATTTTTTGCATATGGGTCAAATTGTGTTATTTATAACTTAACATTTTTGTGTTTTCCATTCAAATTAAAGAATTGTGTTAATTGCTTGTTTTGTAAACATGGCGAAATATTTTCTTCTATTTCCTTTTTTGTTTATGTACAAAATTAACACAAACAATAAAAAATGTGACAAATGTACACATGATCAGATTAGACTTGCAAATAGTGAAATTAGTGCCAACCAACAAATGACATATTTGATGAAATAATTTTGAAAACAAATATCAACTGCAAAAAGTGAAAAAAAAATTATCTCTATAATAAATACCAAAACAGTAGTGAAATTTAGGATTTATTAGCAGAAATACGAACTAAAAAAAATTATTTTAAAGATGGGATGGATAAAATTAGGTTTATTTTGTAAAAAGATCAGATGTCAGCTGACTTGCTGGTGATTAATTACATTAACTAGTAAAAGACGTTAAAAATCTGGCCTTCTGAATCTTTAATTATTTATTGTTCACCTGTGATGCCATGTAGCAATTAAGTATGTAAATCTAGAGTAGAAAAACACCCTACCAATTATAAACCGCCTCTGCAGTTCAAACTATTTGTGTATTTTATCACTAAAATATATAATTTATTAAAATTCAGTAGATATAAAAATAATTAAAATAAAATAAAAATAATAAGTTTTACAGAATATGCGGCATTCGAAAATATGTAATTTAAATAATCAATTAAAAAATTTTAATGTTATACTTTTTTTATAATTTTGTTGCTAATCTAAAATGTATGTAGATTTGTAGGCATGCATCATGCATTTACTTATGTACGTACGTTATACAGTAGACGCTCACAAATTAGAGCTTTCAGTAATGCGAACGTCCAGAAATTAAAATCAATGTTTGCAATACATTAAACGCTCTGAAATTTGAATTTAAAATTCTAATTTATGAGCGTGTTTTTTTTTTTTTTTTTGTTATTTGAACACAAGATCCCCAATAAGGCGAATTCACATCAGGTGAAGTTATTAAAGCAGCTGTTTATCAGCTGAGCACTCTTTTTAATATTGAAATGTCAAATTTGGTTTGTGTTTTTATGTGTGCTAACTACTTTTTTATTGTTTACATTTGTGGGGGCCATTAGTTGAAAAATTATTAAAATTGTGAAAAATTGTGCAAATTCTCTTAAAAATTGTAAAAAAGAGATAAAAAAATTGTGAATTGTGAAAAATTTAATAAAGCGTTAAAAAAATAAAATTAAATAAAACAGAGTATTTTTATTTGTGAATAATGCGTGTGTACTCTTTGTGTAAAAAGAAATATTTGAAGGGCAATGAAACTTTGTTCTATGTGCCCAGAGATCAAGCCACCAGAAATAGGTGGAGCGGCATTTGTGGAGTGAATTTCTCTGCAACATACCGTGTATGTACGGATATTATTATGTAAACAAACGTGTTGCTTCAACTGTCAAAGTTCGAAAGTCCCTAGTAGGCCAAAGTAAAAATTTTCAATAAGCTTTTCTTTGTTATATACAAAATTTTTCATCACAAAATTTACCTTTAAATTGTAATTTGCATTTTTGCATTTTTTTTCTACATTTAAAGTATTGCCAACTCTCTTTTTATTAATTTTTAATTAAATATGGAAATGATTATAACACTATGCTAGTTGAAAAAACAGACAAGCCGGGCACCTAGCGTTTTAACATAATTCGGGTACGCTGAATCCAGTGGTGCCCGCGGTTTTTTAAGATTGGCTCTGGTTTTCGAGATATACCGTTATTTCGAAAATGGAGGAGGTTGCACAACATATGTTCGCGTAACTCAAAAACGCTTTAGTTTATTGAAAAAATAACCAAACTTTTCAAACATTTATTTTTGTTAAGTAGTTAAAGTTTTTAATAATTTTTTTTTAAAAAAAATTTTTAAAAATCTTTTTTATTTTTCGAGCTCAAGGTCCGTTAAAAACATTAAAAAGAAAGAAGTTTTACTTTTCTTATAGGAAATTTTATTGCGGAATTTCGGTTTTTCAAATTTTTTCAATAAACTAAAGCGTTTTTGAGTTACGCGAACATATGTTGTGCAACCTCCTCCATTTTCGAAATAACGGTAATAACGGTATATCTTGAAAACCAGAGCCAATATTAAAAAACCGCGGGCACCACTAGATTCAGCGTACCCGAATTATGTTAAAACGCTAGTTGCCCAGCTTGTCACGAAAAAAAATTGTAAATTTCTTGCACAGTGTAATTAATATTTATTTTCTTTTCCTTTAACTTAAAGTACCAGAAGAAAAAGCTGCACAAAAAACATATTGTTTTAATTAGTTTTTATATTATTTATAAAAACATAATTATTTCCTTAAAATTATTTAACAACGAAATATTATGCAATAATAACAAAACAATATGTAACACCATACAGACTCGTACATTCATACACACTCTTCATTTCTATAAGATTTGCATTAATAATAAAAACCATAATAAACATGTTGTATAGTTTTTAAACAAAAACAAACAGAAGAAATTATTAATAAAACAACCAAAAAAAAAGCGATAAAAACAACACATAAAATTAAACCAAAACACATGGATTTTTTATTTTAAACTCCTCATAAGCAGCCATTGTGTACAATTCGTTGGCACTTTCTTTTCCTGTAGTATAAAGTAATGAAAGTACACATATTATCTGTAGATTCCCTACATTAAAGCAAACTATGGCATTATATATATATATAACGATCTGGGGCTCAATTCTCATTCTGTGGAACTGTGACACCATACCTTTTGATGTACAAAAACTTTTCATTTCACAGTTTCATAGAAGGAGAATTGAGCCCCTGCTTGCAGTTTTTCGTATTCATGGCATGGTGCGAAAATCGTCACTTGCGAAATATTTTTGTAAGACTTGAACAGTAAAACCATTTGTATTAGTGCTAAAAGTTGTTCATTTGAAATTACTTAACACACCAATTAGCAAATTACCAGTGTTATCAGAGTTTTACAAGACTTTTGTCACTGCATTATTCTTTAAGTGCAGGGTGTGTATTCGATAAACATATAGTACATATATGCTAAATGTATGTACATACAGTGTAATCTCGATAATCAGGACAATTGAAAACCAAGCAGTGTCCGAAATACCGAAATGTTCGGATTTCCGAGAGAAATGATAAATAAAAAAAAATGTTTTTGAAAACAAAAGCACTATTTATTAATTTATTTGTATACACAGTTTTAGTTCATTTAGATTACGAAGAAAAACTTAAAACTTACCAATTGACTTAAACTTCATTTGATTTTATGTCGTGAGCTTATAAATTTCCCAACATTATATTCTGCTGCCAGTTGGCAGACACATTTTCCTTTCGTTAATTTCGTTAGAACTTCTTTTTGCTGATTAATCGTTGAAAAAATATGATTCTTTTTATTTATTGCTGGCATTGTCGCGTATTAATAAATAAATTGTAAACGAAACTTAAAATTTAATTTACACTAAAGTTAGCACAACTCTTTTTTCACAACTAAAGAAATACTGACCGTATTACTCAAAAATGGCAAAAAAATTTTAGACGTAATGATACATTCTGAGCCAAAGGCTACAATGGGACTTTTGTTACGTTCTTAAACATACAAATAGATAAAAGAGAACATAACAGAAGTATGCTCTGTCAATCTCTGCTCTAAGGTAGCTTGCTACCATGGTGTACTGTTTTTTAGTTCTCCTGTTTGAGAGTTCTGCATTTGAATGCATTTTTTACAAACTTTAAAGAGCTTTTTGGCAAATAAATGGAAAAGCTATTAAAAATAGATTGTCCGGATTACTGAAAATTTATTACTGATTACTGATAATGCGAAAAATCAAGTGTCCGGATTACTGCGTTGTTCGAATTTTTAAGTGTCCGAAATTTCGAGATTACACTGTACTAATAAAGTTATATTTACAAGTCAATGTCTATTCAGCTAATGTAAGCATATGTGAAGTATTGCAAAAATATATTTATTTATTTATCAGATAGTCTTGATTTATTATCTTATTCTTTTCCTGTTCAAAATTAATACATTTAAATTTAATAAAATAATTCCTTTCGAAAGGCGATTGCCCAGTGCAAGATGTGCCTTGGATTTACTTTTATAAAATCACCCAACTAATAATGTAATTGTTATAATCTATCACTTATAATAATGTTTAAGAGAGTGAGTACTAGTTATAATCAGGGTACACTTATACAGGTGGCGGTGTCAGCCCACCTGATTGTTTTTTTTTGTGTGCTAATGTTTGTCAAACTCCATATATAAAAAAGAGATTTCAGTGCCAAGAATTGTCAAACTCCATATATATTTAAAAAAAAAGACAAAAATTGCTCTCCTTTACGCTATGACCTTATGTTATTACACCATGGTTATAATTATAGAAAAACCATTGTGCTTTACGGACGAGACACATGGAGTCCCTCATGACAGCTAAGTTCAAATATAGGGTTTCTTATAAGCTTTGTTACATCGTCAACGCAAAGTAAATACTAAAGGTGTGCATCTTTTAAGCCACGCCCAGTAGTTTGACAGTTATGAGCTGACTTCTTGGGAAGATTTAATATCCGCTTTTAAAATGTTGGTTATGTCAACCTCTTTTGTCTTCACTTTAATGTCAGTTAAGAACGGCGGCGAATGACGTACGCCGGATTTCATGTGCGTCGGCCTTTAGTTTTTGTTATAGACCTATGCAATCATAAATGAATGCTAATAAGTGTATTGCGAATTACAAATTGAGTTTTAGGTGTATTACGAATTCGCTTTCACTTTTGGATGTCAAATTTTATGTAAAAAATATTGAAAGATGAATTCATATTATTTTATTTATGTTGTTTGACACTCAAATACGGTAATAGTTGGCAAAAAAAAAAACCACCAGCTAGCTGCGCTTTTAAATTTTTCTTGTAAGGTGCACCAACTGTGGTATTGTTGTTCACACTGGTTCTTTTGTTAACGTATAAAGTATGCGACCTTAACTTATATACATATTACAAAGTCAAATGTTTAAAAAGTATTTTGTTTATGGACTTTGCTACCCTATAGAAGGTATTTGCATATTATTTCAATGTCCATGCATGTATAAGTAGTTTTGAATAAGTATGTAGAGTGCAGTCTTCCGGACGATGAGTAACAGCAAAATAATTGAAACAAAAGTAAAACAGAAAATAAAAAACTAAAGTGGTATTACTGGTTTATCGGTTTTTATTTTTAGCAACAAAAACAAATTTTAAACAGACATGAAATTTTCATACAAGAGGATGAAAGAGAAAAAGTAGCTTGAAGATTAAAACCAAAAACTAATTTACGTTCAGTTTTCTGTTTGTTTAATACACAAAAATTGTTTTATGTTAAAAACAGAAACAACAATAACAACCACTAACGAAAGGGTATAAGCCAGCTAAAGCAACTTCAACAGCAGCTTCTCTTGCAACAACAAAGGCAAAGAAAAGATAACGATAAAAATAAAAAAAAATCGAAAGTGTTTCTTATTAAATGACAACAAATAGAATAGAAGATGTAGCAAAAGAAAAAAGTGAATCATATAACAAAAAATAAAAAATCGCAAAAAGCTAAAATTTAAACTTTCCGAAATAAAGGGTGTTTTTTAAAGCCCGATAGAACTTGAAATTGTTAAAAATAACACAAAAAATTAAATTGACATTAACATTTGAAAATGATTTCGGGCATATGGGCACCGCGGCTGTTCTTGACGAAGCGCATTCTGGACGTCCAATTTTGGGCCACTTTTTCGAGCACTGCTGGCCGTATGTCACGAATAACACGAACAATGCTGGCCTCCAAGGCGTCAATTGTTGCTGGTTTATCAGCATAAACCAGTGACTTCACGTAGCCCCACAGGAAATAATCGAGAGGTGTCAAATCGCACGACCTTGGAGGCCAATTGACAGGTCCATTTCTCGAAATCAACTTATCGCCAAATTTTGATTTCAATAAGTCGATGGTTGCGTTCGCCGTATGGCACGTAGCGCCATCCTGTTGAAACCACATCTCCTCCGGATCAATGTCATCCATATTTTCAAACAAAAAATCATTGATCATGGTGCGGTAACGATCTCCATTGACCGTAACGCGAGCTCCGGCCTCATTTTTGAAGAAATAAGGTCCGATGATGCCACCAGCGTGAAAACCGCACCAAACGGTGCATTTTTCTGGATGTAATGGAGTCTGTAGGGTCTCTTGTAGATTGGTCTCGCTCCATATGCGGCAATTTTGCTTATTAACAAGCCCGTTAAGCCAAAAATGCGCCTCATCGCTGAACACAATTTTGCGATAAAACAACGGGTCAGTTGCCAACTGCTCTGGAGCCAAATCGGCGAAAGAACGACGCATATAATGGTCTCGTGGCTTCAATTCCTGCACCAGCTGGATCTTATACGGGTGTAGGCCGAGATCTTTGCGCAAAATTTTCCACGTAGTGGACGGACAGAGCCCCAATTCCTGTGACCGACGACGAATCGATAAATTTGGATCTTCTTCCACACTTTCGTTTACAGCGGCGATATTCTCTTCAGTACGCACATTCCTTCGACGTGTTGGTGTTATTGCATCCTCTAGAGAGTATGTGGTACGAAATCTATCCACAGTTCGACGAATGGCTTGTTCAGATGGACGATTATGTACGCCATAAAAATGACGAAGTCGTCTATAAGTTGCGCGAATCGACGACTGATTTTCAAAGTAAATTTGGATAATTTCGTAGCGTTGTTCAAGCGTGAGTCTATTCATGATGATTTGTCAGAGTATACTGAAACGATAAAAAAAATATTTCATCAAAATTTAATTTTTTGTGTTACTTTTTACAATTTAAAATTCTATCTAGCAAAAAAAAACACCCTTTACTTTTATATGAACT
This sequence comes from Phyto melanocephala, assembly GCA_941918925.1. Taxonomy (NCBI): domain Eukaryota; kingdom Metazoa; phylum Arthropoda; class Insecta; order Diptera; family Rhinophoridae; genus Phyto; species Phyto melanocephala. The sequence continues at coordinate 130,613,088 of OW799234.1, read as the reverse complement.
AGTAGTTGAACCCGGGCCGCGTTGCTGGTTTTAACATTTATTTTTGTGTAGTATTCATTATAGGATATATTCTGATATATTATTTGCTAGAGAAAATCAACGGTTTATTGTTGCTAGCGAAATTTATCTTCTATTCCCCCCTCTGTTGCGACCCAACATGAATTTATTTCTTACTATCATGCAAGTAAGTGTCCACATGTTTATCCAAATTGTTCATTATTTTTGGGCAAAATCGTCTCTGCTTCTTAAAATTTTGCATGATGGTCAATGGTTGATTTTGAATAAATATAATTGTTGTTAAAACTCATACAAGTGTAATCCACGATGTAATTGTCGCCTTAAAGATAATTCAAGGCTGTTTTCTATCTGTCTGAAAGAGTTTGCTGAAGTCCGCTCGTTAAGTAGAATATGTAGTTCAAAAATAGAATTTGCTTCTTATGTGAGTGGTGGTGCCAACTTTTCTCAGACTTAAATTAAAAATTTTGTTACGGTTAGTTATTAAAAAAATACGTTTTAGGTAGAACAGGCAGCTGCTGTGCAGCCCACTTGGGTCCATTTTATTGATCACATTGTGATACCTGAATAGAAAAGTAAGAATAGAATAGAAAAGAGAGAAGATAAGCAGACAACACCAGGGTCTTTGGCGGCAATTGAACCCGCAACCCCCAAACTAGCACACCAGCACACTACTGACTAGTCCACCGGGGCACCCAAAGATGAAGAATTAACCCAAGATCAGAATGCATTGAGATCAAACCAACATTAATTTTTATATGTGCATAAAACATTTTGTACCATCATGCACCTTCAAATACAAAATTACAAACTTATATATCGATTGTCACACTTAGAAAGGTCCTAACTCGTATTTTTATGAAATCGAATTGACATTTCACACAAATACACCTTG